>CM074283.1:11492352-12138629 GCA_037194245.1 Opsariichthys bidens
CTCTTGATAGAAACCAGCACAATTAAGAGCACTGTCTTTATTGACATTATTCTCAGTTCCGCAGACTGTAGAGGTCTCTGCAATGCAATAAGCACCAAAGAAAGATCCCAGGAGGGTATGGGGTTATTATATGAGGATTTAGTCTCCTCAGGAACCACATGATCAGGTCGTGCTTTCCCAGAGATTTACCATCTGCAGGATTGTGATGTGTGACAATCGTGGCAACATATACTTTTAGGGTTGAGGGAGACAGCCTTTGCTCCACAGTTCTGATTGGGCATCTCCAAGGGTCCTCCCGTTGAGAAGAACACCAATCAATGAACAGGTTCCACTTCAAGGATTACACATGCCTCATAGAGGGTGCTCTCACCGAAGTGATGGTGTCTACCACTGCCTAGGGTGGATCACCTAGGACCTCCGCGTCCCATCTACAGACCACATGTAGAGGTTCCAGAGATCTGGACACGGGAACCAGAGGATGCCTTAGCTCTGAGAAAGTACATCGTTCCTCAGGAATGTGCCAAGAAAGCCTGTCATGAGGAGTCAGTTCTGGGAACCAGTAAGGCGCAACTGGTCACTGGTAACACAGTGCAAAGAGGGTCACTGGGAGAAACACATATTTCCGTAGACCCCAGGGCCAGCTGTGTGTCAATGCATCTGTGACGAGGGTCCCATCGGTCAGGGAGTAAAACAACTGGCAACAGCTCCACAATGTCTCCACATCACCGCCTGGGGATGGAGTCTCCACTCTCCCGGAAGCGCAGGCTGTCGTAAGAGCTCGCTGGCTACACAGTTGAGCAGGACCAGAATGCGAATGGCATGAAGCGACCTCAGCTGCCTCTGACTCCGTAGGAGGAAATGGGCAGTTGAGTTTCGATATAAGGCCGAGCACAAGACACAAAGACAGCTCGAGGCAGTTGATGTGCCAATGCAGATGGGGACCTGTAGAAATGTGGTCAGGGCCCTACCAGTTGTGTTCAAGTTGTGAACCTTCTTTGTCAACAAAGGAGATTTGTAATGAATTTTAATGCCTCTTTCCGGGTTGTTGACTGATTTTTGATTCTGTACATGCTCTTAAAGCACTGAAAATGGAAAGAAAGAATTATGTTTTGGTGCCAATGGAAAATACCCCTTTTCTTAGAATCAATTAATAATCAATACTGTGTGTTCACAGGATGAACTGATTGATTGTAATTTTAATGTAGCTACATTAAGTTGATCTGATTAACTGATTCAAATATTTATAACTAATCATAATTAATAATCATGAGTTAATAATTATTAATATTTCCCCTTTGAGCTAATTTGCTACAGCACAGTGACTTTCATCACTCATAGGGTGAGGTCTTTCTCTGTGCGCAGCTCCTGCATCAGCCCTGGGTCAGAACTACCCTCATGCAGCTCTTTTAGTGCCTTGGCTTGGTATACTTACAGGAGAGCCATGCATGCAAGGGGAGGCAGCATGTCCAGCGTCTCTGCAATCCTTGGCCGTGATAACAGATGAGAGCTTACAGCCCTTGGATGGGATACGCGGGTTACCCCTCCAGGTGGCAGCGCTCTTTTGACACAATTGCATCGTGACAGCGCACTCCACCGGGGGTGGGGGGGGGGGGGGGGGGTGGGGGGGTGGGGGTCGCCACGTACCCATTGGCTTAGGAGGTACCAGACCAGTTTTGGGCAGAGAAAGGTGCCATCCATGATCTAGTAACCTCATATGCTTACGGAAACAATGGCACTGAGGTGAGGGGCTGAGAAATGAGAAATCCAACCTCAAGGGTGCGGAACATGGTGGAGGTCACCAATCGAGCCCAACCCGTTGCCCAGAAAGCATTGCAGTCAGCTGTGTGTCAGGCTCGGGCAATGCTACTCTTCCCGAAGGACGTTACACAGCCGAGTCTTCCAGAGGACTCCAGCTCACCCTCGGAAGCCATGATCTACATCTGACTGTCCGGAGGAGCCCCGAATGAAATGGCTGAAGAGAAGGATCCGCACGCTCACCCGGAAGCTCCATAGCTTGTAGTGTGCAAGAGGAGTGTGCGGCCCACGGATATTGACTTGGCAGGTTAGCCTCCACTGTGATTGCACATCAGTGTGCATTGACTCATTTAGTTTACTCTCAAAGATATGGTTCCCAGGCGAGATCCTAATTTGTTGGTACGTTCCATTGTGACCGACTGAAAGGGAATGGAGTGATATCTGACGACAGTTATTTTAGTGATAACCATCAGGGAATATAAATTGTGGCATTAAATTACTTATAAAAAAACACTTACAGCACCTGTAATGATAGGCTGTGATGTAATAATAATAAAAAAGGTAGAGAGATGTCTCTATTTAAATGTCTCTGACATTTGAAACAAACTGAATTTCCATTAAATAACCAAACCCATAGTCTAACATATTTTCTGATCTATTCAAAAACAATTCACTCTCATGCAACATCAAAAGGTGCTCAGGAACTGTCTCCTTTTAGTCCACCAGTACAACATAATTGGCCAATTTTAGACACTTTAATAATTAACGAGGCAAAAATAAGGAGCACTTTATCTCCCCAGAAAAATGACAGCTCACAAGGAGTTTTCACTGCGACAGGGCAGACTGTCAGCCCACAGACTGCCATTCAGAATTAGTAATTACTCTGTATCAATCAAACTAATTTGGAATAAATACTGTAGAATAGCTGCTTTTGTAAATGGGAGTTCTCCATCACCAGCTCAAAAATACAATTACCGACATGTTTGCCAACCAAACTGGTGTCCTTAAGTGTCCAACAACACCTTGTGCTGGCAGGACACCAATGCAGTTTAAATGGATTGCTGCTCACCGCAAGACACCTGTTAGTTGAATTAAATTCTGGTTTAAGACCACCTGTCTCTATAAAAGCCAAAATAGAAACACTGTCATTTTTTTTTGAAAATATTCCTTTATTTTCATTGCACGAGAGGCTAAGTTGGCACGATACACAAGAGAGTATGACTGAAAAAGACAATCAAATCAACAGCATTACTCAAAAATGACAGATGTGTTTAACACTGAATTATCATTCATAAAAGGGAAGACTTGTGGGTAAATTGTGGGTAAATATTGTGGGTAAATGGACCAGAGTCCTGTACATTAGAAAAAGTCAAAGCACATATAGCCACACTGTGGCACTTGGAACCATTTCACTTTGAGGCAGAACACTTTAAACAGTTACAGTAACATACAGTAACGCAGTTACAATCTTAAATAAATAAAATACTGATATTACATAATGCCCTGTTGAAACAGCACAGATTTAATGACAATTATAAGACAAAAGACGAACACACATATGCAAGTTTCTCTTTAGTTGCTCAAAGGCACTTAGGCAGTTAGACTTATAATAACAACAGATAAAAACAGTAATAAGAAATAGAATCATCATCATTTAAAAAAAATTATCTTTACCTTTAGGGGAGATTAAAAATGTAAAAGTAAAAAAGTACAGATGTATTAAGAAAGTCTCTTGAATATCATTCCCATGGATTCCATGCAGACGTTAAGTTATTAAAACTTCACAAATGAAGTTTGCCACGTGTGGCTCACGCAAATAAATTAAAAAGAGGGTGGTGGGAAAAGGAAGAAAGGGATTGAGGTCGCGAAAATAACCAATGTAGAAAGCTGTCAGACTGATTCAATTTGGCCTGCATACATCAGATTATCATATACGGTGTCAGTGGGGTAGGTGTCACATTTGCTCAACAGCACCACTCAAACAGCGAAATGTTTTGAGTCTTTATGATGTCTGTCACGTTGGAATGATGATGTACAGAATGCAAAGTACGCAGGGAGCTTATAACAGCAGATTCTGTGTCTCATGATGTTACGAATGTTTGGTGATTGGCTGCTTCTCTTTGCCAACTGGTCATCATCATTGCCACATGACAATTCCTGTACAAGTAAAAAAGCAATACTTGTTTACATTTACCCTACAAATACCCTGAGAATGAATGAGGGGTCTGACATACCACACTGGATTGTCAGACAAAGATTTTAAGGCATACCAGATGTATATCCAGGCACACTGCTTAACACAAACCAATATAAAAAAATTACACAAATAAAACACATACAAGATTAGATGCAATATCAACAGTATGATTGTTATCTTGGGCTTTTTCACATTAATCATCCATGGCTTTTAAAACCACAGTGGGTTTATTTTTTTGCATAGTTCAACTACTATTCTACACAGTACTGTGTTCCTCGTCATTCATTCCCATTTTAAAACATTCTCTACTACTCTTACTTTCCACCTTCTGACTTGCGTGGCCATCCTTGTTTTACACCTGCACTCTCATAATTCTCATTCTTTCACATACAAAAAATTCTTAGATTTAACCCAAGTGGGTTCAGAGTTTGGTTTCAGGTCCTCGTGCTGTTAGAATTAGGAAAGAACTGCGTATTCTGGCAAGCTCCATGGCACACAAATGGCCGAACACTTTATTATACCAATCAGGAGAGCGCCCCCTGTGGGACAGAAATACAAAAGATTAAGATTCATGATGACCTTTAATTAATATTTTTGTAAACATAAGCATGCTATTTTTGTTCAATGGATTGTGGAGAATCAAAAAGCACATGCAGTCATGTGCCTGAGAGAGGTAGCAAATCATTCGTAAAACCTGTGTCTTACCGTAGATCAGCCCTGCAGTAGTGTGTGAGTCGGGACCGCCCCATTCCACATGGCTCAATAAAGATGCGTGATGTCAGAAGCACAGCCCGTAACCCTGCCTCCACCTGGACGTTATCATGGTCCACAGAGGAGGACACAAGAACGCACACCCCCTTTGAAAGATCACTACTCCAACGTCTGCAACACAAAACACTACATTTACCAGGAGGCCAGGGCCCACTAGGAGGCATTAGCAAACTTATGGTACAACAAGACCCCGAAATGACTAAAACAATAATTAAATGAATATTTAAAAACATTTTTTTTTTTCCAAAATTTCAATTCAAAAATATTAAATTCAGTTAAATAGTTAAATTAGTTTTTTATTAATTTTGTTAATATAATAATAATAAAAACTGAAATGCTAAAAACACAAAATTAAGAAATACACTGTATATATATATCATATATAATATTTTAGTATAATAAAAATAAAACAAAAATATGCCCCCACCCCCCTCAATATTTATTTTTAATTGAAGGACATAGCTTTATATAAACACACACTTAAACATTTCACACAAGTAACTAAAGAGTATCCACCTTATCTTTCAGGTAAGAGCGTGCGCGGCCATTTGTAAATTTAATGTGTCTGGCTTTTGGATTCATTCTCTTCTAGTTATTTTTAGTTATTTATTTAGTTATTTAGTTATATTTAGTAATTTATGCTGCCACATTATTTGAATGTATTGTCTTAATGATGAACATGCTGGTTTGTAGTGCAAACAGTTTCACTATAGTGGCAAATAAATGGGAATTCTCGCTCATTCACAGAAAATACCTTACTTCCGTGTTGAAAAATAAAGTGGATACAGAAAAAACAACGGGAATTCTAATGAATTTTCTATCACAGTTTGGAACCAACAATCATTAAGGATACTAATTGGATCCCCCAAAAAACTGCATAGAAAAGATCTTACTTATTCTAAGCAGATGCTTATTTGATCCCATTAGTTTTAAATGACAAGAATTCTTTTAGCAAACCTGTACATTCACGATTTGTAGGGATGTGGCACAAAGAATTAAACTGATCAAACTAGAATAGTTTTTGGGAGTTGTGTACCTGAGCACTATGAAATTTCTCCGTGGATGTGGAGCCATGCTGTCTGTGATGTAATGGAAAACCTCGGTGTTGTTTTCTAAAGTCTCAATGACTCGACTGTGTAGAAGGTCCTCATCCCACAGGTGGCGCTCTCGCAGAACACGCTGCAGCACCACAGCAGGAGGGGCCTCTATCTCCACCGAAACACGCCATAGACGCATTGGCTGCCCGTCTCCTACCTGCAAACAACCAATCATTACACGGAGGATCATGCCAAAAATACAATGATGAATAAATAACGCATAATAATGAAGAGATTTTTGAAAGTTCTGGAAGTGGTTCTGTGACTATTGAAAATCCTGGAAGAGCACATCTGTGCATGTCTCACAGCAGACCGCCACAAAGAGGCCATTTGAATGTAAAAGAGACCATTTCAGCAGGTGATTTGACGGCAGATGGTCTAAACGCAGTTCATGGTGCTTGGGCATATTTGCAGGTCAATCTAACTGGCACAGGCGCTAAAATCTCATTGGCTGAGTGTAAGCAAAGTTCCTGTCCAACAAGTCATTTCACTTGGCAGCCATCTTTAAAATGGCTCTTGGGCAGCTATTTCAGTCATGCAAGTACAGCTCCTATCTCTTTGAATGGGGAAACATCAAATTCTCCAAAGCTTCAACCTCCGTGACTGATTGTAACTGGCCAACTGTTTGACAAACAGAGAAAAAATAAAAAATTTGCACAAAGTAATCTACAAAATGACTCAAAATTCAATCCATTTTAAACGCATTGATTGCTTTTTAAAAGCCACGTACTTTACAACATAAACAGCGAAACGGAAACATAGGTATTTGTTAAGCACGTTTATACACGTTTCCTAATATGATCAAAATATGATCACGCAGGAGGGCTGAGAATCTTAAAGAACGCTTTCGCATCGACAACAAGATAAAAACAGCAATTAAAACTTTCAAAGTTTTCAAAACAATTAAGTAATATAATCACATTAAATGTCAATTTGTTTTCACTCTTCTGCAAAGTTACACTTTCGTCATAATCTGCTCTAAAACTATAACTGAATAAATAACATGTAAAGAAAGAAGTATTAAAAACACCTCCCCTATGGATGTGTGATGAATGAGTTTTCTGAATGATTCTGACATCTGAGGAAGATTCTGAATGTCTAACAGGGGTGGTGAACGTGGACATTAAAGACTTCAAGACAATTTTGTCAGAGTATATGAAAAAAAAATAAATCTTGCAAGCTGCAGGTGTCTTTCCTCTAGAACTTCTCTTCCAGTGCCACTCCAAAGCTGTGACTGACGAAGTACCCTAGTGTAACAGTCTCTCCAGTCTCAGTCACTGAAGCTTGTAACCTTCCTGAGGACACCCTGTCGAAGGTAGATTTACAGCTGTGCCATGCTCCTTGCCATTTCTTAATCATTTCTAAATTGATTTAACCACACTCCAATGGATATTTAGAGACTTGGAAATGTGCTTGTATCTATTTTTGCCTCATGTTTTTCCATTCCTCTCTCACAGAATTGCCGAGTATGCTCCCTTTTCTTCATGGTCCGATAGTTACAGAGGTGTATTTATATAAGACAACTGAAACCAGATTTTTATGTTCATAATTATTTTCATGACTTAGTAGAGTTTTAATTAAAGAGAATTTCTCTATTGCAATAAATTCATCCATGCATGTTTCATTTTTAAAAATGTCATTTCACAATCTTGCAAACACCAGACTTCTTATTGTGTTTTATTCGATAAAACGTTTCATTCAAATGTGTGTATCACATTTCAGCTGAATGTGTTGAGTGAACCTGTCACAACATCATGTGAAGCTGTTAAAAACTATATTGGACTTGACAGCAAACCCAAAGAGCACATTAGTGATTACACAAAAGTGTCAAAGCCAAAGGGAAAAAAAAATCATTTACTTGTATTAATTTACACAAAGGAATTATATTATACGTAATTCTCAAAACAATAAGTTAATGAATTGAATAATTAAAATTCTGGATATTAAGCTCCAGAGAGACTCCTCTGAGAGAATGTCAGCGTCTCTACCTTTTTATAAGCCAGCTCAGTGTTGTCGGGTCCATGGGCATGATGCCAGCCTTTACTCCGCTCAGATGCCTCTCTGAGAAGACACTGAATGTTGTCTTCCAGGTACGCCCGATAATCCACAGGCTCGCCCAGGGCATTCACCCCGAGGCCATGCAGAGGCAATGGCTGGGCATCAGCCGCCACATAAGAATTCCTAGACTGGAGCATCATTTCATGAGGGATCTGCAGAAAGAAACAGTGACAGAAAGCTGATCAGTGCAAAAATGTGCTGCTTCCTGTACCAGCATTAATTCCTGCCACTATTCAAATATACAAAACATGTTTTTCCTGCAATGGATGCAGTCACTAAATTATCAACAGATACTAGAAATTACAATTTGGCTACCTGGAACAGCTTCTTGCATTCTGTGATCATGTGACTAAGGCAGTGTGTTGCAGCCTTGTTCTCACTCAGGTCCTTTTGGACTGGCTTGTCTCCACCTTTCCTGCTCATGAGCCTTTAACAAAACCGAACAAAAATAAAAACAACCAAAAAGTTAACAAAAAAACAAAACTTTTCTGAGAGACTAGAGGACATTTTGAATGCTGTTACTATTAGTCGTTTTGGAAAAACTAGCAGTAATCTTTCATTACATTCTGTTATGATGGAAAGTAACTGGTCCCCCAATGAAGGCAAAACATGACGCACACACACACCTTGGTGAAGCACCATCTTTCTTGGAGGCATTCAGGTGCAATATGGAGGGTGCGAGACAGACAGCCAGGCTTTCTGCAGTCATCTGGTTTTCCTGTGCAGATGCAATATCACTGAGGAAATAGAGCAATGTCTGTAGAACCTCTCTGTTCTCATCAGGCAGCAGGATCACGGCTGCCTGCACGGCCTGTAAGCGTTGCTCTTCTGGAACGACTACACACACACACACACACACACACACGTGGGAGAGAGTTATAAAGCTCACTGAACCAATTATGTCTTAAAAAGTGTGAACACAAGAAAAATGTTGTGAGACTGTATGTGTCACTCACACTGGTAAGCGTGTAGAAAAGTGTCTGTAAGCTTGGAGGTGAGCACTGGTTCAGGCAGATCCCTAAAGTACTGTTTAATCAGGTCAGCCACATCATAAGCTGATTGGCCCTGGTAGGTCACATGATCGGGGGAATTCTCATTGAGCTGCCTGAGGGTCTGGATCCGGGATTTAACCCCTGATTTCCGGAATATTCCCACCTGTAGAAAGGAGTTATTGATAATAAACTGACAAAAAAAAAAGGTGTGTTTGTGAGTGTGTTTGCTGGCATGCGAACCTTCTCCAGACACTGGCTGCGTAGATATCTCATCGCCTGCTGGATGCTCTGAGGCAAGGGCTGACCAGTTCGCTGGACGTTTACGATCGGTGGAACGCCAAACACATGTTTATCTTTGTAATCTGGAACTTTGGAACGCTTCATAAACTTTGGAACCACCCTGACCAACGATAGAGAAAGAACATTTATTTATTTCATTTGAGTCATAGAATGAAAACTGACCAGGGAGATGAGACCTAACGTACATGAGTTCATTGAGAAAAGGAGGTTCACAAAAAAGCCAACTAGTACAAGAATCCAATTTGTGGATGTCCACAATAAATCCTGCAAGGTCACATCATTGCAAGATAAACTCAAAATCATGGCAGCAGGCTGTAGTGAGAGAGCAAGAGCAAATGGAATTGCAGTAAGTATGTATAAACCCTGTGAAAATTGGATCTGTTTGCTGCCTATGACACCGACACCGATGCAGGCCTTTGACTGTGGGGTGGTGGGAAAGGGGAAAGATAATGCCCTCTCAGTGACTGGTGCAGTATGAAATGAGTCATCTTTTAGATCAGCAAGCCATGAAAGTTTCTGATAGACCTATAAGCTTCTCATCAGAAGTCCTTTCCTATAGCTGGAATTTAAAATGGACAAATGTAAAAATTATGAACCAATTTACACTTCCTTCCTGCAATGCCAAATAAAAAATGACTGAAGAACGGAGAGAGAGAGTGTGTGTGTGTGTGTGTGTGTGTGTGTGTGTGTGTGTGTGTGTGTGTGTGTGTGTGCGTGTGTGTACATAAACAGAACTGTAATTTTAGCCCTGTTGGCAGAGGTAGATATGGAATGTAATTTTCATAAGCAATAAAAAGCCAGAGGGTGAACAGATAGAAAGAGAGAGAAAGATGCTGTCATTAACTGCATCTGTTAGAGCCGTTTTACTCAACTGATTGTTCCATTAAAAACACTTTTGGCAGAAATGAGATTTCCTGCATCAGATATAAGGGAACATTAATGCCACAGCTGACCTGACGAGTCATAAAATGTGTCCACCACATCAATGCATTTAAACAACCGGACATTTTTTTTTTTTTAAGAATGGGAACATGTCTTGAGGTACAATCTTGGGCTTCATTTAGAAAATTTGTGACAATGTATTATGAGTATGTACGAATGAGAAAGTGCCATCTCACCAGCTCCAGCCATGTTTGCTGGTGTCCGTATGTTTCTCGAGGATGGCGGTCAGTCGCAAGAGGCTGAATTTCTGCAGCAGGTTCAGCTGGGCAGCCGACTGCCTGTTGATTTCTAAAGATGCAGAAGTCACGCTCGGACGATGGGAGTTTTGGAAACTGTGCCAGCGTAACTTTCTAAGAATAGAGAAATGGTGGTAGAAAGACAAGAGTGAGAATAACAAGGACAATAAAAGGATGAACAGATGGACATAAAAGCAGCCCTTTCACTCTCTCGGATGAACGGGACACATGTAAAACTTCGAAAAAAAAAAGTAACTTCATGTGACAAAAAGCCTCAGATGAATGATATTCTAAACTATAAAAATTTACTTTATTAGATTTAATTTAAAAAAGAAGTCTTGTTTTCAGAACATACATTATTTAGTCTTAAAATCATTTAGCAAAGTTTATCCATAAAACAAACAAACAAAAAAAACAAGGGTAATAAAAATACATTATAAAAAATTATGTTTTTCGCAGTAAACTAAATGGGTGTACCCCAGAGTTCTACTCTAGGCCCTTTAATCTTCATCTGTAATGTTTTTGTTGAAGTGTAATTTTTTTTAACATTTTTTTTTTTATTTTTAATATGGAAAAAAACTATCAAATCACAAATAAGATAAGATAATAAGAAAAGCTGCAAGTAGGCTTTCAAGGTACACACAATTGTCATTGTTGCCAGACTCCAGTTTAACAAAAGACAAATTGAGTGGCCTGTATGTCTCTCTCCATCACATTCTTTCACAGCACTAGAAACGCCTGAACGCTGCTAACAGCACTCACAAGTGTGGACAGGCCAGAATTTCCTCTGTCTATAAAGTCTAAACATCAGTTTTACTCACCTGCTGGGTCTCGTAAGTGATGCTCCCACCCCCGAGTCCCTCCTCTCTCTCATTCCTCCTTCTCCTTCTCCCTCATTCACAGAGTTTCCTGCGCTATCGTAATCGCTCACTGTCGTCCCAACATCTGACATGGATTGCTCATCATAATTAAGACTGCTGGGTAATGTCGTGTCTGCCGTGGACGCATTCTCCGCATTCGATTGGTCTTGCGGCTGAATGCCGAGTGAGCGCGACCATTCTTCGATGTTATGCTGTAGCCCGTGTACGTGCTGTAGAATGTCGTCCAGATGCTGGAAGGCTTTCTCTTTTCCAGGGTCGAAGATGTCACATGGACTGCCCGGTGTCTCTGAAACATTGTCGTAAATGCTTCCAATTGAACCCATAGAAATTCTTCTCCTCCCAAAACCTGAAAGAAAGTCTTGCGACCCACTGCGACTAATGCTTTCATCCAATGACAGGTCTCCATCTTCTCCTGCCCAGTCACTATGTTCAGGACTTTGAGAAACGGAGACTGGACAGAGACTTTCGATTGAGAGGGACTTTGGGAAGGTTCCAGGTTTATGGTCAAAAGGGAGGTGGACCACACGATCCTCTTTCCTCTGACTGTTGTTATGATTGGTGAACTTTGGCACTTCCCAAGTTAATTGGTAGTCCTCCAGGTAAAGGCACGCTCTGTGAGGCTTGTGAAAAGTGGCTTTCTGGCTAACATTACTGCGGCATATCGTATGTGACCTCCATGCCTCATCTTTGGTGATTCTGAACTTATTCGTGGTTCGTCCAGGCAAACTTGCATCGGATGTGCAGTGCAGACCTGAGGGTGGCTGATGTTGAGTTACTGTAGAAATGCTCTTTGTCACTATCTTTCTCTCACAATCTCGCTTTTTTATTGATTCTTTCCTTCTTAAAAATGATCTAGAAGGACGCCTTGGCTTCTCTCTTACAGACGGCAGGGAAGATGAGGATCCAGTGTCATCATTCTCATCTTGGCCGGGTGAGATACAAACTGACGATGCACCTCCACCCATAGTGACGTGACCCCCTGGAGTTGTTGTTTCCCGGGCACTGTCTAAGCTCAAGCTGCTAGCACTGAGGTCAGAGGTCAGTGAGGTGACTTCTAGGAGACTGTTGTCACTTAGCACACTATCACTACTACCTGAGGGTCGTAAGGTCGAGGGGTGATCAGGGGTGGGTGAGAGAGTCCGGAGACGGGACCAAGTTTTACTCTCACGCTGAAAAGCCCAGCGGGAGCTAAGGGCGCATGCGTCATCCTCCTCTGAGTCCTCACTCTGCTGACCGTAACACAAACATGCACAGTTAGATAATGAAAAGCTTTTTTCCATTTTTGAAGTATTAAAAAGAAAAGCAGCTAACAAAAAGTACCACAATTCACTCCGATAAAAATAAACACAAGGACATAGAAACATTTACATTTGGATAAAAGCGTCTGCTAAATGACTAAATGTAGATACATTTTAAAAGGACAGTTAATGTCCATTTGGAAGTCAAAATGAAAGAAAACAGACAAGCTAAGAGCAGTTGTCAACAGACCATCAGATCACATAATAAAATTATAAGAGGAAGGCATGTTTGTTTGCTTACCTGTTTACACTGAAAATGAACCTCTAAGCTCATCGCAGCACATTTGTTAAGGGTCGTTAGCCTCCTACACACACACACACACACACACACACACACACGGAGAGAGAGAGAGAGAGAGAGAGAGAGAGAAGAGAGAAGGGCATATTTGGGTGCTGTAGGAATTTCACAAGAAATTTACATGCATATTCTTTGTTGAAAAGGCAGGATGGCATAGTAGTTATTTGAAAATCCTGATAGCTAAATTAAAAGTGGTAGTTTAGACATTTAAAAACTCAACCAAGAAAAAGATGTGGAAACATTTACAAAAATACAAAACTTCACGAATCATCTTCAGTATCAACATTCAAACATGAGAGAAAACTCACATTCAGTAAAACATATGCTTAAGTGAATAAATATAAATTAATAATACAAGCATTAAAACACTGGCATAGAAAGTGATGCGGATAGTCATGAAATTAAAGACAAGTGGTCATCTGGTACAGTAATACCAGGTGTAAATCGTGCCTTTAAATGAACCTGGGTAGCTCATACCCCCGTGTCGGACATTTGCTATTACAACCTCACACATTTAAATCAGAAACATGAAGTTAGCCTGAACAAAATAAAAAGAATCATATTGTGAACAATAAACACAAATAACCACACCTGAAGTCAAAATGATGAACATTTTTCATTTCTAATCACTTATTTATACATGATATCCATATTGTAAATCTGTGTTTCTACCATGTTTCACATCAGCATGCCACTTCCAATGTCACAACTCATGTATAATCTAGAAGTCAGACTTTAGCACTAGGTCATTCATGCGGTCGGAACTATAATTACTATATTTCCGACCTCACTTGAAGGGCACATTAACATCAGGAGTAAATGGGCCCAATGTGTTCGAGCAAGAGACAATATACCATTGAATAAAAGTCTCAGATAAACGACGGTTTAATTAAAATACATGTTATTTGTTCCTGTGATTAAAACAAAAGCGAAGCATCAACGGTGATGCAAATGTGGACCTATCAACTGTTAACAGTAGTTGTCCAGGCTTAGAGTACAATTTATTTTTGTTTGTTGTTATTTCTGTCAGCAATTTATCCAAGCAACAAAGTTCAACACATTCATTGAGTGTGTGTGTTTGTTGATGTTGACTGAGCCCTGATGATGCTCCCAGCTGAATTGCATTAATGCCACACTTGACAGAGTGATGAATCTATCCGCCCATGTATCTTTTCTAGAATGACTTGAACTTGACTCTGCTGCTCCCTCCATCTGCGCCCAATCGGCTCTGATATGGCAGTGCTTTTGTTAAAGGTAGAGGGGTATTCATCATCATGTCATTATTTGATTATCAGCATGTTTAGAGTTGCTGTGAGGGCCTCACAAGTGATGCGTTCATAAGCATTCAGCTCTCTCGGTAATTAGTGCACTCATTGTGCTTGGTGTGATCTCATTCGGGCTCTGATGTGTGTATATGTAAGAAACATGATAATGACTTAGCTGTGAAAATCATCACAGTTGAAGCACAGACACTACAAGGTGCTGAGAAATGTCCAAACCAGCCGGTATAAACATCTACAAGCATAAGTGACCATCCATTTTGACTAATGGAGTGGATGTGCACCAATGATCACAGTAGCTCCCCTTGAATACATGTAGTCACACCATAGTGTTTGGTGCCCAGTGGCCACAGGATTTCTGTTGGACATAACGTCTTTTCTGCATGACAGAACACAACTAATTCTAGAAAACAAACACACAAGAGGGGGTGTGTTCGTTGCGGCATTTGAGGTACAGATTATAATATTGTGTGAGTTTGTGCACATCAATAAATTATACTAATTACTCTTTGTGAATAATAATCAGTAGCAAGGCAATAAGGATAAAGAGCGCTAACAACAGGGGTCTGTTAAAGCTCAATGGGCTCAGGGGAGGCACGAGAGATGAGGACTCCCGCTGTTTTACTTGTGGATGTCGCTGTTGGACAGTGATACTTTATAAAAATGAACAATTTATAAAAGATTTTTAATGTCACATTTTGTAATATTTGTAATTTTTTGTATTTTTTGCATTTTCTCATCCAATTTTTTTGTCTCTTTTATTAGTAATCTTTCCCGAACTCTTGTTAATTTCGGACCCTGATCCGAACATCTCACCATAATTACAATGTAGCACTAAACACTAGATCACAGCTCCTATCTAAACATGTTTTCTACATTTACAGTCATTGCCACAGCAGAACAGATATTTTGTCAAAGAAAATGTTGACAAATACACTTGAAGCACTGGATGAATAAAGCTCAGCCTCATAGTGATTTCAAGTAGATGGACAGCATGAAATTTCACCCCTGCATTTTTGACAAGATATCCTTGGCAGTCTAGTTCACCTTAAAATTATTTGCCAAAATGGCCACATATTGGCATATTCACTCAGGCGGCGAGACAGACTCTGCATGGAGAAAATTCACAGAGACAGTCAGGGATCTTTAAGTGCACTAGTAACCTGCTGTGGCAGAAAGATCAACAGATGAGTTCATCATCCCAATAATGCAAGAGGGCAATCGAGAGTGTGACAGCCAGAATACGTTCACAGCAAAACAACAAGTGATTCTGCAAGAAGATTGATTTTTAGATTGGAGTAGGAAGAGTGAACATCATTGCTAGGAAAAAACCCTTGATTCCACTTAGTAACACAAAACATTAACACACACTAGGTTATAAACCGATACCATGCATGGTGCTTGCAATGTCACAGCAGAGCATTTAAAATTAAATTTGAGACCAAGACCTTTAATGTCGGCATGAAACGGAAGTAGCGATAGTCTTTTCTTCCCCATTGTGATGAGTATCCAAGCGAAACGGCTCCAAGAATTAAAAAAAAAAAAAAAAAAAAAAAATGTAGGCCGGGACTTGATTACATCCTTGAGAATTGATTGGATCGTAGCAAGTTGGGTATTTCTAACTAAATGGAGGCAGAACTGAATCTCAGTTTGAGTCAGATGTGGAGGCTATTAGTCTCATCTTCTGCCGAGACATACATCATGAAGAGAACAGATGGGGTGGGGAGGTAAATGTTTTTGATTAAAGATTACAAGGGCATTTGAATTAAGAATAATAATAATAATAATAATGATGTCCATGGATAAATCAAACAATTTGTTAAAAAACAAGCATCGTCCATTTTTACATCATGGTGACTTTAACCTGCACAAATAGAATTAAGACCGTCTTAATTTTTTAAACCGCATATTTAAAATACTCAAGCCATTTATTTAATGTATACATGCTGTTTTATGTACTAATATAGCACTACATACATATTTAATTAGCAATACATGCATATTAATTAAACCATAGCCTTTTGATAATCACATTAGGCTGTGTTGCGATTCCCCTTTTATCGTCCCCAAATGTAAAACCTTTTTAAGCATTAAGACTTTTTGAAGACCAGTTAGATTGCTGCACATTAATGGCGATAATGGGAAAAAAAAAAAAAAAGGCAGCTTTGGTTACTGTGGAAATTTGCCGTAAAAATATGGTAGCGACATTTTAGGTTTTACAGATTAAACTTGAATTTACAGGAAAAAAAAGCATATTTCATCAACTGATATAATGTTAATATACCAACCTATTGAAGTACTAATGTCTGTTTTGTACCTTTGTAATACACTGACAACCACAAAAAATAGGTCTTGATGAAATTCATCTCATGATGAATCAAAGCTCATCACAAGATAAAAAGGTAAATACTAATATAGAAAAAGTGCAGAGAGTCTTTCGCATAAATACGAAAAATCATGGTAACACATGAGACTATAGTGAGGCAATAAACATTCATTTAATAACATTAAACCCTAATGTACATAACTGATGAGAAAAAACTAAGAAGAAACCGTTCATTTCAATGAATGTACATCAAAATGTGAAGTGTCACAGGGATTTTTGGGAATGTCAATTTAAATTTTTTCACTGTAAATTATACAGCGACTTGTTCATTTTCACATAAAAAACTATTAATTTAACAGCATTTTACAGTAAAAAGACATTAAATGTAAGGTTAAATCTATTTTACCATATAGTATATCCAGCTTCTTTTTCTGCACAGCTTTAAATATAGACACTATAGACATGCATATGATTTAGAGTTCTAATTTTTCAGATTCAGCTATGTGTGTGTTCTCTTAATTCATCGAGCTGCCCTGATGTTTTTTATCAGTAGCTAGCAGCCAAACATACAGTGTAACTAGCCACTGTGGGACAAAGGGTATATTCAGTCTCCATCTCTCTCTTCTTCTATCGCCTTAGGACTGACACCAGTTCCGCCCCTGGGAATTATAATTTTACCCTCCGTTTATTCGCTATCTTTTAGAAAAGGCCATTCACTCCGATGTGACTTCTGCAGGTGTGACCAGTCACTTAATCACTTATTCCACATGGAAGAGTGAAAAAAAAAAAAGAATAAAGTTGATAATAAAAAATGACAGACTGAACAAAGAAGCACAGCATGGCCTGCTGACACAAGTTGACCATCACCATGGTGATCGAAAGTCTATAGAAATTGACAGATGCCCTCTGATGACATGTGACCCGTACTATTGAACATATCGTAAAAGCACTATTATTAGTATACTTTATGAATTATTATCTTGTTTTTCCACCATGATTAATGCCACGGGTAAAGTCACATAAAGGAGGAGTGAAATTCAAGCCAGAAGGAATTATTGTGCAGGATGGAATATATGTAAAGTGCTGTAATTAATATTTAAGTAAATATGCAATGGTTTCTCACCTGCATAACGCCTTGAGAGAGTCCTGATCCAGAAACTCATGGTCTCGCCTCACAGCAGAGATCTCAATGGGGAACAGAGATGCTGAGGGCACACAGAGATGCACCAATTAATTCATTCAACACAATGGGGCTAATTATAGCCTACTGAGACCAAATGTAACATTTAAGCCAGTGGTCAGTAAAAGATTGGTTCACCCAAAAATAAAAAAAATTGTGTCATCATTTAGTTTCTTTCTTCGGTTGAGCACAAAAGAAGATTATTTTGAAGAATGTTGACCAGGCAGTATTTCTTTCCTTCTATGGAAGTCAGTGGCTACAGTCAACTGTCTGCTGAACCAACATTCATCAAACTATCTTCTTTTGTGCTCAACAGAATGAAGAAACTGATACAGTTTTGGAACAGCCTCAGGAAATTCAAAGGTTTGGAACAACTTGAGGGTGAGTAAATGACAGAATTTTCATTTTTGGGTGAGCCATCCCTTTAAACTTCAGTTGAAATGCCAACTTTAACCCACATATTAAAATTTGCATGCAATTGTAAATATACACAAAATTAGTAAATATTTAAATAGTTGTCTGACAGCATTTTCCATTAAATGCTGATAACACAAACATTAGCATACACATACATGAGCATATAAAACTCACTCAAAAAAAAAAAAAAAACTGTCACTTGAGCCATTTATTTTTTGAATTTCATGATAAAAAAAAAAATGGACCTGGCAACCCGGGATTGAACTGAGGTAATTCATAGGGTCGCTATTTTTTTTGCGTTATTGGTCGCATTAACTTCAACAGCCCTAAATGCAACTCAAGAGAGATTTTCTTCACACATAGTCAGAGTTGCAGTCCGACACGTTTTTCCGCCCCCTGTTGATTGACAGGATATTATCAGCCCTGATCATCGGCTGTTTTCATCCATTTCATCCAGGGGAAATGTCTCCAGACACCCCTTGCGAACTGGCTAACGATATATAGGTTTGTTGTATTATTATTATTTTTTAGAGGACAATAGAGACAGGAAAGTGGACAGAGGGTGTGGTGGGATGAGATTGAGACATAAAAGGTCAGATTCGAACATTCAAACAGCACAAAGGCTAAAGTGTGTTTGGAGTACATGTACAACACAACAAAAATATTCTGCTACTCGGAGTAATTCAAGAGGGGTCCATGACCTCTTGGGGGGTCTGTGGTGCTACTACAGGGCTTTCATCTATTATAGTCTGAACTATTTTTATGTTAATGTGCTAAAAGTACAATAACTTAATGAACAAACTTTAACTTTACAATTATATAAACAACTTTACAATTCAGCAATATCAATGTAAAAAATACATGTGTCATTAATAATCATTTTAAGAAATTTGAGCATTATATATGCTCTGTCAATCTATCCACTAAAGTGTTTGAAAAAAGTCAAAGAACCTTGTTCTAAAATATAGAAGTGTATACACTGTAATGGCAGTCATGTCTTATGCAGCACTATTTTACATGGAGCCAGAATGTGAGTGTGGTCTTTGTATACCTGCATATTGTGTGTGTGTGTGTGTGTGTGTGTGTGTGTGTGTGTGTGTGTGTGTGTGTGAGAGTGCGTCAACATTGCTGAGGTGTCCCATTTCCAGCTTTTGTTTCAACCTCCTTCCCCTCTTGAGTTACAGGTCCAACTAATGACAGTAGTAAAGGAAGATTGCCAGAAAGCATTCAACTCACACCACAAGAACAAAAGAAAAAGAAATTCCAAACCAAGTCAAATTTAAGTCAAGCTAGGCCATCTCTATCTAATTCAGAATGACACAATGTGTAAGTGTGAAGATGACACTTCTTTTGTTCATCAGGAACGAAAGGTACTCTTCCTCTCAAAATGTCTTGATTATGAGTGTCCTTATCACAGCAGTTCAAAGAAAACAGAATTTCTTACTTGCACACAGACAAACACTTCTTACTTCTTATTCTGGTGTTTGAAGGAAATTTCCAATCTGTGTGGTTACTCAAATGAAGAATTCCAGACAAACATAAACGAATAACAAAAGGCATCCAGACCACTCTACTAAGGTTTAGTTCACTCTGTTTTGTTTTCCAAAATAAAATACAAGGCAGCATAAATGCAGATGCCGGATATAATACAAACGTTTTCTCTTTTGAAACGCGGGGATATTTTCAGGGATGGGGAAAGCCCAACTCGGAAGTATCTGCTTGTTGATGCTGCAGTGACAACAATTGCCCTCATTTATTTTCCCAATAAATCAATGTTTATTGCCATATGGTCATTTTTCAAACAGGACTGTTTTCAACACAGACACACACCAGCATCCTGCCATTTAAAACACATCACCAACTATTGAGTTTTTAATAGAGCATCAGGGACGATTCTGAGATAAAAGGGGGAAAACGCTGACTGTCATGCTGAAGCTGAACATCAATGCACAAGAGAGATCACAGACCGCCTCAGTACTGACCTATACAAATTCATAACAATTACTCCGTGATCAGTTGCTAGATCAAAGTCTTGGTTTTTTCTTTGTTTGTTTTTTATTAATGTCACGTCCTTATTAAAGTGCCTTTAAAGTTATTTTCATGCAAATGTCAAGAGGACGAATGAGTCCAGGTTCGCTTTGATATATATTGGCATATTTACGTATATAGAAATCCAATACAAGACCAACACCACGAACAGCAGGAACATTCCGGATACCGGCGTATCATTAATTCAGCACATCTCTGTTTCTGTCACAGCCAACGTGGGCCAGGTCACTGCCAGTTTAGTCTGTGACGTGCAGCAGGAAAATTCACAGCTCTGTCAGAGGAAGTCAAGCAGGTGACAGGTGTTTGTCAGGTTGCTTAAATGAGACAAGTGAATGGAAGTGTTGCTGCGTTCGGCTTTGAAATTTACAACAGTTTGCAGGTGGAAAAATTTTGAAAGCAATTAAACAGTGATAATTTAGTTTCTCTAAAAGAAATGGTGCATTACTGTGATTATCTACAAAAATATGATTATTTCATAATTAGCTCACCAGACCACACAAAAGGCCCCGATATGCTTCAAGTGAAATCATAGAACAAACTGGTGTGAAGTCATTTCGAACAAAATCAGGCCAAAACAAAGTTCATTTTGAGTTCGTTTCAGGAGTTCCAAGCGGCTTACCAAAGCAAACTTCCCGTAGAAATTCACCCTGGCTGCTAAACACCTTCGAACTACCATTGGTCCGTGGTGATCGCATAATAGATACGTTTGGATCTGAGGCTCTGCCTTCGACACGGAAATCTTCTCTGGTTCTTTTCTTCTATTCAGTCCGTCAAGGTCAGACAACCGGGAGTAAAAACCATGAACACACTGGAGAGACGCTTTTTAGTGTAAATTGTAGTAGTAATTCTAATCGAAGTAGACATGTACACCGTTTTCTTTTCATGTTTAATACTGCAAAGCTGCTTGCTTTTAAACAATCTATTGTATAAAGTGCTGTATATATAAATGTGACGTGACTGGAGCGCTGAATGGAAAAGCTCGTGCAAACATCCACATCACTATGACCAGATGCTTTCTTAAGTGCCGTTTTCTCGACATTTGAATTTTTTGTTGCAAGTTTATTCTGCTATTGTAATTCGCAGCACGTATATTCATATAAATGGCGCTCTCAGCAGTGTGGTTAGTGTCAAGATGTTCGCTAACGGTATACAGAGAGTATATCAGGGCTTTTACCGAGAGTTGAGAGTACAGAGTAAATAGCTGTTCAAGGACATGTGCTTGCACTCAAACTAGGGCAGTCACGATATCAGATTTTTCACACCACGGTTATTGTGGGGAAAAGAATTCACAATATCGATATATCTTGATATTTTCTTCTTCTTGTTTGACAGGTGTCAGCATAAAGTTGCAATAAGGTGCAACTAGGTATTTACGTGTCATGATATCATACGAGTCCTATTCATTTTAAACATGTGGTTACTGCCAATACCAGTATATTGTCACACCCTAAATTAACACGATGTCGATATTTCATGATCTGAATATCATGATTATCGTCAATATCAGTATATCGCAATACCCCTACTTCAAACACAGCTGGACAGAATGTAAATGTATGGTGCTGAATGCAGGGATCCTGAGACACGTTTTTTTAAGTAAAGGAATGCTCTGATAATACAATTTTGGCTGAAACTGATAAGCTGGTCATTATTTTTACGATCACTGATAACCAATTAATGAATAATATTAAAATGATGGTGAAAAAAAATAAATAAATAAATCATTTAAATGGTTACAAATGAATTTAGGGATCACAGCCTCAATGTGTAGTATGAAAAAATTATAATTTTGCAAAAGGTTACATTTAACCTTTGTGATATTAAATTGATTATTTGTTATTGTGTTGTTATTATTAAAGATTACATAATCACTAATATTGGTAGATAATTAATTTGGTATGTAAATATTGTGCATCCCTGCATTTATCGTGACACAGCTAACAAAAACATGTCACTCTTGGTGAGAGACGCTGAAAAACAATGCAATACAACCGCCTGTATCTAGATGTTTGTACAATCGATCTTATTTGTAACTGAAGTGACAGGAATGAAATTAGGTTGTGAAAGATAGAAGTAAAGTGTGTTCGATAAATTGTAGTTGTTTAACAACATAGTGATCATCTATGTCAACATCATTCCAAGAGATTTTCAGTAGATGAAAACCTCCATAAAACAGTTTGAAAGTTATGACAATTACATTTAGGGCCTACACAGCGCATGCTGTTGTGACTGTGTATTCCTTGCAGCCTCGTTTACATCTGCATAAAATTAAATATGGGACATACCTTGCAGACAAAGAGTAAAATTAAAAATACATCCCTCGTATTTAATCAACCTTGAACAGATGTAGGCATATTGATTTAATATGGTCAATTTTTAATGTGTATTCAATGCTTTCTGCTACAATAATTCAATTTCTTTGAATTACCTTCATGTGTGGTATTTCATTAGCAAATAATGACATTTTTAAGTTTTAATGGACTTTTTTTCTCTCAGCATTGGAAAGCATAATTAGGAAGGTGGCACAGAATGTTCTTAAATTCCAAACATAAGGAATAACAGACGTGGCAGAACCCTGGCTCACTAATGAAGAGAGCGCATGATTTTGGACACTCACACCTTAATATGCTTTAATAAGTGTGAAGCCTATGAGCCTCTGTATTCAGGTGCAGGTTCAGCCCTGCCAGTGAAATCTGAGCAAGCTAATATTAGAACTTGTCTGCGGATTCGTCATTGTCTGGGACACGGGTACGCCCGCTTCACACAGCAGACAGCATCATCAACACATTCCTGCAGGTGCCGTATGAATAAAAACATCAGGAAGTAAGGAAACAAAATGTGTGGTCTTTTTAGAGCATGTACCACTTAAAATGAAAAAGTGTGATATGGACCGCCAGGACCTCAAATGAGTTTGAAAAATAATTAGGATAGTTTTTGTGCAAATATTAGAAGACTAGCTTCTCCAGAAATTAAAATTCTGTCTTCAATGAACTCATGTCATTCCAAAACTGTATGTACTTTGCACTGTAGAGGACAATAATTGTCATGTTACGAGTGATGGCTGAAAAATGGTGACTATTAAAAACCTATAATATAAATCTAGAGCAAAACATTAAACCATAATCAAGATGTGAAAGCTATTGAATTTAGGCATCTCATCATTATAATATACAGTATGAAAAAATGGATTTTGAGATTTGCTTTAGATTACATTTACAGTGTTAAGAAATTATAAGTCTTTAATTAAAGATTCATTTTAAATGAGCGTTAGATGATGGCAAAAATAAACTAGATGTTTGTATTGTGCATCCCTAGTTCTGTTCATCACACAAAACTACTGTGTGCTTCAGAAGACTTGGAATAGACATATGATTCACATGCCATAATACTTTTAAATTACTTTTTTGTCATTGTGGAACTTGACAGCACCGGTCTCCATTTCACTTTAATTAAATGGAAAATAGGTGACCAGGATATTCTGTTATGTTCCACAGAAGAAAGTAAGTCAGAGGCCTTGAAATGAGGGTGAGTAAATTATCGCAGAATGCTCATTTTTGGGTGAACCATGTCAATTATTTGAAATTCAAATGAATTTCTCTTTAAAATTGATTCCAGCCTCTATAGCCTGTGAACCGCATATGCATGAGCTTTCAGATTTGTTTAACTTCAGTGTGTGTGAAATGGCACAAAACATACTCTGGGGGGTGGGGGGGGGGGGGGCAGGACAGACAAGCTCTGAATATCTGCAGCATCTGTGATGGTTTCTAAAGGACAGTGCTGTGGGCCGCACATTTGTTCAGCATTACTTTACACTCACAACCCAAAAGGGATCTGAACCAAAATCCATCTGGTTTCACATGCATTTCCCCAATCACTAATCCTGAAACACAAAATTGAAGCCTCCTGCAGTGGAGGGGGGAGTAGGCAGTGTGCATGGAGGCAAACTAGATGAAAAGAAAATAGGAAAATAACACTGTGTATGGGGTTAGAAGTGTTGCATCATTCCAAATAAATAGATTGAGATAAATAAAATCTCATGGCGGATAAAAAATTACAACAGTCTGTATCTTTACACAAACAAAGAGCTATCTACATTGGACACAAAGCAAATGTGCAAATCATTTGACCTTGTGTAAATTAGCGCACATACAAGTACTTCAGAAGTATAACCGTTTACTGGCGGTGAAATGTTGAGTCTCGCTGCGCTGCATCGCATGCATTGTAGACAATATCACTGATTATACAATGGGTACTATTTGCTTTTGTGTCGTGCCGCTTGCGTCGGGTGTAGAGAGGGTGTTACTTATGATGCTTAGGATCTGTGAATAATCATAATGTGTGTATAATCCGGAGTTTATCCTGATTCACTGATCATGATGGAAATATAAAGATGCCTTAAGCTCCAATAATCTTTTGGAAATGTGGTGTTTTAACCACACAAACAGCACTTTAACTCAATTTGAAAGTTTCTTTCAGGGGTGAATCACAAAACATGATTGGTTGTAGCAGGAACATGCTATGATTGGTCAGCACAATGTGGACATTTTCTGACTGGATTGAGTAATCAGTGGGTGGAGTTCACTAATTTGTGGATTTTTCTGCACGTCTTGATACTAGAGGTGTTTCAAAATCCACAAATGCACAAGAAGCGATCCACAAATGAATGCCAGGTAGAATTGTGTTTGTGATATAAAACATTTGTAAATCTCATTTTATTTATTTGTGAATTGTATTAATTTTTGTGAACATCTTTACATTTATTTGTGAACCTCAATCTATTTATTTGGAATAAGGCACAGAGGTAAGGGGCGAATGAAAGAGACATTATAGTGTGGAAACTGAGGGATGATTGGACATTTGTGGGATGAGTTCTGGATTACCTTCATAGAGCTGAGCATACTGAGGAAATCCTGCCGCTCGGAGCCACTCACAGGCCTCCTTTGCCTCCAGCTCTGGAGAAAAAGAAAGAGAGGGAGAGAGAGAGAGAGAGAGAGAGAGAGAGAATTAATGAAATCAATAAAATAATACATTCTTTCAGTTCTCTCATGCTATTAATCATTATCACTTGATTAAAATAAGACATCCAAAACACATCAGACTTGATTTGATTACTCATTTCACCAAGAGGAAAAGTCTTTAAGGTCATTTAGATAATCTGTGGTCGCATTATTAGGTCTGTCTGTGGAAAAAAATTCAGCATGGCTATGAGAGCAGAACTGGAATATGTAGCTGGTTTTCTATGTCACAGAAAAATCCAACAAACTTTTCAACAACTAAACATATACATTAAATAACAGTCATGAGCTAGAATATTACTTATAGGCCATTTATTACTGTATTATAACTGTAATCATCCAGCCGTCACCAGTCATTAGGTGAACATGGCACATGTGATGGACAATGCCTTCAGAATGGCAGGAAATGTCTGAGATCACCATGGAAACTGGTGAGGTGATAGAGTTGGTTAACCAACTCAGAAACAGCAAAAACTGAGAAGATCTCATAAATAACAGCGCAGATGCAAGTACAACCCGAGGCAGATATTCAAGAATAATGACATGTTTTGTCTCTTAGAAATGCACATTCGACAGTAGCTTGAGTTGGGATGCAAATGTAAATTTATTATCATTAACGAAGACAGTAAATCTGTAAAAAATTATAACCTATATTTTATGAAATGTAAATATTCTGGCTGTTTGAGTTAGGACTTTACTTTTATTCAAATGAACCACTGGTCACGCATAGTTTTATACATTCAGATCATGATAATCATTGGTAAAACCATGCATATAGCACCTCTACTTGTTATGAAAAACAGTAGCTCGAATACATTTAGCTACAAATGCACAAACGCTAACTTAATAACAAAATACTGTATTATATTCCATTACTAGTGTTACTACATTTAAATGATGGTGATTTGTAGACTGAAAGGCCTTCTAACCGGACTGTGATTCATAGAAAAGTGATTCAGTCAAGAGCAATGAGATTGTTTGATTGACATTAATGACACAGACGGCAGCAGGTATATTTGGCTGCTGTCACTTTAAGACCGAATGCACGTAGCCTAGCTAAATATTTTAACAAATTTCTACCGGTTTATCGTGTCTACCAGTATATTGCCCATCCCTTGTAGTATGGTCCACAGAAACCTTTACAGTTACTGTAAACTAAATACAAAAGACATTTAATGATCAAACAAGATATCTGCATCCGTTTTCATTTCAAATGTCATTATGAAAACCAAATGAGTTCCAACCAAATCATCCTAAATCATCTGGATCAGCATTTCCCAGCCTTTTCTGTCTTATGTACCCCAAACTAGAAATGGGTTTCTATTAAATTGTGTAAATTTAGACATCATGCATTATTATTAATATTTAGCTGCTTGAAATCACAAACATGGCATATCATATATCATATCAAGTTATCATATAATTCTACTTTATCGTAATCATAAACACATTGGTTTTTAGTGTGAATAGTTTTACAGTTTACGGCACTTATACAAAATTATTTCACCGGCTAATAGAAAATAGTTTTTTCTATGTTGCAAATTTAGATGAATACTTAGCTTTAACCTATTGATAGCACTGTTATTTTAAGTTGTAATGTCTGTTTTATAGTTTTAACAAAGCACAATATTTCCAAGTGCCCACAGGAATCTTCCCTGGGTCCACATATTTTTAGTTGGGAATCACTGGACACAGTTCCCAGTTGTAAACTACTGGTTACTTGCATTAAGGGTTTGATAAGTGACCACTTCAACAGCCTGACCTCAAGAAAATGAGACAAACTAAGGTGACTGGGCCTGAGAAAATCAATTTAAGTGTCTCATCTACCTCTATCTGGACAATATCCAACAAATCTAAGGAGCAATGAAAGAGATCCCATTATTGAACAAGTCATCTAAAACAAAAACAATTTAAACTTGTCAGAAGAGGCATTTCTACAGAGGAATTCAAAGTCAAATTACGAAGAAAGTTTTTTCAATTAAAATGTAGCGATTAGGAATCGGGTGGTATAAAAATCAGGATTTATTTTGCTGAAACAAATCATCCCAATGGAACGTATAATATACGGCAATGGCATACCGGAAAACGAATAACAATATGACGATTTCATGAACAGGTCACATTAGCATAATAAATTTGAACCTAAACCACTGTCATTTGGCAAGCTAGCCAATCAGATCCAAACATATACTGACAAGCCAATGACATTTCAGCATGAAGCAAGGAGTGGGAAACAAACACTTTTCAACAGAATAACCTTGTCGATCAAAACAGCAGCTGTGGCATGAACTTGACGTTGACTATATAAACATGATTCCAAAAAACAATCGTAGACGGCTCACAAGTGTTGTCAGTAATAGTCTTTGTATTCATAAACATATATGGCTGTCAGGGTGAGCTGGGCTCTGAAATTCTGGCCTATTTATAAAGGCAGACACAAACAGCTGAAATCCCTTCAGGACAATCTCAGGCACACTGAAGCAAAACACTGCGATACAAATGCCGTTTAATAACAGACTTCATCATTCATTTACATACACATTTGAGTGTTAATTTATCATAATCCTTTATCATTTTTCAACTTTCCCTATATTCAAAACAAGACACGCACAAAAGCTATTCAGCATCTAACATATACGTAAGACCTTGTAAAATTAGCAAATTGAAAAAGCAAATAAGCTACTTTTCAAAACACATTTAATTTTATTGTACAGTGCATTTTATGTGTGAAAATAGAAAAATACCTAATTATTGTAAGCAAACAATAACATGTCTATTCAATTCTGAAAATATCAATTTAGTCTATAACAAAATTACGAAGAAATGAAGGTGAAAAGTGATTTGATATCTAGCAGCATCAGGGGCGGAAAAGCACTAATGCTTAATAGTGCTTTTTCCTCCTCCAATGTAGCCAGAAACCAAATTATAATTTGAGATGCCAAGAGAAATGTCAGATCTGAAAATGTATTTGTACAAACACTTTTCATTCAGATCAGCTTCGTCCGTTTCCTGCCTCCATACTCAGCCCCTTCAGCATTCCAGAACTCCCTGACTCCCAGCAGTGCTCTGGGATTTCCCGCCCAGACGCCCACATTTCTACTGCTGCTAGATCACACACTTAAAGTCAAACGCATTGTCTGACAATCCATTCAAACACCGCTTTCCATTTACAAAAATGCTATGTGGCAAGAGTATAGGATTGCAACAGTAGACTCGATAACAGAAAAGATCACAGTGTCATGGTATATGGCACTTCAAGATTCACTATTGATTCATTTAGAAACATTTCAGGCATATTTGAAATCTGAGACTTTGTTTCTTCTCTAAAGCAACTAAGCAACTACTTATTGTGAATATTGGATAGGAGGTAGGCTAAATGATGTTTATTTAAACTTAATTTGTGACCCTGGACCACAAACCAGGGTCATACCTTCAAAAAAATTGGTCTGGTTTTGTGGATGGAAATTGGAGGTAACAGCCTCACATTTCTCTGATATTTTCTTGTTGACTTGTCTTGACGCAGGTTGACTTGTCTGACAGACATTCAAGGAGGAAAGGATCAGTGTACGCTCACTTGACATTATCCATCCGGACGGTATTTTTTCACTGTAATTTTCATTCCGTAAATAAGCAAATGCACATTTCTGTATATTTTGTCAATAATCATCACAACAGTAACTATTACTATTATTAGTATGTTGATGGTTTAAAAATAACACTAATAATAAGGTCCAGACAGGCATAAAACATGAACATTCCTGTAGCTGCCTCTCTTCTCAGGAAAGGTGGAAAACCCCGAAGTAAAGCGTTTCTTTTTTCCTCTCCTCCTCCACTACCCCTCCCTCTCTTTTCCTTTTCCCATCCCCTCCCTCTTTCTTTGTTCAATCAACAGGAAGTCTAAAGAGTTATGGTACTAAAAAAATGAAGGAATAATGGGTGGGGGTGCTGTGGGTTAACATGATGATGATAGACAATTATGTTTAACCTTACTGTATTCTTTTAGAATAGAAAATTGTCCTACAGGATAAAACGTGATGTTTCTTTTATGATGTTCTTCCATGCACTGACACATTTGAGAAAGATCAAAGTGACAGCTGGGTAGAGATAGTCAGTCATTGCTATTCTTTTAAAAAGTGGGATTCCCCACTAGAGTGGACCTCGCAAATATCTGTTTGTGAGGCTGATTTTATAACACGGTCATCGTTTTCCGCTGCAGATGCAAAATTCATGGATAAAGATCTGTGAATTTTTCACCAGTTTCTATTCCAGTTCTCTCTAAATATAAACAATCATCTCCAATTCACCGCCCCACCACTGACCTTTTCCATGATAATACGCTTCACTTTCAATAATAAAATAGCATAATGGCAAAAGACAATACATTTTGAGTGAATGTAAGTTTACGTTCTGCATTCAGTGTGATGAAATAAAAATAAATATGCGTGACACACAATAATGGCAAAAAAAGTCTTTCTATTCAGCCATCCTTGTCTTGATTAATAAAATAAAAGACTTTTATGAGCCGGTTCTTTATAGTGAATCAAAAAACAAAGCACAACCTGTTTAGTTTGATTCCCAAATAAATGACTCTGATGAACCCGTTCTTTCAAGTCATTTAAAAACATACAGCAAAACCAATGTAACCCGAATCACAAACTAATGACTTAAGGCCCAGATATACTGTACATAAGTTCCTTTTTTGTTCTTCGCTTAGAGCTAAAAACAGTTTTATATACCTTTTAAGCAGTATATTGTTTGTAAACATCCAGATGCGGTCCAAGCAGATTCAAACTATGGAAACGAGCCTCATTTTTGCCTGATTATCTTCTAAATTATATCATACAATGTTGGTTCTTCGATTTCGCTTGAAGTATATCGGTGCCTTTACGAGCGGTTTCTTTTTAGAGAATGAAAAACATGTAACATGACCACTGACCAGCCTAAATCTGATTCACAAATTAATGACTCTTGTGAGACAATTCTTTTAAACGAACAGTCCAAATAACTTATAACCTATATAGAGCCAAATAAGTTGGGGAAAAAAAAAAATCAAAGTGAATCGAAATCAGTATCAAATTAACAGCTTGCATATCATAATAAAATGCGGTAATCTGAATCGATAGCCAGCCCTAGACTCACATCACTACCAGCTATTACAGCCATAAAAAGCGACACTAGTACACATAAACAAACGCTCCCGCAGCTGCCTTCAGGGTGGTAGCTTCACTGGGTCCAATACATTTCTGCTGCGCCCTCATTATGATAAACTAGGATATCCCAGAGGATTCGGTTCTCTGCTCGCTGATCAGCATACGCTGTCAAACCATGTGAATTACTTGATGTTTTATAAAACAAGGACGTGATGATAAACTTTCCTCCTTAAATTTTTCTGTAAAATGTATACGGAGTAACTTCTGATGTATATTTCAGTCACCAAATGCTCAACATCTTGCCCCACATGGTTCAGAGTCTGAGACTGACTTGCTACATCCATAACATCTATACAGCTCAAAGAGATGTCTGCCACAGCTCTGAGCTAAATTAAGCTCTTGTGAGAGTAATGATAGAGGGAGTGTTCTGTGTGTATCAGCATTCCTCTCACAGCTGTTTCAAGAACATGCTTTGAGGTTTTACAGCATTCAAAAGTGTCTCCGTGTGTTGATATGAGACCTGTATACCACAGAGCTCTATAATCTGTCCCTTTTGACATGGCTGGTTCTACAAAAAGTATTTGAGCACCAAAAACACAGGGTAGAAGATAATCTCTCATGGAAACATTAAGAATAAAATTGTACTCGGATTCATAAAAATAGTGTGACGTGATATAGTCTGCACTATCATGTAAACTTTCGACCATGTGCACAGTTTTTAGCCGTATTGATGTTCAAGCAACTCCTGGCGTTTTATAAGTGTAATAGTAGCAATCGACTGCAATCATATTTGCAATTCCGGCCCCAAATGCATCAATGAGCTCCAAATGTAGACGTCAATGAAGCAGCAATTCAACAATGTTTTGATGGCATTTTCGAAGAAAACTGTACTTTGTACTTAAATGTTTTTTTTGTTTTTTACAGCTTATAGCCAGCAATTGACTTGGACACACATGCACGCTACACAACCTCTTGCTATAGGCCATCTTTCTTGCTCCATTACTGATGTTCTAAAATGTTTCAATGATCACTTGTGTGCTAAAGTAATTGTTGACAGCCGCTGTAGCCTCCTGTCACTGAGCATCTGTCTTTTGTTAGACTTGCAAAGAAACCAGCATAAAGGTTATTTTTAGATCCACCAATTTTCCATTAAAGAATTACTTTGGTTCTTTCATTGTATGAAAACACAGTATGTACGTATACACAAAGTTCAAAAGTTTGGGGTAAGTAAAACATTTGTTATTTTTTTTTAAAAACTTAATTCTTTTCTGCAGCAAGATTGCATGCAATTGGTCAAAAGTGACAGGAAGTATAAAATAAAGTTTCGACTTCTTATTCATCAAAGAATCCTGGGGCGGGGGGGAAATCATTGTTTTATTTTTGTTTGTTTGTTTTTTTGTGGAAACCAACAACAACAACAACCAAGCAGCACAACAGTTTAACCGTAATAGTGAGAAATGTTTACGGTTAGAATGACACTGAAGACTGGACTAATGTTGCTGAAAATATAGCTTTGCCATCAAAAGAATGCATTACATTTTAAAATATATTCAAGTAGAAAAGTTACTTTAAATTGATTGTAAATTAATAAATTAATGTTAACATCTTACTGTCCCCAAACTTTTGGACAGTAGTGTATGTGGATTCAGTGAAAAACATTACATACTGTTTCTGCTGAAATCTCATCACCGCTCAATGTCACACTTACTACTCTTCGAAACTAAAAGAGGAGATCAATTACACAAGAGTCTCACTGATTCTCTCATCTATTGCCTGCATTACTGCCTCTTTTTGGCAGCAAATCAATGTCAAGTTTGCCAAAATGAGAACAAGAACTCTGGGGAACGCAAGTGATTGCAATAGAATGAATCAGGATGTTTTATGCTGTGAATGAGTGAGATGTATTTGTCCCTTCAGGACATGCTGTAGAAAGTACATGGTTGTTACATTCATCAAACACAGGCTGTTCTATCTCTGAAAGACGTTCTTCCGCTTTTTACTTTAACAGCAAATTACAGTGAGAGAAAAAGGAAAAGAAAAGAAAAAATGAAAAATGAAAACACACCTTTGATGTAATTATAGACTGACTATAAATTGTACTTCATTCACAAAACTCAGCACTATTTCCTGGTATTAGCTATTATTGTGATATCAAAATTGACAATTTTATTTTATGGAATATTAAAGTATTTATTGAAATTATTTATACATGCACATCTTTTTTTTTTTTAATTCATGTGCCCTCATAATATTTAATCATCAAAATAACTTCCGCTCACACTTGTAGCAACATTTCTTCTCTGTTGACGTGTTTTTCAGCACAAGAACAACCTGTGACCCGTATGAGATCACAGCAATACCAAACCACAAAGATCCAATCAATTCCCCATGGAAAAAAAAATCAAGTCCCGCCCTCTAAGTCATTTCACTCACTTAAGAAAAGACAAATCCCAATGTCATTTCACCTTAACTTTAAGGTCATTTTATTACCGCCCACAAAAAGCAGCTGGGCAATGTGCTTTCATTCAAAGGACATCTGTGTACATTTTTTACTGAACAAGACAGCATCAAATGCTGAAGCAATGTATGTAAAGTATGTATCCTGACTATACTTTCAGCATCCTAAAAGAGATGTTTCAGGTGCCAAGACCACGTTAGACAAACACTGCAAATTGCGTTCTGCATGGATTTTGTGGGCATGTTTGAGCAGTTTCCGGATTTGCATAATTCCTTTAGGGAGTCAAGCACTAAAACAAATGCTGCCAGTGGCCACAATTCAAAGTCGTGAATTCCCCCACAACACTCGATGTCAAAAAACCTTGTCAAAAGTAAACCAACATTCGATTTCTTTTCACTTTGCTAAATCCCTCTCTCTCCCAGTATAGCATACTCTACATGACATGCAGCTTTGGACCAACATGCTACATACCAGCTTAAAAGTTCATGATTCAGACCAAGTACAGACACAGAATTTATACAGCCATTTTAAAACCTCATTTTACAAGCGATGGAAATCTGAATTAGTGCTAAATAACTTCAATAACTAACAACTGAAATGTGAACAGCAAGATTAATAAGATACCCGCCCACTCATTCCGTCTCAACCCCATACCGCACACATAGCGGTGCTGAGCGGGTGAGAGTGATTTGTAGTAAGCCTGGGTAATCCCTGCTGCATGAACAAAACAAACCAGAATTAGACTGAGAGGCATTTAAAGCACTGAAAACCCTGAGGCAAAAAAGAAAAACACAACTAAATACTCCCATGAGCGCTGAGAGAGCAGAAGGAAAGAACTTCATCTCATTTTGAATCCACTTTAAACGCCTGTTGGCATCTCATATGTGTGGTATCTGTGTGATGGGGGAGTGACCTTTAGTAAATTGAATGTAGTGTGAACCTGCTGTGTGCAGGGAGGAAGCCTTACTTCATGAGTGAGAGTGTGTGCATGAGCCATGAGCAGATGGTTCAAGATGACCAACATGCTGGTGTGCTGGTGTGTGTGTGTGTGTGTGTGTGTTACAATAAGAGAGCCATAAGGAATGAGTGAGGGAATCCTGTGGCCAGATCATCATTGCTTATATGTGAGAGTAATTATAAAAAAATTTTTTTTTAAATGCTTTTAAAATAAAAATGTGTTTGTAGGCATTATTATTGGTGGTAATGGTGTTGTATGATTGCAATATATTTTTAAGTCTGTACACAACAGATCAAACACCAAAGCATGTCGCAAGCAACACCATGGTCATGGGTTCAATTCCCAGGAAATGCTCAAAATACAAAATCTATATCATGATGTGCATTATCTAATAATGTTTTTAATACTTTATAATGAGGTTTAATTTTTTAACATAGGTTATAGCTCAAATGAAATGCATTACACTTTTAAAGAATTTGTTAAGTTATATTATATTATGATTAGATTTGATTATTATAGGAGGAGATGACAGACTAAGAACATGAAAAAAAAAAAAAAAAGGCCATGCCAGTATGGGAGTTTCTGTGGACCATTATTAGAAACCATAGACTGCAGGAAGTGCCAATCAATAGCAAGTGATTTTTTTGTTTTTTTTGCATTTTTGTACAGTTATGGTAGCAAACTCTCTCTCTCTGCCTTTTTACACTTGTTTTAAGTGTGATTCAATTGGTCAAAAAAGAAAAGAAAAACAAATTTAAAGATTGGACAGACACTTTAATACATGCAGTTATTGTGTATTCTTTTGACCATGATAATCATGTACTGAAAATATGACAGCCCAATATAAAATATACAAATTTTCAAATACACTAATATTAATTAAAAAATTCTTCAAAATACATAAATGGCTGATACTTTTTCTATATTAATTTGATTAAATATAATTAATCAAAAAGTGAATAAGAACAAAATTCAAACATCACTGATTGGATCACTAACACGGTGTTCTAACTTCAGAACTCCAAGAGTGGTTTTGGTTCAAAGCAAAAAGCACAGTGGAACAGGCTGCTGGAATATTAGCTTCTCCCCTGAGTGAGCTGTAACTCCTTGTCAGAGCAACAGGAAATCATTTTTTATTAAAGCTACTAAAGTTATTTAATCAAGAGCAGTGAGTGATTGTTTTTCCTTTTGTTTTTTGTATTTATATTAACAGCACATACAGCAGTACGAACAGCCACCACTTTAATACACAGATCTAATATATACACATGTGATTTCTTTCCCTCCTGTTTAAGTTCACAGACATTACAGACTATGTTTAATTTAGATAAATGACAGACACATTTTGGGGACACCTGAGACTTACATTACATCTTGTAAAAAGGGGCATAATATTTCCCCTTTAACTAGGCCACTACAGTGACTATTTCAAGCAGAGCTGCCGCCAATTGTCGACTAAACGTTAGTCAACTAGAAGAGGCTTAGTCGACCAAGATTTTGTTAGTCAGGAAGTGGCGAAGTCACGCAGTCCATATGGGACAGATCGTTAATGGCGGGTCTTTGTGGTAATTACAGTATGTTGGGCAGGAAATCCATCGACTTCAAATATGGATTATCATTTGAAACGTGTAGCTAAGCAGTAGCAACTTCAAATGGCTGCTCGCTCTAAGGTTAACATAGATAAACGTGCTCTTTTATATATATCCAAGTATTCGTGCGGAGTGTGGAAGACAGCTGTGTATATATATATATATATATATATATATATATATATATATATATATATATATATATATATATATATATATATATATATATATATATATATATATTAGGGCTGTGCTCAGAATATCGATACAGCGATATATCGTCATGAAGTCTCATGCTTTTAAATGTAGCCAATCACGTGACGTCAATTGGCGCAAGCAACGCAAGCAGCAGAGCAAGACATTCAAAATGGATAAGAGGATTTTTCCACCGCCGACAAAAGTAAAATAAAAAATATGGGAGAATTTTGGGTTTAACGCTAAACCAGACATTAGACATGAGTCATGCGATATACAAGAACAGCAAAGCAAAAGTTAAGTAAAACGTGATTATGCGATCGCCTGATATTTACGCGGGGGGTCGCATTTTTTCAAATACGCTGCACTTGCCGATTTCAGCAAGCAAAATATGCGGGGCTAACATGATTTCATAATGCTTGTATTTTCGTTGCAAAAAAGTCACATATATCTTCGCAGAGAGTTGAAAAATGTTGCGTTTACTTCACACGAGTAAAGCGCCATTATTTTCCCCTATTGCCATGGGAACCTTATGACGTAATCTCACGACGTGAACGTCATCTGCAAACCAGGGACGAAGCACGCAGATCATTCTCATTTACCAACAAAAATAAGTGCAAAAGACCGCGCGAAGCAGTTTCCCGGTGTGTCACAATGCAGTGGGGGCAAATTATTTTGCACTCCGTGCAACTGCGTGTTGGACCGCAGACGGAAGTTGACGCTGGAAAACCACTTGGCCACCGCCAAACATTTGAGGATGGTTACTCAATGTTTTGTAAGTTTGAGCCGTGTGTTAATTAAGGTCTGAAACAAAACAGAATGAGAACTTCAATATTCTGTGATTTGGTATGCTTGCTTATCATAGGAAGTAATAAGAAATGACTATAATTGTCATTTCAGTTACTGAGGCAGTGACTTTAAAAGCAAGGAAGAGTCCTTATAAGGTTTTTTTGTGACAATTTTTTATATTTCATTTAAAACATTGTTTTTTTTAATGACAAAAACAAAATAGTTTTTCAGTTATCACAACTGTTATAACACTGGTTAATAAACACATTATTGTTAATAAACTCTACTCAAAAGAAATTTAAATTCCAAATTGAACCATATCGTGATGTGTATCGTATCGTGACATTGTTGGCGATACACAGCCCTAATATATATATATATATAAGTATATCGCGCTTTACTGCGTGTCATAGAGGCGTCAGCAGGATCACTTGAATTTTTTCAACTTGAAATACTCTGTCATTTATTGTCATACATAAATATTACATACGAGTAATACATCATTATGAACTGTGAAACGTTTTATGTTGTACACTTACAATAACAACTAAACTTTTTGAAATTTTAAATTTCTAAAATCTAAAATTTCTGATTCTAAACATTGTGCTTTTGTAAAATAAAGAAAAATAGGAATGCGCTTTTTGCCGTCTCGGTGGCCCTGAACAGCAGCACTTCACAAAAATGAACAGTCAGCATCAATAACTTCATATTTCCAGCTGACACTGACTCAGAAAACACTAGTTTATTAATAAACAAATAAAATGATTTTAGAATAATAAACTTAGAATAAAATAGAACGTTTTTCTAGCCTGACACATTCATAATTATTACTTTCGTCAGTGTTTTGCAGAAAGCTTTATGTATGCACTTGAGCGAGAGGCATATATTCCACCCCCAGTATATTTAAATAAATTAATATAAAACGTGCCATTAGTCGACAAATGGCTGAAATGAACAACTACTTGTCGACTAGTAAAGTCGTCGTCGCAGTCCTAACTTCAAGAGGTCTTCTGGTAACATTTCTGATAATTCTATGACATCTTTGTATTTCTGATGAAAGTGAAAGGTCACAGACATTTCCAGTGGCTCATCGGGAATACACTGTGACTTTTTAAAAGAGACCAAGAAGCCTCTGTCCGTTTCTGAAAAGTCTCAGTGTTTCAAAAGACTCTGCATTTCTGAAGAGCCCCTGTTTTCTTCGGAAGAGATTCTCTGCTCTTTCCACAGAGTATCACTATGTTCCTGAAGAATATAAGAGCATTTGTGAACAAGCTGCTGTGGAATGTCTAGATTTTAATGTTACATGTACAGAACAACTGATTCTTCATGAAATTACACATCTGTTTGAAGAAAACAGATCAAGCCAAGCATTCACTCTTAAAAATAGTCCACACAAATTCTGTCATCATGTACTCACCGTAATGTTGATCCAAACCTGTATCACTTACTCTCTTCTATAGAAAATGAAAAGATATTTTGAGATGTTTCAAGTTTTTTTTGGTCTATACGATGGAAGTCAATGGTCACCAAAACTGCTTGATTACCTACATTCTACAAAATATATGCTCTGCAGAAGAAAGAAATTCATACATGTTTGGAGTATGAGAATCATTAAAAGACCATCCCTTTAATATCCCTGAATACTTTCAGCTTCTTTTAACCTCATGTCTTTCAGTTTATGACAATCAGATCTGGGTGTAAGTAGTTCTAAGTAAAAGGCCTTTAGATAGAAGCATCTGCTGTATGAATAAATAGCATCTGTAAAGTGTGTGTGCGGGGAAGGAAATGTTTTCAGTGCTCTAGCTGTATGTGTGCGTCTGGCTGAATACAGCTCATTGTTCTAAGCGGCTCTTTGGCTTCTACCCACAATCCCACAATCCACCTCTACTTACCGCAATTACACTTCTCCTTTTCTTCTTTTACCAATCCTGTTTATGCCTCTCTGTTTATCTTCTTACATTTCTCTCATTCACCCAACAAACAAACATATGTATGATTAACATTCCTCACTGACTGACCTTCGGGTTCAGAGGTGAAATTCTCACTAAACCCTCAGTGCGGCAGAGCTATCAAACACACACGAACTGTGCTGTATAACACCTTCTCCTGTTATCTACAGCAGGGGTTTTCTAAATGCGGACCTCCAGGGTAAGGGTTGGTCTCGAAAACGAGTACGTTGGGGCGTGAGCGTGTCATTCATGGCGATAATGAAAATATTTGAATTGAAACACGGTTATGAAAATGAATGTTGACAAATGACATGAACATATGCCTATTAAAATATGACTAGAAAAATAACGCTGCTAGATCATCAATAAAGGCATTAATGTTTTTGAAAAAGAAACATTAAAAGGAATAGCTGCAGAAGGTGAAGCTGAAGTGTGATTGAACGCCAGTAAACTGAAACCTGTGCTGTACGACATCCTATATTAATCAGATATGTTAGAAACACAACATAAACAAAACATTACAGCTTGTATCTGCACAAAAGGACACAAATTCAAGGGAACTTGAAGTCACTCATTTGTCTGAATGAGTTACACTCATTGTGGATGCGCTCTTCCCGTAACGCTGAAACATGGGAAACTAAAGCACAGAGAACTCACAACGTTATCTTACAATAGTAAGTGTTTTTAGGACTGCTCTTAACTGTATTTTCATGATCAAAGTTTTTCCAGGTGTCACTGCCCGCTTTCAAATACACAGTTCCACTTTATTTTGCCAGTCTGGACTGTCATGCTGTCCCAACACTAACCAATCAGACCTCGGGTATACCGCCCAAAATGCCGTAATAGCCAATCAAAAAAAAGAAATATATTTTTTAAAGTCAATGAGATTATCGTTTTTCTTGATCAATCATCACTGTCACATCCGAGTGCTCGAGTGCTCGGGTACTCACACTCATTCCTACTCCACAAGGCCACAAGGGGGTGCTATATTCTCCGTCTGAATGTCTAGAGAAAAACTGCGTGAAAAACATTGACAATAATAATAATAATAATAATAAAGAAATCTACAGAATATGACATACTGTACTTAGAATTATTTTATTCTATTATATAGTTAACATTCATTTTACATTATGCTCCAAGTTTATACATCTAAAAGTACCACTTTGATTGTGGTTAGAAAAAAAGATATGTAATAAAAACATTATATTCTCCAGGTAATATTTTACACATTTTTAATATTTTTGTTTTTCACTAAAAGGTGAAAAAAAAATCCTAAAAAGTTATCTTTATGCTTGAAAACACAGCATCTTGAAGGGGATCATCATATTTGGTCCGGACCATCATAAATAATACATACATTAAATTAAAAGTGTAATAATAAATAACAAAAATATATACTATATAATATTATATATTTTTCTCAAAATAAAACAACTGATTTTATTTTTTATATTAAATAAAGTTAAATTAAATAAAATTAAATAATAAAAGTTGACATCTGTCCAGTTCTGCTTTCATTTTTGCTTTTTTAAAAGATTAATCGATTTTTGGAGTCTACTGAAAACTGACACACAAAAAAAGATGTAGCGTCAGCTTAATAGAAAGTGAATACTTTCCATATAATATTTTACACGTTTATTTTTTCACTGTATATTCTAAGAAGGGGTGCCTCGCAAGAAGGTAATCATATTTGGTGGTCTGTGTCACCAAAGTTTGAAAAACCCTGATTTATAGGATATAATGCACATCAATATGAACAATTTTAAACATTCTACATCAGAGTTCTGAATCAAATCACACAGCTACAGAAAACTAGCCAACTACCAGAAGCACTTATGGAGACCGCAGCCAGATGCAGCGAAGAATAAAGTGAGGTTAAAACTCACCATGGCCCTTTCGATGTTGTGTGGACGACCTCTCCATCCTAATCACTTAAACTCCAGTGGTCCAGCATTACATGTTAACATTCATGAGACACAAAAAAGTGCCTGCCACAGCCATTCAAACACCTAAAACCTGCTCAAGACCATCATACACTCATACTTCTCCAAAAGGTCCAACCAGAAAATGAGTTTCTATCCAAACAGGGCCATATCGAAGAGTAACATTTAACCGTCTCTATACAGTGGAGTGGAATCTGATTTACTGCGGTGGCGGTATCCTGAGGGGGAGGGGGTGGGGGGTTCGGCCCTTCCTGCCCACCCACCCCTCACCCATTTACACCATCTGGTTCCTGAGACCAAATGTTCGGCCCTCAAAAACTCCTCCTCCGCGTACCACATACAGTCTGCGTGTGCTTGTGTGCCTCAACATGCTAAATGAGCTCAAGCGTTGTAATCCAGATGGCCTGTCATTAGCCTTATTAGGGTTGTGTGTTATGCCCTGAGGGATTGTTGTTAGGTGCTTCATAAAGTTATTAAACTCTGTGCACACAAATGCACACCTGTAATACTAAAATAAGGTGTATGCATGTGTTTCGGTGCATTACTGTGCTGACCGGAGAGGTGTGTGATATTGACAAAATAAGTTATATCTCAATATTTTGGGGGATTTTTACAATAGCGATAATCAGACAATATTTGTTGAATGGGCTTTTGTGATTTTAATTTTTAAAAATAGTGAAATGATACTTTAAAAATGAAACTTTAACCGCCCACAGGTGGTGGCAAATCACTTGATGAGTGAGTCAGCGACTCCATCCGAACACACATGCTTCCTTTATTATATAGTAGAAGAAAAATAGCATTTAAAAAAAAAAAAGTTATGTGTTCATAAAATAGGTAAGCACCTGAAAGATTCTCAAGTGAGCATCCAATGGACAACTTTCCTATCCCACAAGCCCACAGGGGAGGAGTTGTGAATGGCAGTGAAGCGATGCAACTGATGCTAGTATGCTGAACGTAGCATTTCCAGACTTCATTGAAACCACACACATTCATACTATACAGAACATGATTTTTGATGGTTGCGAAGAACTTGTTCAAAAGTAGTACCTACTCGAATATGTCACTGAATCACAAACTCGACGGTTTCGTTCAAAAACACAATTCATTCATTAACGAAACACTGCTGTGTGACGAGTAGCAGTTCTGCTGTGGCCTTGTTTGAAACTATTTGACAAATTGTGTCTGTGTTTATGGTGTCTAAAATGCAACTTGCGTATTAACTTTTTGTTTACTGAACTGTGGAATAAAATCAATCACAATTTGCAATTGTGCGGATGTTCGTGAAAAAAAACTCTTGCTTGTGTTATATTGCTTATATAATACAAGTCAAAAACTCATGGGGTGTAAATAAAGGGATTGTTCTTAGTTGAACACTCTTCCTAATAGCTTTATAATTTTTTTCTTGAAGCCCCAAAAATTTACATCTATTCATTATAAGTAATCCATATGGCTCCGGGGGGTTAATAAAAGTCTTCTGAGGTGAAGAGATGCAAGTTTGAGAGAAAAATTAAACAAAAAAGTGATACACCAGTCATACAGCTCTATTGTGGCTGCGGTGTCACGTGACAAGCATGACACGTCCCCATGGAAGACTCACGCTGGGGGCTCAGCTAGACTAATTTAAACTTGCATGTAAAAGGATTAAAACTAACAAAACACAAAGCTTTTAGCAATCATTGGAAGGCAGGTACACTCCAAATGCTTAGTCAAGTTTTGTTCACGCAGCACATCAACAGAAAACATTTTTTAGATTTAAGAAACCATATCATTACTGATTAAAATAGAGAAATATTGTCAATGGACACAGCTGACATGTTTAACTGTTGTAGGTTTCCACATTGTGTGCATGAAATAGACGCTGAACACAAGCAAAACTTGCAATCGGATTAGCACTAATTAAACTTAAATTAAAAAGAATTTCAGTCACTGATTTCGGCCCAACAAAACCAGAAATTTCAGTGCATCCCTAATTCAAGCTGCATTCTAATAAGCTATTGTTTTTGCAAAGTTTTGAGTGACATACGTAGCGAATTGATAATGTCAGCTTGCTCATTACAATATGTTACCGTAGACTAAACATATCGCAACCCCTTGCTGAGCGGTGCAGAAAATCCACCTGGTTTTGGTATGAAAAATAATTATGCATTCAAAAATGACTGAGAGGAGATGTTAGACAGAGCAAGTAAGTCCTGCTGGTGCTCTGATTCTGATTGGACCAAAGTTCAGACTGTCTGTATGGTCATTTCCTGTTCGCTGGGATTTTGTGTCATTCCTTGGGTCCTGTGAGAATAAGGGGAGAGGAAAGGAGTGGTGAAGGAGAGGGGGAAGAACAGACAGTTCAGGAAACAAGGGATCAGACAGGAAAGCACAAAAGAAAATGTCACGGTTCAAAAAGGGAGTGGCGTTGTCATCCTCGCATCACTTCCTTTTCGATGGGCCACTTTGATGTTTATCGGAAAACAGACACGCAACGCACACGAACAAACATGCCCGGTAGTTGACATCAGATACAGAAAGACGGGAAGCAGGACAAAAGTGAAACAGACCATGAGAGAATCACGAGAGTGAGACAGAGACAGACAATGTAATATAAAAGAGGAAATGAATGATAGGAAGGGGCTCATGATGGATCCGAAAATATATTCTCAAGCCAATCATCATATGCTAAAGGCAACATCAGCTCAATAACTATGATAAATTGAGCCGAAGATGGCCGTGACAATCTGTCGCTCTCTCAAACACATGCTATTACTTTACATATGCACACCTGTATATACACACTGAGCTTTATCAGCACACACAGACATACTGCTACACACAGCATTTCCACTTCAAACAAACGCAGCATGACACAAAATATAGCAAGAAAACTGAAGTCAAAAGTCACTTCAAACGCTTCAAACGCATGTGCTTTCTTGTGAGCATTTTTAAGCAGTGTGTGCCTATAACTTGTTGCTAACCCAAAATATTTGCTGTGGATAAAATGATCCAAGAAGAGAATCAGATAAATTAAATTCATAAAACGAAGAAAAGAGCATCCAATTTTCGGTGAGATTTGATCAAAAGCATAAATCTTATTGATTGGCCAGTTTTCTTTGCAGTGAGATTAAAAAAAAAAAAAAACAAAAACAAAACAAAACAACACAGTAGAGAGATTAAAACACGAATCCATAAAAAAGTCGCATCGATAGCATGGAAATTATCACAGCAAATTTTCACAACAAACACTAGTTTTGATGTGGACGTGCCGTTAGAGTTGGGAACAGAAAACCTGTTCTTATTCCGAAAGGGTTCCAAAAACTCAAACACTGATGAACTGAAGAGTAACTGCACGAATGATAATATCGAACTACCATTTGTGCATGAGATTATGAAATAAGTAGGTGCGCACTAACTAGGAAAGCTTCGCCTTCTTTGACGTGAAAATCTTCTCTGGTTCATTTCTTCGGTTCAATCCGTCGAGGTTAGACGCAAGTAAAAACATGAACACACTGGAGTACGTTTTAACATGCTATAATTTAAACATTATTCAATTTCTTAATTCTATACAGATTTATATATTAAGTTGCTCAAGCAAGTGGCAAAACATTTAAAACGCACATTAAATAAAAGCAGCCGACTCTCCGGCCTTTTCTTCTGCATTTCAATCTTTATAAATAAGATTTAAATCCTGTGGGTCATAAAGAACTGCTTTACCACCTCGATGAAGAGACAAGTACCAACCATTTATGGCACCTTTTTTTATCTAAATGTGAGGTAAGGTGTAGTTTTCCTTGCTCTACACTGGGCAAAAAGCCATGTGTTGACTGTGAAATACAGTAGACTTTAAATTATATGCATTTTTGGTGAAATTACTATATTTTTGTGTTAATCCATGTTAATTTTAATGTAAACAATGCATTGTCACTTTAATTCAGTGCATACAGTACAACAAAAATAGACTGCACTGCTGCATACACACCACTCCTGGAATGCATTGCCGGACCGTATCTGTGTGCAGTGTGAACGCTCTAATCTATTAACATGGGCATAAAAAACAACATAACATAAGCACTGCATACACACTATAAAAGGAGTCTGAAACTGGCATAAATGCCGCTCCCATTGCTTGGGTAATGTCAGGATGTTCACTAACAATATTCCACTTTTAAAAGGTTTATTATTATTATTATTATTATTAAACCTCAAGCACAAAAAAAACGTTTCCTTTTAAAGAAGTTCGGTTATTGTTATTAATCTAAGCATAAATCAATGAATCTATGAAACAATACACGGACCACTGCATATATTAATGAAACAATGACTCTATGGATGAATCCATAAAAGAATCTATGAATGAAAGTATAATATTTATAATCCATCCATCCAAATCTACAAGTGTTTGTCTGAAAAATTACAAACTAGACAAAAGGAAAACATGACACTTCCATTTAAACATAAAATATCACTAAAATCTTAATATAATTTGGACCATTTCAATGAACTCTCACTTGTCAATATCCTTACCATCAGGCTGAAACACAAGGTAACATCAAAAATCCGTCAGTCAGTGGGTGGCCCGTCTAGTCACTGGTTTATTTGGTCAAAAGAACTCCAAGAGCAGCTGTTAATAAAATATTTCTCTTACACTCACACACACGATGCTACATGGTCATAACTGCAGTGACCTTTCTTTAACAAGACCTCAGAATTTTAGCAGAACACACACACACACACACAGTAATCATAAAGAGCGAGATAATGAAACAGAATGTGAAAACATGTAACGTTATCAACTTCCTCTTGCAGAGGCTTGTGGGCTGTTTGCACTTTTACAATTTGTTTGCTTTGTACTTTTGTGCCCTGTTGTATGTCAGTGTCTGTTGTGAAGTGATGTGCAGTTCTCATTTAATTTCTTGCAGCCGGGACAGTGGTTTCCTCTGTGGCATTTTACAGCTGTCTGGATACAGATGACAAACATGTTCAGCAGAAATCAACATCATCAAATACACCGTTATTCTCAGATGTACCAGAGTGCCATTTTTACTTACGGTTAGTCTAGCCAGACCACGGAGACCTCATCAAACCAATGTGACTGAACACATATCGATCCGACAGGTCAAGATCTGAGATCTCATCTACACAAGCTTGCATATCAATCTTTCAGTTTGATTTCCTTTCCCCCAACCCCCAAGTACTAATCCCTGACAGCAGCACCGATGCAGTATTTGTCCCTGTGCAAATTCGATGTAAAATTGAATAGAACATGCGTTCACATGGAGCATTGTAATCGGTTTAAAAGGGTGGGATAAACCTTTCTATAAACCAAACAAAATTAAAATTCTGCCATGTAATATATATACACACACACATACACTCTATAGCATTTTTATAATATGTATATTATTACAGTATTACTGTAAGTATTACAATTAAAAAAAAGTCTTCTATTTGAATACATTTTAAAATGTCATTTATTCCTGTGATGAATTTTCATGTTTCATGTTTCCATCCACCCATTTTTATGCACATTTTTGGATATCACATTTAAAAAAGCCAAGATGTGCATAAATTCTAAATATGCACATTAAAACACTTACGCACTTAATTGAGGGGGATAAATTTGTCATCAAAAAGAAAACATGCGTGTAAAATATTTATTTTTTGAATAACTGACCCCAAACTTTTGAACAGTGATGCATTTATTATTATAATTATATATGTAATATTAATATCCTGTTAATATCCTATTAATTATTGATGTCAATTAGTTATTTATTTGCACATTATATTTTAATTGTATTTAATATATTTTACTGCAAGAAAGACAATGAAACAATTGTTTGTGCTTCTTTCTTAATGGATATTTTAATTTGAATTATTGGACATATTTTCAGCATTTGACTGCAATTTACGACCAAATTAATGACGCACTGTTGTAAGGTTTAAAGGATTCAAAATAAGTGTGCACAAGAGAATAAAAAACAGACAGACTTACAGACAACATTCCTTTCACCTGCGCTATTGATCTCATCTAATAACTGTGAGGAACCAAGCAACTAAGGAACTAATGCATCAAACTTCACAACGTTAGGACATCACATAGTATTGTATCTCTCTTACTGTCTGGAATGGATTTAACAAAGTCAGTGCCAGTTACAAGTAAACAGTCTCACATAGACAATAAATATATTTAGGAAAAACGATCAATCAATCCAGCCTTTTTCTCTCTTTATTTCTGTAATAGGATATGACCTGGAGATATGAAAGTAGGAACTTTTCATGTACTTTTATGTTGCAACAGTGGATTTCCAAGCTTGCTTCCTCTCAGCTGACATTCGGTTACTACTGTATCATGACATGACCATCCACAGGCTCAAACCATAAAGCCACACCGGCACATGATATCCTCACTGCCAGCAATCACAAAGGTCATGTCATAGATCTTCCACTCTACAAATTCTTCGGAATGATCCCAACATTTGAAACTAATTGCTTGTTTATTTATACAAGATCCTTGATAATTTTGGCCTGATCTTGACCCGTTTCAACATTGATTGTGTTGTGAATGTGAAATACAGAATTCAATAAAGCTTTTCAAAGTTATTGAATGAAGGTCCACAAATTCAAAAGGACAACATGAGCTCAATATTTTTATCTAATTTCACATGAAAAAGGACTCTTTAAAGACACAGCTCCAAAAACAACAAATAAATAAAATGGTCACTTCAGATTAGAGTCCAATTGTCACTTTATTAACTAACTTTGACTTTTGCCTCAAAATATTATTTGAAAAAAAAAAAAAATGGTCATACTTTTTTATAGACTGAAGTCTATTTGTCATAAGATTGTGGGCCAAATGTCTGAGCCAAGTTTTAGAGTAGCGCACTTCATCGAAAAGTAAACAAAACCGAAATTCAGAACTTCCAATCGATGTAATTTTCCAATATAGGTTATTTTCAGTTTTTTTAAATCCCGTTAATACGATCCCCTTAAAACATCTACCATGACTCCGCCCCTTCCAGTCAGCAGTATGGAAGCAACACATAGGGGAACTCGTACGCAGAGTCAACACACACAGACACGCTTGTGTCCTCACAACAGTTTTTCAATTGTACGTGTTTAGAGGCTTGCCAGTTTGGACATTCAAGAGATTTTAGATCATTGAATGCATTTCATTCATTAAATTGTGTCACACAGCACATCGCGTCAAGATCATGCTACAGCTATACCATATATTTCTGAAGTACTTCAACTTTTGAAGTAACTTCTAAATATCCTCAGCTTCACAATTAATAGACGGTACGTCTAATTCAACTTATGTCAAAGCACTCTTTCATTAGGAAAAAATATCCCACCTTTAGTCAAGCAAATGTTAAGGCTCTAGAGACTGCGACCAAAATGGTCGCAAATGTGATAATTTTTTGATAATGTGCGAATTAAAATTTCACACGGTCGCACTGGCGTGAGTGCATAATGTTCAGGTTGTTTGTGTACCTGGCTGGCACATGAACTCCGTTGACCCTTTGACATGCACGATCACACCAGTGTGATTAGAACGTTCAGTACATCACGTGAACGACTGCTAAATTCAAATGTGATTCGCGCTTTGGCTGGCGCTGAGCCAGAGACGATCGCTCTCAGTGCATGAGATATACGCCAACTATTAAGTGTTTTCAACTACATAGGGTTTATTTTAAGTTTCAGACATTTAATTACACATAAGTAATAGCAAAACAATTCATTATAGTTTGTGAAATATACAGTGTTGTCTATGGAAGCGCCAATAACAATCCATTCAAATATAAACTGACGAGGTGTTTTATTCATATCAGATACACATTGTGTAAGTAATCTGAGTAAACTATAAAGTTTATTCTAATCTTCTCCCACATCACCAGCCACTTACTTTCATGGATTTCAGGAGAAGTGAATGAATTGACGCGTTGCAAATACAACAGATCCAAAACTAACATGGCGGCACCCATCACGCATTATAGATTAACTAACATGATCATTATAAAGTTCTTTCAACAACAAAACACATTCACTTACATGTATTTGAGAATCGGAATTTCAGATAGACATAGCCAACGATTTTTATTTTTAATCAAAAAGGAAAAAACTAAATAAAAGCGATACATCTGCCTGCCATACAGCGCTATTGTGGCTGCAGTGTGTCAGGTGACCATTATGAAATGTCTCCATGGAAATAATAATTTAATAAAATAACAGCATCCATGGCAATAATACTTATGTTAGTAATGTTTTCTTTTAAATTTATGCTTGTTGGAAAATGTTCAGATTAAAATATTTTGCAAATATCAAGATTTTATTCACTGTCAATCTTTACATCAATGCAAAACCAGCATATACAAATTAAGAGAACTATCAACATGCATGGTCAGTTTGCAGTCAAACTGTAAGTGGGAAGAATGAGTCTAGAGCCCTGTATGTACAAACCCCGTCCGTAAACTATGAGTGCAAAAAAAAGAAGAAAAAGTCACGATTAATAATCATTCATTGACCGTAACTGAGGTAAAATTTTCAATTAATTTTGATCATTAGGTCATATCGTCCAGCCTTAGTCTAGTGTGGTGTCCTATTAACTGATGTGAATTAATGTGAGACAGTAAGAAACGCAGTGGGATGAGAGACCATTTTTGGAAGAAATTCCAACAATAGAGTTAAATTGAATGAATATGATGCTTTAACCTTCAAGTCAGAAACAGAAACATGATCCTCACATGCTCATCATAAGATCATCAAACAAATCACATGAAAAAGGAAATGCAAATTCTCTGTAAAACCAGTTGACCTTTGAAACTCCTCACTTTAATGTCCAAAATCCCTTCCAAAATGACAAACACACCCCTGTCTTCTGGGCACAAGGCAACTATTTCTTAAGACAGGAGGTGCTCTTCAAACATGGGTTAATTGCAGCAACTGGAAAACTCACTAAGATAATCAAAATCTCTATGGAAACTGGAAACTAGCACTGTCATGTTTGTAATGAGATCAGCAGAAAGTGGCCTCATAAATCAAAGAAAAAAAATATATAATGATTGTTGCAAGACCAAAGAACACACAGATATGTCAGTTATGTTAATTGAAGGCAATTTCAGATTCTCTTACACTTTTTCTTTATCCAGATTAAAGCTTTGTGGGCAACCAAAGTGGTTATCAGCAGCGCTACTGTAAAGTATGCACAGACCTACTGAGGGACCAATTTAATCCGCACTTCTGAGCATCACATGCGCGTGCAGCAGCTATCTATCAAGGTAGGAAGCTCATTATGAACCGAGACATCCAGTATAAACTCAAGGAGATGATCTCCCACTGCCTCACTCACACCTAGCTCTCTGTACATGCTTTTTCCACAGTCGCGTGCGGGCGGTTGTTGGCCTTTTAACAAATGAATAGATCTTTTATTTCAGCGGCAGCAAGAACGTGGCAGCGCGTGCACACTCAAGTAGACGTATTTTATCTGTTAAATAGACATAATGAACTTTGTATTAGCCGGCTGTCATCAAAAAGAAGTGAATTATCATGAAAATAAAATTCGAAGTAAATCAGAAGTAATGAATAACTTTACCAACCATGGTATTGGCAGAAACCATGGAAACCACGGTAAATTTCAGAGGGTTTAGCAATGCATGAAAGCAAACCTCAAGAGCCAGTGATGCACATAAATTAACTATCGATTATAGCCAACACTATTTCATTATTTTATGATTTATCTTATTTGTTATTAAACGAAACACGTTGAAAGCACACTTGGACAGCCCTGCTGGAAGCTTCTAACAGAGCGACTCGTTGCCGTCTCGCTCTCACCCGATGCCTTGTTAAAATCACATTCTCCGCAAAAACAATCGTTTCTCTGCATAACTTACCCGCTATCTGCCGCTGTTTCGCCTTCCTCCGCAGTAAAGTCAGGGCTCTGTAAGTCGATTCTCTGAACTGTGAGGTTAGAGATCGCGTCTGTTGGCCATTGCAGCTTTTATCCATTTCCAAACTCCTTCGCCAACTCTCTCCTGACTTCTGAACCCAACTTCTAACCCTTCTTTTCTACTTCTTTCTGAGCGTCTTGATGCGTTCAAGGTCTAAATCTCGAGACGGAGCAGTGGTTATTCATGTTGCTGGCTCATTATGATAGCGCTATCGTTTCATTTCTTTAAAGAACTCTAATTAAAATGGGTTTCCGTGGACGCTGCCGTGTAACCATTCAAACCGCTAAGCATCACGGGACATGAAGTCTTTTGACTGTACTGATAGTTTCCGTTATGACGCCTAGCGGACTTTTTATTTAACAGCCCTGAGCTGTTTGATGTTTATTATAGGTCTTTTTATGTTTCGTCATGTAACGGGCATGTTAAATGCACACAGGTCAAGTTCATTACTTTTAAACATTTTATTGTTTACAGAAAAATTTTAACAATGTTGTGGTATATGGACAATAATAACCTATTAGTCGTCTAATATAAACTTTTCGCATTGTTGAAGCCATACTGTGTCCTTGAAACTTATTTGACATGACATATTTTGAATAATTTAAAAACTAAATTTCTTTAAAAAAAAAAAAAAAAAAAATTGAATAATTTGTTGTTGCTTTCCCCCATAATAGGGTGAATGTAACAACCCCACCTGATGCACAGACGCTCCTGATGCTTCTGCCGTTGTGGACTGATACTTTTTCCTGACTTTGATCTGAATGACAGTGTAAATATACAAAGTAAATATCTCACACTTAAGGTATAGGGCTTGACCAAACTATGTAAATAAAGATCTAATCTTTAAGATCAATGGGAAGAAGTTTGTTCACATGCCAGAGATTGAACAGTGACGAGATGAAGCAATCACTTTGAGTGGATAACCATTAAGAGGCAAGACACTTACAGTATTAAAAACAGAACAAGGTATCACCCATGTAGACAAAAGATGGCTTAACTGTGTGAGTAATTTACATCAAAAGCCACCACACACACATTAGTTTGTTTGATGAGCTTATTCATTTGCATAGTCTATGGGGACCCTTGCACATTATATGACTACAAACTATAAAATACTGATTACAGTCAAATAAAACATAACCACAATGTCCCAACAGAAACTGGACACGGTGTGCCCTAAAATATGTAATATTTGTTAGTCTGATCCTTTTTCAAATAGAACAAGAAAAGACTTCTAGTCTTATTTTAAGACTATTCCCATTCAGATCAGTAGGTAATCATCCACATAAAACATATAAATATGAAAATAAATATAAAGCTAAATTTTTTTATTGTGTTTTTATAGATTCAAGCATTTTCAGAGAGTAGCTCCAAAAATGGCACACATAAGGAGCCCTTGTGCCTCACTGTCTGTGGTGAATAATTACACATTAGATATCTACCAAGCCATCTGAGGTGTGTTATAAATAGTATGCTCTACTTTCTGTGTCATGTGATCCTACCATTACTTTCCTAAAATGCAACTGGGTAATATCTACAGTAGCTGAGTGCATAATTTAAAATAGATTATGAAATATCATTAAAGTAGTGTCAGAGTTTTTGTTATTATCAGTGATATAGCGCTGCAACGTGTATTTTTACGTAAGGCGCGTGGTTCTACCTTACGTACATTTACTTTCGTTTTCATACACACAAAAACATATAGTACTGACGTATTTATAGCACTAAAATGTAAAATACATACAAATTGACAGCAATAAAACATACATTTTTCCAAGTGTGAATATCTATGTAGTCCCATGTATTAATATTAAAATTATGGCATTTGGTTGTATTCAATGGTCTATACGAAAAGACTGCTGCTATGTCCGACAAGGAATTTCCCATGCACTCTCACGCCACACATCATGTTCTCACGGAGTGAAAAATACATCCTGGTCCAAAGAGGACACTGACAACGCTTCGACGGACATATGAAACATATTTAATATATCGTAAATTTTTAAAGAAGTTTAAACAACAAATAGCGTACAGCGTCTCTTTAATGTGTCGTGACAGATCGCTGTAGCTCCTTCAAGCGGCTCTTGAACCAACCATCTCTTCATACTAGTTCATTTATAGCATCAAATAAACATGAATGAATGTCAGGAGGAATGTTGTTTCAAGCGTGGAAAGACGCGAGTGCATACAATTTTTCAAGTTCAAGTTCACTAATGTTAATCTACTAACTCCTCTGACTGCTTTGTCAGACAAAATGGCAGATTTGGCGTTATGATTGGTCAAATCGCCAGTCAATCAAAATGTTTGCAAAGGGTCAATTGTCATATCAATACATGTTTTTAGTATAATTTATTAAATGCAGTTTACTCATTGCTTACTTAATATGAAATAACATTTCTGTTAGTGACTTGTGACAACATAAATTCACAATTCACATAAATTTTATTTGTTCGTTGTTCTCCATATCTTTAGAATATGTTTGCAAGGAACTGATCCAAATTCAGCCCTTTATCCATCACGGTAATAGTTCGCTGCCATTATGATTCAAATTTGAACGTTGCACCCTTGAGAAGAGTTACGACATGGTTTACAGCACTGATATTGAACGCCCATTGGTTCTCACCTGCTTCGTCACAGGATTGCAACGTACCGTGTTTCAGTGGATTGACATTTGAAATGAGTGCGCGCCTTCACGGAGATCCCGGATTCATATTTTCATGGATTCATAACTTATTCTGTTCTGTTGGCTACTCCATAAAAAAAACTATTTCAACCATAGAGGACTGCGACTGCAACTCATCATCACTAGAACTACTTTTGGTACCACTTTTGACATTTTCACAATAAATAAATCATTGTGATTATGCTTGTTTGTCTGTTATATTTTTAAATTATATATATGGTTATGGGCAGGTTTAGGGGTAGGTGTGGGATTAGCAGCTCAAGATATTGTTTTAATGCTATATTGTTACTGAAATTGGCATTTTCCTACACATTTCTTTCCATTATGCTTTATTCTTTTAATATAGAATCTCACGTCCTTACCTGAGCGCTGGACACGACAGCAGGTCAGCTTCTGAAACGTCAGGAAAAAAAAAATTCAAGCATATAATCATATCTAATGACATCTAACAAAAAGATCTGTGTCTGGTTATAGCTTGGCACTCTCACTTTGTGCTTCAGGATCTCCTTGATAAAATAAAGCCTCAACAAGGATGCCTGAAATACATTTTTTTATACTGTAAGGCTATACAGACTTTTAGACTAAATTAAATGTCAAATAGCTTTATATGACTTAGACTCTATATGGGGTCAGCAAGATTTTTTTTTTTTTTGAATTTCATGCTTTTTTTTAAAGCAAGGAAGCAAATGATCAAAAATGACTGAGATATCTACAGTATTACAGATGGTTTCTATTTCAAATAACTGCTGGTTTGAACTTTCTATTCCTTATGTAATTTAAAAAAAAAACATATCACAGTTTTCGCAAAAATATTAAGCAGCTCAACTGTTGTCAACATTGATAATAATTAGAAATGTTTCTTGAGCATAAAATCATCATATTAGAATGATTTCTGAAGGATCATGTGACACTGAAGACTGGAGTAACGATTCTGAAAATAAATCAGGAATAAATTTTAAAATATATTTTAGAAAGCATTTACATATTTCTCAAATAATCTTACTGTGTGTATATACACACATAGTACAAATATATAGTACAGTATATTTATTTTAACTCTGACATTCTTCCTAACATCTCACTTTGTGTGTTACACAAGGATGAATATTGTGCAAATGATGATTTTTTTAAGATTAATTTTGTGATTTTCTGTCATCATTAAATGAAGGAATTTGTAAGAGTTGCAGAGTTTGTCGAGTGTGCCTCTGAATCAAAGTGTGTTTCTCCAGTAATTTCAGTTGAACAGACATTCCTCTGTATCCTAAGTCTGCAACGGAAAAAAAGTAAATATATCAGGATCTCTCACTTAGGAACGTTGTGATGTCATGGGTTTTGCAGAGTAGCCTATTGGCTGAGCAATGCGGAAAGGCTGAAAGGGTGCTTTTAAAAAGACGTTGCCCTGGTAACAGAGTTTTGGCCGGCTCTCACTATGGGCGGCCAGTAAGTGAGTCCAGTGCAGCAAAATGATCATTTCCTACACCCACTGCATCAGCCCAAACACTTACTTACACATGCTCACAAAGTTACTTATTTACATAGTATATGCCACAAAACATTCCTTTTCAAAAATGAAAACATTCACCCTTAACTGACATTTGAGAATGATTTCCTTTACACAGAAAGTACTGTGATGGTACTATGACAGTCTATATGATATTCACATGGCATGTCCAAAAATGCCTAAAAACATGGTAACACCATTGTAACTTTTTTTTTTTTTTTTTTTTGGTTAGTGCTCAGTGCCTTCAACAACACAGAGCTGTTTCAATTCTTAAATAGAATCTACACTTTGTGATTTTTGAATCTCTCTCTTTCTGTCTTACCTTAGCCTGTTTGACGATTGATCTTAGACAGTTGACAAAAGCCATGTTCACTGGTAGCCACACTGAGGGTCAGGTACAAAAGGTCAAGGGTGAAGAGTCATGAAGGTTGCTGTGTGAGTCTATGCAGATTAACGGCTCTCTGAGAGTCTGATGGTCCGGAGCTCAGAGGCTTGAAGAGGCAGATAGGGAGGGGCTACAAGGCCATATTTCAGCTGGCCAAGAGGAGAGATTCTCTGCATACCACTGTAGCTAGCGCTAAATGCTAACACGCAGCGGGACCAGCATAGAAACCCAGCCGGATCTGCTGTCAGAGCAGAGACCTCACAGGACACAGCACACCGTTGCAAACTTTAAAGGGATCACTCTAATGTCATTCTAGCATTCTATTATTTTCTTTCTTCAGTGAAATACCAAAGGTGATGGTAGTCAGAATGAGCCACTCTTATATTACACCATTTTTAATTAATCACAAGGATGAAGGAGATTTGGGACCTTAAATTTAAGTCTCTTCACACTGAACTATTATATAACTACCGAAGACTTTTCTTGTGTTTTTTGTGGGTTGGAACAATGACAACATTTTCATTTTTGGGTGAACACAGAATACAGAACACGGAAAGACAACAACTTTAAATTTAATTTTCAAATTTAGTTGGCTTTATTAAAGCTTTGCTTTGTATTGCAAAACCATGATTAACGTCACATGTTTATAGACAATTTTTTTTTTTTTTTTTTTTAAATGAACCAACAATATTTGACCTACAATATTTACTCGATGTATGTTAACATTTCAGTATTTCAAAAAAACATTCACATGTTCTTGGTTCTTTGATGTTGGTTGATGGAATTATGACATTCAGATAAGCCAATTAAATGTATAATTTTTTGACTTTTTTATCTCAAATTAATTGTATCTTATTTTTTGTTTAATTTTCACATTTTTATAAACTCACAAACTGAAGTTTAGGAATCCTTTCTCTAAACGATTACCAAATATGATTCCTGACTGGTGTAACACCTACTGTAAATCGCAACACACAATGAACTTATAATGTATTTGGGCACATGATAACTTCAACAGTTTAAATGATAGTAAATTAATCCAGTCTTTCTGTTCCTGCATGCCTATACTGCACATTTCGGATGCCTTCAGCTGTTTAGTTCATTAGTAGAGGCTCCAAGATGTCAAATGGGTGTATCAGGTAAGAGAGACATCAAAAACGTCCGGTGTTGGGAGACACTGCCTTATTCCACAAATGAGGTTATGGAAAAAAAAGAACTTAAGTGCCAGAGATGGCATTAACACAAAACCACCTTAAAAGCAAAAAAGATGAAAGATTCGACACCTCAGCTTGGTTTCTGACTATTATATTAAAACCTTGCAGGCAAACAGACACACATCTGTTTAGTCATCACTAGCTCTCTTGAGAACTCACACCCACACTTGTTATGTATCAAAAACACAGAAAACAAAAATGAGCAGTGTTTTCAATCTCCCACTCGAACATGCCAGAGATCACACACACACAGACACTCCTTTACATAGGCCTACACATACAATATAGGAATGTGTCCCTGAGTCCCATGAGCACCTCTGTCAGCAGATTTCTCTTTAACTCTTTGAGAAGTTCTGCATCTCAAAATCCTCATTCTGCTCTTTAAAGTAATTTGGACTTTATTCTCTATTTATCACTTCGGACATTACCAGTAGAATTCATTTCCAAAATTTCACTCATTGCAACTCCCTACAGCAACCTGGTGTAAAGTACCTTCCTCAAATACAGTGTTGGCTCATGAGGATTAAACCACACACCTCAATATTAAAATTCTCTATCTGTGTGTGCGTCAGTTTGATTATTTTCAGAGCTAATTGCAGTAATAAAGAGGGTAAATATCTTTTATGGTTAATTTTTTGACTCTCTGATTAAAAACCTATATAGGGACAAAAACATTTCCATATAAAGTCCTGTGATTTTTTCATTTGTATGTGTCACCCTGCAATATCCCATCAAAAAACAATAATGATCAACATAACAATTCTTTCATCATTATCTCCATCTCTGTTTCTGTGCAAATGACCTGCCAATCAATATTCACTCACCTCGCTTGATTAATTCTAGCTCAATCAGAAAGAAATGACCAATCAAATTCATAGCCAGCGCAGAATAAAATATATGGTCCTTTATTATTTCTGAAACTCTCAAAATTACTTCCTGAATGAGTTTTTTTTTTTTCAAAGGCACACTATGGAATATTTCTCTATCTAAAATAAAATGACAATGAGTCTCTCTTTTTCATTTTACATAAATTTTTTTTTAAAGATTTCTGGTAATGATTAGATTCTGAAAAGAAGTCTGATCAGTTCCCCTCAGAGAAAAGCATAACAGTAACTGGATAAATTAATATGAAAATATGCAAACACTTGGGCAAATAATGCTATAATTGACAGAGATGAATCATCAGAAATACGTTGCACTAAAAATAAATGGGTCTCCTTAATAGCTCTGCCTATGAAAAACATTCAGTCGAAATATCAAATGAAACAACATACAGAGTTTGAACTGAACTGTGGTAAACATACACATTATATACATTAATGATATAACAGCTCCAACATTCACATGATGCAGATAACCTCCCATAACAGTTTAGCTATCTAATGGTTTAGATAACTCTTAACCTAGCTTCCTTCCAGGTTCCATCTTTTCAGAGAACATTTTTATTGCAATCCGATGCTGTTGCAAAGATATCTTGAGAGCTGTTACCAGGACCACGTTTATTATATATGTGCTTCTGATCACTAATAGAGACACTGAGAGCGATACGCTGCACTCATCTCTCAAGAATGTCATTTGAACCGGCTAACAGTGAGCAGAGAATAGAATTACAGGCATCAATATCTGCATCAAATACAGGAATGCTGATGACAAATGTTCTTTTGACATTCAGGTTACAAATATTTAGCTAATTAACTTTATTTTGAGTTCTTGAAAATCAAATTAGTTATTTACTTCACTGTAAACCCAATTGTCAGAACTCAAACAAATTGAATGAGATTTTTAAGTTAGAAGTTAAGAAACAAATCAAAGTTTAAGTAAGAATTTTATTTTGTATTCATACATTTTTATTGTTCTTAACTTGAAATATTTGAGTACACTAATTCCTACATTTAACTTAGAACTATGAAGTTATCTCAACATAAATATTTTGCTAGCTATAACAAACAAATTCCATCTTTCTATTTTGCTAACATCTTAACAACAGGATGGTGTGGGACTTGCTGAATGAGTAGAGCACTCACCGCTTGTCACCATGATGGTAACTCTCCAAAAACCCACATGAACAGAAACTCTTCTAAATAGTAATAACAAAATGTTAATCACTATTAAATCTTCCTTACCATTAATTTTAACATTTACTCTCCCTTTCGAGTGCCATGGTTAAAGCATGTTGGGGGAAAAAGAAAGTTTTAAATATGCATAATAGTTAATCTAACTGAGCTAATTTGTTTAATTTAAGTTTGTCCTACAAAAACCAATTAAGTAATTTGAGCATTAGGGTTTACAGCGTATTGTTTTCTCAACGATATAATTTTTGTTGTGTGTTTCTTTTGTTATTGAAAGGAAAGCATGCAGCACATGCACAAAACCCAGAAGACTAATGGTTCCTTCGAGATTTTCCAATTGGTTTTCATAATGGGTTTTTAACATTTTACACCCCATTATAAAAACCCACAGGCACATCTTGAGGGAACCACTGGTGAATTCTTTTTGATTTCATCCCAGCAGGACTCTATTTACATATTCATCTAAGCTCCGCGTGGGCAGCGGCGGGATGTTGGCTAACAGCATGTCGCTGGTCACGCACTCCGAACTTCTTTTACCCCTATAAGTGAAGAATGAAAATAACTTTTCCGTGAATAAATCGAGCCTGAACTCCTGAAATGAACAACAAACGAACTTAGTTTTGGACTAATTTTGTTCAAAGACATCACACCTGTTCATTCTATGATTTTGCTTGAAGTATATTGGGGGTTGTGTCTCAGTCAGATTCTTCAGTATGGGCACTGATCAGGGAGTCAGATCAGTTCATGAATCAGTTAATCAGTTAGCTTCACATACTATCAAATTATCGTAAATACCAGTTTCTTTGTTAAAAATTAAACATGAGAAGCTCAGGAATGGTTTTGATATTCAAGTTCCTGAGTTGGGCATGTCAAGAACTTTAAAAATGGCGCAGGGGAGAGTAATTGCTGCTGTGATCTACATGTTGTACATTATTACTGTTCTTTCAGGCGACACAGCGCTTAAGTGCTATGTGCTCGTATCACAATTTCAGAACTGGGAAGTTGGAAATTTCTGATAGCATGTGAAGGCAGCATAAGGGCCTGTCTCAATCGCAAAATCCTTCCAGTAAACTAAACGTTTCCTCAATAAAAAGGTCCACAATGCACAGTGGGAGCATCGATGCTCATGTTTATATGTTCCCTTAATGGAAGTTCGAAAGAAAGAAAGAAAGACTTATACCAAATACCTGTGATTTTCAAAATTGTCAATGTCTAGACTCTATAGGGTCTTTAAAGACCAAATCCACCTTCACACTCTCCTCCAATAAAATCATGGCAAATGCTCTTTAATGACAGAATGGTGAAAATGTGTAATGTGCTCTGGGACACACCTCATGTCACTGATAGCGAGTATCGGGAAAGACTATAAATATTTGATACAGTTAAAAAATGTTCCAGCGCAGAGTTTAATTTTATCTGCAAGAAAAAAAAAGCTAAATATTGTAATAAATTTTATATTAAAATAATTTGTCACAATAATTCATTGTTTGCTCACACAATTTTGGTGCAGACTACCGTAATGATATTGTGTTGATACATTGTATTGATACATTTTCAAAGGTAGCTATCCCTAGTTTGCACACTTTGAGATGTAGCCCAGCCACAGAAATCTTGGATATAGCAGATGAAGCTGGATTTTGATTGACCGCTGTGACAGAACCACGATGAGAGTCCCAGTGGTGCTACTTCTGTCCTGGAGAGCAGGTGAAAAACATCTCTAGCTCAGCTGACCCACAGTGCACCTTCTCCTAAAATGTTGATATTTTAAAAGTGCAGACAGAAAGAGAGGGTAGTCTGGAATCTGACAACACTGTAATGATCACGTTAGAGATTTGGAGCAGCTGCTCTGAGGGATCTTTCATAGTTAAAAGTGACCTCTCTCCTATGCCCCAGCAGTGAACTTTCTTATTGCCATTATTAATGCAATAAAACAAACCTAACTTTCTCTCTCTATCTCGCTTTCTCTCTCTCACACACACACACACACACACACGTTGTGTTTTAATTTTTTATGGGGACATTCCATAGGCGTAATGGTTTTCATACTGTACAAACTGTACATTCTGTCCCCCTACACTACCCCTACCCCTAAACCTACCCATCACAGAAAATGTTCTGCTATTTTAGATTTTCAAAAAAGATAATTCTGTATGATTTATAAGCTTGTTTCCTCATGGGGAACAAAGAAATGTCCCCACAAGATCAAAATTTACTACTATTGTTATTATACCTGTGGGGATATTTGGTCCCCATAACGTAGGGAATACCCGCCCACACACACACATTCTTGTACATATATCTTTGTGAGGACATTCACTGACACAATACAGCTCCTTACCCTAACCCTACCTATCACCCATCACAACTAAGTGCCTAACCTGAACCCTTACCCTAAACCTACCCTTTACCCAACTATAACCTTGTCCCTAAAACCAAGTCTTGACCCTCAAATAAGCCTTTAAAGGGGTCTTAGAAAGTGAGGCCAAAATGTCTTCACTTTACTTTCTTGGTCCTCACAAACCCACACACGCACACTGTTTCACTGCCAGAATGCTTTTTGTGGCGTGTACTCAAGAGAATGTTAAATTATGTTTTTTTGTTGTTGTTTTGCACAAACAAAACACTCATGTCACTTCCTAAAATTGAGTTTAAGCCACTGGAGTGGGTTGGATATGGAGAGACCTCTCAGGCTTCATCAAGAAGATCTAAATTTGTGTTCTGAAGATGAACAAAGGTCTTACGGATGTTGAGTAATAAATGACAGAATTTTCAATTTTGGGTGAACTAACCCTTTTACAGATAGAATAACTAGAAACTTGCTGTCACTTTCCCACATGGTTCTCTATATGGACACACTTGACCAAAAGCAGATTGAGAAACTTCAGCAACACAAATGTGCCTGTCCTAGATTATAAAAATCCACACATAAAGCTTGATATTTGTAAATTGTGCTGATGTTGCCACAAAGGGATAGTTTAACCAAAAATAAAAATGTCATCCCAGACTTGTGTGACTTTCTTTTATTCAGTTCTTTCTTTTTCTTTTTTATTCTTCGGTGGAACATAGAAAAAAACAGAAGTGATGACAATGTTCATTTTTGGGTGAACCATCCCTTTAAGAACAACAAGAGGTCAGCTGATCAACCACACACCTTTAGATACACACATATAAAGGTCAGAAGAAACACTGATGATTTTCTCACACTCACACACCTTTATTTAATCAGCACACACACACACACACACACACACCTCAGTTACACCTTATGGTTCAGGTGTGGCAATTTGCACTTCCGCATTAGAAGTGAAAATTAAAGTTTTTTTTTAGGCATACAAGATGGAAAGTGTAATTAGAATTACTCTCACATAGAGACGCAAAGGGAGAGAGAGAGAGAGAGAGAGGAGTGAAGACTACGAGTCTTTCTCTATGTGAGGGAAACAGAAAGACAGGTCACTGATGTGTGTCTGTATGAGGAGAGATTGCGTATGGAAGACTCTCTTTGTCAGACAGACGGGAAGACGTGTGCGAAATCGTTTAGAAACAGCACCTCCAATTCAACCTCAAGATACACATTTCCTTTTCCACAGACAGAAAAAGACAGAACACACAGTCTATGCAGCACTTATAAAGTCCATTTTATTTCATTCTGGAATGTATTAACTTCCACCGACAAAAAATAAATCTAATGAAACACAAACATCATTCAGAAAAAAATGAAAACACCAAAGAAAAGAAACTTTTGTGTGCATCGATGTGAGGGAACTGATATGAATGTGCAGCCTGACGATAGCCGAATAATTCTCTCAGCAGAGCCCACAGTGGCACTGCTCAATCTGACACACAAACGAACACATGCACGCTCACATAGTCACATGCTCTGCTTGAATAAGCACATCCACACAAAGTCATACCCGATACACACAGAACATAGTAAGCCTCCATGTTAGGGGTGTGAGTACATCTGGAACTGCTTAGAGGGGCACTGACTTTCCTCACACAACAAAACATTCACATAACGAAGACATGTAGGCTGTTGTTAAATTAGTAGCGCAGAAGAATTAGTGTCCTTCACTCCTTTACTCTCTTCTTAAAGAACTGAATGAGGGATGGGGAGGTGTGATATCTATGCAATTATCCCCTTATTGTCCTCTGTTTGTCCCTTTATGGATTGTCCATCAAATTGTTCTGCCACTTTTTAGGCTAGGCCAATCACTGGCCAGCTCCCAGGTGGTCTTCTGGTTGTGTTAATAAAAGGGAAGGATTCATTTCGCAATCGCAGTAGGGTAAATATAAATATATATATGTTATTGAGAAGTCGAAAATGTCAAGATCATCCAGCCAATCACAAAGTAGAACAGGAACACTGGATACACGACCAGGGCTTTCCTATTGACCGGTTGGCTGTCTGCAAGAAATGCTGTGGAGGCTGTGAAAGAAACACATATTGAGATATAAGTTCAGATCTCACTGAAATCCCCCAAAGACTGTATGTACAAGAAATAGATCTGACTTCTGTGTCTTCACATTATTACTGGTACTTTTACAATTCATTAATTTTTCATTTCTCTGTGCAAATTTAATTTGACTCTGTACTGCACATTTTTTTTATTCTGCATTGCAGATTTGATTTGATTTCAGATTCACTCCTTTATTTTATTTTGTTTTTCCACAACCAGTGTTTTTATTGTTAATTAAAACTAAACCATAATAAAGCTAAAACTATTGTCACGGTGTAAAGCTAAAAATATAACAAAATCTTAAATTAAAAATGTAAAAATTAGAAAAAAAATAACACTAAAATATATATAAATAATAGTAAATTAATTATTAAAGTTGTTTTATCAGGAATATTATTATTTTATTTAAAAGCACTAAAATTAGTAGTGAAAAATAAAATAAAAAAACTCCAAAATATTATATTGGGCTACACTGTCACCTGGTGGTCGCTTCATGCATTGCCGAAAGAGCTTGTTTGCCGTACATTCAAAATACATGGATTCTGCTGTGAACAGAATTCTGAACAATTTAAGTAGAACATTCTTGCTGAAAACAGATAAATGATTTTGATGGGTTCTTACCAAATGTTGACCAGCCAAAGGATGCGGTGACAACTATAAGACGGACAGCAAAACTTACGCCGCCCGTGCCCCCCAGAAGAACGATACGGCAAACTATCATGGCCAAAGTCAAGGGTAGAATACAGTACCCCAACACACATAAACTCTGGAAAAATGATCTGTGAGAACAGAGAAATGAAGAGGAGGAATGACACTGTGTCAATAACATGCTCAAACATTAATTCAGCTAAGATTATTTTGCACTGTAAATGGTCTAGAAGCTGATGAACAGTTGGCAAATTCAGAAAACTCATGTTGCAAACAAATGAACAATCAACTGTTGTTGTGGAAATAACCAACCAGGTTTAGAGGGGTTTCATCTTCCTGCAGGAGTTTTGCCGCGCAAGGGTTACCATCTATTTGCGTAATGTGACATTTCTGAATGAATCATGATTTTCAACAACAAAAAAAGCTATAGGACAGAACTTGATTTTAGATGGAGAGGTTAAAAAATAAGGGAGATTAAAGTAAAAGCTACACATTCTGAAATTTATATTAATGGGAAAAAAATTATAAACTGATACAACGAAAAAAAAGTCGGCAACAGCCGCTCTCACCTAAATCTGTTGGCCTACAGAACAAGCACTTGCTCTGCACCCCTATCCCTAAACTCGCTACTTTAGACACATGTGCCTTTCCAAAGAGGCACAAAATCACTTTCACGAACCTTTACCTCGACTAATGGTAAAGATTAACTCGACCTGAGCAGGCTAAAGATGCTAATTTTTTTCTTTGGCAACACTTGATCCATTAATACTAACACACTCACTATTCTCTTGTATTTCTATTATATCTAATTATTTTTTATAAAAAATAAAAAAAAACTGCTATGTGTAGTGTGCTAGACTAACTGGGACTTGTCACAGCACTTTTGTTGGTTTGAAGGCTTCTATTGTTCTTCTCATTTGTAAGTGGCTTTGGATAGAAGTACAGCCTCTGCAAAATGATTACTTGTAAATGCTGTGTATGTACACTACTGCGCAATAGTTTGGGAGCAGTAAAAGTTTTTAATGTTTTACAAGAAGCCTCTTGTGCTCAGCAAGGCTGAATTTATTAGATCACAAGTACAGTATAAAAGCTGAACTTTCAGCATCATTACTCCAGTCTTCAGTCACATGATCCTTCAGAAATCATTCTAATATGATGAAAACAGTTGTGCTGCTTAATATTTTTTGTGTGATAATTTTGTTTTTTCCAGAATTCAGAAAAAATAATGAACAGAAAGTTCAAACGAACAGCATTTAGATGAAATAGAATTTTTTTGTAACAATGTAAAAGCCTTTGCTGCCACTTTTGCTGATATTAAGTGCTATTTAAAATAACTACATTAATATATAAAATATGATTTTATTACAGTATTTAAATGGTCAAATTACATGACTGTACTTGTATGGTTGAAATGTTTTGTTTTTCAAATATATTGTAAGCGGAATTGTGCCACAAAGTCAAACCTCTCACTTACTCTATGAGAAAATAGTAGTGATATTTTGCAAAACTAAACTCCCAGCGTTGCAATTTTGCAACGTTTTCCAACCTATACCACAGTGCAAATTTTGTCTAAACGAAATGGCTTCCTAAAGCTATTTTTCAATGCTTGGGTCTCTAAAGGCTAAACAAAACAATTGCTGTCACTACATTGGTCGGTGGGATTAAATTCTCTTCAATTCTCTTGGATTTGGTTGACTAGCTCTTTTCTACCCCTAGTGGCAAGACAACTTCCCTCTCGTAGGTACAGATGCCAAAGCGCAGGCAACAATTTGGTTTGACTAAAAACACTCCTCTTTAATATACATATCAAATTAAAATAAATTGACAATAAGAAAACTGCTGTAAATTCACACTTCCTCCACTCTGAAGATCTGAGGGGCTCTTTCTTTGAGCACGTAAGAAAGCATCTACCAAGCAAATTAATTCCCTAAACTATTACCCACCACAACAAATTACCCATACCCACCAGTCTAATCTGTCCTGGAACAGTTACACAATGAACCGAAAATATTTTCAAACTAATAACATAAAAGGTCTCATGTTGTTTTGTGCCATTGCTTTGGATCTGAATCTGTGAAACGAAATAAAATCTAAAGCGCAATATGACTGTGCAGTTACCAAATCGCAAAAGAAAAAATTTAATTGAACATGTACTGTGCTGCGTTTCAAAGCTAAGTGTACACTTTGCTCACACGATCAGCTCGTGATCCAGTGTTTTCTGCGCAGAACAGCTCAGTTCACAGTGAATGAATGCAGTGAACTCTGTATGTGCTGCCACTTTAGTATGCATTTGGGAACGTAGCATGAACTAGTTTTTTTTTTAAATTTTCTTTAAAATTCAGGTAGAAGTCAATTCACCGAATTTTGCTTTTTTCAATTTGCACACTGAACCCGGGGTGGAGCTCTGAATTTTGAACTCTTAAAGTACACCAGACTGATGAATTTAACGAAATTAAATAGCACAAAATTTCCTTTGGAACCCGCTACAGGAAACAAGGTCCATCCACCACAGTCTGACAAAAACCTGCGGGAAACACTGAAATATCAATGAAAATCTGACTGTTTACTCACATAGTTCCTCCCAGGAGTTTGGAGTTGAGGGTGATGATTACAGAACCAAACCAGATGATGACAAAGACTTCCGCAAACTGTGGTCTGCCTTCACCCTCATTGTCAGCAGATCCTCCCTGCAGCATTCTGAGACAGACAATATTATAAATGCTATGGAACACTATGGAATCATAGTGACAACGGTCCTGACCAGTTCAACCATACTACTCACAAGGCCAGAGTGACACAGAGGAGGAGAGGTCCCCATAAGTCCCCTAAAAAGTACAGAACACATAACCTCTTTATAATAAGTGATAATAAATCGGCAACAATCTTTAATTAATCTGTTATTGCGTCATCAGCAATTGATGAACTCTGAATGATGGACTCACAGTCTCTGAGTAGCGCAGAACTTTTCTTGGGGTACATCACATGGACAAACTTCTGTCCAACGGCCCTTAGATCTCTCAGCTGAGATCCACAAACACAGCAAAAAGAGAGAATAAGAAACACTGCTTAAACTTAAACAGAACTACTCTTGAATGTTATTTTTGTATTAGTATTAATATTATAGTATTATTATTTTTTATTCCCTGCATTTATTTTAATTCAAGTAATTTTGTTTTTTCCATACAGCTTTAATGAATTTTTATTTTTTAGTAATTTTAGTATTTCAACACAAACATATTTATTTCAGTCAGTTTCCAATTTTTAGTTCAAGATCATCTAATATTTACACATTAATTTATTTGCTTTATTTTAAGTACCGACAAATGACTTTTAATACTTTTAGTTTAATTAAACAACACTGGTGCATTCAGAGTGCTTTTCCTCATTACAATTATCCACACAAAATATTTGAACACAGAAAATGTGCATTGTCCATCCATATATGTGACCCTGGACCACAAAACCAGTAATAAGTCGGATGGGCATATTTGTCGCAATAACCAACAATACGTTGTATGGGTCAAAATTATTGATGTAAAGTTTTTAAATTTAAAGTAAATACTTTTAGGATGATTGTGTGTTTTCTGTAGTTTGAGTATGTTGTCTTATGTGATATGCTTGTATATTGAAACCAAATTGCCTTCGGGAAATAAATAAACATGAACTGAACTGAACAGATTTTTCTTTTAAGCCAAAAATCATTAAGATATTAAGTAAATATCATGTTCCATGAAGATATTTTGTAAATTTATATCAAAAATTAAATTTTGTGAGTGGATATGCATTGCTTTATGACTGTTTTTTTGTGGTCCAATATATCACTGCCCTGTAACGAAAGGTTTCACTTACAATGGTGTCTTTGACTGGCTCATCCAGTGTCGAGAGATCATTGTCAGCATTCTGTGAGCTCACAGGCACAGATATATCTCCCTCCACTGGGATGTCCTCCGAAATTGAGATGTCAGACAAACCTGCAAACTGAGACAGGAAGAATTACTGTTTAAATCATTCAAGTTCTATGTTTATCACTATTGGTCAATGCAGGATTTAAAATGGTCTCTGTGTTGACAGATCAATAGAGGTAAATATATTTTTTTTTAAATTATAATTAACAGAAAGCACTTAAAATTAATTCATTAAATCAACTTTGATAACTGACTTCAAGGGTTAGTTGACTCAAAAAGGAAATTTCTGTCTACTAATCACTCAGGGTGCTGAGCCTGCCGCTGAAACCCGTAAGACATCGATAAAATAGTCCACGGGACTACAGTGATTTAACCTTAATGTTATGAAGTGACGAGAATAATTGTTGTGCACACAACAAAAATAATGACTTTATTCAACAATAATCAGAACACAGTGCAGCGTTTCCGTGTTTACCTCCAAACACCGCCTCAGTATTGGCCGACGCTGTTCATGTAACAGGATGAACAGCAACACGATGCCTGCATGTGATCCTGACGCAGGAATCGGCCAATACTGAGTCTACGTGTAGAACATGTTGCACGATCTACATAAACAGCGTAGGAGACTGGCATAGAAGAGAAGAAATTGTTGAAGAAAGTCATTTTTTTGAACACAAACAATATTCTTGTCACTTCATATCATTAAGGTTGAATCACTGTAGTCACATGGACTATTTTTTCGATGCCTTTACTATCTTTCTTGACCTCAAAAGGCGCAATGACGTTACTGCTATGTGTGGTTCAGAAACCCTCGGCTCGGATTTCATCAAAAAATATCTTAAATCACAAATTTAAAGGGTCAGTTCACCCAAAAATGAAATTTGTATCATTAATTATTCTCCCTCATGTCATTCCAAACCCCTAAGATCTTCATTCATCTTCAGAACACAAATTGTGTTTCTGTTGTCTCATAAGTCACAGTTACTGTAGCAAATGAATAGCATCAGCTCATCGGTGTATTAGCAAAAGTTCATCTCAATTAATCAAGAAGAAATCAACAATCAGGCAAAGTTACATACTGATGATAATTTGTACACTATTTAAAGCCAGGTGACAGGGATGTTTTCTTGACATCAGGCTCAAGAAGAATTGTAAAATTCTGACTCGGTAAAACTCATTCTAATGCACTGAAACCCCATTTCAAGAAGCATATGGTCTGCATCTAACAAGCGCTGAATCAACAGTAAAGAAATCTCTCTGTCGCAATAGTTCAATTATGAGAAATTACGATCAAACGGTGCAAATCTAGCATTTCTTGACTAGAGTAAAGTCTAGAGCTAAAGTCTGTACATTAAAATCTCTCCACTAATACAGTGAATAAATAAAGATTTAAAATACGAGAGAGACAGACAGACAGACAGACAGACAGACGGGGACCAAGAGTGAGAGACAGTGTCGTCAACAGTTTCTGACAGCAGATGCTGTTTCACTGTCTCTGTTTACATTGTTTGGTAACACTGCACGATAAGAGAAGCGTAATCTTGTTTTCCATTAAAATCCGCAAATCTGTCAGCATGGTCATTTGGGTGATGTTGAAAAAAATCCTTAAGGTAGTAAATGTTCTGTTGTGCTGAGAAACGACCGTCTGCTTTTACACGTATTACCCCAGCAGAGCTTTACTGACACGTTTAAATAACATTCCCAAGCAGTGCTCGGGATCAGTACCCATACAAACAAAAGCAAAAAAGCTTTATAATGTGTTTTAAAGATGTTTAAGCGGTTTAAAGCAAGTTTTGTCTCTTACCAAAGGCTTGCTAGACTCCTCTACTTCCGCCATCTTCACACGGATGCGGATACGTCATCGGGGGTGTGACGTCAAAAACGCCAACATGCCTCTAAGCGGATAATAATAATAATAATAATAATAATAGTAATAATAATAATAATAGTAGTAGTATTAGTAGTAATATTTGATTAACAACGTGTCACTTGTTCAATTCACATAATCAGTGGCTAATTGTACACTAAGTGGTCAGGTTTGTTTACTATACTATAAATATGTCTATAGTATTATGCCCTATGATTAAACTGATCAAAGCTTTGAAAGCATATTAACACAGGTTGAAAAATGCTGCGTAAGTCAATTTGTAAGATGATTGAGAAGAACAGCTTCGGTCTCTTTAAGAGTCGGAGTCAGTTTGGGTTTAGAAATACAACAAGCGAGTAGAGTGACACCTAGTATGACTTTGAAATATAAAATAGGCGTGGCTTTAGTGGCCCGGATGTTGGTCTCTGCATGAACAAGCAGGATTGATCAACATAATATTTTTTTTTTCTATTTCAACCATTTATTGTATATTTTAATGTAATGGCTATTAAGTGTCTTTTTTTTCAGATGTAACCTTTTTCACAGATCTTTGCTTACGTACAAAGTGTCACGTGTCACGTGGTAGACGTTTCTTTTTCCAGCGCCGCTCAGTGTAGACCAATAATAGCCCTTTATGATTCCTGGATACCGCGATCAATAATTCCTCATTTAATAACGAATGCAGAGACACGTTTCCATTTATATTTTAAATACCAAAGATTGCAAATAATAGATTTGAATGATTATATTTTTCAGTATATAAATACCTGCAGCGATACAAAAGGCACCCTGAGATTTTAATGCACACGAATAGAGGATTTCCTTTTGTGGGCTCTCATGCGCCCCCCAGAGGAAGAAGGCGGCGTGTCCCGAAAAAGTAATCATTTTAGCTACAAACTAGTGACATTTGCCGCCCAATGATGTGGGAGTGTTTAGAATGTAGCCCTGCCCGCGTTTGTCAGTCCCTCCGCTCCCAAAACAAGGAAAAGTATTGAAACACAAATACTTTCTTTATCAGCACTTCTAAGCTTTAGTCTACTTTGCAACTCAAACTGAAACAGTCGTTATTACAATACCGCGTGCACACGGAGTCAGTCACTACCCGAACGTTGGATTATTGTTTTTCCATAACTGCATATCATACAATATGTCAAATATAGGGAACTTTATCGTAACCGATTAATCGAAATCAACTTGATTAACACAGCCGAGGGACCAACAGGCACGTCAGTCGTGGTTTGTGTACTTTACTGCCTACAAAAAGGCCGGTTATCATCGTAGATCGGTCAGAGGGTGAGAATGGGGCATCCTCCGCTAGAGTTCACCGACTGCTACTCCGACAGTCCAGATTTCAGAGAAAGATTGAAATGCTACGAAAACGAGCTGGAAAAAACCAACAAGTTCCTAAAGGATGTCATCAAGGACGGGAACAGTGTAATCAACACGATTAAAGGTAAAGTAGTCTTTTCCAGCAGCGGCCGGTGGTGTTCTTCGCTGGGGGGAGGTGGATCGAGGTATCCGCCTTTGCAAAGCCGTGAAGCGAATACGCATGAACACGTTCTTTGGTTTTACTCAAAGGAAAATTTCCTTTCATTCGTTGGGATTTTTGAAAAAAAAAAAACAAAAAAAAAAAAACAACACTTTCACTTGCAGGTCCCTGGTTGTTTTTAAAGGGGATTATGAATTGTAGAGGAGGGAGGGAGGGATCTGGCAGATGGTGCGCAGCTCTTGAAAGATCCCCCTCTCAGAGATGCTGGCAAGCACTTTTACAAAACGCTCATTTATTTATAGCAGGACAGGAACCTTTAATTTTCTAGATTAGTTAATGGAATTGAACCAGACAATGTGAACGTGTCAACTAGATGATAGAAGGTGGAGGGGGAGCTAGTAGTCATGTGACCCCAAAAACTATCTCTATCAGCGCTTTACACTATTCTGCTAATCTCTTAAAAGTCAATTAAAAGGCACTTTGGATCCTCAAATGGAGGAGAGAGCGAGAGAGAGAGAGTGATGTAAACTAGCGGCCTAAGAAGCATTCATTTTTTAATGGCCATACACACCACAATAGATCTAATGTCTCTCTTCGTCTTCTTTTGTTTGGCTTAATTTTGAAGTGTTATGAAGCAACAATCTACAAGTGGAAAGTTTCCATTCTTCCATTCCTGCTATAGCAATACTGTTCCCCTGAACGAGGCAGTTAACAACAGGAACCATCACTACAAACAATGCACTTCAGATAGTAGCTTCTGCTTAATGAGGAAACGCTGCTGAAAAGTTGTTGTAGTAATTATAGTAGATTTCCAGCTCATTTGTGGTCCTTTGTCATCTTCAGGGTTCAGAGAAATATCAAGGGAATTGTAAAAGTGTGATTTCCAGGCCTGGTCATGGAAATCTATAAAAAAATGAATAACATCTTTTTGGAGAAATGATGGCATCATAAAAGTAAAACATCTTTCATCAACTGACCAAATGCATTAAATGAATAAATATAATGATGAATATATCAATGCACTATAGATGCTATTTACACTGTGTAAATAACAACAAAAAGTATTTTCATTGTACTACGTGCAATTAGAGTTAAATGGGTTTAAATAGAGAAAGATACTATTTACACTAAGTGAAAATAAATAGCCGTGTTTTCTTTGCACCAAGTCTAAATAGAAGTGTTAACAGTGGCAGATACTATTTTCACCTCACGGTATTGTAGTAAGCATATTTTAAAGCTGTATGCAATAACATATTCAGTGTATATGATATTATATTTATTAAAATCATAAATGGATGCTGCATTATCGGGACATTACTTGTCCCTGTCCCTAAAGCTCATTACACCTACCTCTAACCCTTCCCGATAAACACTTTTTTTCCCACTATTAATTACCCATTAGGCATGTTATTTCCACTTTTTTAGTATTTTCTTATTTAAAAATAAAAACCTCTGCTAGTGGATATGGGATGGGACAAGGGAGAAGAATGAGTTGGGTAAAGCCGGATTCAAACTTGGGTCAGTTGCCTGCCACTGTGCCTGTTATGAGATTGGTGTAAGTTTTTCATTTTGTCTGGCACAGCCAGACGTTGGTGGGCAGAGTTGGTGTAAATAGCCTCTGCCAACAAGGCGGGCTATTTGCACTTACTTTTAATGGACACTCCAATATATTAAATATGTTATGGAATGTTGCAATAGATAAAATTACAATGAAATGCAAGCTTAAATAAGTAATAAATAATGAATGAATAATAATTCCAAGCTCTAAAATAATTTAATTAGCTAGAAATTGCTTTTTAAAATAAAATGAATATTTAAAATTGGAAAAGTAATGTAAATTAATTAAACAAAAAGAGCAGGAGTCCTGTGTCATTGTCAGATGATTTCCTGATTTATTGGAGAGTTTCAGCTGGTGGTCAGTTTTTCCGTCTGCATTTCACTGCCCAAGTTTGGATAGGAAACTTGACATTTGGTCTTCTGTCAGTAATAATTTGATGATTCAGCTTTAATTTATCTCCTTCTCAGGCTTCCTTCCCTAATTTCTAGGGAAGTCATAAATGTACCAGTTTTCTAAAAATGCATGTTTTTATTTTGCCTGAGGGAGTGTGCAAGCTTCTAATTTGACTAACCATAAGCCTCTTTCTATACCTCAGAGTGCAACACTCCAAAAGCAGAATGCTGAGCCATTAAGGCAGATTTCCTTACGGAACTGTGCAGAGCGCGACTGGCTGTAATTTGATGACTGCAGTCTGCTCTCAGATGCTTCCAGTGTCTTGTAGGAGTCTTCAGAAACTTTTGCTTTGGTAATTGAAGGAGCCACTGGAGCCCACAATATATTTTCACTATCTGAAGTTCAGCAGCTTCTAAAGTCATATGACCTGACTCAGTGGTTTTGAAATGCTTACTTCCTGCGTTTATGTAGTTTTGCACTTTTTGAGGAATATCGTAGGTGCTATGTGGATGTGAAACTTGGCACAAGAAGTCGAGCATTTCCTTTTCTCCAATGATGAGGAACCTCCTTGGATATCTATTGCTCCTGTTTTGACTAAACAACAGAGAGGCAGATTTTCAGAATCAGAATCAGAAAGAGCTTTATTGCCAGGTATGTTTACACATACTAGGAATTTTTTTTAGTGACAGAAGCTCCACAGTGCAACAAAGTGACAGCGACAAGACACAGATAATAAAAAGAATAAAAATACGAATATACAATATAGACAATTTTATGTACAGTTGTGATGAGTGCAAATTTGAAATGTAAACAAGTGTTTTAAGTAAATTTTCAGAAGCTTTCAAATTAAGCTTATACAGAATTGTTGTGGTGGCTGTGGTTTCAAAAGCTTTAATGAACAGATAATCGGGTATTCTTTCACACAACACTTTTTGGCACCTCTCCATTCAAACATCATTTGTTTAGTTTTGCGATCTCATTTTGTCATCTGTTTTGACTGCACTGACCGGTTTTTCAGCCGAGTCAGGTTCTGCTCTTCCAGGATGTGGTTCTTGGCCTCAACTGTGGTTTAATTGTTTATAACCTGCAGTATAAACTGACACTTTGACATACCCACTTTGTTGTGCATTTCAAGAACACCTGTTACATCACTTCTTGTCTAATGTTGCAAAAGTAAAATAGCTCCCTTTCGAGATCCGTATTTGTGTTTGTCAGAGGGCCGGACAGGGCGGGTTTTGTGATCTGGTTTGGAGAGTGTAGTCCGTCATGCCAGCTCTTCATGTTTTAGACAAACACACTCTTTGTGTCCTTTTCATCAGAGTGGATATAATCATTTGAAGCCATCTCCTCTGTTAGCACCGCTCTCTTCACAGCCAGAGAGAGTTAGGCCCTGTCCACACCATGCGGTTTTGGCCATTCATCTACACGTAAACGCAGTATCTGGTCACTGAAACCGAACTTTTTTATTTAAAACTCCTGCCAGGGTGAAGATTTTTAGAAACTCTGGTTGCAGTGTTGTTATGTAGAATGTGAAACCAGTGTTTTCTGATTCGCCAATGTGGCTTTACGATTATGGTTATATCGCCACCTGTTGGTTTTGCGTGCTCTTGACAAAAGCTTCATAGCGCGTTTTTGCGTTTTCATGTGGAAGTGTTTTTTTCTTTTTTTTAAATGGAGGAAAAACTCAGTTTATAAAAATACCTCTGTATGTGGGGACTAGGCCATACAGATAGAAAGAGTTAGGCATGATTGGCTCACCTGGCTATTGATTATTGAAGTTAATTTGTAGAAATGCTGTAGAAGACCAGATTTTATTAGAATATTTACATTTTTAAATTTAAGTTTAATCACCATAGACTGAAAGTTTATCATTTGCACATGTTTTGTCAGTTTACACTTTCATGTATGGTATGATTCAAAATATTTCATATATTGTTTGTATTCTAGGGTAGGCAGGAACAATGCACACAATAGGTTCTACACTACCAATTCAATCCCTGAATATTGATTTCATTTCAAATCATTTTAACTAACCAGATCATATTCCTTGTTCATTTAATAACCTTCTCTTACATTTACATTTAGTCATTTAGCAGACGCTTTTATCCAAAGCGACTTACAAGTGAGGAAAACAAACAAGCGATTCTTCATGAATTGGCAAATAACACAGGAAGTGCTCACAATACAAGTTTCATACATTGCTCAGTACCATAAGCTAGAGTAGGAAGGGAAAAGGAAAGGAAAGGGTAGTTAGTGTAATAATGTTTATTCTGCCCTATATTAAACCATTCTTTTTTTGTTTTCTATTTTAAAAAAAATAGAAAAAGTTTGCCACTTCAAAGTGACATCAAAAAAGTTTCTTCACTCTCAGGCTATAAATGTCACAGTGAGCTGCTGGGTCGTTTCCCCGGTTTCACAGACAAGGCTTAAGCTAGTCCTTGAATAAAATGCATGTTTCAGCTGTTTTAACTGAAAACAACGTGTACTGGCATATCATAAAATGTTTCGTCTCAATATGCACACCAGCAATGTTTTTTTTTCTCTAGGGTACGTTTATAAAAGCTACTTAAATACCCTAATTGGACTAAGGCCTAATCCTGGCTTAATCTAAGCCGTCTCTGTGAAACCGGGCCATTATTTATTAGAAATAATGTATCTCCACATGATTTTTGCTGTGGTATCAGAGTACTTAAAGCAAGTGTGCTTTAAGTAATGGAAAGCAAAGTTAGCCCCAAAATATTTTTTTTTCTTGCTAATCTGATACAACGATCTGATCTTGTGCTTCAAAAACCATAATATGATCTGAACCGTGAGTTTTTTGATCCATTGAACCATTGATATTAGAAAATATTATTATATTATATTTGACTAAATACTGTGTAGTATATTCTAATTTTTAGCTGAATTTTCAGCATCCATTGCTCCAGTCTTCAGTGTCACATGATCAGCACATTAAAATGATTTCTGAATCATAGAATGAATTCTGAAGAATCATGTGACTGAAGACTGGAGTAATGGCTGCTAAATATTTAGTTCTGCCGTAAATTGTATTTTAAAAATGATAGAAAACTCTTTTTTGAAATTGTAGTAATATTTGACAGTATTACTGTTTGCACTGTAACTGCTCTATAAATGCAGCCTCGATGGGTGAGCATAAGAGACTTCTTTCAAAAACATTAGAACATTTTAATTATTCCAAACTATAGCAGTTATGGCCTAATGCAGTGGTTCCAAAACATTTTCTGCCAGTCCCTCTTTTTTCTTTTTTTTTTTTTTGAAAGCCTCATCTGCTCGCCAAGGGTGCATTTTTTTAAATCAAAAGTACAGCAGCACACACAGTAGTATTGTGAAATATTTCAAATTTAATATATCTATATGAATGGTTTAACATATAATGTATTCCTGTGATGCAAAGCTGACTTTTCAGCATCATTACTCCAGTCTTCAGTGTCACATGATCCTTCAGAAATCATTCTAATATGTTAATTTGATGCTCAAGAAGCATTTCTGATATTGAAAACTGATATTGATATTCAATGTTGAAAACAGTTGTTTTGCTTCATATTTTTCAGAATTTCTTTTTCAGGATTCTTTGACGAATATACATGCACTCAGACATGACCTTGATTGTAAAATTATAAATGATATGAAAATTTGTGATTTATACAGTACTACTTAACTAGCCTACTTGGCATCTTGATCTGCTTCATATGATCATAAGCTAATATTTTGAGGCACACAGCACACTGTGGTCTCTCTTCATTACCCACTGTTGTATTGGTAAATCCGATGGCAAGAAGTGCCTTGTCATTTTATTTTTTATTTTCACTGAACCAGCGAAAGCTGATATCTACGAATACCACAAATCCATTTGTCCTTTGTGTTTGAGCACTGTAGTTCGTCACAAATAGCAAGGGGCATCGGTTTTGTCACGGTTGGTTACAGCAGATATGAAACAGCATCTAAATGCAGCAGTCTTTATTCAAAATCAAGCTCAAATCTTCACAGAACTTAACAGAACTGACAATGAACTGAAAGAAACTGGGGACTTAAATAGACAGGACAAACAAAAGGAGAGCCTAAATAAATGCACCTGAACAGGATTGTAATCAAATCATTTAACATAGAAACAGGGTATGAGGGAAAACATTTTATATATTTTTAAATATTTTAAATATGAGGAAAGAACAAAACACGTTGTTAGTTCTCTCTTTGTTTTTGCATGTGTTATTATTTCTGAAATTATTTCTGCACAATTCGGCATGTTTCATTGCGTTCTCACAAATAAAACAATTACACAATAAGCGCAATTACACAATAAGCTCATGAAATCTTTAACAAATTTGTAATAATAATACTTGAATAAAGGGTGAAATGTGTGTGTGTGTGTGTGTATATATATATTTCACCATTTTTTCAAATATTATTATTACTAATATGAATATATAATATGTGTGTGTGTGTGTGTGTGCATGTATATATATTAGGGCTGCCAAAATTAATGAGTTTACGCAGTTTATCTGTGTATTTCCATCATGTTTTTAGCTTGCATTACAGTATACAATCACATCCTTATTCATGCAAATGCTTGTTGCAAGATTATGCCAGTCTTAAATTACGTACATTTAAGACTTTATTTAACTAGAGTTATGAGGAAATGGGATGCGTGTCAGAGCCGCCTCACGTGCATCAAATTTTAAAGTGACAGCAGCCTAATAAACCTGCTGCAGTCTGTCATTAAGGTTAATCAAACAACAAAAGAAAAAGACAAGATCACTCAAAGGATTAATCTATAATTTATGCAGTGAAAACTGTGCAGTCTTTGATAACTATTGAATTTCTGTATATTTCTTCTCTGTTAGATCAAATATTTAGAATATGTATAATATATTTAAAATATAGTCTTTGTTGTTTCTACATTAATTTGTAGATTAAATGTGAAATTATTAAGATATAAAAATATATTAAATCATAATAAGTAAATTTTTTTAAGTAAATTAATTGCCGTAATGTAAAATGCTGTGGATGAATGCTTCTTACAGTGGTCTGTCTTGCTGTGTGTGTGTGTGGGCGGGTATTCCCTACGTTATGGGTACACTGGTATTACAACTTAAATATGTTTTTCATACATTTCATGAGTCCTCATATATAAAATAACTTTAAAAACATACTAAACAATGTTTTATTAAAAATGTAGAATGTTTTCTGTGATGGGTAGGTTTAGGAGTAGTGTTAGTGTAGGGGGATAGTATGTACAGTTTGTACAGTTTAAAAACCATTACGCCTATGTCTATGTCCTCACTAAGATAGCAAAACATACCTGTGTGTGTGTGTGTGTGTGTGTGTGTGTGTGTGTGTGTGTGTGTGTGTGGGCGGGTATTCCCTACGTTATGGGGACCAAATGTCCCCACAGGTATAATAATAGTAGTAAATTTTGATCTTGTGGGGACATTTCTTTGGTCCCCATGAGGAAACAAGGTTATAAATCATACAGAATTATCTTTTTTGAAAATCTAAAATAGCAGAACATTTTCTGTGATGGGAAGGTTTAGGGGTAGGGGCAGTTTGTACAGTATAAAAACCATTACGCCTATGAATGTCCCCATAAAAAATGAAAACACAACGTACGTGTGTGTGTGTGTGTGTGTGTGTGTGTGTGTGTGTGTTCTGGCACTGAACCTGTGTAGAGAGTTTGAGACATAATTTCATCCTCACTGCATCCCACAACATCTGATTTCACTTAACAATAAAGCAGCTTTTCTTATTTCTCAGAGGTTCAGTAATTATTGGCTTCGTATGCAAAGTGCCCAGCAACCAAGCACATGTTGAAAGGTTGTTTGTGTTTGAATTTTCGGGCATCTTCAGTGAAACCGTGAGAGCTGATATAGAGTGTTTCATTGGAGCTGGATTGAAGCCAGAGACGGTATAAGTTGTTCAATTAAAAGAGACATTCACCTTGTTTATAGAGGCATTTCTTAATTGTTTACTCTTGAACACTCTACTCGTGCACATTAGCCAGACAACATGATTTGAGCTACAAAAGTGACATTTAAGATACAGTTGCTAACGTGCCTGTTATTTGTATAGAAAGTCGGAGCCTACAGCCTCGTGGCCAGCATGCCGACATGTAGCATGGTTGCGCTTCAGCCGACCCAAGTTCAAGTGCCATCTCGCAGACCTTTTTCTATCCTGTCTATCTCCCAATTCTCTTCCTGTCTACTTTACTATATATCTCAAGGGAAAAATTCCAAAAATGAATGGTAAAAAAAGAAGAAAATAGCTGCCCTGGGATAGATAGAGTGGACTAGCTGTAAACCTTTTAGCATGTGGGACCCATATGTTCAATCAGGAAATGTTTTCTTATTGTTGTTCATGATAAGTTGAAATTCATTTTGGCCGAATAACAAAACCAACAAAGACTATTGTGGATTGTTGATTGTTTTTTTTCTTCTGTTCTGTTTTTTATGGTTTCCTTGTTGCTTCCAGAATACTCACTAGCAGTGCAAAAGTTCTCTCAGACCCTTCAGTCATTCCAGTTTGATTTCATCGGTGACACTCTGACTGATGATGAGATGAACATTGGTGAGTTGACAGCAGATCTTAACGTGTTTGGAGTAGTGCTCATTGGCATCTCCATTTCATTTATGTGATATGATTATGTCATTTTTAGTTCACTGTTCTGCTGAATTTGTATGTGGAATGAATGTGTTGTGGCAGTTTTGCATATTTGTGCATGTGTTTGTGTTTGCCTTGTACGAGTTCTTTACATGTTCATGTTTTACCTTTACAGCTGAGTCATTTCGAGAGTTTGCTGGTTTGCTGCAGGATGTGGAAGAGGGCCGAATGATGCTGGTTGGTGGAGTTCATTTTTTCTCATACCCTTGTAAAACACTGTCAATCATAATCTAAACTCGTGTGCAAAAAAAAAAAACCAAACAAAAAAAACACATATTCCTCACATATGTCAATCATTAACAGTCTGCAAGATTAGCCTGTACTGAGGGCCAGTTAAATTTGTTTTGGTTCTTTTTATGTGATTTGTGTGCCATAAAACTCAGTTATTAGGTTTTTGAACTTAAATCCACCCTTAGAATTATTCTATTCTAACCTTGGCACTGCCCTGTATAACTGGAAACTCCAGATTTAGACAAAAAATGTGATGTTCTCCTTCCTCAAAAGGTGCAGAACAAACTCACAATTGAGTGAAGTGCATGACAGGACTTAAATATATCCAGATACATGCAATACAATACAATTTTAATTATTCCCGCAAGTTCCACATCCACTATGAGGGAAAGTTTTAAACAAATATTCCATATATAATATAGGTCAGAATGAATTAACCCATAGAGATGAACAAATTGATATTTTGAACAAACTGATTTAAAGAAATAATTTATTGTCAATGTTGAAAAAAGTTGTACTGATTAATATGTTTTTGAAAACCATGATAAATCTTTTCAGCATTCTTTGATGAATAGAAAGTTTTTTTTAAACAGCATTTGTTTGAAATAGAAATCTTTAGTAATATTATAACAGAATTTCACTCACTTGACTTTTCTCTTGCAGGTCCAGAATGCTTGTGACTTGCTTATCAAACCTTTGGAAAAGTTTAGGAAAGATCAGATTGGAGTCACAAAAGTGAGTTTTTATTTTACACACATTAAGAACACACAACACCAGCACCCTCGTAATTTCCACCTCTACTTCCTTTCTCAGAGCAAAGGGCGCAGCATATCACAACTCACAAATATACACATATTATATATAGACAGTGTTTGAATGAGCTTTCATGTGTGTGTGATTTATTTTGCCTTTCACACTCACATGCATGCACACACACACACACACACACACACACTGGACATGAATAATGTGTCAGTAACTGGAGAATCCATGGAAAAACTATTTGTTTTAGAGAGACTGAGAAAGAGTTACGGAGCTATCATGGTTCTAGAAGGAAAAACGATCATGGTTCATTGTTGGAAAAAAGACACATGGAAAGTTTCAAAATTCCAAAGACTTTTCACTGGATTTAGACTCTTTCCACTCCAGCATGCTTCAGTTAATATTACAAAGTATCATTTTCATTTCAACAGATTTTTAGTGTGACTTCTCAAAGATTATTGTTGAAATTATAGGTTGTAAAGAACCAGTTACAAGTCTGCAAAAAGTTTTGATGAGGACAGTTTTTGTTTTGTGTTTAGTGAACTCAAACACTTCTACTGCAGTTTTAGGTCTCATTTTCTCAGTTTCAGATTGTTTTTGCATGCATTTGTTTCAGGAGAAACGAAAGAAGTTCGAGAAAGAGAGTGAGAAGTATTACTGTCAGTTGGATAAACATGTGAACCTGTCTGCAAAGAAAAAAGAGACACAGCTACAGGAGGTACATTTGTAAATACTGTACATTAAAATAATAATAATAATAAAAAACTATTTCATAATCTTTATTTTTGTGTGTTTATAGGCTGATGAACAGTTGGATAAGGAGCATCAGACATTTTACGAGTCATCTGTTGAATATGTGTACCAGATTCAGCAGGTTCAGTACAGGAAGAAGTTTGATGTTGTGGAGCCAGTGCGTGTGAACTTCCTTTTGCTCAAGCACATACACGCTTCTATTTTTAAATGAACAAGTATTTGATACACTGCCGTTTTTGCAGGTTTGCCCACTTACAAAGCATGTAGAAGTCTGTAATTGTTCTCATTGGTACTCTTCAACTGTGAGTGACGGAATCTTAAACAAAAATCCAGAAAATCACATTGTATGATTTTTAAATAATTCATTTGTATTTTATTGCATGACATAAGTATTTGAATTCCGGCTCTCACAGACCTGTTAGTTTTTCTTTAAGTAGCCCTGCTGTTCTCCACTCATTACCTGTATTAACTGCACCTGTTTGAACTCGTTACCTGTATAAAAGACACCTGTCCACACACTCAATCAAACTCCAACTCCAACCTCTCCACAATGGTCAAGCCCAGAGAGCTGTGTAAGGACATCAGGGATAAAATTGTAGACCTGCTGGGATGGGCAACAGGACAATACAACTGTTAGTGCAATTATTAAAAAATGGAAGAAGTTCAAGGTGACGCCCAATCTCCCTCGGTTTGGGGCACCATGCAAGCTCTCACCTCGTGGGCATCAATGATCATGAGGAAGGTGAGGGATCCGCCCAGAACTACACGGCAGGACCTGGTCAATGACCTGAAGAGAGCTGTCTCAAAGAAAACCATTAGTAACACACTACACCATCATGGATTAAAATCCTGCAGCGCACGCAAGGTCCCCCTGCTCAAGCCAGCGCATGTCCAGGCCCGTCTGAAGTTGACCATGGCCAATGACCATCTGGATGATCCAGAGGAGGAATGGGAGAAGGTCATGTGGTCTGATGAGACACAAATAGAGCTTTTTGGTCTAAACTCCACTCGCCGTGTTTGGAGGAAGAAGAAGGATGAGTACAACCCCAAGAACACCATCCCAAACATGAAGCATAGAGGTGGAAACATCATTCTTTGGGGATGCTTTTCTGCAAAGGGGACAGGATGGCTGCACCATATTGAGGGGAGGATGAATGGGGGGCCATGTATTGCGAGATCTTGGCCAACAACCTCCTTCCCTCAGTTAGAGCATTGAAGATGGGTCGTGGCTGGGTCTTCCAGCATGACAACGACCTGAAACACACAGACAGGGCAACTAAGGAGTGGCTCTGTAAGAAGCATCTCAAGGTCCTGGTGTGGCCTAGCCAGTCTCCAGACCTGAACCCAATAGAAAATATTTGGAGGGAGCTGAAAGTCCGTATTGCCCATCGACAGCCCCGAAACCTGAAGGATCTGGAGATGGTCTGTATGGAGGAGTGGGCCAAAATCCCTGCTGCAGTGTGTGAAAACCTGGTCAAGAACTACAGGAAACATATAATCTCTGTAATTGAAAACAAAGGTTTCGGTACCAAATATTAAATTCTGCTTTTCTGATGTATCAAATACTTATGTCATGCAATAAAATGCAAATTAATAACTTAAAAATCATACAATGTGATTTTCTGGATTTTTTTTTTTTTTAGATTCCGTCACTCATAGTTGAAGAGTACCTATGATAAAAATTACAGACTTCTACATGCTTTATAAGTGGGCAAACCTGCAAAATCGGCAGAGTATCATGTGTATCATCAGATTTTGCTATATTGTATATATCATGGTATGTAAATATATAGCACTATTGACACTTCAGAGTGATGAAATGCATGAATAAGAACATGCAGAGCATGCTTGATGTTAAAAAAAGAGTTATAAGCGCAACATATACTGAAAAGGAGCTTGTGCGTGTGCCGACTGACAAGGCGTAAGTGCGCGCACAGAAAGCCGTGTCTCGGCATGCGATCGTGAATCCAGTTCTCTTTCACGCCTTATTGCGCTTAAATGATTGAATACACACGCAGTTATGTCAAAATGGCCATCGTGTGGAGTATTCATGTATACACAGCCAGTTATGTCTAAAGTGAAAGTAAACAGTTGGGTGTAAACCGAATGTGTATCAGTTTGTTCTTAAAGTCACAGTAGCCTAATATACCTACCTGCTGCTTGGCTTATAAATAAAAAAAAAGTAATTCAGTCAAGAGCAGTAAGTTATTATCTCTTTTGTTTAATCCACATTAAAGGATTCACTTTCAAATGAAAATTACCCCAAGTTTTACTCACCCCCAAGCCATCCTAGGTGTATATGACTTTCTTCTTTCTGATGAACACAGTCAGAGAAATATGTATAAATATCCTGACGCATCCAAGCTTTATAATGTCAGTGAGCTGGATCAACAAGTATGAGCTGAAGAAAGTGTCTCAGTCCACTTCATCCACTACATCCATCCATCATAAACAAATTCCGCACAGCTCCAGGGAGTTAAAAGCCTTCTGAAGTGAATCGATATGTTTGCGTAAAGAAAAAAAATCCATATTTTACAAGTTTTTACACCTTCTGTATTCATCTCACGAAGAAAGTGTAAAACTCTCACAGTTCAAAGCCTATGCCTTCCCTTTTACGGAAACATACGGATAAAGCTTAATTGACGCAATGCCAGTTCCGTTTATTTCATAATTTGAATACGGAAGTTGGTCTGGCGGAAGCTAGCTAGATATTTTACTTCATAACTTGTTAAATATGGATATTTTTCTTTCACAAACACATCACTTCGCTTCAGAAGGACTTTATTAAGCTGTTATAAAGCTTGGATGCATCAGCTGTTTCTCCGATTGTGTTCATCAGAAAGAAGAAAATCATATACACCTAGGATGGCTTGAGGGCGAGTAAAGCTTGGGGTAATTTTCATTTGTACTAATCTTTTAATTTGAAATCAATAAAAGGGATAATAACTTACTGCTCTTGACTGAATTACTTTTCTTAGCTTTATAAACCTATTGCACCTGAAAAAACGTAATTTGTTTAGTTCATATTTTTGTTCTATTGTGTTTGTCCTATTGTTTGTAATTTGCTTCTTTTTCTTATTTTTAATAACAGAAATAAGGTAAAATAACACAAAAATTACTATCAAAATAACTTGTGATAAAATATCGTTATCGTGAAATAAAATTTCTCATATCGTAAAAATTATAATTTGGTCATATCGCCCTCCCTTGTAACAGATGGTTGAATTTATGTACAAGAAAGCATCTATAGGTGCACAAATGAAGATTTTAAAACACAGATTATATTCATACTGATAAAAACAATGCATTTACTAGAGCAAGTTATCTTTAAAGAGTTGTGTTCTCGTTTGTGTGATTGGCAGGTTTTAGCATTTCTGCAGAGTATCCTAACTCTGAATAATCTCACTGTGGAGATGACTCAGGACTTCCTTCCATATAAACAGGAGCTTCAGCTAAGTCTACAGAATGTGAGAGCTTTACCGATCAATAATGACTTTAACCTTTCCAGATATGGTTTGTCCTTCACTCTGTGTTTTAAATTATTTTTGAGTGGTTGTTTTGTAAATGCTTTTATCCAAGGATTCTTCCACTGAATGTATTGCAGTTTATTGCATTCACAGTGAAATTGTGAACATACAGGTTTAATAAATGATGAAAAACAATGAACTGTACTCCACCAATATTTATTAATATGGTTTATACATTAATGTTGAGTAAATTAAATTAATACTATTATTATTGTAATTTATTATTAATTTATTTACACTGCCATTCAAAGGTTTATGGTCTTATGTTCACCCAGTGCTTTGAAACATTGCCAATATTGTGAAATATTGTTGCAATTTAATATAACCTTTTTCTACTTTAATATATTTTCAAATGTAAATTATTCCAATCTTAGTCCAGTCTTCAGTGCCACATGATCCTTCAGAAATCATTTTAATATGCTGATGCTGAGCTCATGAAACATTTCTTCTTATTATTATCAGTGTTGAAATCAGTTGTGCTGCTTAATATTTTTTGTTGAACCATGAATTTTTTGAATAGAAAGCTGAAAAGTGCAGCATTTATTTGAAATAGAATTTTTTTAACAATAGAAATCCTGTCTTCTTACTGTCGCTTCCGATCAATTTATTCCATTTTTTCTGAATACAAGCACTTATTTAAAAACATACTTACTCCAATCTTTGAACAGTAGTGTAATTAACATTAATTATAATTAATGTAATGGTGCAAATTATATCAATAAATCTGTTTTAATGGTTCCCGATAATATGTAAATGTATGTAATGTGACTGTATTTAATATATAGTGTTTTTTTTTTTCAATCGGTTGCTATTGTTGTAGACCCGTAACCACTTTGAGAGCACCAGAGAGGAGATGGAAGAGCTAATGAAGAGGATGAAGGGGTCGGCAAAGATCTGTTTGAGACACGGCCAGCAGGCGACCATGGAGGGATACCTCTATGTGCAGGAGAAATGTGAGTTCTGCTGCACTGCATGTGTGGGATGTTGTCCATTAACATAGACAATCATTTTCAACTTGAATCCTCTTTTTGAGGCAGGACTACTTCTTTTTATGGATAACATATATAAATTCAGTGGGTGAAGTTTGCAAAACAACAAAAGCTTGTTGGTCTTGTGCATCTGCTAAAATCGCATCCGTTCCTCCTTCCTTCTTGGTATCCTTTCGTGAATATTGGTCATGAAATGAGTAAAAAAAAATTCTGCAGTTCGATCACACCATGCTTTCGAAACATGCCAAGTTTCCATTATAAGTGAATTACTGTATTAGCTTTCTCGTTCGTTTTTATAAAAATCTATGGGATGAGTCAAAATTGTTGTCTGAAGTAATCCCAAATCAGGGATGAAGTCCATTGACCCTATGAGAAATATTTCTATGTAGAAGAAAGAACAGCTAGAAATTGTCTGTAAGGGTCAGTATGTACACACGCCACAAATCTTTGCGTTATAACTTCATAACACTGCTTTCTCTTCAGTCAAACCGCAGCATTCTGCGGTCAGAATGTTTTGTATGTTGACATTATAGTGACACTAAACTGTATAATTGATTGTTGTACAGATTTCTTGTAGCTGTGCTAGAGCCATGTCTCTATGGTAGAACTTAACGATGTTTGTTTTATCACATAATAAATAATTTAAACTCACTATTTTATGACCAGTTATTTGACAAGTAACTGTAATAAGTGGGACAATGTACAGTCTTTATAACAGAATAAACTCCAGAAAAAGGATCATACAAAACCCCTCCATTTCTCGTCTGGGTCAGTCACCTGGACTGGATTAAATTTCGCAATATCGATTGTACGTTATCCCTTACAAAAGAGTGTATTGGATCATATCCAATCAATAATTCAAATGATGCTCTTTGTCTCTAGGGGCTCTTGGTGTAACCTGGGTAAAGTATTACTGCAAATACTTCAAGGACAACAAGTTATTCATTATGGTGCCAATGGAACAAAAGACAGGAACCAAACAGGTGCAGAATTATTACAGATACGATTATTTCTTTTTGAAATGTCATCCCTTTTCTCCTACATTTGTCTCTTTTTTTTTTGTTCTCAGACCACAGCTCATCTCACACTGAAGTCCTGTGTACGCCGTAAAACGGACTCCATCGATAAACGCTTCTGCTTTGACATCGAGACAAATGAAAGGTGAGCCTGTAATATTTAGTCATGCTCAGGGCTGTTTGTTCACTCTGCGAAGTCCACTTATAACAAAAGTTTGAGTAGGACCAGAGAAGGGTCAGTGAACTTGAAAGCTTAGATTTTTACAACTCCTCTGTAAAAACATGTTTAATTCTTGAACTGCGAAGTTGCACTCTGCAATATGCAGGTATTTGTTTGATACTGGAGAAAATTCCCATGATCAACAAGAAGCTTTATTTATTTCATTGCAGTTTGTCTCCAGTTTTTTTGTGTTGTTTTTCCATAGGTGCAGCCCTGTCCTGCTGCAGGCTATTTCTGAGGTCAACAGGAAGCAGTGGATTGAGGCCATGGATGGCAAAGAACCAGTGGGTTTAACATTATCTCTCCTCACTCCTGATTAAGAGCCCTCGCTACTGTATATGATCATGTTTCTGAAACTTTTTGGATTTTGTTTCAGATTTATCATTCTCCCATTCAAAAGCAGGCCGAGAGTAAGTACAATTTCACTTCATCAGACTGATGGTATATCAGTACAGATTCTTATTTGAATCAGAAAGCCACTGACATTTACGTTCTGCTTGATTATAATAATTATACCAACCCCATTCCTCCACATGTCAACCTGAATGTGCTAAATGATTCACAGGAATAGCATTTCTTAAAAGGGTTGACTTCCCCCCCCCATATGTACAGAGTCTAGGAATGTCACATAGATAAAATACTGTTTCAAAAGTTTGGGATCAAGAACATTTTTTTCTAAAGAAATACTTGTATTCAGAAAAGATGCATTAAATTGATCACAAGTGAGAGTAAAGACATTTACAACATTACAAAAGATTTCTATTTCAAATAAATGGTGTTCTTTTGAACTTTCTATACTGGAAAGAATACTGACAAGAAAACAGACTTTTTTAAATTTTAATATTATTTTACAAGATTACTGTTTTTACTAGATTTTTGATCAAACAAATACAGCTGTGACATCTTTCAAAATCATTAAAAAACCTTACAGACCCCAAACGTTTGGATAGTAGTGTAGGTCTGTGATAACTCAAGACTATTTCAGTGATGTTTGTCAGCTACTAGATGTGGAGAACATGCTGCTTAATAGATTCTGATACTTGCACGCCTGTGCAATACCATGTATAATTAAACCATAAAGAGTGTGCAGTAACCTACTGAGAATTGCATACAGGGATGACGAACCATGTTCATTTATATGTAATATTAATTCTTTTTTATTTCTCAGTGGAGCTGAATGACCTCGGCTTCAAGTTCGTCAGAAAATGCATCAACTTTGTGGAAACAAAAGGTGCCTCACACATTAGAATAACAAGAATATCAGTCGCTTATTTCATATTCATGTAACAAGTTTGTCACCTGGTCTCAAATGACTGACTTTTGGTCCTGTTTTTGCTCTTCATTGCCACCATATGCTTTAATTAGTCAGAGATGGAAAGACAAGCACAATGTCACTATTATTTATTGTATTCATGTCTCAAATGCAGCCAGCAGAGGGCAGCCGCACACCATTTGTCCTTGTATCCAGCATTTTGTTATGTCCCACATCCTTGTATCCAGCGTTTTGAGCCAACTGTAAATAGAAAACTTATGCACTGAAGCATGCAGATTTTTATCAATAATATATCATAGAAAGTAAAAGTAGAAAAAAGTAAGTCTTTTGAGGTATTCTTCCATGCTAGAGGCATGTACAATACGACATTTAAAAAACTGAAGAGGAAGTTCATGCTCATTAATAAGCATGATTAAACCGTAACATTGACTGTGGAAGTACTGAGCACCAATGGTTCTGTTTGAAGTGCTCATGCATGTGTTCATCGATCTCTGAGTTAGCTGTTATTATCAGTCACAACATGGGTGTGTGTTACTAATCAGTAAACATTCGGTTGCTTTGGCTAATGAACATAAAGCGGGACAGTTATAGCGCTGCTGTCGTTTTTCGGTAGAGCTGTACTTTTCCACTGCAAGACACTCCCCCTTTCTTTCTCCTTCATGCCAGGTTCTCCATTTTTCTCAGTTAATAAATCATGCTTTCTTTCTCTCTCTCTCTCTCTCTCTCTCTCTCTCTGTCTTTTTTTTGGTTTCTCTCTTCTTCTCTTTCCTTTTGGTAGGGCTGACTCAGGAAGGGGTCTACAGGACTGTGGGCAGCAATATTCAAGTACAAAAACTTCTGAATGCCTTCTTTGGTGAGGAAATGGCCAAAAGAACATCTGCTATGTGTGTGTGTGTACGGGCGAAGACGTACGAACGTGCACTCGCTGTGATTCTGTTGAAAACTAATAAACTAGATTTATACACAAACATTTACAACCAAACATACACACATGTTTTATTTCTTGTCAAGAAGCTTATCACCATAAACCATAAGTCCAACTTATCGTGGTGTGCTTAATATCTGAAGTGAGCTTCTTTTCTTTTTTTTTAAATACTGAGGTAGCACAGATACATGTCCATGAGAGTGTCCTTGAGCTGCTACAAAAGCCCTGACACATTACTGAAAAACAACAACCGTCTCAGGAAGGCCGTTTATCTCTCTTTCTCTCCCTCTCTCTGTCTTAATCTGTCCTCCTCTCTCTCTCTCTCTGCAGACCCAAAGTGTCCAGCTGATGTAGATTTCAATTCCACTGACATGGACATTAAGACCATCACTAGTGCTTTGAAATTCTATCTGCGGTGAGTTAAACACACATTATTTTGTTTTCTTCAATAACTACTTTCTTGGTCATTTGATTTACTGTTTGTTTGTGTACTGTACATTTACATATGTTTTTCTAGGAGTCTGAGTGAACCTCTGATGACCTACAGCCTGCATGGAGAACTGATCTTAGCTGCAAGTATGACAGCAAACTCTTCCTGCCAGACACATATCAAACCCACATGTCCATCCTTACACACAGATAGACACACACTTTTAAGAGTGGAAAAACACAAGTCCAAGTGCACGGTTTGCTCTTTCAGCACTGTACAAAAAAGCAATACCTGATTCTCACTCATGGTTATGTGATCTACAGTGTATAAAGTGGTGCTTGGAAAGATTTTGATTTAACCCCGTAAAACAAGACTACAAGTTTTATCATTTTGAGTGGCACTCATAAAAATAATACATTAGCGTTCAAACGTTTGGGGTCGGATTATTTCTTTTTAAGGATTTTATTTTATTTATTTAGCAAGGATGCATTTGCATGCAATTGATCAAAACTGACAGTAAAGCCATTTAAGAGACTTATTTCAAAAGCATAAAAAAAAAAAAAAAATCTTACAGACCCCAAACTTTTCAATGGTAGAGTGTATGTGCTACCTTTTTCGAAAGTCATTTTAATATTACTCATAATTGTAAATGATTTCCTGTATAATATGAGAAAAGAGAAACCAGGATTGAACCAAAATGTTAACTTTAGTACAGTACCAGTCTCTAGTATCTTGGTATTTGTACTAAATTGATATCTCGCGTAACAAATTAACAGCTTCATGAAAATAAAACTAATATATCAAAGAAAAAAGTAGAATCAAATAGACAGAGGAAATATCTGGAAAGTGTTGTAAACTTTGTAATAATACATTGCAGTAGTATTATAAGCTATGCCTGAGGGTGGTTTCACGCCGCATGTGTATACAGAGCATAAGCAGCGCCTATTTTTTTCGGTGACCATGTTAACAGATCAGAGCATTCACACCGCACACAGAGGCATCGTGGCACTGCGTCGCAGGAGCAGAGCAGAAGCTGCGGCGCTACGATCTTTTCCGAGTCTTTTTCGCTGCGCCGCTATCGCTGGATTAAAGCCACAGAGCATTGTTTTTTTTTAACCTGATTAACAATAAAAATAACAAATTTCACCGTAAAATCATGTAAGTGAGCTGTTTCGTATTTCACAATCACCATATGACATTCAGCGTCATGAAAAAATAAATAAAATGAAAACACTTTTTACCAGGAGTTTTTGCCCAAACCTCAAAGACTTGTTCAAATTATTAAAACTAGAGCCATGTACATTACCTTTATACTCAATATCATATGCATATGTGTGTGGGACAGAGGGGAACAGGTCGCATCGCAGCAGAGTGTGCTGCCCATCACAAATCAAGCAGTCAGTGGTCGAAGGAGAACACCTGAAAAATGTAACAGAATGGACAATACTCATCTGTATTTGCAGTACACAAGCCATGGTTCAGCTGCGTGTGACAAATGCTGCCACATCGGGCGCGTGCTGTTCCCACTCTGCATACGCACCGCTTCTGTGCTGCCTCCGCTCTTCTTGCGCATCCAGTGTGAAACAGGCGTTACACGCACAATTAAATGTATTTCTGAATTGTTAACCAAAGGAAGTTATTGCAATATTAACAAGTACCCTACTGTTTCAATTCCACACTGAATAAAATGATGAATACATTTAGCCAGGGTAAATTGCACCTTATTTCTGAATTTAGACTTAAGCTTACTGCGCTCACGCCGCTGTAGATTGGCAGAGTAAAAGGCATTTTCAAGATTGCCGTTGACTTGAACGTATCATTAAATGGAAAACAACACCTCTTTAGCTTGTCTTGTGTTGACAGATTAATCTTTTGTAAAGTTTTACACTTCGTCATCGCCCAAACTGCCCTGCATGGCCTGTACTGTATTGGTTATGCATGGTCTTTGCTTCTGTTTAAAATAATAAGGGCATGTTTTACATTGATTTTACAGCAGTGAGGGGTATTATTAGGTCTACAACCCTCTTAATCTTGCTAAAATGCATATTTTAAGACAACGATAAGGGACCAAAAACAACTTATAAATCATACTAAATTATGTTTTATGAAATTGAAAAAAATAGGGGTTGGGATTAAGAATATACAGTTTGTACAGTATAAAAATCATTGTCTTTGGAAAGTCCCCACAAACCATGGAAACCCAACGTGTGTGAGTGTGCGATTCCGTTGTCTAAATGTGTGTGTGTGTGTGTGTTTTCAACAAGTTTCCTTGAAAGTGCTGTATTAATCCTGCCCACAGTAAGATTAGAAGCCATTAAAGCAGCTTTGACTAATATAGTTTGCCTGTGTACTTGCGCTCAGATCACACACAACTAAACAAACGGAGCGGAGCAGAGCAGAGGAAAAGGCTACAACTGCCAAGGGATTAACGGCTCTCTTTAATACGCTTTACTCACTTGGCCTAAGTGACCTGCCAGTCTGTCGTGTTATATTAAAGACGTCGAAAGGATTCATTCAGAGATGCTGCGTTGTCTCTTAAAAGTGCTGTACAGAGTTTACAAGTATACGTGTTTGCTTTGCGCTCTATAAATTAAGCTTTTTTATGGCTCGCCACAGGCTGTATTTTCAGGTAAAGCTGTGTTTATCCCACATTTCACAATGTGTCTGTACTGATCCTTTTAGGATTTTACAAGTTATCTTAGGACAAGTTGAAAGACGTTTAGCACACTGCTGTTAAGATGACTGTAGAAAGAAAATAAACAATCACTAGAAACCACTAGCTTGCTAACAATCAAATGGCTCTATTAGCTTTAACAGCTCTATTAGTCTTGGCGTAGGCAGAGAAGTGCACTGACATGTACTGTCTGCTTCGTTCTGCCTTTACGCTGCATTCTTCAAAGTCTTTTCACTTGTTACCGTGTAATGGGAGTCATGGCATTGAAATGTAGCACAAACCACTCTTTCCATGGGTGAGACTCGACACAAACTGGCACAACGATTATGTTAATGAGGCAATGTGTGGATCATGTCCATCTATAGTGTGTGTGACTTTTCCCCACATTTTTTCCTCAGAGTCGGAGAATCTGGACTATCGGTTAGGGGCGGTTCACTCGCTTGTTTACAAACTCCCAGAGCGGAACAGAGCGATGCTGGAACTGCTAATCAAACACCTGGTCAGGTAAACAGAGACTCATGCAGGCATGCATGCACACAGACCTGCTAATGCTCACACACACACACACACACACAGGCGCTGCCCAGCTTGCTTTGGTGGACCTTTATAATTATATATTCGAGCTATGTTGTGGTTAATATGATATATTGTGTGCGTGCGTGTGAAAGTTTTGCTCGGATAAACCTGAAAACAAGTCACCTAATCTATAGCTCCATCCTTTATTTTGTGAATGTGTGTAAAATATTTTGAGTAAAGCGAACAACATATTTACTTACAATAGCTTGAACTAAACTAAACTATACTAAACAAGCTCATATACTAAATATAAATGAAATATATAATATAAATAATATAATATAAATGAAAGTAATATTATTTTCATCATGTGTAGTTAATTAAGCCTGAAAATATTTAAGTTGCAGTCAAGCATGGATCAGAACATGATATACACACATATAAACAGTTTCTTTTAGTAATTCAGTGGTTTGTGTTTGTATACATGTATATTGGTTCAAATGTTTTTTTTAAAGTCTTAGTAAGGCTACATTTATCAAAAATACTGGAAAACCTGTTATATTGTGAAACACTACTGCAGTTTAAAATAACTGTTTTAGGTTTAATAACTGTAATACATTTGAAAAATAATTTATTTCTGTGACGGCAATGCTGAATTTCCAGCATCATTACTCCAGTCTTCAGTGTCCTGTCATGATCCTTCAGGAATCATTCTAATGTGATGATTTTGCTGCTCAAGAAACATTTCTAATTGTCATCAATGCCAGTTGTGCTACATTTTATTTTGTTGGAATACATGTTTTATGGAAACATTTGCTGATGGATTCCGTGCTGAATGGAAAGTTCAGTAGTGTTTCTCTGAAATAGGAATATGTTGTAACATATGTTTGAGCATGTATATTACTTTACTGTCACTTTTTAGCAGAATATCTGATTAAGGGGCCGTTCACATATTGCATATTCGTTATTCCGAATGTAGGCGCGCTCAAAATGGAAGCGACGCGCATGACCCACGGCGAGATGAAAACATCTCTACTTTTTCTTTACCGCAGGTCATATGACAAGAACCATCTAGTCAACCCTTTCCCTTACCCTAACGGTAGCCTAATTACCTCAGACAAACGCAGAGTCGTTGTGCATGAGAGATGGTTTCATGGCAGAAGCTCTGTTTGGTGATGCTTGGGCCCATTTTTCTTAAAAGATTATCAAACTGGTCCTTGTCAATTCTGAAATAGGCTTTGAATCTCTCATCGTCCAGACGGAGCTCTAGGATAAGTTTGTGAAATTCTCTGTGGTTTTTACGTATTTGAAGGGTGGGTTGCATCCAAACACTGCGGGAGTTTTTTTTTCTTCTTCTCCAAAAATAAATCTTGTACTAGAGCTTCTGCAAGGGCTTTTCAGTGATGGAAATCCATTGAAACTTCCACTTTGTCGTGGAGAGAGCAAATAGACCCCAAAACTATATATATATTTTTATTAATTCTTTGGATTTTTCTGAAAGAATTTAATACTTGAATCCTGAAAAAAACTGTTTACACAAAAGTATTACAATTGAAAACAGTTATTGTAAATCATAATAATATTTTACAATATTACTGCTTTTACTGTACTTTTGATCCAATGAATGCAACCGTGTTGAGCTGGCGAGCAGTGATTTTTTTTTTTTAACCGGGTGTGTTGGGTGGTATGTTATTGGATGGACAGAGTATTATCACTGCTCAGTTGCTTGCTCTCATGACACATAGCAACACAGCTGAAAGTATTCCTTGTTTCACCCTGTATTGAAAGTAGCCTACAACATTTACCTGTTGATGCCTTTATGACGGGTTGATGTACCCGTAAAAGCTGTTGAGTTGAGTTGAGTTAAGTTGAGTTGAGTCAGGCGAGACGCGTGAAATGGCCATTTGCAAAATATGCTTTATTTTTGTAATTCCGCTAGGTGGCACTAATGTCTCAGAAACTACATGCTTCACCCACGGTACGGCATCTACACTAGACATCAGTTAATTGGAACGAATGTGTCAATAGAGCCGCCATCTTGGAACAGGGGAGCTCCTCCTCTTTAATGCATCAGCATTCAATGTAGGCAAAGGTCTAACAAATAAAATCGTCATGAATGCGATTTTCTTGTTTTTTTTTGGTTCATTCCAACGGTCAGACATTTATTTATCTTTGAGTCTAGAGAAAATGTAAGTTCTGATATTAAGATAATCTACTTTTTAAAAATATAATGCATATTGCTAGTAGGCCTAAGTTTATTAGTCACATTCTTCCAATTGAGTAAACTTCAAATTAACTATCGCTACTTACCTTTGCGTACTGCATGCAAAATTGCATGCAGTACAATGGTGTGACTATACATGTTAATTTAAACATTTAAATTGTATTGGTTTATTAAATATGATACACAAAGCAATTTGCAGGTGGAAGCAAATCACAAATTTGAGAGGAACGTTCATCATTGATGTCTCTGTTTATCACTTGGGAATCTACAAACAGATTCAGATTATTTTATTTAATGCCATGTCAGCAATCAAAGCTATTTTCATGGCAAAAATTAAATTACAAATTACAAAATTACAAAAACACAAATATCATATAAATACAATAAAAACAAAACAAATATAAACAGCAAGTCATATTGTACAATTTTTTTTTTAATTAACATATGATAAAACCTTTTCAGGCATAATCTCATTAAGTATGTCCTTAAGTGAAGTAACTTAATAAAAGTCAAGTCAAAGTCAAGTCAAGTCAAGTCAAAGTCAGCTTTATTGTCAATTCTACCATATATACAGCACGTACATACAAAGAATTGAAATTCCGTTACTCTCAGACCCTCGTTGCTTACAGGTAACATAACAGTAACACAACAGTACAATAACAACATAAAACATAACAATATCAACGAAAACACAACAAGAAATAAATAAGTAAGTAAAGTGACGTGTAAGATAACATAGCAAGGAGATAATGCAAACCAGTTGGTAGTGCAATTTTTAAGAGCCTAATAATCAGTGCGTATAAGTCCAATGCTCAGAGAGACAACGAATATGAGGTAGATGGGGGGGGGGGTCACAGAGGTCAGGTGCGTGGGGCGGGAGAGGGGGCAGAGACAGGAGGGAGTTCAGCGCCCTGACAGCTTGGTGAATGAAGCTGTCCTTCAGTCTGCTGGTCCTTGCCTGGAGACTGCGCAGTCTCCTCCCTGATGGCAGCAAACTGAAGAGGCTGTGTGATGGGTGGGTGGGGTCCCCAGCAATGTTGAGGGCTTTGCGGGTGAGGCGGGTGTTGTGGATGTCCTGGAGGGAGGGGAGAGAAACACCAACAATCTTCTCAGCTGCTCTCACTATGCGCTGAAGTGTCTTTCGGCAGGACACGTTGTCCAGCAGCCAGTTGCACAGCGATATGTTGAGTCCCAGCTGAGAGTTTTTGGGTGAGCTGTTGAGGGATGATTGTGTTGAAGGCTGAACTAAAATCTATGAACAGCATTCTGACATAAGTGTCCTTTTTGTCTAGATGCGTGAGTGCAGAATGGACGGCAGTGGCGATGGCGTCATTGGTCGGGCGGTTTGACCGATATGCAAACTGGTAGGGGTCCAGGGAAGGGGGGAGGACAAACTTAATGTGGTGCATGACTAGTCACTCGAAGCACTTCATAAGGATGGGAGTAAGAGCAACAGGGCGGTAGTTGTTGAGGCAGGGTGGAGATGGTTTCTTCGGGACTGGAATGATGGTGGTTGTTTTGAAGCATGTGGGGACAACAGCTTGTCTCAGTGAAGTGTTAAAGATGTCTGTGAAGACATCAGTGAGTTCCGCTGCACAGTCTCTCAATACACGTCCAGGAATGTTGTCAGGACCTGGAGCTTTTCGTGCATTGACCCTGCTGAGGGATCTTCTCACGCTGCCCGTGGACAGTGTCAACATCTGGTCGTCGGTAGGAGGTGGAGTCTTCTGTGCAGTGGTGCTATTGTGTGACTCAAGCGAGCGAAGAAAGTGTTCAGCTCATTTAGCAGGGGTGTGGTGCTGTCACAGGTCTGTGCAGGGGGTTTGTAGTCAGTGAGGGTCTGAATCCCCTGCCACAGGCTCCTGGTGTCTCTGCTGTCGCTAAAACGATGGGCTATCCTCCTGGAGTACTGTCTCTTAGCCTTTCTGATGCTGCGTGACAGGTTGGCCCTGGCTGTCCTCAGGCCCATCTCATCTCCAGCTCTGAAGGTAGTGTTGCACGTCTTCAGAAGTCTATAGACACTCCCTGTCAGCCACGGTTTTTGTTTGGGCCAGACGGTGATGGACTTTGTGACTGTTACATCCTCAATGCACTTGGTGATGTAGGAAGTAACAGTCTCTGAGTACTCCTGGAGGTCTGTGTTGTTGTGGTATGTTGCCGCCTGTTTGAACATCTCCCAGTCCGTGGTGTCGAAGCAGTTCTGAAGAGCCACTGATGACCCTTCTGGCCGGACTTGAATTTGTTTCCGGACCGGTTTGGTGACTTTCACGAGTGGTCTGTATGCTGGCATTAGCATAACAGTGATGTGATCTGAAGCACCAAGGTGGGGGAGGGGAAGGGCTTTGTAAGCTCCTCTCTGTGTGGTGTAAACAAAGTCCAGGGTGTTGTTTCCACGTGTTGTGAAGTCTATGTGCTGGTGGATTTTTGGAAATACACTCTTAAAGTCTGCATGATTGAAATCCCCAGCCAAGATGAGAAAAGCATCTGGTTGGGCTGTCTGCTGTTCACTGATGTGCTGATAAAGTTTATTCAGTGCCTCACTCCTGTTGTTGATGTTGGAGCTGGGGGGGATGTATACAGCAGCAAGTATTATAGCTGTATATTCCCATGGTAGATAAAATGGCTGACACTTAATAATCATAAACTCCACCAGGGGTGAGCAGTGTTTGCAGACCACAACAGTGTCGCAGCACCACGCATCATTGGTGTAAACACAAAGTCCGCCGCCGCGGGTCTTACCTCCCTCGACGAACACTCTGTCCGCTCGATGGCATGTTAGCCGGTCGATCTGAATGGCGCGGTCCGGAACGCTGTTGTTGAGCCGTGTTTCCGTAAAAACAAAAACACAACAGTCTCTTACAGTCCTCTGAGTTGAGCATAGAAGTTGAAGATCATCCAGTTTGTTGTCCAACGAGCGCACGTTAGCAGAACGATGGTGGGAATAGCAGGCTTGAGTGGGTTAGCCGCTAGCCTGACCCGGAAACCTCCACGCTCCCCCTCTTCTGTTTCCTCTCACACCACTTGTGGGGTCTCCACTGTGGGTGAGGTGCAGTAGTGGGGGTCGGTGATGGAGTAGGCCTCCAGAGAAGACCATGGTCCCGCAGCTCTTGTACGAGCGCCGAGCTTGGATTAAAGACTGTAGTCTTTCCGACCTCGAGCAGAAACTCACGTCTGTAGCTGTGTTTGCAGACGAGGGGATGCAACAAGGACATACAAAAACACTGTGATTTACACGACAAAAAACACGAAAACACCGATCTGTCGGGCGAGAGAAGCCGCTGCGTGTGCGTGTGCCGCCATCTCGAAACCTCTTGAAGAAGAGCATTCTGCTTGTGTTAAGTCAAGGACAATCTAATAAAATATGTTTGACAGAATCTTATGAAACATACATAGAGTTGGGTCTTCACCTTTAATGTCCTTATTAAGAGCTTCGGAGTCTACAAACAAAACAAATCCATAAGTTCATAGTATTTAGTGTACAGTCGTGGCCAAAAGTTTTGAGAATTACATAAATATTGGAAATTGGAAAAGTTGCTGCTTAAGTTTTTATAATAGCAATTTGCATATACTCTAGAATGTTATGAAGAGTGATCAGATGAATTGCATAGTCCTTCTTTGCCATGGAAATTAACTTAATCCCAAAAAAAACCTTTCCACTGCATTTCATTGCTGTCATTAAAGAACCTGCTGAGATCATTTCAGTAATCGTCTTGTTAACTCAGGTGAGAATGTTGACGAGCACAAGGCTGGAGATCATTATGTCAGGCTGATTGGGTTAGAATGGCAGACTTGACATGTTAAAAGGAGGGTGATGCTTGAAATCATTGTTCTTCCATTGTTAACCATAGTGCTTCACAGGCAAGGATATTGTGGCTACTAAGATTGCACCTAAATCAACAATTTATAGGACCATCAGCAACTTCAAGGAAAGAGGTTCAATTCTTGTAAAGAAGGCTTCAGGGCATCCAAGAAAGTCGAGCAAGCGCCAGGATCGTCTCCTAAAGAGGATTCAGCTGCGGGATCGGAGTGCCACCAGTGTAGAGCTTGCTCAGGAATGGCAGCAGGCAGGTGTGAGCGCATCTGCACGCACAGTGGGGCCAAGACTTTTGGAAGATGGCCTGGTGTCAAGAAGGGAAGCAAAGAAGCCACTTCTCTGCAAAAAAAAACATCAGGGACAGATTGATCTTCTGCAGAAAGTATCGTGAATGGACTGCTGAGGACTGGAGCAAAGTCATATTCTCCAATGAAGCCCCTTTCCGATTGTTTGGGGCATCTGGAAAAAGGCTTGTCAGGAGAAGAAAAGGTGAGCGCTACCATCAGTCCTGTGTCATGCCAACAGTAAAGCATCCTGAGACCATTCATGTGTGGAGTTGCTTCTCATCCAAAAACCCAAAAACACAGCCATGAATAAAGAATGGTACCAAAACACCCTCCAACAGCAACTTCTTCCAACAATCCAACAACAGTTTGGTGAAGAACAATGCATTTTCCAGCACGATGGAGCACCGTGCCATAAGGCAAAAGTGATAACTAAGTGGCTCGGGGACCAGAAAGTTGAAATTTTGGGTCCATGGCCTGGAAACTCCCCAGATCTTAATCCCATTGAGAACTTGTGGTCAATCCTCAAGAGGCGGGTGGACAAACAAAAACCCACTAATTCTGACAAACTCCAAGAAGTGATTATGAAAGAATGGGTTGCTATCAGTCAGGATTTGGCCCAGAAGTTGATTGAGAGCATGCCCAGTCGAATTGCAGAGGTCCTGAACAAGAATGGCCAACACTGCAAATACTGACTCTTTGCATAAATGTCATGTAATTGTGGATAAAAGCCTTTGAAACGTATGAAGTGCTTGTAATTATATTTCAGTACATCACAGAAACAACTGAAACAAAGATCTAAAAGCAGTTTAGCAGCAAACTTTGTGAAAACTAATATTTATGGAATTCTCAAAACTTTTGGCCACGACTGTACTTCCAGGGACATAGCTAAGTGAGAGCAGAGTAAAGGCTGGCTGAAAGGGTTTGTTCCCATTTTTTATTTTTTTTTGTTGTAAACAGTTTCTGTTTTTCCTGTCACGTCGCAGCTCATCAGATACAGTCGGGGTAAACAGCCAGAACCAGTATGTTTGGATAAACATGTTAATTTGTTTTATCTTAAGACTAATCTCCGTTAGCCAAGAATGCTGACTGGAAATAGACGGAGACTGAACTTGGACACACAGCGCTAGTCGGAGAAACTATTGAATAGAGACCAAATCAACTGTCTACATTTCCAACATCTTACAATCATATTACATTGATATAAGTACATTCTGTTCATTGTCGGTTTTCCTAACTGTCAAAAACTAATGGGTAACTAGCATGGATTAGCTGCGGTCGTTAACCAAAGACTGAAACAAACCAACGTAACCAGAAATATAAATTCGTAACATTCAATATCATAACATTTACATTTACATTTACATTTAGTCATTTAGCAGATGCTTTTATCCAAAGCGACTTACAAGTGAGGAAAACAAACAATCGATTCTTCATGAATTGGCAAATAACACAGGAAATGCTCACAATAAAACACATTCTCACTTGTGAAATGTAATCCCTTGCTGTCTGGTTTTTAGATTTCTTTCATTTGAACACAGCAAAAAATTCCGGCATCGTCCATGAATTCAAAAGTACAGGCGGAGACAGCAGTGTTACCGAGCTACTTCCTATGACAAGACCCCTGTTCCAAGATGGCGGCGGTTTTGACGCATGCTGAGAACCCCTTGCTTGAGAAAAAATATAAGTATTGTTTAAAACATACATTGAAATAAAGAAAATTGATGGCTTTAACAAACACATAGCCATAGACTATCGATTTTTAGCCTCGGTTAGAACTGCTTACAGGAGGTTTGTCTTTAACAGTTTATAGGTTTTGCTAAAAAAATTTCCCTGTGGAGAAAATGAAATACTGTGAACATAGTTTCAGCTATGACTTTTCTTCACTTGATTTAGTTAATTTAGTAACTCGAAACCGTCGTTTGGCAAACATAAATGACTCTTTACCAATATTTTATCATGTAGGCTTTATGGTACACCTCAGACAAGGGAATTTACAGCAATTTATAGTGTTAATGTGAATTAGCGAGTCCACGAATGGCTTGGGTATGCATAGGATTCACTGCTTATATGGACCACAGGCCCCTGATATATATGTGTACATATAAATATATATAAATTAGGGATGCAACAATGGAGTTAGCACACATACCTCTTTTACCACTATTTTCTGTTTGGTTCACGTCTGATGGCTTGGCACATCAAAGTGTTTTTTGTTACTCTTTCTTTGATAACAGGAACAGAAAGAGAATTTTTTTTATTATTGCAATGCTCTTTCTTTATTTTACTTAAAGGCAAACACAAAACAAAAATCCACTTGTATACATTCCTAGTGTGTTGTATAAAATGAAATAAAAATGCTAAAAAATTAATAAACTATGCGCTTGTTTATAAGGAAGATTGGAAAATATTAACTAATTTCTGTGTCCAATATGGCTGTCACATCAGGAGACAAAATAACGAGCGGCTCAGATCCGAAGACTTGAGAGGTGAACTAATCATTTGTGTTTTCGGTACAGACTGCAAAGCCTAGTCTGGCCTATGGGGCTGTCACGGGATGAACAAATGAGTCGGACCTGAAGGGGTGTATGGCAAGCCGTGTTAGCTAAAAATGCTCTCAGTGTTACTCATCATGATTACATTTTTACTTGTAAGAATTCAGTTATAGAGCTCTACAATTGTATTCTTACTAGTAAATGATAATAATCATAATAATAGTAATAATAATCATATTATATATGAAAATAATTCAAAATTATTATATTATATTATATTAATGCCTAAAAAGCTGGCAAGCCAATTGTTTTGATAATTGCAGATCAAAATAAAAAAAAATCAGTATCTCAAATTATTAGAATATTTCCTAAGATAAATCAAAAAAGGATTTACTATACAAAATAAATGAAATTTCTGAAAAGTTTGTTCATTCTTGCTCTCAATACTTGGTTGGTGCTCCTTTGGTATGAATTACTGCATTAATGCGGCATTGAGGCAATCAATCTGTGGCACTGCTGTGGCATTATTGAAGCCCAGTTTGCTTTGATAGCAGCCTTCAGCTCATCTGTATTGTTGGGTCGGGTGCATCTTCCTCTTGACAGTATCCCATAGATTCTCTATGGGGTTCAGGTCAGGCGAGTTGGCTTGCCAGTCAAGCACAGTAATATTATGCCAAGAAAACCAGTTAGTAGTAGTTTTGGCACTGTGGGCAGGTGCTAAGTCCTGCTGGAAAAGGAAATCAGCATCTCCATAAAGCTTGTCTGCAGATGGAAGCATGAAGTACTCTAAAGTCTTCTGGTAGACAATTGCGTTGAGTCTGGACTTGATGAAACATTGCACCCCAAATCATCACCGACTGAGGAAATTTCAGATTGTACTTCCAGCAAGTTGGATTCTGTGCCTTTCCACTCTTCCTCGAGACTCTGGGACCTTGATTTCCAAATGAAATGCAAAATTTACATTCATCTGAAAAGAGCACTTTGGACCACTGAGCCACAGTCCAGTTCTTTTTCTCCTTAGGACAGGTAAGACGCTTCTGACGCTTGTCTTTGGTTTAGAAGTGGCTTGGTACTTGGAATGCGACAGTTGTAGCCCGTTTCATGAAGACGTCTGTGCGCGGTGGCTCTTGATGCACTGACTCCAGCTTCAGTCCACTCCTTTTCGAAGCCCTCCTAAGTTCTTAAATCAGCTTTGCTTGACAGTCTTCTCAAGCCTGCGGTCATCCCTTTTACTTGTACATCTTTTCCTACCACACTTTTTCCTTCCAGTCAACTTTCCATGAATATGCTTTGACACAGCGCTCTTCAAACAGCCAGCCCTTTCAGCAATGACCTTCTGTGGCTTACCCTCATTGTAGAAGATCTGGATGATCGTCTTCTGGACAACTGTCAACTCTGAAGACTTCCCCATGACTGCTGTGGAGATTACTGACCTAGACCCGGTATTTATATCCTAAGATTAGTAATTTAATGGAACTTGAAATGAAATATTATAATATTTTGAGATGCGATTTTTTTCTTTTTTGAGCTGTAGCCATAATTAGCAACATTAAAATGTAAAAAATGCTTGAAACATTTTAGTTTTCATGTAAGGAGTTCTTAAGTAACCGCTGAAAAATGTTGCATTTTTCCACAATATTCTAATTTTTTTAGACGCACATATGTATGTATATATATATATATATATATATATATATAACAAATTATTTGTTTTTTTTCTACAAGGATAAGGTGGTATTTTGCTGATTGTGTTTTTTGTGCTGGCTGGATATGTCCTTATAGTTGCGTCTCATTTTGCTGGCTCCTCCAGAGGTTGCATTTGTCAGTGAGTCGGTCTCATTTAAGAAAAGTAACCGTTAGATTGCAAAGTAAGAAAGAAATTACAGTATTTTTCACCTTATGAGGAATAACAGTCAATTTTATTTTGGTTACTTTTCTTAAATAAGACATCCTTGATGACATATACAGCCTATGACATATGAAACGGGTTTACTTGCATCGAAGGTCAAAAACACTTTAATATCCTCATACTTTACATTGAACATCACCATATTTTTCAATGATTCTCAAATGACTCGTCAGATGACTGGTTTACTTTCGCAGCACAGAGCACAGCCTCTTGTTGTTATCCACATGAACAAGGTAGAACATTTAAGGGGGGGGTTCAAGTTTTCGCGGGATGTCCACGTGCGATTTTTTTTTTTCCCCCAAATGGTTCAGCAGAAATCCCTGCTCTGCAACCAATTTCATTGGCTGAGGTTACAGTGACTGGTAGGTTTAGGGATCAGGCAATCGTTATTTCATTGGCCATGTCAATCACAATGTTTAGAATTGCCTCCAGGGTGGGATTTACGCTGAACTGGTTCGGGGGAAAAAAATCATGTGCTGTGGACACTAAATAACTTGCCTGAGGTAAATGTAATGTTGCGTGAGATATTATTCTCAAACTGTTTTATTGATTTTATTGTCTTTTCTGCAGTTGAAACACTGGTTGAGAGATAACATATAAACATCTCTATCCATTGACTGACTGTTCTTCTTCTGCGCTTTATCCTGTTGTGGCGGTTAGCAAACAGCGTTGCATTACCACACAGTAGGGGGCTTATTATGATAAGCGCTGCATTATAATAGGTAGCAGATACTGTAAGAATTTGTTAGTTTTATCTAAAGCAGTAATGTACTTATTTCAGGGACAATCCATATATCCTATGCCAAAGCTCACTACGTTATCTCTGTTGTTTTTCTAGTGTTTGCAGCCACAGCAGTGAAAATCTGATGACTGTGTCAAATATGGGTGTAATATTTGGCCCCACTCTCATGAGAGCAGAGGAGGAGACAGTGGCGGCCATGTTGGATATTAAGTTCCAGAACATCGTCACTGAGATCTTTATTGAGGACTACAGCAAGGTCAGTCATAACCCTTTTCCAACTGATCAGGGGACAATTTGTCTGTGTATCTATTATTAAATCTAAATACTGTGTGATTCATAAGCAGTGGCCCTGATGGTGACATAGTTGAATGATGTTAATGATGTCATTTTGTTTTGTAATTATTTCTGGCTCTGATGTTCTCAGATCTTTAAGGGTCCTCCTGAAGAAAACACACACCGCCTCCTATCCCACCTCCCAGGGTGACGCCACGGAGACGGCAGCCAATCACAATCTCAAAACGCCCACCCCGTCTCTTCCCTGGCCTTCAGCCTCCAGTTTTTGAGCGTAAATAGCCTTCAGCATCCTAGCCATCATCATCATCGCCATCGTCATCGTCATCATCATTTTATTACAATATAATGCTTTTTTTGCCTTATCAGTGAATTATGAATATGAATTATATTTGTTTTTATCTTCAAGGATTTATCTTCAGCATAGATGAAAACTGATTTTTTTGTAAATTGGATTTAAAAAACAAAACAAAAAAAATTTATTTTATAAAGATCTATAAATCTCAGATAAGACATACCATTATGTGTTTCAGATCTATTTTGTGTGTTTTTTTTTTTGTCTCACTCAATATATTTTTGATTTTTTTTTTTTTCTTCTTTCAGTCTTTAACATGTTCTTTTTTTGCTCTTACCTTTTTTGCATAGCCTATTTTTGAACTGCTGGCTTAAATGCAACACACAATCCTAAACATTGAAGTTGTTAGTGAGCGCACACACAAAATAGCTGATCAGGTTTCATATGTTCTGGAGCCTCTGACTAGATCTGTTTCTCCTCATCTAAATGAAAAAAATACAACCAATTCTCCCCAATCTTTCTGTCACACACACTTAGTTTAGAAGCCCCTCCTTGCACATTGTGAATTATATAATTAAATCTGCAGGATCTCAGTGTTCGTTTATGTGTGTCTGCCTTGATAAATATTCGTTCTCTGACATGTTGTCCTCCCCTCATTGTTAGCCGTGTTATGTAGTGTTTAACAACAGTCAAGCTAATAGTACACTCACTAGAGCAGGAAAACTAAGCGACTACCTGCCTTTCTACAGCAAGCGTGTGTGCGTGCATCAGCGCCTATGGGTCTGCGGGTGTGTGTGTGCGGGAATGCGTGCGTATGAATGTTGGTATGGCATCGTGTGTGTCCTATGAACGCTACCCAGTGTTTCTGCGAGCTAATGCCTGCCTGTGTTTATGAGTTTCTCTCAATCTGTTTTCAATTGGCTTTTGGACTTTTTTCCTTTTAATAAGCTATTTTTATTATTAACATCTGAGCTTTTATTCTCTCTCTTGATCAAAAACAAATGTGTACATTTAATCCATTAATATGACTCTCTGCTTCATTTGTATTTTCTTGAAATTTGGCCTATTAAAGCATGCTGGAAATTTGCTTGTTCAGATCAGTGATTACGTTTTTTTTCCCTTCTGTTGTATTTTTCAATCAAATCATTCATTTGAGTTGATCATAACTGCTCGTTTCCTGTTTGTTGAATTTGCTGGTGGTGGGATATGTGTGTTTGTGCACGTGTGCGTGTGTGAGCATCAAGCCACCTGTTGAGTTTCAGTGAATCTTGGATTGTGATGGTCCGTAAACTTGTCCCTGTGTGTGTGTTTCTGTGTTTTTGTTGATAATACAGATACAGTCATGGAGTATTATGACCAACTGTGTTTTTGGGAAGCCCTGCCAAAATGCGAATGTGTTTGTGAATGCGTTTTCATGCAAATGTGTCCATGTCCAGTTTGGCTAGCTCACACACAGCTGGTTGTTTTGACTGATGCTGTTCACACACTCACACACACACACAGACACACAGCTGTGTTTTACACTTTACATGTCCTTGGTTCTCACATGGCCATAGCAACTTTTCTCATGAGACCAATTTTATCTGTTCACACTAAACTGGAGTCAAACCAAATTGTAAATGCGTTTGTGTTTCATTCATGCCTTTTATTTCACATTTTTAACCAAGCAAAGACCAAAAGCACTTTCCCCTGCATAAACATCTTTCTGTGTGAAAGAAAAAATTAGTCTTAGTTTATCTGAAATGAAAGATAAAAGCTAAAAGCAGTTAGATTTTACCATTTCGAGGTGATAATGCTAATTTCTGTAAGTATGATTATAAAGAGATCAGAAGGAAGAAACAAAACATAAGGCTTTTCAAAGGATCTATTTCTAAATCCAGCCTGACGGAAACAGACTTTGACCTTCTGGCTTGAGCTGATAACAATCAGTGTGTTTGGGTAAAGCAGTTCATGGCTTCTTCAGACGCTTTTTCTTTCAGTTTAAAGCTTCCATTATGCTCTGGTTGTGTTGAAGCTATTGGAATGAAATGACTCACATTAAGTAATTTGATTTTGACTAGTTCAGCCTTTATTGGCTTGTATTTCTCATATTGTGGAAATACAAGAGGACAGAGCATCTGTCGAGCTGTTCTCTTTGTTTATTTATCAGAACGATCACATCCTCCCTTTTTAAATCAAAATGCATGAACAGGAAATGTAAAGTTTTAACGACACACTCTTATACAATCCCCCCCTCAGGGGAATGTTCAGTTGAACTGTTGTAATTGTTCGTCTGACCCACCAGACATTTAGTAGTGCTTTATCTAAACTGCCTGCATTGACTGACTCTGTGCTTCGCAGGACGAGAGCAAAATGGCGCCATTCACAACGACGGCGAACCTGAAGGAGACGTCAGCCTCACCAGTCCAGTTCCTCATCAAAGAACTAAACTGGCACCTCCTTCCATCTCTCCTCCATCCATCCCGCTCTCCTCTCCGCCATCTCGGAAGCCTGTTAACCCCAGATCTGCTCTCCGGCCCTTGGACTCTGATGTTGACAGGCCTGAAGTTAGGATACAGGATGGTCAAAGGTTGGACTCCATGGTGACGAGCAATGGGGAATCAGGAGTGATGGTGAACCGAACTCAGTCTTTCCAAGGAAGCAAACTCAAAAGAACAACCGGTAAACAATGAATTCAAATGATCAAACCACCTGTCGAATGACCACCCTGTGTGAATCAGAGTTTAAGGGCGATAATTTTTTTTTTTACCTGTCAATTAATTTATTCAAAAATACATTAAAAATGCAATTCACAAATACGTTGACTTGAAAACACATCCTCACATACAGTGGGTAGGGAAAGTATTCTCTTTGTTATAATGCAGCCATTTGCTAAAATCATTTAAGTTCATTTTTTTTCCTCATTAATCCACACACAGCACCCCATATTGACAGAAAAATACAGAATTCTTGACATTTTTGCAGATGTATTAAAAAAAAATCTCACATGGTCCTAAGTATTCAGACCCTTTGCTCAGTATTTAGTAGAAGCACCCTTTTGATCTAATACAGCCATGAGTCTTTTTGGGAAAAATGCAAAAGTTTTTCACACCTGGATTTGGAGATCCTCTGCCATTCCTCCTTGCAGATCCTCTCCAGTTCTGTCAGGTTGGATGGAAAACGTTGCTGGACAGCCATTTTTAGGTCTCTCCAGAGATACTCAATTGGGTTTAAGTCAGGGCTCTGGCTGGGCCATTCATGAACAGTCACAGAGTTGTTCTGAAGCCACTGCTTCATTATTTTAGCTGTGTGCTTAGGGTCATTGTCTTGTTGGAAGGTAAACCTTCGGCTCAGTCTGAGGTCCTGAGCACTCTGGAGAAGTGCTCTATCTTGGTTTTCGTCCAGGATATCCCTGTACTTAGCCACATTCATCTTTCCCTCGGTTGCAACCAGTCGTCCTGTCCCTGCAGCTGAAAAACACCCCCACAGCATGGTGCTGCCATCGCCATGCTTCACTGTTGGACTGTATTGGACAGGTGATGAGCAGTGCCAGGTTTTCTCCACACATACTGCTTAGAATTAAGGCCAAAAAGTTATATCTTGGTCTCATCAGACCAGAGAATCTTATTTCTTACCATCTTGGAGTCCTGCAGGTGTTTTTTTAGCAAACTCCATGCGGGCTTTCTTGTGTCTTGCGCTGAGGAGAGGCTTCCGTCGGGCCACTCTGCCATAAAGCCCCGACTGGTGGAGGGCTGCAGTGATGGTTGACTTTCTACAACTTTCTCCCATCTCCCGACTAGCTAAGTTTGGCTGGACGGCCAGCTTTAGGAAAGGGTCTGGTCGTCCCAAACGTCTTCCATTTAAGGATTATGGAGGCCACTGTGCTCTTAGGAACCTTAAGTGCAGCAGAATTTTTTTTTTGTAATCTTGGCCAGATCTGTGCCTTGCCACAATTCTGTCTCTGAGCTCTTCAGGTAGTTCCTTTGACCTCATGATTCTCATTTGCTCTGACATGCACTGTGCGCTGTAAGGTCTTTATATAAACAGGTGTGTGGCTTTCCTAATCAAGTCCAATCAGTATAATCAAACACCGCTAAGGTGTAGAACCATCTCAAGGACGATCAGAAGAAATGGACAGCACCTGAGTTAAATATATGAGTGTCACAGCAAAGGGTCTGAATACTTAGGACCATGGGATATTTCAGTTTTTCTTTTTGAATAAATCTGCAAAAATATCAAGAATTCTGTCTTTTTCTGTCAATATGGGGTGCTGTGTGTGCATTAATGTGGAAAAAAAAAATGAACTTAAACGATTTTAGCAAATGGCTGCAATATAACAAAGAGTGAAAAATTTAAGGGGTCTGAATACTTTCCGTACCCACTGTATATGAATTAAATATTGCTATATTATATTAAAGTGTTACTATGTTATATTAGAATTCATTACGATATTTTTGAGGGGACCTAAAGTCAAAAATGTCAGTGTGATACAACTGTCCTAATATCATAAAAAAGATCTCATTAAGTCTTATTAAAAGATTGACTTTTTTTAAAGCAAAGAAACTTTAATTTGGCATTATTTTTTATTTCTTAGATTCTTTAATATATTCCCTGATTATACATTTTTTAAATATTTTGTCTGTCCAATCAGTTATTTTGTTCAACTAACATTCAGAAAAAAACAAAAAACAAACAAACAAAAAAAAAAAACTGGAAATGAGATCAAATATAATGATGTATGAATGATCCACATGGTACAGGATGGCATTCGCTTGTGATCTCGAGTAAGCAGAACACAGACTTGCAATAATCATGCTCCAATGAGTAAGTCAGTTAAAATGGTTATAACAGCTGTGTGTGTGTGTGTAACAGGAGAGGCTCAGGGGCTGAAAGGACGATCTTTCTCAGAGAAGAGTTCCATCTGCCGGCCACCCACTCGACCACCAGATCCACCCTCCCGTCTCCTCAATAAAACTCCAAACGAAGACACTCCAGCATCGTAGTAAGTACACATCAATTCACCACAAACCTTACTTCACTGTGATGCTACTGCTGATTTATTCAGATTCTCTGTTATTTTTGGCTGAAATTCCAATTTATTTTTTTTATTTTTTAATAAACATTGACAAAAAGCTGAAATGCGCTGCATAGCACACCCGTGCAGCAGTGCCAGCATTAAGTCTTTTGGGGTGAAGGATAAATCAGCTGTGCTCTCTGCTCAGATGTGATTTTGGCAGATTCATCGAGGCAGATTTGCTCCAGATCGTTCCGGTTACTTGGTCGACACCTGTCCACTGCAATTTTCAAGTAGCAACATAGATTCTCAATTGGATTGAGTTCACAACTTTGGGCCTTTGTGAGAGATGTTTGTGTTCGTGTGCTACTGTGATGTTCATTTAGCCTTGTGTCTGGAATCCCTGACCTTCTGAAGGATGAGCTTAAGATGATAATTAAATAATACATGAGTTAAATAATACACTGTTAACACTGCTGTTAATGTAATATTTAGCATTTTTTTCTTAAATGAAAATAAATTTTTTCATGCTGTGCTTTGTGAATGTTGTAGCATTCAGTGTGATTGATTTTAGTTTGTAAGTATTTAGACAAAATAGTATAGAATTTTAATTCTCATTCAAAAAAGTATTTGCCAAATATTACAATAATGATATGAAATGCAACATGAACAAACATCTGTAATTGTTGCTGTTTAGGTATATCAAGGCTAAAAGAAAAAGGCATAACAGGACATAGAGATGGCAGCTCTCAGGTTGAAACGGGTGTGCAAAAACTACAAACTAAGAAGTCTTTGTCTCCAAACTAAGTCCTGTTTTGCCCAAGCTTTCCTTCTAACAGAAAGAGTAACTCAGACTTCTTTCAGTTGAGCCAAAAGTGAACTGAGTGAAAAAAGAACCCAGTTCTCTTGGCATTTACGTTATACCTGAACTTAAGTTGGATTCAGACCTCTATCCACTTTAGCTATGAGAGCTGCTTTTTAATCATACAGTTATTTGGAATACCAACTTAAACATTATCTCTTTGTAACGTAATACTGATTCATCATTATTATATTGAATATTAAAATGAATGTGAAATAGTTGTATGTATCTTTCAGCCCTCAAGCCTGTTTGGAGGATAACTTTGTGTGCAGATCGCAATAATTTTTCTCTCGGTCGAAATGCTGTAAACTCTCTACATGTATTTATTAATTATTGTGTTATTTATTTATTTATTCTTTGATATTTAGATTATTCAATATTGCAAGTTTGATTCTGTTACAATTAATTTTGCATCCCTATATTGCAGAACCCTTTCTGTATTTTGCACCTTCCATCCTTCTGTTTTCATGAATATGTCCAGTTCCTACTGATGAAGAGAAGCCCTACATCTTTCATCTTTCATATGGATGGTGTTTTTGTGGTGTGGGCAGATATTGATTTGGCAAAGTCCTGGTATGCATTTGCATGGTCCATTTTTAGGAATGGTTTTGTGCTGTCACCCTCTCTTTACAGGCCAGTGTTTTTCAGAACTGGTATGCGTTTAATCTGTTGTCAACAACTGAACCCTGTTGATCCTGCAGAGTGATTGTTGGCCTCTCTGTGGTTGTCTTGGAAGATTTCTGGTTTCACACACTTTTTTCTAGGCAATGTCAGGGTGGCTTGATTCCAATCACTGTATATTGTTTTATATGTTTTTCCAAAACTGTATGCATTTTGTTTACATTTACTTTGCCTCAAGAATGCTCTTATCTCATAATTTTCACAGCAGTCTGTAAGATGTGCTAGAATAATGATCCCTTAATTGTGGGGATTTTATTTCTAGAAAATTCTAGTTATTTTATTGATTCACAGGTAGAGGTCAATTCGATGGCATTTGTGTCCTCATTAAATCGTTTTTCATGTGCAAACTTGAAAACCTTTGTGACAAAATGATTGAATTCTTCTTCAAACAACACATTTCATTTTTTTTAAACAATAAATTCTGGAAAACAAAAACATTCAATTTCTTTTCTCACAGTCACGTTAAAAAAATATTGAGTTTCAGTGCTTAGAAATACAAATATCCCAGAGAGCTCAATTTCAGCGCAGGATCTGCAGGGATTGAGTAAACTGAGCGATTTAGTAAAGTGTCTGAATTCTTTCGCAAGCCACTATAAATATACTATATACAGCAGATTTTATGTGTGTAAGCTGTTAATCTTGAATCAAGTATAAGTTTCTGCTTGTCAGACGCTCATAATTGCCATTCGGTGAGCAGGAGTAGGGAGCAGTAATCTTAGAGCAACTCTTGGTCTGAGAAAACGGCTGTTTTGACCAGTGTGTCAAGTGGTCTTGTCTTGTGTTTTTTCTCAGAAATGCTTCAGTCAAATATTTCATGAAAACACAAATACTCTCAAAGATACTGGCTCTATTGTGGCAGACAGCAGAATGACTTGATCCTTTTTGATGTTTTTTTCTCTCTTGAAAATGAGGTGTGTTGCTTAGTCATGAGGGCCTAATTTTAAAAAAGAGAAAAGGTACACAATATTTAAAGCATAAATAAAATAAAAATAAGCTTCAAGAACCAACATTTAGGATTATTATTATTAATAATAATAATAATATAAAAAATGTATACATGAATTAAAACAAATAATTTCTGAATTAAAATCTAAAAATAACTTTTTTGTGTTAGGGTGCAGTAATTAGTTAATGTAGTAATAATTAGTTGGAACAATAAGTCTAATGGAGATCCTCACAAGTGTAAGCATAGCAGCATGACATTAGCAGAATTACTGGGGCGGAAAAATAATTTTGAGAAAGAATTCATTCAAATCAGTATATTGAGAATTGAGCTGAAGGTCATTAAAATTAACTGCTTTTCTAGCAAATTAATCAACTCACATTTTATAACTAACATAGTTTTATATTTATCACCCACACAGATAATGAAAGTGAACGCATTAATGAACTTAAATGTGCAAGACTGTAAATAAAGTATTTATGCATAAATGCAGTTTCCTACAACAGCGAAAATTTATGAATGATTTTCACAACATCTAAAGTGTTCTCAGCACTCTAGTATAATCATAAGAGCTCAGATTTTCCACATGTTGTATTTTGTTTATTTGTTTGATATATATAAATGAATAAACGTTTAGAAATCTATTTTTAAAATGGTCTTTTTTATCAAAACAATCAAAAATGTTTTGAGCAAAATAGAGTAGAATTTAACTTAACCAAATACAAAAAAAAACCCATGACTAAAAATGAAATCTACACAGAGGAATGCTGTATACTAGTGTTTGTGGTGTGTTCTGTCTCTCAGGTATGCCATATTTTCTTAACTGAAACAATGGTTTATTTGTCAAATGCAAATATACACGTGCACACAGAATGAGAGTAAATGCAGATGGCAGTACATGCTTGGGAGATTAGGTGCAAAGAGTGAATCAGACCTCCACATTTTTTTCATTTGTGAAGATTCAGTCTCAGAAAAGACTGTAATCTGTGCAAGCATGTTTGGGATATTCTTCAACGAATGCAAGCAATGTGAACACAATGTAACAAAAATGGACAAAACAGTTCTATTGAATCTTGCCTTATTTATTTATTTATTTAGAATGATCTCGGCAGATGATTCCCGTTTATCATCAGCGATAAATTGACGTATTCTTCTCTCTCCCTTTCATAGTGTCGCCTCCAAAACCAGATTTTTTGAGAACGCTTCCAGGCAAATGGGGAGGTACGTTTGCGTGTATGCGAGGGCATGCATGCGTGTGCATGTGTTGGCTCCGGTGTGTGTGAACCTTTCATTGTTTTTAGCAGCTGCCTGACCTCACTTAGAACAGAGGCAGTAAAACTCAATGCGCTTTTGATGTGGTGCTTTGAAATAAAGTTGTGTTTGATACAGGACCACATGCTGAAAGTCCTTGTGTTACAGACCAAATAAAATCTGTTCTAGACATATATCCGATCAGTTGTTTTGTCCTGCACGACGGTTTGGTTCAAGCCTTTTTAAATAGACGGCAGGTAATTCGATCTACGTGTGGGAAAAGGGAAACATACACACGCTCATAAAACACATATGCTCACATTTGCTCCTACAGGCATTGTAGCCTGATTTGAACCCTTTGGCTTAAACTGAGAAAAAAAATTCTGTCATCATTTATTCATTCCTCATGTTGTTTCAAGGCCTTTCTTTCTTCCACTATCCATAACATGAGACATTCTGGAGAATGTTTTGGTCACTGTTTTCCATGCAATTAAAATAAATACTTTTTCAAGCTTCAAAAACGATGTAAAAGCACCATAAAACGATCATAAAATTGGTGCACATGACTCATGTGCTACTGTATATTCCAAGTCTTTTTCGTCACACAATAGATTTGTGTGAGGAACAGTCCGATCCAGCTCCAACTGATGTCCGGTCCATGAACAAAGTTGCATCTCTTCAATGAACCAGAATCAGCATTCTGAATCGCAGTCGGTGATCTGATCCGAATGAGTAGCTCTAACCACATATCATAATGTTAGCAACACCGAGGTCATGGGATGCATCGACTTGAATGCAACGTAAGTCGTCTTGGATAAGAGCAGCTGCCAAACGGATAAATGTAAATGAATCATGTATGTAAATGGTTTATTCACAAATTAGTCTGATTCAGTTCTGTGACTCAAGTTCCAATAAATGAATAATACTTCATATGACTGGAATTGAAATATGGTACTTTTGGAGCTTGACAGTCCGTGGTCATAAATTGGACCAATTTAATGGCACTTTTATTTGGTGCTTTTGTGATTTACATGCTTGAAAGCTCCGGTCTTCAGTCATTTTTATAGCATGAAATAGAACGACATTCTTCACATTTCTCTATTTATGTTCCGAAGAAAAAAGACAATAGAGTTAATGATGACAGATTTCTCATTTTTGGGTAAACTATCCCTTTAAGCACAAGATTCAAATAAGTGTACTTTGTCTGTAAGATTTTCCTAGACACCACAGGAAATTGCAGAGAAGTTAGACTAGTTTTGCAGTCGGAATCAAGCTACTGCTCGGAAAATCAGGTATTGTGTGTGTCGTACGTGGGTGTTTGTAATCGAAAATTTGTATGGGCTGATCTTTTACTAAATTTTGAATTATGAAGTATGAAGGCATGAGGAGTTTGGCTGCCTGTTCGAGATTAGGAGGATTCTTTTCACTGCTCATGGCTGCGCTCCAAGTCCGCGGACACACTTGTGTAGTTCAAGTTCAAGGACTTTCAGAATGCTAGAACAAATCCCAAAGGGAACTCTGACAGAATACTAAGATAAAAGGTTTGACCAATGCAAAGCATCAAAGTTAACTAAAATGAACATCTATAATGAAGCACCACACCCTGTTCATTTCACAAGCCTGTGCACAGCGCTAGCTACACAAGTGCCCGTATTTCATGAGCATAAAATCTAATGCACTGATGATGGTGCAAGTGACAATGACATTTTAAAGGAGTAATTTAGCCAAAAATTTCAATTTTATCATCATTTACTCACCCTCGTGTCATTCCAATCTTGTTCGCTGTAAATTTCAGTCAAATACAAATGGAGAATTTTACTGACTTTTCATATGTATCATGTGCTGTCAAGTTCCAAAAATGACCAAAATAAGTGATAAACATGGCCAGCCAAAGACTTTAGATATACCAAGCTATAACATGAACTAACTTAATAATTGATTGTCTTTACAATGAAACTGAACTGACTTCAGCTGAACAGTGATGTTATTTTCTTTTAGAGCTGCTTGCATCATTGAATCACTGTGAAGCCGCGTTCAAACAATCTGTGATGTATAAAGCACTGTATAAATAAAGATGACTTGACTTGACTCAACTAGAAACAGTCAGTGTCCTGAGACACGCACTCTTGAGCTCATTGGCTGGTTCAGCCTCAAATATATGACTTTTAATGCTATTTGAGCATAATACACGTTTTGAAATATGGTTGGACATCTTGAACGTTAATTCTCATTGGATCGCGCGTGTCTCGTGACCAAACTTTATGATGTCAAAACTGCACCACATTGACTTGGGAACTCTTGAGTTTTATGGAAAACTTTATTGGCGTTTTTAGGAGATTTCTGGATCTTGACAGCCTCGTCCTTTTGCACTACCATTGTGGGGAAAACAGATTAAGAAATAATTAAATTTTTGTCAATTTTCCACAAAAAATAAGAACAGCTAACGGGTTTGGAACAACATGAGTGAGTAAATAATGACTGAATTTTCTTGTTTGGGTGAACTATCTATTGAAGTTGCTGAGAAGAATTTCTTTTGTAATAAAAACTTACTGCTTTTTCCTGCAGCTCGTCTCCGAATGCCTCAACTGCAGCTTCTAGAGATGAGGTACGGCATGTTCTACTGTCTTATTTTTATTATTAAAGTAACCTATAGTGTTTATGCTCATTTCTGTCACTTGCTTTTCTTTGTAGAACACTAAATAGGAACTTCCTTCGAGTCAACTTGTGGATCGTTGTCTTGTGAACCAATTCCTGCACATCAGCCGTCCGGAGAGTGAGTGTCCGTGTATGGCACAGGCCGAAGTCTGGATGTGGTTTTGATAGATAAATTATTAATGTTACTGACAGAGCATGAAGGAACGCCCCCCCCCTCCCCCCCCTCTCTTTTTTATTTATTTTTTTGGTGAAAGGTACTGTTTTTTTGTGCTTTGCTGTCAACTTTTGTACTTGCTTACTTTGTTGTAAAACTAAGTCTTTGATTTTTGCTCGGATCAAAGAACAAAAAGAAAGCAATGGATATTTTTTTCTTTTTTAAACATTTTGACCTTCCTGCACACAATAGGGAGAATGTCCTCCCATTCTCTTGCTCATTGTGTCTCTCAATATCTCCCCTACTCTCTGACCTACTTTAAAGAAACCGATAAAGACTTTCGGTTTACAGTCTCGCTCTACAGACGCACTACAGACTTTACTTTAAGAGTGGTAGAAGGTGGTACACCCCAGACATATTATATAATATTCCGATTCAACTCTAAACAGAATTTAATTATGTAGAAGCTGAACATGCTTCTATTAATTATCTGTTATTACTCGGTAATTAGCTCCTGGAAAGAGATGAATCACCTGCAGTGTTGGTTTTAAATGTGTCTGACAAGCACAGTAGTTTTTGTGATTGCGAACTGCTTCTCCTTTTATCTGTTATGACATGCTTGTGGTGTTCCTACAGCAAACCAAAAGGGATTGAGGAACTTTTTTTTCTACTTTGACTAGTTCACAGAGCAAAGGACGGTTCAATAACTTTTTCTTTCCCTCTCCACCACCCCCAGTCAGTCAGTCAGTCTTACTGATATAGAGATCATTTACTGTATTGAGCTTAACCTCGCTCAAACTTTAACCGAAAGATGAACTTTTTTCTTTTGTTCTGTGTGAATATTCAGTGTGAGAACTAAAGATTTTTAAGTCTCTCACTTTCACACAATTGTGGAAATTGAAATGTATATGTCAGTATGTTTTTGGTACTTCAGATGCAACAAGGTTGAAATTTTAGGTGGGTTTGGCACATTTCTATGTATTATTGTTACTGTTGTTGTTGTTATTATTATTAAGCTCCAAATATCCATTTGACATTTTATGTAATATTTGTAAATATTTTTAGTATTGCAGTTCACCAAGCTCTCAATTTCTAACTCTTCGTAACAATCACTAAACCCCTTTTCTGTTTGTTTAAATGTACTGCTGCAAGAAAATGCAACTTTATAAAAGAAAAAATAAAGATGGACTGTGTTCTCATGAATGTAAGCTGCACGTGAAAGTGCACCGAGTCACCCTTGAGTTGAAATAAATATATAAAATGAAATGACCTCTTGCTAATAATCAATAATTGATTGAGAGGAGACCGGACCTTTGGAAACCAGTTGAATTAAAACAGCTGTGGATCAGTCAAAATCCGAAGCGCAAAAAAGCCATTGCCTTAAAGAGTTTAGACAAGCTCCCAGCACAAAAATGCTTCCCGCGCAATATCTTTTGCGTGATTTTGTTTAGGTCCATCCGATTCAGGGTGTCCCACAAAAAAGTCGCAGAGAACGATTCAAGATTTTCAAATGTTTTTTATTGAATTGAAAGTGGTAAAACACAAACAATCCCGAATTACACAGGCTCTACACAACAGGAATCAGGGCGTGTCTGATGAGCGATTTTCCATACGAGTAGAAATCAATTCGCAAACTGAAAAAAGAAATCGTCAGTTGACTGTCAACACAATACTACATGGCAGTACTAAACCTGCGAAAAGCATGCATGCACAGACACACACCCACTCAGACTTACACAAAACTGCCGTAAAAAAAGACTATAAAGTTACAAAGATTTAAGTAACAAACATCGTTTAAGAAGCCAGATTTTCCTCTTCTAGTCATATAAAGCCAAACTACCCAGATCCTCTGACTGCACATGGAAAGGCAAAAAAATATCCCATAACACCAGGAAAAGACAGGAATTATTCACACAGAAAAAAGCTGTAAAAAAGCATTCGTTAATAATTAGTCGTGATATAGCTCGTATCAGCCAGCGAAGAGTTTAAAAAATCCAAGTCATTATTACATATATGGTAGCTCTTATATTGTTTACAAAGCTGAAACGGGACATAAATAGATATAGCTCTGTTTGCGAACGTTTCATATGGTTTCATTTGCACATTTAGTGTCTGTAAACCAGTGTGGTGCTCTCGTTTCAGTTTAACGTACCACTTCGTCTCAAGATACTTTGTAGTAAATTCACATAAGAAAGCCAAATTATTCTCTTCATCGCTGGGGAAAACATATCGGTGAGAAATTGTTTGGAAACAACCAAACAACCCCCCTCCCTTGTGTGACCAATACCGTTTTATAACCACAGAAAGCATCCTGGCGACATGCAGACTGTTATTAAGACTCGAGGTTCTTTTGTTCACGCGAGAGCAGAAAGATTGGTAGGATCCAAGCAAGCCTTTTGTCATTAGCAGGCCAAATGCAATATTTTGCAAATGAAACCTGAAAATCTTTCGTTCCTTATTTATTTTATTTTATTTTTTGTAACTATAAGGGTGGTGAAGTAGAGCCCGCGAACAGATTTACAAGAGCGCATGTAAACATATGCTTTTGCTATTGGCTGACACACCGCACACAGTAAAAGTAATTCCTTAGACTTCAATCGAAAACCAACACACACAGAGGTCTACATCATAGCTCAAGGGAAGTGTTAAGAAAGTCACAAATCAGTGTATGGATCATCCAAACACAAGTTGGTTCACACATGCGGGGTTTTACATCTGAGCCGAACGTTCCATTGTAAACAGACAATTATAAGGCAGCGAGAGAGTGCGTCTCTCACAAAGTCGAGTATGAATGAACTATACCTGTCTTGACATGCAAGTGGCCCCTCCAAAATTCCGCCGGCTAATGAACGACTTTGTGATCAGACTTTGGCTTTGGCGCCATCCTAAAGCGCTGTATGTTCGTGGTGGAAGTCATGAGCTCTTTTTTGGCAGGGTAAAAGTGCAGTTTGGAGTTCTGCAAATTCTAATGAGTGCTTTTGGGCCGTCTAAATGGGTAAACACCTGTGTGTAATTGCGCGGTGCTCTGTGCTGTCAGCGCAGAAGAGCTGTCTCTGACAGCCTATTCTCTGCCTGGCACATTTAAACCGTCAACATGCTCCGCGGCGACAAGAGCTTGAGCAGCTAAACCACATCTCATCGTTTTAATTCGGCGGAAAACTCCCTGCTCTGCTGAAAGTACATCCCAGGTCACCCCAGGCCTGACAAAGACAACACCGCGTCGCGATTTTGGGGCTCTTTAAAGAGTAATCTACATACAAAACGCTACAGGCATTATTCAATCATTTAGAAACGGAGAGCATGCGGAGGAGAAAGTTGACACAACGTCTAGAAAATACAAGCTGCGCAGGAGCGAGTAAAGATGTTCCTTTCTGACAGATAAATAGAGAATGCTTTAATTGAAGCGAAAGCGGAGTAAAAATACATAAACCCTCTTCTCTTTCTTTTTTTTGTCTTTTGTCCCATTTAACACCCCATGAATAAACAGGAGAGCTTTAGCACCTCTTGCCGTTGATTTGCGGCAGTTGATGGTGATCAAGATGTTTGGTACAAGTGTCTGACAAAATAACAGTACTGTCCAGTGTTATCACAAACGCATAGCTCTTTTTTGTTTGTTTTTTAAAGCTGTGTACCATTTGAAGCGTTTGGTATTCTAAATGAGCTTGTTAAAAGAGTGTGTTAAGCATGTGATTATTTATTGCTAGCGCGGAGAAATACAAATCCCTTTGTGGCACTTACTATAAAGGAAAGAGAGGAAACTGTACTGTTGAACTATTGACTACATCCATACATTAGCACATAGAGAGGTTTAAAAGAACCACGCTTAACAGTTACATATATATATATACAAGAACATTATCTTGCCAGTTCTTCCATTAAGGACAGTGAAGAGAGAGAGAGAGAGAGAGAGAGAGAGAGAGAGAGATAAACTTCATAAGAGCCTTATGGGAAACAGTCCTGTTTCCTAACAATATCAATTTAGCTTACTGGAAATGCAGTTTAATCTCTCTTTTTTTTTTTTTTTTTTTTTTTTTTTTTTTTTTAAAGATATCTAGGGCTTTAGCATGCAATTATTTGTTTGTTGTTTTGTCATGATGGATATGAAGAAAGCATGCATAGATTGATATTAATGTGTATATATTTGAAGATATATGCTGACGCAAGCGTTGCTGTATTTATGTTCTATTTACAAACTGTCAACATTATACCCTAAAACCTGCGGTTAAATATCCAGGTTGTCAAAAAGGGCACTGAGCCTCATCTTAACAAAAGTCTGCTGTCTAGAGGAGGTAACTCTTGATGACTGAGATGTTTTTCGTCGTGCTGTTCTTTCGTTTTCAGTGGCGATTTTCAAACCCAACTGTAACAGGTTTTGAATGAAAAAGTCACAAATTATCTCAACATTCCAAATGAATGATGCCTTTTAAAAAGCTTTTATAAAGAGCCTCTATATTTCATAAGAAATGAATGAAGCACTTGTTTTACAATCAATAAAATAATTAAGCAGGGTGGAGACTGATGGCCAGCCTGCTGTACTGAACTCAATACTGTTTTAATACTACAGTGCTGTATTTAGTAATGTGTTGCTGTAACTAACAAGAGTAAAAGTCACAAGCGGAGGGATTTGTCTTGGTTTTCGCTATGTTCATATGTATTTCTCTATGCATGCAGCTTTGATTTGTCCTGATCTCTCAAGTCACAGACAATAAATTATCCCACAATGCATAGTGAGTCGAGGCAGGTCACACTCTGATAGAGATCTGTGTAATAAAAGTCCTTTTTTTTTTTTCTTTTTTTTTTTGATTAAGGGCTCAGATGAAACTTCAGTGTGATATTTTTTCCAACATGTCCACCGGGCAACACGCTGTAACTCTTGAAGGATAACTGCTGGTCGAAAGAAAGAACAAAACCATGCTGTCAGTTTGAGAAAATGAGCTCAAATGATCTCTTGAGGAGAAGATAGACAACTGTAATGATGTAATGGTCCCGCTACTTTTCAGGGCCATTTTTCAAAAAGAGGGAGACGAGACTGATATAGAAAGGGAGGGATGGAGGGGGGTAAGAGAGGGGGAAAATCCGTATTGTTCAGGCTCATCGCTCGAGTCGAGTCCAGATTAAATGCGTTGCAGGCTGGTTTAGGCTGGATCAAACTGGATCAGGCCGAACTGACTGGCTCATATGGCCTGGGTGGGGTTGGTATGGATCAGTGGTTCAGGGGCGTAGTCGTGTCATTTGTGAAACAGGATTGGTTTAGACAGCCCGGCGAGGATCTTTGGCACCTGGACCGAGACTATTTCTGCAATCATTTCGGGAAAGCTGACCTTTGTGGGCAGGGACCGGGCTTGGACAAAGAGGTCAAAGGTGAACTGGTGCAACTTCTGAACAATCTGGGTGAGGGAGACAAAGAGGGGTAAAGGAGAGACAAGAAGCAAAATGATAACACATTTCATATTACAGAAAGAATGCAGCATGAATTGTGCCTGACAACGGTGCTGTTTTTTCTGTTTGCTATACCTGTGTTGTTTTAAAACCAGATTCGCTGAAGGAATAATGCGAATCCGTTAACAGCACACACGTGGCCAAATAATGAATAAACCTATCTCTGATTGATTCTGTTCTGTTGTGGATGATGCAGCAAACTACTACGATCAGGCATACTATACAGCGATTGAACGGCATTCACCCTAACTGGCTCTTTATAATGCTGAATGTGTTCTTGAGTACCTACTCCTGGTCATAATGATCTTCTCCATCATTTGTTGAATTACTGTGGCCATGATCAACAAAAAATGTACTCAAAAGTCTCATTTACAAAATTCTTTTTGCTGTCTGCATACTCAGATGGCAAAAGTACAACATTAGGTAAATTAGGCATTCGGCATTCCTATAGCTCGAAAAGTAGAGCACGACGCTAGCAACGGCAGGGCCATGTGGGTTAAGTCCCAAGGGATGCATGAGCTAATGTATCTATACCTTGAATGCAATGTATGTCGTTTCAGATCAAAGCATCTGCCAAATGCAAATAGCGCTGAGTATTGAGAATAAGGTGCATCAAAAATGAGCCTAATTTACATAGAATGGTGGGCTCGCACTAGAGAATGACAGTGACTTCATTTAAATACAGCGCAGCGCACTTGGCTCCTGTTTAGATCGTTAATTAATCAAATGCATTTATGCAAAATTAGCGCAACTGTTTAGTTAATTCGCCTGTAATTGTCTTAATAGTGTGTGAAAACATGCGCTACCATTCAAAGGTGTGGGGTTGGCAAGTTTTTTTTTTCTTATACTCACCAAAGCTTTGTTTGAACAAATAATGATGTATTTGTTACACAGTACAAATAGTTATGTTGTGAAATATTATTACAAGTAAAAGTAAAAGTAACCGATCTCAGTATATTTTAAAATGTAGTTTAGTCCTGTGATGCCAAAGCTGAATTTCACAAAGTCGCATGATCTCTCGAAAGATTTCTTATTATTATCAATGTTGAAAATAGTTGTGCTACTGTATATTTTTGTGGGAACCATGAAAGCATTTATTTGAAATAGAGTTGTTTCGTAACAATGTAAAAGTCTTTACTGTTACCTTTGATCACTTTAATTCTATTAATTAATCTTACTGACCCCAAACATTTGAACGGTACAGCATCATGGGGCCAGTAATGCATGTAACCAGATAATCAGTGTGATGTATGGTGTCTCTGTATGTGTATATGATTGTGTGATTGTGTGTTACTAACTGGTTGCAGCGAGTCCATCAATCGGGTCAGCTGTTGGAAGCGCATGGCACAGTTGGCCTTCCTGCCATAATTGATTAAACGATCAAGCTCGTTTATATATGTCAGACGCAGCTCATCAAAATACTTCTGACTCTTCAGCCCCTCCACTGGAACTGCAAAAATAAACATAAATACTTTTTCCGGAACTTGCACACAAATGTTTTCAAAGAAATGCACCAATTTTGTGCGTTTGCTTATTGAATTTTGTTTTTCACTGTGTAAAATTAATAAAAAATACACTACAAATAGGGTATAAAATGGGGACTAAACTGAAAATGTTTAGTCACTTTCTTCTTTTTTAACAAATGCTCAGTTAAAGGAGGTATTTAACTTGAGCTGTTGCATTTTCTATTCATTTCATATGAGGGCTGAAATTTTTGTGACCCTATTACCAAAATGTAGGACCAAAGAGACTGATTTCTGTGATTAATATTTTCTAGTATAAACATCAAATAACATCAACATTCAATAAAAAAATAGGATTAATAAAAATAATAGGACTGAGCACAAAATGTGAGACACAGCTAGATTTAGTTGTTCTGGTGTTTAAAATTAGCTAATGAAAATACTTCCTACTGTAATTGTCAAGTACCAATTCAGGAGATTGTCAAAATTGACTTGAATATAGTCTCTGAGGTGGGTCAGGCCAAGGGCACTATTTCAAGCTGTTGATTAAAGACGTTTTATGCGTTTTCGACTGGCTACTTATCATTTTATCTTAAAACAATTACCTAGCATATTCTAAAGTCACAAGGTGTTAATATCCATGAGTACTCTGGCAGAAAAATCTGTGTGTGAACATATGGACGCAGAAGTAGACTCACTGATGCTGAAGAGGAGGAGGGCCTTCATGCAGAGGAACTCTTCCTGTGTCACCTGCAGCAGCACAAACTCTTGCGAGAGGTGCTTCATCTGAACACAGTGCTCGTACATGCTGGAGATATGCATCCTACGACTGACAGGAAAGACATGGGCAGATTAATAGACAGACACAGAGACAGACAGAGAGAGAGAGAGAGAGAGAGAGAGGCAAACAAAGAAAACATCTGGCAATTTCAGATGGCTTGAAACAACTTTCCATCCACTAATTACCATACTGTACGACTATTGAATAATGTCTTCAGTCGTCTAATGACTCCCAAATCTGCTAAATGAAATGTATTTCATGCCTAAAACACAATATCCGTCAGTAGTACTGATATGGGATATGGCCAAGATCCATTTAGGAAGAAAGTCCTCTATTTCAGCTATTGGTAAAAAAGGCCATTGAGAACACGTGAGCCCCCCAAAAATCCAATCTCTCCTGGGATTGTATTTGTGACAAAGATCCTCCACACCATAAGCCAGCAGTAAATTATAAATGAATTTTGGAAGTCTCTACGACGAGACTGTTATTGTGTGCATGAAGTACAAGATATGTACCTGCTAGAGAGACAGAGAGAGAGAGACAGAGAGAGAGAGAGGATGGAATAAGGCAGAGAGAGGGCCGCTGAGGAGAAATGAAAGAAAAAATGAGTGTGAGGAAAGATGGATTAGTACATTTACAAGACGAACAAATGGACAGAAGAAGAAAATGGAATGAGAGAGAGGAGGCAACAATGCAAAACACAGATGGGTGCTGGACACAAAAGAAAACAGGCAAAAAAGAGCGGGCGGATGTGAATGAGAATAAGACTGACTCATTGAAGACCAGGTCTGGAGCGAAGTAAAGCATCCGCGCATTGGCGTTCTTGTAGGATCTCCAACCCAGAGCAAAGACCATCACTCCCATCCAAGTGTGTTGTATGACTGTCATCTGATCATCCACATGCAGGTTACGGAAACCTGAGAGACGGAGAGAGATGGGAAAGATATTTGTGGTTTGTGTTTGCTGCCTATAGCTCACAGTTTGTCAGCTGCCTGGGTGCTATTTTTTCAGACCAACTTCATTTATGACTCTATTTCAATTCCGCCAGCTCAAGCTATAAATCAGACTTCATCTGATGTTACTTAGAAAAAAATATGCATGCATATCTGAACTGAGGATTTTTAGTACATCAACTTCAACCAAACGAAACTGAGTTTGTAGAAGAAGAGGCAGCATATGCACTGTTGTCAGGAAACAAAGGGGAGACACGTTGCACGTTCCTGAGCTAAAACTTGATCTCAATTTCCTCTGAACAGGTTTATCATTGACTTCAGTGCAGATTAAAATGCCAGGCCTTACAGTTTTATTACTGCTATCAATAAAAGGACATTGGAGAACCACAACCAATCACATCAACCTGATTCCATCAACCAATCACATGCTGTCACACTATGAGGTTCTAAAAAGGCACACCCCTTTCCCCTCCTGCTATTTTTCTCTCAGTATTTGATTTTACATCATTTTTGATTGGACTGAAGTCTGCATTTGCATTTCAAAATGCCCTTGATCAAAGTCATTAGAGTGAAGTAGATTACACAATACATACTCTCAAACCTTTTGATTGGAAATACAAAGCACAATTAAATCACTGTCCAAAAAAATAACCAAATAATTCTCCACTGATGTCCTGACTTGGATCAACAGGCAGGATCTCATCTCGTTTTTTTATTATTCTACGTCAATAAAAATAAAACATGTAACTGATAATGAATGGGAAGAAATCTTTTTTTTTTAAATCTAGTTTCTTTGAAATGTATTCTTTGTATTTATGTTGGTTTCATACGGGTTTTTTTAACTAAAAAAATATTGTTATTTACACATTGAAGACATGTGAGTGTAGACATCTTAATTATTAGTGTATATATATATATTTTAATATATATTAAAAATGCACATATGTATGTATTCTACATTTTACATGTTCATATATTACATTATATGACATTTTATGACCTTATATTGTCGTAAAAAAGTCAAACGATCTGATGTTTTAAGAAAATGATTGACCTTGACAGTCATGAAGGTCTGCAAGGGTCATCTCTGTGATGTCATTTACTGTTTTATGTTTTTTATTTCCAGCATAATTCTGCATTTTGTTGCATCACGTGACTGATTTGCTAAGAAAAACGTTTTTCAAATAAAGATAAGCAGTAAAGCAGTGTTGTTAACATGTTTTTAAATCTGTTAAAAGAATATACCAAATTACTTCAAACTATAAATGATATAAATTTAAACTATACATTTTTTTAGGCTTTTTTAATTAGGCTTTTTCTGCGTTATGCCATGATGATGTTTTTGACAAGAATTGGAGCATTCAAATTATTGTATTAATTTGTTAATATATATATTTTTATATAATTAAATAGGCAACAAAATGAGCGTCATGTCATTAACTCATTTCTAAAAGGCAAAAATTGAAATGAAACAAACTGAAATGAGTTATAACAATTTGACATGCTTAAATTACCTGGAAGTCCTTTGGCCCATTTCACTACCTTGACAAGTTGCCTCTCTCCCAACTCATTAAGGCTGGTGAGGAGAGCGGCAGCCGAGTCAGGCTGAGCGTGATCGTGGCCAGCGTTCACCACCTCTGGCTCGATGGCCTCCAGGATGTTCAGGAAGATCAGCTGTGAGTGGAAAGTCAAGCTGGGCTTGGGCGACAGGCACTGGACTGTGTCTGAGGGGCCCTGAACGGAGCCGACCTCCTCAGGACCTTTCATCTGTCCAATCTTCCTCAGCTTGCGGGCTGCGGCACAGAACAAAAACAATATACTGTAATAGAGTGGGAGAGTGGGAGAATTGCTTTGTAAATTCAACCTGCACAAAAACACATTATCAATCTCAAACACATCTTTATTTTATCTAGCACATATTATTTAGAAGCCAATGAACTGGGTGGTCTCTGAATAATGAGGCTTACATGATCCTATTTCTGCTCTTGAATATCTCTATTATACAACAGAGGATAAAACCTGCACTGCAGCGGGTAGTCTCTACGCCACATTATCTTCTGCCAGTCAGTACAAAGAAAGATTACTGGCTGCAAAACACACCTGAGACAATGTGCTTTTCCCTCGACTGACACTACAACAAAGGACCTGACAGGATTAACGTAACTGCTGCACTGATGTATTTCAGTAATGAAGAGCAGAACTTCAGACATTCAAGAATGCAAAACTTGTGTCCTTCACCTAATACTTGCGGATGTGCATTCTTTCACCAGAAACGCCCATCTTCCTCCCGCTTTTAACTATGCACAACAGAGCAAAACCATCTGTATTCTGTGACTGCTGCTAATAATGTGAATTAAATGAAGATGTAAATATGCATGCGTGTGAGAGAGAGAGTGTGTAATTAGTTGCTACAGGAGCAACAGTTTTGCTTCTGCTCCAGTGAGTGCCTGTGGTTTCGTTATGATGCTTAACACTCACGGTCTCCACTCTGAATTATAAATCAGAGATGCTCATTATTCAATGGGCAGCGTTAGGGTGAGGAATGAAAGACTATCGGTTGAGATGATTTACAACTCAGACTTTAATGGTGCATTACAAACACCAATCCAAAATGAAAAAAAAAAAAAAAAACTGCCTCTATTAAGAAAAAAAAACAACCTTGAATCATTTGTGAGGCCACTGATTTAAATGCCTAAAAAGCTCTTTGTTGCTGGATAAGAGGACCGACAAACTCAAGAGAAAATAACTCTTAGATCCCCAGAAAAGGGAGGCTTACAACTAAGATTACAACTTTATTCTGAAGTGGTTTACCAAAAGCCTGTGGGTCTGCAGTAAACTTGTGGCAAGATGCCAAAGACCGGCATAAACCAGTAAATAAAAGCAAAATTATAATGTAGATGCCAAATGCTACAAAAGTTGCAAAACATTGTCTCCTGAACGTAGTTTTGCAACAAATCAGTATGGCGTAGAGCTGAGCTCTAAAGTTTATGTCTGCATTTGAATCAGCTGAAGACGGACAGAAAATTATAAGAAAAACCTGTCATTTTACATATTCTTTAATGTTAACATTCAGACTACGGACAGTGGCAAATATACACCAATTGTGCAAATCAGCTTTGCACTGCGATGGCTTCAAATCCCAATTTAAACAAGCATAAGTCCATATCCATTAGTCTTGGAAAAAAAAAGAAAAAAAGTCCGACATTAGAGAAGATGCAACATCACTTGATCTCTAAAGTGAAACAGTGGCTCCTTTTGGTGAGCTCAAAACTTTCAAAACACATTCTCTGAAGGTGCATCAGTATTTGGGTAAATGGCGTTGCTGACAAAATCCTCTCAGACTTGGTAGAATAACTGGTCGAATGAGGTGAATGTGTTAAAACTTTACAGATGAGTGAGAAGCCAGCACTCAATAGCTAATGCCAAAGACAAGTGAACAGTTTACCGTTATTTGAGAGAAAACGTTTTGTTTCTGAGTTTTGGCATTCTGGGCTCCACTCAGAATCTGTAAAAAAGTTTTGACTGATGTGAACTTTAAGCCATAATGACAGATTTGTGCGTAAAGACTCACTGGTAGAAAAACAGTTTTGGGACTTTTCGGCAAAAAAAGCTGGATGCTATGTTTTCAGTCTTAAGAGTGTTTTAAACAGACATAAACTGACAGAACCATTTGTGAGAATGAAAAAACTAACAAATTAACTTAAACAAAGAACTCTGGAATACTTGTTTGTGCAGAAACATGATCATGCGCCTCTGCTTTGAAACTGTTGATTTATTGTGAAAAAAAAAACATTCTGTTGCTACTAAATGTGACGTGTAAACACTGCAGATCAGAGAGAATCGTCAGCGTAATTGGATTTGAAGCACGAGACACCAAACCTGCTAGATTTAAATAGTCAGAAACAGCCAGTAACATCATTTGTTCGTGAAACGACTTGCTTTAAACGACCGTCACAGACTTGTTGGTAGACGAGGAGCGGATCCCCGGCAGTGGAGGCACAACTAAAATCCCACCCGGTTTGAAGCGCTACTAAACCGCAGTGGAATAGCAAAAACGAGCAGAGCCGAGCAGTACTACGCAGTGGAAAAGTGCAAAATCACAAAATAGGTGGTGATCAGGGTGATAGAAGTGATATATCAGAGACCTGCAGGATGATGCAACACCTGATCACCCTGTCAGGGTTTATTTCTGTGATGTTAATTTCTTTGGATGTGTGATTTCTCTGTACGGTTATCACAACTTTAGAATACGTGTGATCATTTGCAAAATTATGGCATTGAATGAACAAATGGAGCTGATCACATTACGCCAGGGACTCATTATTGCTAAGCTCTTTACTAATGAAGACAACAATAACAACATACATGACCATAAAGAAGAGAAAGGAGGAGAAAAAGAAGAGTGCTAGCATGATAATATTGCAAATTGATCCACAGTGTCATTTGAGTTTGAAAGGTGAAACTATTCATGCACTTTTGCAGAATTCAAACATGTCAGGAAGAGGACTGGGCAATCACCAGATTGTCTGACACCATCTGCTCTGTTCAGTAGCTCGCTTACCACAAACAGATGTATTTTGTGCAACGGTTTTACAACCACGCTTGTGTGCTGCGTACTCTTTTTTGTCAACAGGAACGGAATGATCAAGACTACACAATTAAACAAATTTTTGGGATTTTATTTTACTTTTATTGTGTGATAGCTAATTGAGTATTACTGAATATATTGACAACACAGCATGATAAAACGGAGCATTGAAAAAATATATTTTACATTCTGATTAAGTGAACGTAGAAGCATTTTTGTGTTGTTATGGTTAGTCCACTTCTACCTTTGTCACTGCAATAAACATCTGAAATCAGGTGTATACCCTCCTTAAAAAACAAAACAAAACATTTGTTAAAGTATAAATTATATAAATAAGACAAAGTATTAAAAAAACTCCATGCTGGTCCAGCACAGTCATGCTGTTCCCAAGCAAAACAGAAATGGTTCACCAGCATGGTTTTTTGGGGTTGAGTGATAGGAGGCCAGTTGTCTGTATGCAAGCAGTGTTTTGAGGACAAGCATAGTTTTTGCTTGCATATTTCTATATTTAACACATTAATGATGTAAAGGAAAAACAATATGACAATCAATAGCAAATTGATCTTTTCAAAATTAAAAGTTGCTGTTTTTAAAGACTTCCATGCTCCTTTGGGAGCTCACATGTCATTTATTTCATTTGCAGTTGTTTTCATCCAAGGCTGTGTGGCTATGAGTCTGTTGTAGTTATTGTGGTGTCTGCCAGTCTATTCTCTTTTTTCTGTTCTTGTTGTTCCTCTTTACTGATTCTGCTTGCTAACCAGGTGTTATCACTAACGGTCATTCATTGCTTGTAGAGTAAATATATTTCACTCACTGCAAAATTGCTTCAGTGTTACATTTGGCTACTCTCTACATATTGCAACCATGTGAAAAGACTTCACATCACTGGCAATCTACCCTGGCTAGATTCATCCATCTCCAGGAACTTGAAGATGACATCAAAGGATTTACAGTCCTGTTTTGACTCAGAGTTAGAGTGCAAGAGTCAAGCATCCTAAAGAGACTGCATTACTTTGCACTGTGTGTGACATACACGTGGAAAATGAATATGAGGCCATCTGTTACAAAGCTGAGCCAGAGCTGTAAGTGGACTTGTAATATATGTTCTGTTAGGCGGAGTGAGGAAAAATTTAATGAGAAAAGAGACTAGACTGTTAGAGACTGACAAATAATGAAAAATACCAGTAGTTTTTAGCCAACGCTATAAAATCATTTAAAAGGCTATTTTTCACTGTTACTACCATCGTCTTAAAACGAAGATCAAATATTTTTTACTAGGGCTGTCATATTGGGTTGTCATAATGCATTTGATAATATAAATATGTATAGTCATTAGTATTCATTAGCAGTACCTGCATTTATCTAATCTGACTGTTTAATGTCCATGCTCAATACACAGACATACATACATTTACTAATCTATGTACATCTACGAAGGCAGTTTCTGTCATATTTAGCAGATAACACATTTGTCTCCAAAGTATAGCAAAGTAAAACTGCACAAAACACAAAATCCCATAGCAGCGCTCCCACTGACGCTATATACTGTATCGTTGCCACAGAATAAAATATCTATCCTTAAAGACTTTGCTTTTTTATCCTGCATGTCATGTGCGGGACTCTGTGGGTTTTTAAACCGTTAAAGCACAATTAGCAGCGAAAGAAAACTCATTTCAGCATGGGTTCGCCCTCTCTGAGACTGTTTCGTCAGGGCGGTCCGAGAGACGTGCGACATGAAGCCACTGCTCATAGAGCACGTGAGGACTGAGCTGAATGCTTTTTGCCGCCAAAAGGGCCATTCACATATCGCGCCTAAAAACGTGTAAAAAGTGCGGCCGTGCCGCTTCCTCCTTCTTTTGCAAGTGCTCGGGAGTTTGCACTCCTGTGGCATCTGCCCCTAATTGACCCTTCGCAAAGCCCCGCCCGCTTTAGTTACTGTAATGTCCGACAAGCCATGCAGTCTCACGCCACACATCATATTCTCACACAGTGAAAAATACAATGTGTTGACAGACAAGACAGATAAGGCAACTTTTGATATGAAACAGTATCATTTTTAAAATATTGTCATTTTTTAAAGAAGTTTAAACAACAAATACCGTATAGTGTCTCTTTAATGTGTCGTGACAGATCGCTGTAGCTCCTTCAAGCGGCTCATGAACCAACCATCTCTTCATACTAGTTCATTTGTAGCATCAAATAAACATAGACATCAGAAGGAATGTTGTTTCAAGCGTGGAAAGACGTGAGAACACACAATTTTTCAAGTTCAAGTTCACCAATTTTAATCTACTAACTCCCTTGACTGCTTTGTCGGACAAAATGGCGGATTCCGGGTTATGATTGGTTAGATCACCTGTCAATCAAACTGCCAATTGGGCTTGAATGGTTAAATCCATATACTTATGTCAAAGTGACCATGTATTTGCAAGTAAATAGAGCCATTTGTGTCTTAGTTCACTTGTCATGTATGCACGCATAAAACGATCACATTTAATCCAGCGCTCCTTCGCGAAATATAGGTCATAAAAGCCGACCAATCAGGTTGTGACCATATCCCTGTGCCTTTGGTTTGGTAACTTTAGGTTCACTGTTAAAAATGCCAGTGTGAACGCTAAGCGGACCAGGACTATATGTTTTGTTTTTGTTTTTTGGTCCGGACCAAACGAACCGAACTACAAGTGTGAACGCACCCTCAAATGAAGCTACGGTTTAGAAAGACAAAACATTCAACATTCAAAGGACAACATTCAAATTTACCTGCTGTCATAAATGTATGTATATTTAATTTGCAAAGACTATGCATTGTTTTTTATGCCTTTGATTACTTTATTCATTTTATGAAGCATTTCTAGTGTTTTAAGTTTTTCAGGTAGGTCTATTTCATCTGTCTTTGTTTTATTGTAGTTTATCACTGTTTACTAGTCTTCATTAAGCTGGTATTTTTTTTTTTTAAATGATATTGAAAATGGTGATAAGAATTACTATTTCTATGAATTTCTATTAATTACTATTTCTAAGAATTCCTATGGTATGAAAAATTTTGATGTCATATATCATGATATAGTAATATATATATATATATATATATATATATATAAAAATTATCGTGATATAAGATTACTCATATCGTGATATAATATTTTGGTCATATCACCCATCCCTACTCCCACATATCAGTAAATAGTCTCTTATGTTCTCCAAGACTGCATTTATTTGATAAATAATACGGTAAAAAGAGTAATATTGAACAGTTCTAAAAACTTTTTTATTTTAATATATTTGAAAATCTAATTTATATCCTTGATGGCAAAGCTGAATTTTTAGTATCAGTCACATGATCCTTCAAAAATCATTCTAATATGCTGATTTGCTGTAATAACACAACATTTAAAAGCAAGCGTACCTTTCCCAAGCAGTATACAGTACAGTACATTTGCATGTTTTTCCGCTATTTCTTCCATTTTAATTCATAATTTAAATTGTTTAATATGGTTTTGAGAGGATTAATTGTGTCACTAAACAGCTGTCAAGTTTGTCAAGAGATTGGCACAAAACCCACCTACAATCATTCTATACATTTAAAGATACCTTCACATAATGCAGGCACCTAGAGAAGGAGCTGTACCTTCCTTCTAAACATACCTACACCTACAAACCAAACTCTCCGAACTTGAGATTTTCAAGTCAGTTTCTGTCTGTCAACTCCCAGTAGCTCTTAAGCAGTGGTGTAAAGTATTTGAGTAAATATAATTAGTTACTGTAGTATTTTTCGGCTTCTTTGTAGTTGCACTGGGTCTCAAAGATATTATCAACTTTTACTCTCTACTCGACAACATCTTTTGAACAAGTAAATGTACGTTTTACTCTACTGCATTTCATTTTCAACATCTAAGAGCTTTGAAGGTACTATATCTTGTGTGTTTTGCCTTTACTCACCCAAACTCATCAACAAGGCTACTTTAGGTGAATGTGAGTGCATTAGTAGGTAGTTGCTGAATGGCAGGTGTTTGATTTAGGAGAGGAGGTCATGACTGCAGGCAAGACCATTGTGAAGGATATTGATTTACATATGGCCTTTTTGGCACTTAAGCTTAACTGAGAGTTGAGATTTTGTAAACATTTAAGAGGCTGTTGTGTCAACCTTGATTTATTGCAATACTGAGGTGTTCAGATTTATTTTAATTTTAGAAAATAAATGAGATTTCTCATCTTAAAAATAAAATCAATTGTTTTTTATTTTCACTGGAATATCACTTTGGTGTTGAGGAATAGTGCAACTTTAAGCCTATATTCAGTATGAGTAAAATGCTTAAGTACTGTTCAAATCAGATCTAAGACTTTTACTCAAGTCGTATTGGAACTGGTAAATTGTAACTTGTAATTGAGTAATTTTCAGTGCAATGTATCTGTACATTTACTCAAGTATGGTTTTCAGGAACTCTTTACACCTCTGCTCTTAAGTGAAGTTTATATAATTCAGAAGGGGAATAGATGAGTCAAACATTAATACGTAAAAAAGAGCAATGAATAGGCCACAGTCCAGAGCCGGAGGGGATCTGTGAACTGTCTCAGTTGGCTACTTACAGGGATGGGCAGTATTTATGATACATATATTTCAAATATAAAATAGGATTTTGTCATTTGTATTTGATAGGGTTGATGAAAATGGCTTCATATTTTGTACATGATGATACCATAAAAATGCGGCCTCTGATTGGCGCCTACGCAGTAGTTTGCCCAGACTTGTTGAGATCAGAACAGAACATTTATCCATGTGGAAGAAGGTGGTCAAGGTAAGAAACGTGTAGGCTGCCAGATTTCCAGCATATTTTCTTTCTTTTTTTTTTGCATAAATTGCTATAACTTTTAATGGTTTATGTTACGTTTTGGTGTTCATTTTAGTAGCCTAGGCTAAATAGTTTATCAATTTACATAATGTTTGTGAAAACTATTATACCGAGCAGCAGCCCTCAATATTTATGATTAAAAATCAAATGATTAATTATGATTAATTAGTTAGAAACTATGAAAACAGGTGCCATCAGTTGTCTTCTTATGAATGACTTTTTTGTCATTGATTCAGTGTTGCTGATGCAAATTTGGCCATTCGTTAACAAAACACCAAGAAAATAATTAGGTTGCAATTAATTTCAAGTATGGGTCACCATACCTGACAATAAGTCACGACTTTCACTTTCACTTTCACATTAAGAGTCATTCGCGAACTGTTAAACATGAAACTGTTGGTAATTTTAACTAACCTTCATCTGGGAGATCACAGGGATATGTGAATATTTGATTTGTTAACTGGTTGCACATTTTGATACATCTTGTGGCTGCTGTATTTTGTAGTATTTTGATACACTTAAAATTAAGGTATTTGGTATTTTACTTTAAAAACAATTTTGATGTATCTAACCCTGCCTACTTGGAACCAGAAAGATGTTTTTTTTCACTCCACTCAAAAAAAAGTTCATGAGTCAGGGGAGGAAACAGGGAAGATGTGTCATCTGACAAGATACTTTTCACCAAATCTCTCTCTCCTTCACTCTCACATACACACACACACAAACACACACACACACAAAATGCACACAATGGGCCATGGTTTCTAAAAGTGTGACATGGCCCATTGCTATAACTACACTCCGTCTGATAATTACAGCCCTTATACCCTGCCATCTCCTGAAGTGCCATAAACTGCTCCTGAAAAAATAATAAGCCAGTTTTACTGTCATTACAGTTCTTTAAAATACAGAAGAAACCAGCACCTGCACCTGTCAATGGCAACATTTAAAAATTACACATAGAAAGCTTTTTTCTTTTACTTGTCCAATAATAACTATATTCAGGAAATTATAGTCATCTGTCGGGAAAAAAAAACTCTGGCCAAAATTACTTTAAATATATGCTAAATATATATTATTCGAAGTGAAGCTCAATTAAGAGTTTTTATAAATAAAATATATTTCAAAGTGTATTTCAGGAACAATATTTAAGATAAATACAAATGTGGATGGATTTAGCCAACTAGAGATCAAATCTAGATTTTGTATCCACCATTTAATATGGGCTAGAAGAATTACATTCTGAAATACACTGATCAGCCACAACATTAAAACCACCTGCCTAATACCGTGTAGGTCATGCTGCCAAAACAACTCTGATGCGTCAAGGCATGGACTCCACAAGACCTCTGAACGTGTCCACTTCAAAGACTTCCAAGACATTAGCAGCAGAAGGTATATATATATATACACACACACACACTGGGCAATATATATGAGCAATATCACACGAGTAGCTGTGTGATATAGCTGTATATCAGCACATCTATGATTCGGCCACAATCACAGACTGCTGATATACATCGTGGCTACGAGTGTGATATTGCATTTATTCAACAGTTTGACGGCACCAATGAGGAAATAAATAAGAATAACAACGGAGTATCTTTAAAAACCTTCTTTTGTACAGAAATACTTCCACCATGGATTCAAATCAAGATGAGAGTTTAACAATCCTCTGTTACTAATTCTAAAACATCACTTTAGAACTAGTACCAAAGGAATGTTGAGTCACTTATGGTACTATGACGGAGAGATCGATTAAACAAGTCAAACATCTGATAAAGCATTAATTATTCAGGTCAATATCCATAATATTGTATCCATTATTAAAAAAAAAATCAGTTTGAATGTCTGCTGAGGAAAGTGTCTTTGTCATTTTAAAAGTTAGGAGGATTTCCCACAGCACTAAATCAATTTCCTTGCTCTGACTCACTCATTAAGGGAGACTTTGCCGGCCATCTAATGGCGTAATAACGTAACTCTCACTGATACTATAGGTTGATTGCACATGACGTCACGGGGTGGCACGAAATGCAGATGGAGGGCAGGAAGTGATTTTCTCCATAGGGAAGCTCAATGAAATGCCTATGTTTAGCATAATTTGTTGCTGCTCTAATCAATCAAACCAAGAAACCAAAAACAGCTTTTATCATGTACCAAAACGTGTTGTTAAACATGAGAAAAAAGCGAGAAAATAAAATGCAAGAAAATTGCAATCTTACGTCTTCAGTCAGAAGGAGTTGAGTTGGATAATGCTTGTGTGCAGTGATCACTTTGTCAAGAGTTATTTAAACTTGCATATCAACCATAAACAATAGCAGCGCTCTAGTACAGGATTCAAGTTCGATATTGCCTAAATATAAAGTTCTGAAACAAAATTTCCGCTTAACCCAAATCATTTTGCTCTAGAACAAGTAATAGATTAATAAGATCAAAGATTGCTGTTTGATGTACCCCAAATGAATTATATTTTTAACCACAATTTACATAAGAGCCAACAGCAAATACCCAAACCTGTTTTCTACAAGAGCGCTGTCAGCCTGGAGCTCACATCTGCAAAAGTGTCAAAAGAAATAGTAAAATACGTACTATGATTAAATATGAGTCACATATTTCAGATCTAAACAACTATATTCTTGCCTAAACAAACCTTTTAAAACTGCAGTTTGTGGTACAACAAGTGTAGTATTTGTAAAAAGATCAGTGGATTTGCATGGTTGCCATGACAGTCGCTTCAAGCAGAGTGATACAAATGGTGAAAAGGTAGCTCTAATGCGTCAAAGTATTTATATACAGGTGCTGGTCATATAATTAGTTGATCAAAAAGTTGATTTATATCACTAATTCCATTCAAAAAGTGAAACTTGCATATTATATTCATTCATTACACAAAGACTGATATATTTCAAATGTTTATTTCTATTAATTTGGATGAATACAACTGACAACTAAGGAAAATCCCAAATTCAGTATCTCAGAAAATTTGAATATTACTTAAGACCAAAACAAAGAAAGGATTTTTAGAAATCTTGACCAACTGAAAAGTATGAGCATGTACAGCACTCAATACTTAGTTGGGGCTCATTTTGCCTGAATTACTGCAGCAATACAGTGACCATGTGTCAGGCGAGTTTGCTGGCCAACTAAGAACAGGGATACCATGGTCCTTAAACCAGGTACCGGTTGCTTTGGCACTGTATGCAGGTGCCAAGTCCTGTTGAAAAATGAAATCTGCATCTCCATGAAGTTGGTCAGCAGCAGGAAGCATGAAATGCTCTAAAACTTCCTGGTATACGGCTGCGTTGACCTTGGACCTCAGAAAACACAGTGGACCAACACCAGCAGATGATATGGCACCCCAAACCATCACTGACTGTGGAAACTTTACACTGGACCTCCAGCAACGTGGATTGTGTGCCTGTCCTCTCTTCCTCCAAACTCTGGGAGCCTGATTTCCAAAGGAAATGGAAAATTTACTTTCATCAGAGAACATAACTTTGGACCACTCAGCAGCAGTCCAGTCCTTTTTGTCTTTAGTCCAGGCGAGACGCTTCTGACATTGTCTGTTGTTCAAGAGTGGCTTGACACAAGGAATGCGACAGCTGAAACCCATGTCTTGCATACGTCTGTGCGTAGTGGTTCTTGAAGCACTGACTCCAGCTGCAGTCCACTCTTTGTGAACCTCCCCCACATTTTTGAATGGGTTTTGTTTCACAATCCTCTCCAAGGTGCGGTTATCCCTATTGCTTGTACACTTTTTTCTACCACATCTTTTCCTTCCCTTCGCCTCTCTATTAATGTGCTTGGACACAGAGCTCTGTGAACAGCCAGCCTCTTTTGCAATGAATTTTTGTCTCTTGCCCTCTTTGTGCAAGGTGTCAATGGTCATCTTTTGGACAACTGTCAAGTCAGCGGTCTTCCTCATGATTGTGTAGCCTACAGAACTAGACTGAGAGACCATTTAAAGGCCTTTGCAGGTGTTTTGAGGTAATTATCTGATTAGAGTGTGGCACCAGGTGTCTTCAATATTGGACCTTTTCACAATAGTCTAATTTTCTGAGGGATTTTCCTTAGTTGTCAGTTATAATCATGAAAAATAAAGAAATAAACATTTGAAATATATCAGTCAATGTGTAATGAATGAATATAATATACAAGTTTCACTTTTTTAATTGAATAAGAAAATAAATCAACTTTTTGATGATATTATAATTATATGACCAGCACCTGTATGTATGTATGTATGTTTTCTGGGCAAAAGTCTGGAATAGTTTTTTTATTGCCTTGAACCTTGTCCCCTTTTTTGTTTCCGTTGCTTGAGTCAGTCTGCCGTTTAGCTGGTCCAGTGACATTTCTTTTGTGTTCATGTTATGACTAAAAATACATTGCAAAATATACTTTTTTCATATTTGATAGAATATTGTAATTTATATAATCTATAGGAAATCACCTAAAATGCACACTCTGCAACACCTGACACACCTACACAATGTGCATACATGAATTTGCAAGTTAGAGGCAATTTGCTTATTTTAAATAAAAATATAGAAATAAATGTTATATTAAATAAATATATTATATTCACATCCATTTTACTTATGCTTTGACCCACATAGCACAATGTCTCATTGCATATACAATTAAAACTCTTAAAATTCTCTTGCCCATAATATTACACTAAAACCACAATCATACTGTATATGAATACCAATGTAATCAATTATTCTCTTAAGTCTAATTACCACAGACTGTGATTTTCTACAGGCTACAGCTAATGAGAAAGCACTCTGTTTGCTGTAAATAGTACATTTTACTGGCTAAAACTATTGCAAAAACTACTGCAAGTCTTTGTGAACATCAGTTTTCATCAAAGCATAACTCAAATTACTGTCATATTCTCACATTCTACATGGCACAGTAAGGTGAAAGATCTTTTAAAAATTAACTATATAATAGTCTATATAATAGTATATAATGGTTTTCTATTATCCGTGATATGCCTGATGAGAGTCATAGGACTGAAATGTTGCGACAAATGAAGAAATACTTTAAGCATTGATCGCGTCTTTTTGTTTTGTACCTATCAAAAAAGTAATGTAAAATGTAGCTATTTCTATAACTGGGCACTCTATGTGTAAAAAAAAAACCTTTAATGCATTCTTGTGATATAATCTTGTCTAATTGCTTGAACATTTTAATTAACAAGATTAAAAAACACATGTAAATAATCTACTTTCATGAGTTTGTGGTCACTCGCATTGAGAAACATTATGCGCAGCTCTTTCTGTCAAACAAAACAGCTCGCGTTCACTAAATGGATCTCTTTAATGTGTTCCTTTGCTTGTATATTATACAGTCGCTAGAATGGTTCAAACTGGCAAGCCTTAAAACGCATAAATGGCGAATTGTCATGAGGGCGAAAACAAAAGCCATCTGGTCTAAAATAACGCAGGGCTTGTGGGCTTTGACCCATGAGCGAACAGAACAGTGATTAACTCACCCATAATATGTGTAAGACCTACATTCACACAATTAATAGTTCTGGTTGCAATAAATAAACTCTTTGAAGCGCTCTCTCCATCTATAAGATGATTTATTTCTCATTTGATTGGACTGAAAAAGAGATCGTGGCTTCCTCCAGTGGACGGTACTGCACCTGTAGAGAGATGGTCTATACGTCTATGGCAAAATTATGAAAAATTATTTCGAAAACTGTACCTCCGATCAGTCTAAAAATATATAGCAACTAACTAGAGATCGGGCCCAGGTCTGTGGCGAGTTTGGTGCTTGTGGCATTAAAGCTCTGGGAGGAGATGCAGTCGGAAATTTAGGAAAGATACAATTTCAGTATGTTGGCTTTCCCAAGCCAACATAAATTAAGGGTTCATCATTTAAAATTATCTGGAGATCCTGGGAACCAACATAAGGAATGTACGCTCAGCTCCTGACTGCTGTAAGTCCTCTAGTTAGTGAAGTTCCTCTGAGGCCTGCTGGCATCTGCAAAAGCCAAATCTTTGCAATACTGCATTGCCACCATGAAGAATGAAGTGAATGTAATTCTGCATCAGCGTGTGTCTAAACGCTTTCCTCTTTAGGTCAACGCAGCTTTTCAGCTTGTTTTACTGAGGAGGATTTGGACTGTTCAGCGTGTGAAAAGATAAAAGATTTTCAATATTTCCACCAACAGGTTGCTACATTATCTTCCTTAAGTCCTTCAAAATCATCCAAGCTTTAGGTCATGTGTAGTTTTTATTAAAAGCTGCTGAAAGTTTGTATTTTTTATTTGTCATCACAGTGACAAGTTGTCTCTACTCTTTTTCTCTTTTTATCTCTCTATTTTTATTCTCTTTTTTCTTCTCTTTTCAGCTTTCTACACACCTTATCTCTTAACCTCCCCCTCTTAGGCAAAAAGAAGACTCAGTCAGATTAAGACTAAAGCAGTAGATTTTCGGGGGCCTTGGGAAGAGAGATTACCTGTGCTTCGTTGCTTGGCCAGTCTCTAGGACACCAAGTCCTGTTAAAGACCAGCAATACACGGATCATTTTGTGACTCACAGAGCTTTACCAATACACATTTCTTTCTGTGTCACCGCACACAAACAAACAAACACACAATTTGTCTTGGTCTGAGTAATGGGACAGTGGGTCACTGTTCTGACAAATTAACTTTTTTTGACAAGAGGAGGCAGAACTCAAATTTATAAAATGGATAGTTCCAGCTCTTCTATATAAACCCTTTTGAAAGACGTAAAATATGTACATCCATGTCCACACATCAATTGAATTCTACATTAATGCATCATGATGCAAGAGTAAACAGTCTACAGATAGGATAAGAAACTATATTACTTGGTGTAAGAGTTATTTAAGTTGATTATTATAGTTAGTAAACAAAATTCTTTACTGAACATTAGCATTTAGCATCTATCACAAAAACGATAAGCCACTCGAGGCTGTCTGTTACACCAAATGATAACGAAAAAAAAGGATCCTTAACAACCTTTACCATGGTGAAATCTGTCTTCTTGACCCTAATGAAAAAAATAGTATACTTAAGCACAATTTATTTGTATGTACTTTAGTATAACTAAATGTATTTGTGGCATGCTATAAATTGGTAAACTCAAAGTCTCCTAAATTGGAATAACTAATTTTGTACTGAATGCATTGAAGTTGTGCTTAAGTGTAACTAAAGTTGTATTAAATATATTTGTTTGTGCTAAAGTGCAACTATTCCAAATATACTTAAGTGCACTTTAAATATACTCTTGTATTTAAGTTTCGAAATGCAGAATTCACTCAGCATGAACTTCAAATGTATTTGTGACATTAGAATTGCTATTCAATTACACTGTAAGAGAGTTGGTTGAATAATCATTATAAATAAATCCACAGTTTAAGAACTTGCCTTTTACAGAAACCCTAAGCAAACCAGTAACTTGCTTCACCAGTGAACATCAGTGAGACAATGGGAACAGATATATATGTTTATATAGATATACTTTCAGATATATATATATATATATATTAAATCTAGGAACCAGTACAGAATCGAACCCAGGTCACTGTAACACAAGAGAATAAGGATTGTGTTGTCATTTATTCCATTAATGACAACACAAATTATATGGATAAAAAGACTACAAATCACTGAGAAAAGTCTCAATACAGGCAGTGGTGTTAAGTAAGTGGTAAACAGCATGTATAGAACACGAAAGTGCATTAAACTTTTAAGCTGTTGCAGAAATAAAACCAGCAGATGCAACATTAAATATGAAGAATGTTTTGCTTCCCTTTTACTTGACACGATCTGTCATTAACGCAGAATGAAGCAATTGCATAAACCGCCATAACATTATTTTTATTCTTGTCCATGCACTAAAACAAAGACAGTTCCGTTCGTTGGTGGAAAAATGTGAATGTGCAGAACCGCTTGTGTGTCAGTGCGTGCGGATGCAATAAAACCATCTGTAACATTTCTCTGCCCAACGTTTCTGCGCGTTTTAAACTCTCAATGTACTGTACAACTGCGCCTGATGTAAAATGCAAATAAATGATTTGGTGGTTTGGCGGTCTAGCATTACGGATTTAACTGTGACGCATAAATTGAAATGATTTACTTTTCATGCAGTTAACGTTTCTGAATTTATTTCACATTTTAACTTTTGTGTAATTTTTGAGGACTGGTCAGGATCAGTTTAATAATTTGTTTAATAATTCATAATATTTTGACAGCCCGAAGAGCTGCAGTCCATATTTCAAAGAGGAACAGGCCATTAAAGTAGCATTAACAGCATTACAGTATGTGTATTGGGGTGTATTAGGAATACACACTAAAGTAATAAAACTTCTGATCAGGTACATGAATTTATATCGCCATTTCAAACTGCCATTTTTTGCAACCATGCAAAACTGTGAAAAGTGCTGTAGAAATAAATGAATTGAATTAAACAATTGCCTACCTGATACTTACTTCATGATTATTTTTTTGCAACTCAAAACACATTTCCTGTAAACTTTTATATAGGCTAATACTATATTTGTACTCATCAAGTAAAACTCAAATACAGTTCACTGAATTATACATTTAATAATAACAGGTCAACAGAGGATTCAACAAAAATAAATTTCTGAAGTAGCACTTAAATATTTAACAAATTTAATATTTTTATTTGCAAATTGCTCATTGCTACAAATTGCGCCGTAGGCAAAAGTTGGGTTTGGGAATTGTGCCCTAATAACACCTTTTATCAGAAACAAACTACATGTTTCACTTCATACCTGATTTTTTCTTTGGTTTGAAAAAAAAGAAAGTCTCATCCAAAAATATTATATAGCATCATCTAAAAATAATTTCATCATTCTCAGATTTGAAATACACGATGAGACATGTGTTTTTATCTACAATGAGCTTCTAGCTTCTAGACTTCTAAAGTTTCTTTTTGATAAATGTGCCAAATCTGCAAAACAGATTCCCAATGGTATGCACTCTATTGTGTTCAGTTGTTTAACAAAAGTACAGCAAAACCGATTGTTGGTGAATGTGATGGCATTGGCTTGATGGCATGTTTGAAACATAGACCATTGCAGATCATAGCAGTCTATATGTGTCAACTTCTGGCTCAACCGAAGGTAGAACATTTCAAGTCAGGTCAGAGAGAATGTATTCATGAGATAAAATGCACATGAACATCAGCACAACTCATAAGTATGAGTTTTGGTAACTCTGGTAATCTGGATTTTCTTAACAGTTTCTGAGTTAGGTGCATGACGGTGAGAAAACATGTCAGAGCTAATGGATACAGAGTCTTCCCTAGTGGAAAAAACCCTACCAAAATGTATTTAAAATAGGCCTACATTTATTTCATACCAACTACAAAACCATTAATATATTTACTGACATCTTGCTTGAGATTTACTGACGTAAATATTCTAATCAATCTTTATTTGAAGTTCTTTTTTATTGTTTTGTATTGTTTTTTATTATTTTTACTTTTATTTAGCCTAATATTAAGCCTATGTTTAATATCACTATTAGTAAGGATAGTATGATCACTGTATAATTTGAATGCAAGATATTTAAAGTGTACCTAAGCACACTTTGTTCAACTTTAGCACAATCGGATAGACTTAAGTATATCTTTAGATGGACCTCATCACAAAAATACTTATTCCAATTTAGCAGACTTCAAGTATACCAATTTAGTATACTAAAAGTACCATTGCAGGGTATTTATATTAAGTACATAAATATGTAAATGTATTTGTAGTACACGTAGCATAAAATAAATGTGTTTCAAATACATTTTAGTACATTTATTTTCCCCTGGAATGCCTCCTGAATTACTACAAAATCACTCACACAAAACTGTCACATTAAAAGGCTGAATAAGAGCCAACCACATCAAATGTACAGTTTAATTGTGTATTTGTTTAATGAGTCTGTATAATTGGTGTGATGAAACATGTATTAATCTGTGGTGATGAGGCGTCCTGAGGTAGTACAAGTTTACAAAACAGAGAATAAGATTTTAGAAGCTTCAGTGAGAGAGACATTTATAGATCTATTGTATTGGGGAGAGCAAACAGCCTGTTTAGAAATTTCCAAAACAAAATCGACCTTGAATTCATCAGAAATGACAAAATTTGAAAATTACAGTGCACAGCATAAATGAGTAAACCCCCTTTGAAACTTAAATTCAGCATTTACTCGTTACTTAGAAGACATGTTAGGGTTCTTTAGAGATATGTTCCAGCAAGTCTGCTTGATCAATTGCCAAAGAAGCATATCAAATTTATTCAGGAAAATAAAATTTGCTTATCAAAGTGACAAAAAGTTGTGTCGCAAAAATGAGTACACCCCCCTGAAAGATACTACATATTTTTTTCTGATGTTAAGTTTAAGGCAATTTTTGATCAAAAGGTAAGTATGTTGAACCAAAACATTAATTAAAACTGTTATATATAGCCCACCATATCATTTTCAGACTTAATCCTGACAACAATGGAACCACTTGAGAGAGAACTGTCAGGAGACTTATTTCTTAGCACAAACGATGACAGTAGGACAAGATGATAACCAAATCATTGGTTTAAGTGTGAAAATATAAAAAAAAAGTAAGAGAAAAAAACAATGGACTTGCGACAAGGCCCCTGAAACAATCAGGCCTTCATTTTAAAGTTTCATTTATTGATGAGTGATTTTTTTTTTTGCTAAAGAAGGAGCAGGAGAAATACCAAGTGAGTTGTGCTTTATCAATGCTGTCATGAATTCACACACCACTTTGTGATTTAATACAAAAACTTGAAACTGAAGATACTACCCTCTCTTTATTCCCTGCGTCATTGGGCATTTTTTCAACATGGCAAGGATTATATGCAGTCTCCCATGGTGAAAAACCTTCTGTGGACATGTGCTTATCTTAACACTCTTGAGTGCCAATGAGGGATTCTGTAGATAAAGAGTTGAGCAACACGATTCGCTCGATTTATAAATCATGCGCACGATTTATAAATTGAGGGAACATAATAGTAAATCCTGTGCACGCTTTGCAAGAGTACCGACTCTGTCAATTCATCGCCATCTCGGAAACGCCACGCCGATATTGATCCTCGTTTTATTTCTCCTTTTGTCCCAAAGTTTGCTTGCCATGGTCCATAATGTTTGAACGAAACAACAACAGCGCGCCGCTAGCTATTATGAAGCTGTCCGTGTCTGTTTCCATGGTTACTGTGCAGTACTAGGAAACCAGGGATAACACAGATATTACGTCACTGACAGGCGCAAATGACAAGAGAGGGACGGAGCACTATTTAAAATTGTGATTTTCTCTGAATTTACAAATTCTTGGAAACATTTAGGATAATGTAAGTACACAGCTGAACGAAATATATAACACTGTGGTTTTTGGATATTTTAATAAAAAAATATTACATATTATACCTTTAAACAAATTTATACTGCTAGATTAAAACAAAAATGCAATGAAAATATATTGTGCATTCCTATTATTTTGTTTTCTTGGAACAAAATGCATCTTCTATGACACAATTGTGTAATTGTTTTAGATTAAGATATTTTAACTGATCATTTTTAATTATTATCAATTAAATGTTTTTTCTTTTATGAATTTTTATATCTTATATATCCACAGATTAGGTTAGCTATCTGGCCTTTTCACATCACATGTATTACAGCATGTAATTTTGCTGTCCACGCTAAAAAAAAAAAAAAAACATAAGTAAGGTGAAATCTGCATATTTCATGGGCTATGTGCCAAACCGCAGTCACACTAAAATCACTGCTGCTCTCCATAATCAAAAGGAACAAGGATCTTAAAATGTAACCATCTGATGAGATGGAATGATTTGAGAGAGAGAGAGAGAGAGAGAGAGATTAAAATTAAAAGAGTGAATATTACATGCTTGTTAGTTTATTTACTAAAACAGCAGAGTGAGAGAAAGTGACCATGTAAAGCCCATGGATATAACAGCTGAATCCAGATATACACTAAAGCTTCTAAGTGATTTTATAACTGAAACTAAACAGCTGTAATAAAAATAAATAAAAATTAAAGCAAATCATTCAAAATGATCTGTAGGCACTTATACTAAAACTGATGGGTCTAACAAACAAACAAACTAAGTTCTTTAGTACAAAATCAATATAAAATGAGTACTATGAGCTGTTTCTTGAGTTGTTGTTATGACTAATGTGATGGAGGATACGCCTCTCCTTATATTTTCATCACTATCACAGCTGTGTGCAACTTTATGTCTTAAGTGAACGTAAACAGTTGAGAGAGTACACACGTGTACACTTTCAGTATATCAGATACGTGCATTCGTTCAACCCAATATTCCTGCTGTCTGTGTTTTTAATGTTAATCAAACAACAAAGGACAAAGAAAAAAAAAAACTCACCGCTCTACTGAATAACTTATGGAACTTTAATAAGGATTAATTAAAAAGGATGTTTAATTTATAGTGCATATAGTCTATGCAGTGTTGTTTTACATTTGCTAACTTAAATTTCTGTACCTGAAAACTACTGTCAGACCCACCTGAAAAGCACTGTTTATTTTATTTGTATCTTTGTTATATTGTATTTATTCGTGCTTTTGCTTGTAATTTGATTACTTGTTCTTTTTTTATTACTGGTTGTCTTTAATAATGGTTTAAATTCATATTAGTTAGGCAAGTAGTTTTAGCTGTGGTATCAAAATTGCAATAGAAAATTATGAAAATAATGAAAAATTAACCTTTGAAATCACATTGGTCTAAGCCTTCCAACAGAGAAGTCAATAACACGAAATCAATAGCCCCTTGAGATTATAATCTAAATATTTTACACAAAATCCAGGATTCATCTGTAAACTTGACTTTCAATTTCCAACCTATTTTGGATTCATTTTAAGTCAGCCATATAGTAATTTTTAAACAATGGTTGAGTTAAATAAAATTGCCCAGCATGTTGGGCAAACATTAAACCCAACCGCTGGGTTTGTTCATTTTCAACACAATTTGGCTTGTTTCAATCCAGCATTTTTTTGAGTGTATGAAAAGTACAAGTGACTGATAGCGAATCTGATTATAGCCATGACAACACAGTTGATCCACATTGAGGATATGTAGGAGTCTGAAGCAACAACTCTAAAAGAAAAAATCGAAAAGCTGCACTTAAAATCACTCATCCTTGAAGTGCTCTGGACAATACATAACTGGTTGGGTTCCCACCAGAACTGAATGAACATGCTGGCATGTCTCTGCCTCAATAATAATAAAAGTTGAAGTGATGTCCAGGGTGATGCATGTTTTCCCAGCATGCATTTCTGTTGCTGGTTTTATAATTACAAGTAAAGCTCAAATTATGTTTCTTGTTGAGGAAAGTTTTTTTTCTGACTTTTTTTTCTTTTTCTTTTCATTCCACCTGGCAGACAATAAAACCCACAAATTTAACAGGTCATTGAAGTATGCGCAGTTATATGCAGGGATAAGAATATTATTTGTTGAATGTTGTAATGTTATTCAATGTTTTGTTTCATGTCATTTTTCCTTGTGCAATACAGAGCTCTAGACTAAAATGACCGCAAAAATTGGGAACAATTAAAAATAGTTAGATTTTAAAAAGAAAAAAAAAATCAGTTTGATTTTTCTGTCAAGAATTATCCACAAAACAATGTAAACAGGGACGGATGTGAACGATGATTCTGAACAACAATCTATATCAAGCAATGATGCCCACACGTTTAATTTAAGCAATGGTGTACACTAACAAAGTACTCCATTACTGAATTTAAGTCCATTTGTTACATTTGTACTTTATCAAAGTATCTTCATTGTAGGAAACTTTTATTTTTGACAACATTCTAGAAAAAGAAATATGACGTTCGTTGTTATTTTGAAGCGAAGAAATATATAATGTTAAAATAAAAATAGGTGCCAATCCGTTTCAGAGGTAAAGCCCTCTCTTACACTTCAAGCTCTCAGAGTGTTCTATCCAGGGCTTTGCTTCCTCTGCTGTCATAAACACAACAATAATGGCTGCACTGGGAGTTGTCCAAAAATGCACATCCGCATTTTTTACTGCACACAAACAACCAGTGTACAACTAGCTATGCTACTAGCTTTCACAGATGGAGCATGTAGCCAATTTATAGTCGATTACAGCAATATATGGTTTGTGTATATTCTTTGAACGGTCACAAAGTTTTAGTCTGTTATGGAAAATGCTAAGCTACAATAAATAATGTATTTAATTCCAAAGTCTATAAGGATTCGCATAAGATCACAAAAGTTTTATGCACTTTATTTATTTATTTAAATTTTCATACTTTAAAGATTGTTGCAACACAAAGTCCTTTAATGTTTGAATTCTTAAAAAAAAAATAGTAAATAGCAGATTGTATAATTTATGCAACACCACTTTGGTCAGCCATTTTGAATTGATGTTCTAATTAATTTTATTGATGTTATAACTGATGTTATAGTGGAATGAAAAGTATAAAGTAGTCCACCATAATGGTTCAGATGTAACAAACTCTGAATGGATAAAATGGCTTTTAAAGATTCGATGTCATGCATTGAATGTTTAATTCATTTTGAAAGTTTAATCTTCTTATATTGCATGACGATTATTAATTATTAGTTTGCTTATTTGCAAATCATGCATATTTAATGTTTGCATCAACTCAACTCACTTTTAAATGACAATGATTTACAAGTTGATTACTCATGATAACTCAATATTGCCAAATTTATCTATAACCTCTATCTGTATGCCTGTTAGATCCCTTTCTCATTTAATATGTAATTTGAGCAGGAGGAAAGAGCATCGAATTAATAAAATAAAAGTAAACGAAAAAAGCATTACAAATCTGTGAAAACAAGGGTAGAGAACACAATTGTCAGCGATGTGGTCCAGACAGAATTACTTCTCTTTTAACAAGTAAACAATATTAAAGTCTTATGGCAATTAACAAATGAACGCAAAAAAAAAGCATACACAATACAATCCACAAACATACAGAACGTGTCTGTAACTTAATGCATCAATAAATGCAGAGCTGTGTGCCTGAGTGTTAAAAACATACCTGGCTGCTCTTTTAGATTTCTCAACATTCAACATCAACTCAACATTTGAGACATATCTGATGATAGATGTGTTAACACACTTACAGTAGGGATTGATGGCATTTGTAATGCAAAGTCTAAGGTTGGTTTACACTGTAAATCTTAATGCACAGATATGATCTTTTGACCATATCCAATTATTTTGTCTTACATTTTTACATTCACTAGTATCCGATATCTGTTTACATTAATCCAAGCTCAGAATGATTCTGTTAGTGACTGCTTTACTAAGTGACATGGCTGACCCTCGGGATTTGAATGGGTATACTAAAATTATTTTATAATTTATGTCGGAGGCCACAATTATTTGCCTGCATGGTTAAGTTAAAAGATGTCATGGATGATTACAGCACAAAATCTGACTGAATGGATATAGACCAAAAAATAATGGTAATTTTTGTTTGTTGTCTTAGTAGCATGCACGCATTTTATTTATTTGAATGAATTCAAAGGAATTAACGAGAGAGAAAGAGAAATTGTAAGAGTGAATTACATTTGAGTGTCTGTATGTAATAGTGAAGCTTGTTAGTTTATTTAGAAAAACACCAAAGTTCCCTATCAGTATGGTCCACTTGCATTGCATCTGCTTTTAAGCTGATGCTTTTCCCTGAATCCTGATTGGTTCATGTCTGAGAGTTTCACAGACAAATGGTATTTCAGCCCCCAAAACGAGTTGGGTTGGGTGCCTACAGTTGTGTTCAAAATTATTCAACCCCCCAATGCTGTAAATGGTTTTAGAGAATTTAGAGTACATTTGTAATTGAATTCAGAATGAAATCCTACAAGGACTTCTTAAAGAAGCATATGCAACTAAAATGACATCAATTGGTTTTGTAATACAGTAGTAAATGTTTCTTTTGTGAATTCTTCATTGACACAATTATTCAACCCCTTAAAGACTACCACTCTGAAGAACAGAGGTCCATTGAAGTGTTTTCAATCAGGTATTGAAAGCACCTGTGGATGTCAGGGAGCAGCAATAAAGCCTAATAAGCACCAATTAGGCAGCTTTAAAATGACTGTGATACTCAGCTCCTTCTAGACATTTACTGGTGTGGTTACAAACATGGTGAAGTCAAGAGAATGGTCCAGGAAGACAAGAGAAGAGGTGATTACTCTTCACAGGAAGGGCAATGGCTATAAGAAGATTGCAAAGATGTTAAACATACCAAGAGACACCATAGGAAGCATCGTTCGCAAATTCAAGGCAAAGGGCACTGTTGAAACGCTACCTGGTCGTGGCAGAAAGAAGATGCTGACTTCGACTGCTGTGCGCTACCTGAAGCGTAGAGTGGAGAAAAGTCCCCGTGTGACTGCTGAGGAACTGAGAAAAGATTTGTCAGATGTAGGTACTGAAGTTTCTGCTCAGACAATACGGCGCACCCTGCGTAATGAAGGCCTCCATGCCAGAACTCCCAGGCGCACCCCCTTGCTGTCTCCAAAGAATAAGAAGAGTCGACTGCAGTATGCCAAAAGTCATGTGGACAAACCACAGAAGTTTTGGGATAGTGTTCTGTGGACTGATGAAACAAAATTAGAACTGTTTGGGCCCATGGATCAACGCTATGTTTGGAGGAGGAAGAACAAGGCCTATGAAGAAAAGAACACCTTGCCTACTGTGAAGCATGGCGGGGGGTCAATCATGCTTTGGGGCTGTTTTGCTTCTGCAGGTACTGGGAAGCTTCAGCGTGTGCAAGGTACCATGAATTCTCTTCAGTACCAGGAGATATTGGAGGACAATGTGATGCAGTCCGTCACAAACCTGAGGCTTGGGAGACGTTGGACCTTTCAACAGGACAATGATCCCAAGCATACCTCCAAGTCCACTAGAGCATGGTTGCAGATTAAAGGCTGGAACATTTTGAAATGGCCATCGCAGTCACCAGACTTAAATCCGATTGAGAACCTCTGGTGGGACTTAAAGAAAGCAGTTGCAGTGCGCAAGCCTAAGAATGTGACTGAACTGGAGGCTTTTGCCCATGATGAATGGGCGAAGATACCCGTAGCTCGCTGCAAGACACTTGTGTCAAGCTATGCTTCACGTTTAAAAGCTGTTATAACTGTAAAAGGATGTTGTACTAAGTATTAAGATTGAATGTCACTTGGGGGTTGAATAAAACTGATAATGATGTGAGCAGAGAAAAGACATTTGTGGTTATTTCATTATAAATGTTATGTTATATTTGTCTGACCTACACGTGCCTCTTTGATTTAATTGTAAGCAGTATGACTGAATGATCAAAATCAATGTCAAACCGGCCAAAACAATCAATTTCAGTGGGGGTTGAATAATTTTGAACACAACTGTACATAGAAATGCCAGATCTCGTCAGAATCTTTTTCCTTCAGTGCGAAGATCATCTCGCTGATCCAAAAAAGACTGAAGCCTCTCTACTCACCTCTTCTCATCGTCAAACGAGCTGCATAGTGGATAAGATGCTCGGCAAGCAATTTGACTTAGCGGCACTCTGAGCGCACATTGATTGGACCCTGCTGACTCCAGCAATGTATAAAAGAGCAAATTTAGAGAAAATTTTCAGTGATAAAGTCACACTGTGAATGTGGCTTGTGCAGGGCTCAATTGCCCGCTCTGGTTGAGCACTCTGCAAGAGTGTGGCTCTTGCCTGGGTCATGCTGACGCCAAGGCAGTGCTTCTGGATTCCAACTGCCCACACTGCGAGAAGCTGAACTACACCACGCTGTGCTCTCGGCAATCGCACCACTTCCTCTTCTCCTTCCCCTCTTGAGCTGAGGAAAAAGAAGAAATGAAGCTACCCAGATGAGCAACAAGGCGGAAGCAAGCTCACGTCGTCCCAGTGCCTCGCTCTCCCCTCGCATTGACGAGTCCCCTATGTTCTTCACCCGAGATCAACACCCCTCATCTGGTAAGAGTGGCATGACCTCATTCGGCAGATCTGAGGAGGATGTGGACTCTGTATCACTGGCAGCTTCAGACTGTGAAGAGTGGGAGAACTCCAGTGATGACTCTGGCCTACTGTTGCTTAAATAGGTTGATGAAGCGTGACTGCATTTGGACTCGGAAATTCTGTGAGTCCTCACTAAAACTATTGAAGAGCTCGGTTTGGACTGGTCGGCCCCAGAAGAAACCGCCTACCGCCAGCCAGCCAACCAACGAGTGGTTCCTGCAACCAGGGTGTTGCCAGCAAGCCCCTAGCTAGTGCCCAGCCCCTTTCTTTGCGGAGGTCCATCAGGAACCATACTAGACGGCTTCATAGAACGTTACTAAAAGGGCCATCTGCATTACTGCCTCTAGTTACTCCAAGATGGCCCCACCAACTCAGCAGCAATTAAGGCCAGCTTCAGCACTCGTCCAGCCCCAGTCAAAAGCAGAGCCAGAAGTCAAGCCACGGCTCTGCCCAGCTAAGCAGGACTCTTTTCCAAAACGTTAAGGGCCTCACCCAAAGCTAGAGTTGGACCCTGTGCAGTCAAAGCAGTCCTAATACACTGGACAGAGGACAAAACCTGCGAGGCCACTTTTCCGGACCACCCTCAAAACAAGTTCATTTTCCAGTCCTCTTTTCAGCTCAGGGCACTAGACACAATGTGATTGTTGCTGGTTCTGGGCCTGCCCTACCAATATGTGCTCCCAAAACCCCCACTGCTGTTACCACTGCAAAACAAACAAATATTTTACATTATTTTACAAATATTTTACATTTCTCCTCCAGTCAACAGTGTAACAGGTGCTATTCTTACGATCCAGCGCGAGACACAACTTGTAGCACTTCCACCATTCTGCAATTGGTGGGCCATCCCAGGAATGTTGAGCTGGATATTGGGGATAACAGAACGAGGTTACTCGCTCCTATTCACCCGCAGGCCACCCCACTTCAGGGGCATAGTTCACACATCAATCTCAGACAATAGCTCTCATGTTCTCAGAGCCAAAGTTCATTTCCCGCTGAGAAAAGGTACAGTGGAGAAATTGTCCACAGAGTACAGTGAGTCAGGCTTCTAGAGTTGCTACTTCTTTGTCCCTAGAAGGATGATGGCCTCAGGCCCATCCTCTATCTCAGATGTTTGAATCATACCCTCATGAGACGGCTATTCAGAATGCTGTCTATCAAACAACTCCTCATGCAAATTTGCCCCAGAGATTGGTTTATATTTGTGAATCTGAAAGATGCTTACTTTCACATCAAGATAGCACCCTATCACAGACTGTTCTTGAGATTTGCATTCGAGGGGGTGGCTTACCAACTTATACAGTCTTCCCTTTAGATTTCAGGGTCAAACTTGGTAAGAGCTCTCTGCTTCCCAGTCAACGGATTCCATTCCAGTGATAACTCTTCAACTCAGCCAAATGGAGTCTTGGCTCTCTAATGAGCATGCCTTGAAGATCAGAAGCATTTCGGCCTCATTCAGGGCGGAGTCCAACCACCCCCTCAAGAGGTTTCAGAAGCTCCTAGGTCTCATGGTGGCAGCTTCCTGTGTCATTCTGCTAGGATTGCTCCAAATGCGTCCACTTCAACAAGATGCCTTTACTCACAGAAATGGCCATTTTTTTCAAGCTGGTACCTAGCTCGAAAATAGATCCCATTGAATGTGATGCTGTCTGAGTTCTCACGCTCCTTCAGGAGATGCTGGACAGTGGGTAGGCCCCTGCACTCTCAAAGTTTATGTGGCAGCCATCATGGCAAATCATGACCCAATAGTCAGCCAATCGACTGGGAAGCACGACTTGGTAATTAAGTTTCTCAAGGAAGCTAGGTGGTTGAACCTCCACATCCATGTTCGGTCCCAGAGCTCTTGGGACTTGTCCACAATCCTTAGGTCACTATGGGGCCCTCTCTTCAAGCCCCTTGAGTCAACTGACCTTTGGTCTCTCTCGCTTAAGACTGCTGTCTTGCTGGCTTTACTGTCAGAGAAGAAAGTCGGAGACTTGCAGGCTCTGTCTGTGGATACTTCCTGCCTTGAATTTGGCCCCAAATGATCCTAATGGTCCTTAGGACAAGGAAAGTCTATGTGGCAAAAGTACACCCCGTTTAGAATGCAGGTGATTGCACTGTCAGCTCTTCCGCAGGCACCTCACTCTTTCTGTCCCATCAGGGCCCTTATGGTGTATATTTACAGCTCTGGACAATATCAGATAATCAGAGCAGTTATTTGCCTGCTTCGGAGGCTGCACTAGAGGTTTGCCAGTCTTGATGCAGAGACTTTCCAGATGGATTGTAATAGTCTTTGTCATGCCTCTTGGAAGTCAGGGCCCACTCCACCAGAGGGATTGCCTCCTCCTTGGGCATGGCCCAGAGTAGTATCTTTTGCTGATATCTCTAGGGGAGCCAGCTGGCCTCCTCATCCACCTTCACCAGATTTTATAACCTGGACATCCCTGCTCTTCAGGCACGGGTGTTGTCAGTTTAATGGACTACAGTGGACACTATGGACTACTTAGACTACAGTCTGAGGCTCTTCCTACGCAGCTGGTTATGGGCCCTCAATTGAGCGTCACCCTGGCTGTTGGCTCATAGAGCGACTTCCGTTCTTGTAGTGCGATGATATTGGATTAAGTTCCCCATAAGCATCAGCCTAAAAGCAGACAAAATGCAAGTGAATCTTATCGAAAGGGAAATTTTAGGTTACTCATGTAACCATGATTCCCTGAAAAAATGGTAAGGAGCATCGTGTAGCTTGCCGTGCTACTGTGCTGCCCATGAGTCACGCCATGCTGCTCCTCAGTCGAAAGATTATGACAAGATCTGGCATCTCTGTGGCTTTTATAGGCAGCCAATTCTACCCGTTTTGGCAGGCTGAAAAGGCATTCGTCTGAAACTCACAGACGTGAACCAATACGGCTTTTCCCCCATTTGCATCAGCTTAAAAGCATTATCCCATTATCTCAGGGAATCGCGGTAATGTGAGTAAATCTAAACCTAAAACGTTATCACCTCATTGCTGAGAAATAGATAATGTAGTTAATGTAGTTTTCAGTAGTGAAGCTGTTTTATTTTAAAAATTCACAGGGCAGAGATTCTATGTTCCCGAAAGCTTCTGTCTGTGTGCAACTTCTTAACTATAAAGTTTCCAACTTAGTAAAAAAAAAAAAAACCTGCGAGTTTTAGTGCTAGCATATACAGACACATCTGCTTCATAATACGACATTAAAATCTCCCCAAAAAAATATTGAAGATTTTGGGTTTGGGTTTACACGAAATCCGATCTGTCAGATACGAGTAAAAAATCTGATTTTTTTGTGCCAGTGTAAATGCAGCCTAACAGTTACAGACACTGATCCTGTAACGTTCCGGACAGGAACAGGAAGGATTGCTCGAAAACGGGAGTTTAGCATTTAAAGTTTAATGCAAAAACGGGCATACCAACAAGGGACAGACATGTAACAGTGTGCGAAGCACAAACAATAACCGACAAAGACTGAACTGACTGGGGAGTATAAATACATAGGAGGAACTAATAAACACAGGTGAAAGAAGATAAACTAATCAAGGATAACTGACGACAGGTGAAGACATTAACTGAATAACACGTGACTAGAAAGGACTACACAGGACAGAGCTGAATACATGTTACAGATCCATAAATCCTAGTTCACCTGTATATAATTCTAGAAACCCCATAAAATATGTATATAATATATATGCACATTTCAGAGATATCAGTAAGTAACAGAGAAACTAAACATCTGTCAGGGAAGGCATGCAGCACTTTTCTGCATACCATTTTTCAAAATCAAATGGCCTTTTTTTCCAACATCTGATTATATGTTAAATTATTATAAATGCATTTTATAGAACTCTATATTTTAGACGCTTTTGATTTTTCTCCATTTTAATATATAATATTTGTAAGCATTATTTTATATATCGACCTGTAGTACATGTAATATTTACAAATATTATGTGTATTGTCGCAATGAATATGCGCTCATAAAAGTCAGTAACACTTTATTTTAGTGTCATTGTTACATATGTTACATATAGTTACTGTAGTAATAACTAGAAATTATGCATAGTTAATGCAATTAACCCTAAGCCAAACCCTCACCCTAAATCTATAGTAGGTACATGCAGTAAATTGTTATTTCTCAGTACTTACAAATATAATTACACTGTAATACTGACACCTTAAAATAAAACATAACCTAAAAGTCAATGCATAAAAATGATAAATATTTAGAAACACGAATACTTCCAGATGGAGTACATTGCTGAATGTCAATTGAAGTATTTCATTTAAACTACCCTACTAAATATGTCACCATCTGCCAATCAAAGAACAAGTGCTTGTCAAAGAATAAAGCACATAGTCTAACAAATAAATAAGAGACTATCACACTCAACTGTCACATCCAGAGGCGTTCACTAATTAAAAAAACAAAAAACATTTTATACAATAATTAGCAGGGCATGTTACAACTGTTACCTAATCCAGCATGTGGGCATGTAAATCATAAAATACAATTTAATCATAGATGGATGGTGTATGACAGTTAATCACCAACAGAAATGTAATGAGTGTGACAGAAATGTTTATACACAACACTCCAAGTTTACATAATCTCCTCGACATCCACTAGGATGACTGTCAGGCCCTTTCCTCTAGATCTCTGTTCTTCCAATAACCGAATTGTGAACTCCTACATTGTAAAAAAAATAATCTGTTGCTGAATGTTATATGATTTATTGATTTAAGAAACTGAGAAGACAAATATGCACAACCGTTCAAAATATTGTAAAATATTAGTACACTTTAAAATGAATATTTTCTAATTTAAATGAAAATGTAGTTTATTCCTGTGATGGCAGCTATTTCCAGTCTTCAGTGTCACAGTGTCATTTCTGTTTCAAGTTTTGTTTTATTTTCATGTTTGTATGTCTTTTATTTTGAAATTTTCATGATCTTAGTCCATGTCACGAGTTTTCCTCTTGTTGTGATTACCCATTGCCTTTTTTAAGCCCTCGTGTTTGCAATGTGTCCCTGTCGTTAAAATATGTGTGCTGTTCCATGTCTCACAAATCAGGTTAAGTCAAGTTTGTAGTTGTTCATGTTTGCTTTACTTCCTGTTTTGGATTCTATTCATTGTTTATGTTTCACGACTTTGGACAAATATAGTTCCACTTGGGCACACTTCATCATCTTCATCTGCTCCATTGCCAAGCTAGCCACATTACACACATACAGAAATTATTTTACTTTTTTTTTTTTAATTTATTTTAATTCCTGACAAGCATTGGTCAATCCTGAAGCCACTTTTTCAAAACTCTTCACAGTCTGCCTTATTAGCATGAATCTTGGCCAAACAGTTCATCTCACCTCCAAATCTCACTCAGACCAACAAAACACTTCATATTTGCCTAAAACTAAGCTTGTTCCACCATGACATTGGCAACATTTCTCATTCAGAAAGCATCAAGGATGAACTCCCGGATGAAGCCAGAGTTGGACCATGTAGACAGGGAACTAAGCAGTTTGGGCATAATTGTGTGAATATTAAAAGGCAACCCATAGGGCCATATGATCCAATAACAGTGATGTCCAACTTTAAGCATGTAGATTTGGTCAGAAACCCTAATCCGACCACATAGGTAGGGAACAGAGCAAAGCACCAGTAAATAATAAAGGCATATGCCAAACAGACAGGGAATGAAGTGGACAGTGTAACCCTCTAAAAACACATGACAATGACATCAACCAACAATGGTGGCATACTTAAGAATAGAAACCAAGGTCAAAAGCCAGAATCTAACCACATAGATAGAGAACGAAGCAGAGTGAGTAACGCTGTAAATCAGGGGTGCCTAATCCTGTTCCTGAAGATCTGCTTTCCTGCAAATTTGAGCTCCAAACCTGATCAAACAAAACTGAATCTGTCACTTGATAATTACAGACAGTTGTGTTGGATCAGGGTTGGACAGGGAACGAAGCAGTGCGCATAACCCTGTAAATAATATGGAGATACATAGGATAGATATGAAACGAAGCAGTGCGCATAACCCTGTAAATAATACGGAGATACATAGGATAGATATGAAACGAAGCAGTGCGCATAACCCTGTAAATAATTGAAATACATCAAACAACAATGCCATACTTTAACTGTGAGACCTAGATCAAAAACCAAGATCTAACCACAAAGTTAGGGACAAGGTTTGAGGAAAGGTCTACCTGTAAGTAGACAAGGTTGTATTAGAAAGATGGCCCAAAAAGTAATGCTTACCTTCTATGGTCATAAAAGAGACTGTCGTAAAAGATATCTAAATATAGGCACTGGAAATGAGGCAATGAGGTCTTACGGGTCCCAACTCATACTGTAACAAAACCATCATGGAAATAAGGTTTCCGATCCTGGCCAAAAGTCGAGATTTGATCACATACTGGAATGCCTCAGTAGAATTAAGCATAATAGTATCACATTGACGGCGGCCATCCAGAGACCCAGCAATAACAGTTTTATTACGCATGCAGTTGCATAATCAATATGCATCTTTTGCAAATACTGATGGCAAAGTCCTCCAATGTAGGAACCAAGGAAAATACATAGACAGGGAATAAAAAACAAAGTGCGTCGTCAGGGTCTGAAACTAACCACACCTACCAATAGCCAGTGACTTAAGAAGATTTACAGGCCATAAATATTTTTTACTGGCCATTTTTGCAAAAACAGGCAGTGATGACACCAAATTTTAGATACCAGTGAAAATTCCCGATTCTCTTCCAATTTTGATACCACAGCTAAATCTACTATCCTAAATAATAGCCTATGTATGTAAATGTAGTCTGCATAGTTTTCACGGCATAAATTAAACAGATTAATCCTTATTACAGTTTTTTTTTTACAATCGCTAGGACCCATTTGTCAATACTTGGGTCACTTTTTCACTTTTTTTGGGCTAAACTGGGGATCATTTAGCATTGCTTTGGCACAAAATGCATTTAATGACTACATATTTCAAATTATATTAAATCTTTTCTCACTTCGACACATAAACGGCAAAACTTTTTGTAATTTGCACATGCTCACATATGGTTTTCAAAACTGTTAAACTTAAGTTCAAAACAATAACATAATACAAAACTGAATAAGACAGAAATATGCTGCATTTCTACAGTAATATTGTAATGAAATACATTCTGAATCTAAAAAATAAAATACTATCAAAGCAATTAGATGAAACTGAACACCTACACAAGCATTAGTCTTTTCATTATGACCCATTCAAAAGGGAAAACTTCAGAATAATTTTGCACTGTTAAGTAAACATGGTTCATGTAACAAACGGCTGTGAATGATTAACAATAGAGAGTGTTATTCTTGTTTTCTTAAGAAATTTTTACAAAAGAAAACATTGTATAATGCTACCTGATGTTAGCGTTTTTTAGGTCAGTGTTTTATGACTGACAAAATGTGTTTGCTTGGTAAAAAACTTTGCTTGTATTCTGGAAAAATGAATTTATTTGAGACAGGTATGAAGTGTTTTAGTAGACTTAATACATTTTGAATGTGAAATAACTGCTGTGCCAAGATGAAAGTTGGTTAGAAGAACTGTGTGAAAAGTTTTGAAAAAAAGTGACCTAAGTATTGAAAAATGAATCAAAATTTATCACACACCAATCAGAACCTTCAATAAAAGAGCTTGAGTCAGTTCATTCAGTTTTGGAACAATAGATCCAGAGAGACGTGATTGAAAAGGTCGAGGACACCAGAGAGGAGGAGGATGAAGATGAGCAGTAATGAGTGGAGGAAGAGGGGAAGGAAGAGGAGGAGAACAAGGAGTCGAGGAGACAAGGAATCTCAGATGAAATTCGTGCAACTTCTTGACCGTGTCCTTGTCCATGGTATGACAATGAGGGAAGTTGGGCAATGAGTTCAGCCAAAATTAAGTTGCTTCACCGTCGCCTCAATAATACGACTCTTCAGGGAGGAACCTCAGTGGTGTACCTCAGTACTCTACTGTTACTTTTGAGTAAGTCAGTACTTCTATCTCTGTAGGACACAGAGACGATGGAATGGAAGAAGTCTGACTAGACATTTCAGTTGATGGATCAGGCAACACGGATAACAAAAACAAGTAAAACTCTCATTGATCTGGCATTTACAAATAAACCTGAAAGGGCAATAAAAATATTTAATCTGCTAACAGGTTTATCCGATCATAACATGATCCTGGTTGTTAGAAATGAAACGTCACACTTTTAAATCAGGAGTAGCAGGCATCTCCAAGAGTAAAATTATAAAATTTGAAAATAATATAAAAAATATTAATTGGAATGATGCATTACAAATTGGTGACAAAAACTGTGAAACTGTGATGAGAACCATTGAAAAATTATTTCAAAAGTATACACAATTGTTAAAATGTATAGTGCATCCCTTCTATGGCTAAATTGAGACATCCATCAACTCATAAAAAAGAGAGATTTTGATGAAGAAACACAGACAGATATTCTAAGCTTTAAATCTTTGAGAAATAAAGTAGATAGTGAAATGAGAAAGACAAAAATTGCATATTTTGACATTAGATTGCAGAATAAGGAGGAAATAGCTAATCTCTTTGGAAGTGCATTAACAAACTTTCTAATCGAGAATTTAACAAAGCAAACCATTGTTGGAGCTGCACATAAAAGAAAGACATAGTACTAATAGCACTGAAAATTGCTAAAGAATTTAACAGATATTTTATCCAGTCTGTGGGAGGACTTGCTAAATTGTTTGAACCTGTACAATTACCTCAATATGCAATAAAGGACATCCTCATCCTTTTATATGTCTGAGGTTGATGAAGATACTCCAAATTGTTAATCAACTGAATAATTCAAGGGCTAAGGATATATTTGGAATTGATACCTCATTCGTACAAAAAAAAGCAAAAAAAAAAAAGCTAAAGGGCTTGTTTACTAAAGCCCTTGTTAAATTTGATAAATTTATCTATTAGAGAAAGTAAAATCCCCTCAAATTATAAAACTTTTATTAAAACCCCAATTTTTAAAGCAGGATCATCTGATGGCATTCAGAATTATTGACCAATTTCTATACTCCCTGCAATTGCTAAAATTCTGGAAAAGTTGGTAGTTGAACAACTTATGAACTATATAGAAAAAAATGATCAACTTCACTCTAAACAGTTTGGTTTTAGGCCCAAGTATTCAACAGAAATGGCAAACTGCTTACTCACAGAATTTATTAATTTATTTATTCGTTTTTTTAATTCTCAAAAAGACATTTGATCATGTGAATCATGAAATATTCATGAAAAATTAAATCTTTTTAGTTTCTCTCAGCAGGCAGTAAATTGTTTTCGATCATATTTATAATCTCAAGATCAGTGTGTTAAAATAAATAGTTTTAGATCATCTTTACAAAACTTTGATATGGGTCTCCCTCAAAGGCCAATTTTAGGTCCACTGTCATTTTCCTTATATGTCAATGATTTACCAAATTGTTGTAAAGAACTAAATGTTAGTTATATGCAGATGATACAGTCATCTGCAGCAGATATATTAACAAATGAAAACACTGTTGCATCAGAGTGGCTGCAAAACATCTGTTTGACACTGAATTGTTCAAAAATTGTCTCAATGTGTTTTTCAATTAGAAGGAAGGAAATGAGTGGGTTTATAATTAAGATCAATAAAAAGGCAATAGAATATTTTAAATATTTATAGGTGTTATTTTAGATTCTCAATTGAAATTTGATATGCATGTAATGAGGCTATGAAGAACAAACTCTAATTGTTTTTTATGATTAGACCATATTTCCTGAAAGAAGTTACGCTATACATGCAGGCAATGGACTGGAGTCTCTCAACTGACAATCAAACCTGTTAGATCTCTATATCAACAAACACTATAAAATATTTTGGACAAGAAACCAGTTAGATGGCATCATTGTAATATTTTGTATATTTTACAAAAATATAGTTTTGAAAAAGTTATAAATTTGTCTCTCATTAAAATGGTTTTTAAATGTGTAGATAATCTTACTCCAAATATTATATGCCAATAATATCAAAACAGAGTAGTAAGGGATCACTACAAGAGGTGCAACTAATCAGAATTGCACAGCACCTAAGAGAAAAACTACATTTGCACAATACACATTTTCAGGTAAAGGTACACTGCTTTGGAACAATCTGCCAGCTGAACTGAAAATGCAAAGAAATCTAAAAAAGTGGTTCAAACAAAAGCACGTTTGTGAACACTGATGGTACACAGTCTCAGTTTTCTTTTATTATTGTTACATTTATGTTATATGCTTAGATGTTTGTGTGATTATTGTTTTACTGTTGTTAAAAAAGCCTAAGCAGGGACTGAGGCTGCAAATTAGCCTTTGGCTAGAAGCCTGTATGTGGAGCATTGGCTGCTTGAAATTGTAACAATGTTATACTGCATTGTTCCTGTTAAATAAACTAATAAATAAATAAATAAAATAAACGTGCTACATTTACTCCATTTCATTTACTTACTCGAGTACATTTCAAATGACAATATATTTTAATGCAATAAATGCGAAGAAATGCACAGTCTATTCCAAGTGTGCTGTCTCTTTTTACTGGGGCATGAGTGATGCCCCATTCACAAATATCACTCTATTCTTTTCAGAGACGATCAGGCAAAATGGCCTGAAATTGTTCACGAATCAGTTTAAGTGATTTGTTCAGTTCACTGTATGTATTGAATCATTTGAAGCGGATTCTCACGGGAAAACTACAGAACACGGAAACTTAAAGAACATTGGATGGAGTGGATCCGAACCTACAAACTACTGAAACCAATTGTGCAAATGCATCCTATTATTTGTCTTCAGTGATGAAGATGACTTGTACTTTTACTTGAGTATAGTTTTTGGTTACTCTACTCACCTCTGATTTTGCATGTAATTCATATTATTTATTATGCATATTATTCTTTTTTTCTTTCATTATTGGGTCAAAAATGGATACTGATAAGGCACAAAGTATGTTTCCTTCCTTGTGTGTACCATCCTATAATTAAAAACTGCCTTTTTGCTTCTTTTATGCACGTTAATACTATCCTAAGCAACCATATAACTTAATTGGAAAATTAAAATATGCACAATAATGCTAAACTTCATTTTTTGGACATTTACCATAGGGTAGCATAAAAACAATGATATGTAATGTTCAATGTCAATTGTCTACACCTTAGTAGCTTTGACTAACAAACCTTGTCATTTAGCTAGTTTTTAGCTAGCTTGCACAAACATGTCTAATTTTGCAAAAGCTGGCCGGTGGATCAAAGAACATTCTAAGAGCCAGATTTATGAAGTAAACCAGAGATTAAAATAAATCATAGGACTATATTTACACTCAGTAATAATGTTAAATTGTCTGTCATTTTTCATGAATATAAATCCCACAACCATTACAGTAATAAAACCTCTCAGATATATTTAGGTTTAACATCTTCATCTCCATCATGTTGCTCCATCATGTCTGAGACCCACCTACTCAGCACAATAATAGCTCACTTTCTAAAATATTACCATGAAGACTTTAAAGTCAAAGCCAATTACCAATGACCCATTATTCAGTAATCTAAGGCATGTCTTTCTGTTGAAAAAGATTGATGTGTCAAACTGTCTATGTATGTTGGAACAAAACTGTTTATTTTAGGGTGGAACGTTGATTAACATAGCTCGTCCACTTCTGCTCTAGCTGTTTTCTGACCCTTGCATAATTATGTAACTGTCCCCTGGTGTCTGGGCACCATATACATCAGTACATGTAATACATCTGAAATTAAATTGTTTCCTAAACAAAATTAAATAATTTAAAAAAATAAATGACAGTTCATAAAAGAATCAAGTGTTGTGAATAAAACTCTTGGTCCTTATTGGAACATTTTATATTCCTCTCAGACTATAAAGTCTTTTAGAGCTCTCTTTCCTCTCTAAAAAATGAACAAGTTCTAAAATGGTAATTGATCCTCATCTCATTTCACCTTTTCTTCTCATAAAACCAGCAATTTTTCATCCATATGCAAACAAGTCAATTAAACCTGATTCTGCCATGATGTGCAATCACATTTACAGTTGCCTGATATTTATAATTCCACATTTAATGAAGAGTGAGAAGAATAGGAGGAGACGAAAGATTGAGTAAATATTACAGAAATTTTGACTTGACTTCATCAAAATTACACTCGCTCATGGAGCAGCTTTGTGTGTATAATTGTGTGTGTTTGTCTTTTATCGGTAGTCTGATCTTTGTACAACACACTGTAAACAGGTCAGGTTAGAATGACCTGCTCGTACTCGCCTGCTCCACCCACAGAAAATTAATGGCAACACAAAAATACCAATCTCCCAGCCTTGAGCTAATTCCATACACACACACACACACACACACACACACACAATAATTATAGCCAAAGTACACTCCCATCAAATATCTAATATCAAACTCAATTAAACGAATGTCAAAATAAAACAGAGCCCCCACACTCACACAGACTGGTTGTTTTGGTATTAATTTGCAGTGGGCGAAGCAACCACGGCGTGTGTGTGTGTGTGTGTGTGTGTGTGTCTGTGTGTGTGTCTGTGTGTGCGCATGTGTGTGTTAGAGAGAGTGATTCAGAAAATTCATTACTTCCTACAACAGCTGATGTCAGGCTGACTTCATAGAAATGTCTTCTGATTACTTTTCTGAGAGCTTTCATAATTCACACACACGTTGGGTTTTTGTGTCTTATCAGGACTTTTCATCAATTATTATTGTTATAGAGCAGTGTTTCTCAAACTTTTTCAGCCCAACGACCACTTTATCTTCTAATTTTTTTCTGAGGACCACCTAACAGAATCCCACTCTAACACGCCCCCCCCCCCCCCCCCAAAAAAAAAACACAACAAAATAGGAAGGATAAACTAAATTTAAGTTTAATATGCAACTGTTTCAAGTGAAAAAATAATTATTCAAACACAAATGCAATTATATGATCTATTTTTTCGTTATTAAAACACACTGATAACTCCAGACTAACTTTTCCACTGGTGCTACCAATTTTCTCATTTGGTCGCACATTTTTTGCTACAACAATTTTAATCAATGCATGCTTGATGAATAATCGTCTTAATCTTAAATATATTAAATCACAGTGGCTGATGGCCGATATAAATCTGGTATATATGTATAATTTACATTTATTTTAATTCATATTTAATAAATTATAAATATGAAAAGTATGAATTAACCGAAATATATATATATATATATATATATATATATATAGATCGTGTTTCAGCTGAACTGAAGTCTGAATTCACTTCACACCGATCGACTGTCACACACAGAATACATGCGTTCATGAGGGTTACAAACACTTCAGAAAATCTCACTTTTGTATTTGAATAAATCTGCAAGGTCTGTGAAATTAAATGTTAATTAGATATTCAGAGATTTGTTTTAAAGATATAGATGTGTATTTGCTGAATGCTGAAGGTAAATGAGAAAATATTAGCCGTTAGTTTGCCTTTCTGTAACTAATAATATAAAAGCAACGAAAGCAATGATGCTGCGTTTGAATTTTCACGACAGAGACGTGTTTATACACATTACCTTGACAACACTATTTGACTCATCATTAGTTGTGTCTGTATGCTGGCTCATCCTTTCCACCAGCATCCTTGACCTCCAAACTTGTTTTTTTTTTATGATTATTATTCAGCTTTTAACCTTTTCCTTTTTATATGGCTTAATTCCTAAATTTCCTGAATTCCTAATTGGCGCGTTTTATCATCATTGTGCAATGCAATGTACGTTCGCTCTCATAGCGATTAATAAATAGAACTGCATGTGTCTTGCGGAAGAACATTTTAGCCGGAACTACTTCTCACTGTTTGTCTATTACGAGTCACGCAGGTACTGTGATACTCCGCAGCCGAGCCGAACCTGGTCTGAAATAGTCCGAATATAAACACTTATTATAGGCGCACCGTAGTGATTCAGGATAAGACAAAAACACGGTTTGGAAAATGGATTCATGATATAAATTGTTCATTTTGAAAACAAAACAGTTACGGACGGCAGCCGCTGCTGATATCTCGTTCTGTTACACACAATAACATGATCATGCACTCGCACAAATGCGACCACAAAAAATTTCAACTCCCACATCCTCAAAAAAAGGTCGCAGCCTGGAACCCTGCTGATGTCAACCCCTCCGCCCGCGATCCGGTGCGGGTTAAGAGCTTGCCTAGTTTAGGTCATCTTTTCGCGGACCACTAGGGGTCGATGGCGGACCACACTTTGAGAATTACTGTTATAGAGTACCAAACCCTAACCCCAAATCTTACATTACAGAAAAATCTAGTGTGATTTATAAAGCTGTATTACTCATGGGGATGGAAATTTTGTCCCTACAACATTCAGAATTTCAGTTTTTCCTATCCTTGTGGGGACACTGACACACATGTGCACACAGGCTGTGCTGCTTCTCTGAAGCCCTCAAGGCATTGCACATGCTCCGTCCTGAGCCAATGTTGAATGTTTCACATAGTTGTGAAGTTTCTGAATAGGCTTTGACATAAATGGGTTAATTTTAATTGCACTTTGGTTGAAGTGAAAGTGCTGAGAGATCACAAAATACCCATAAGAACAGTTCAAAGACAAAGTGTCAAAGACAATGCAAAGTCTGCTGTATTTGCAATATGTGACCGCACAGTTAACATGCACTTGTGTTTGTAAATATGAGTTTGTATGTGAGTTTGTCCCTCCCCATGTCTGTTTAATGGAGTTTTAGTCTGTTTGTTGCTGCAGTGGCCTGAGGGTTGAAGGTATTTTGTATTTTGTTCATTTCTCTTTTTTTTCTTTTTTTCTTTTTTTTTGGTACTTTTGTTGGTTATTTTTGAAAAAAAAGTTGTATTTTGCATTATTCGTTTTGAATCTAATTTGGATGATTCTTTTCTTATACGATTTTTTTTTTGTCTTATTCATCTATCAATATTATATTATTGGGCTTGGATTATTTAAATAAATACTAATTTACACTTGAAAAAATTTTGTATTCATTCATCACAACTGGTGTCAGAAGTGGGATGGCCATAAAAGAGCAGAAGTGAATTTTTTTTTTTAAACTGTTCAGTCAACAGTGTCGGCCCAGAATGGCTCTTAAAAAGGTGCAGACAGTACAAGCAGAGGTTGAGGAACCTGCTAGAGATGTGGCGGAAGGAGATAATGATGGTGAACCAGAAGCAGAACTAGGGAGCATTGCTGAGGATGTCAGATTGGCTCAAGACTGCCACATGGAGCAAGAGGCTGGCCGACAGGATGCTCGGTGGAGAGCAATACAGCATCAGTTCTCTCTTCTGCAGCTAGAGGTGCATATGAGAACAACACCAGATCCAAGGCCCGGCAGTGGTATCCAGTATGGCCTTTCATCACAACCAACAGTCCAGTGAGTGCCCTCAGTCTTAACGGATGCTTCAAGCAGCAGACAGATGGCATCACCACCTGCATCTCCACTGGAAAGCTAAGGACAGAATTAGTTGACAATTGAGAGGGAGCCACACCTGCAAAGACTGAGTGAGACGGATGAAGTAAAGCATTATTTAGCTACATTTCAATGAATAGCTGTGGCATGTTGGTGGCCAACAACCGACGGGGTTAGTGCCACTCCTAACTGGCAAAGCTAGGCCTTCATATGTGCATATGGATATGGTAGACTCACTTGATTATGATAAAATCAAGGCGGCCATTCTTGCTAATTGTGACAAATTCAGTGACTTATCAACTTCAGTTCCAGTCTACAGAGGTGAAGGAGGATGAAACCCCAAAGGAGTTGTATGCCAGACTTAAAGAACATTTTTCCAAGTGCGTGCAGCCACAGCATTATACTGAGGAAGAGATTGGGGAGGTGATTATTTTGGAGCAGTTTTTGCACATACTAGCCCCTGATCTTAAAGTTTGGATCAAGGATAAAGACCCTGCCTCTGGTGCTAAAGCTGCAAGCTTAGCAGACATCTTTGTGGCAGCTCGACGGAAGACTCAGACATGGACATTCAAGCATGAGTAAAGACTCAAACTCCAACACTCCTTTCCAACTACAGTAAGAGCCATCAATGAATATTAGTCTGTGAGTGATAAGGTTGGTTCTGCCAAACAAAGCCCTGGTTCAAAAATTGATGTGCATAGGGGTCTGTGACGAGCAGGGCGGGCGAGAGCCGTGGGGAACGGCGCGAGGCCGGTGACGCGAGTGTTAACGAGTTTCAGGTGCTCGGCGCACCGGTCTCGAGTCCCCCACGGCTCTCGCCCGCCCTGCTCGTCACAGGGTCTTATATGTTATCATTGTGGACAAGAAGGTCACAAACAGTCAAGGTCCCCTAGTAATGCTTCTACTCAGGCCCATGTACAGTACCAAGACCAAGCTGTTTAGTAACTCCAGTTGTATTGCCTTGTGTTCATGTAGTCCTCAATGGAGAAAAGGTTAGGGCACTTGTAGAGACAGGAAGTATGCAATTACTGGTGCATTCTGACTTGGTAGCTGTAGATTTGTGGAGTCACACTTCTGTAGCACAGATTTGTTGTGTTAATGGAGATAAAAGGCGATACCCAACAGCAAACATTCAGGTTAATGTAAAAGGGCAGGCTTAATTATTGGAGGTAGGTGTAGTGGATGGTTTGCCATATCCAATATTTGGGCTGAGACTTGCCTGTTTTAGTAGGTCTACTCAAGGATGACAGCATCATAAAGGAATGCAGTGTAGCACTGACCCGGGCTAGGGCTCAGAAACAAAATGCAGAGGGTCAGTACCTGAGTATGTTACCTTACTTTGGAGTAGATTTGGAAGCTCAGCCAGGTAAGTCTAGGAAACCTAAAAGACAAAAAAGATCAGAGAAACTCTGTTTTGCACTAACAAATTGTGATGAACTTCTTGTAGAACAGTGTATGGGGCCCGTAGAAAGTGTATGGGGCCCGTTTCACTCGGTTGTTGCAGCAAGAGGATTCAGTGATTGGCCCCTATATAGGCCGGCTCAGGAATAAGTTAAAGACAGTCACTCTACTGCAGGTAGTTCAGGGAATTTGATGTTTATTAAAGATGGGGTGGTATATAAGTGGAAGGGAATAGATGCTTGAATAGTGGTCCCCCAGAAGGTAAGAGATATTGTGCTTGAATTGGGCCATTGCATTCCCTAGGCCAGCCATTTAGGAAGCAAAAGACATCAGCTTGGATTAGCCGTCATTTTTTTTGGCCAAGTATGAATCAAGATGTGACTGAATTTGGTAGAAAGTGTCCTCAGTGTCAGAAGACTGCCAGTAGTGGTCCCCTTAGAGCTTCATAAGAGTCACTTCCCGTAATTGGCGTGCCCTTTGAACAGCTGGGGATGGATGTGGTAGGGCCATTAGGACGAAGTAAAGCCGGAAATCGCTATATGTTGGTAATAACAGGTTATCCAACAAGGTGTCCTGAGGTTTTTCCTTTCAAGACAGTCAAGGTTAAGGCATTGCAATTTGTCTCATGCAGTTGTTCTCATGAATGGGTTTTCCCAAAACAATATAGACTGATCAGGGATCAAACTTCATGTTCAAGCTTCTGCAACAAGTGTACCGTTTGTTAGGTATTAAGGGCATAAGAACCACACCATAGATTGATGGTTTGACAGAGAGATTCAATCAAATGCTTAAACGCTGCAGAACTATGAGAGTGAATCTGGAGCTGACTGGGATCAGTAGATTCCCTACCAATTATTTGCTTACAGGGAGGTCCCTCAGTCTTCTACTGGCTTCTCACCTTTTGAGTTGCTATATTGCCAGAAGGTGTGAGGTCCTTTGTCCCTATTGAAGGAGAGTTGGATGGGAGGCCAGGAGGCCCCAGAGACCCAACATGTTCTCTCTTATGTTCTTAAGATGCGAGAGAAGTTGAAGAGCATGACTCAGCTAGCCTAGTCAAACCTAGCCCAAGTACAACAACGTCAGTGGCAATATTATGATCAAAGGGCCAACGTTAAAAGTTTTGAGACTAGAGAAAGGGTGTAAGTAATGTTATCCAGTGACACAAGTAAACTGCTCCCTAAATGGCAGGGACCTTTTTGAAGTGCTCTGTAAGCTTGGACATACCACACATGAGGTTGCCAACTCAGGGAAGAGGCACTCAAGGCGGGTGCTACATGATAATTTGCTCAAGAAATGGCATGAGAGACTGCCTCAAGTGGCTGATATGTTGGAGGATGAAGATGAGGTGGAGGAACAATACTTACCACTGCTTTCAACAAACACTGTTGACCTCAATCATCTCTCACCCCTTCAACAGTCACAGATTCAGAAGATTTATTGCATAAGAGTATGTCGAGAGAAACTGGGGCACACCACTCTGATTTATCATAACATCACCTTGCATGAAGGGGCTTCTCAACACACGTGCTACCGTATTCTTGAACGCTTATTACCAGTGTTGAAGGAGGAAGTGAATCAAAAGCTAGCATTGGGTATTATTGAACCTTCTAAAAGTGAGTGGCATCACCCAGTACACAGCAAAATATCCAGTGTTGTTAAGAGTTGTTTTTATGGTGTTAATTTACCAGTGTTAAAAACTGTTGATTCTGGTGTTGATTTGAATGATATTAACACTTGCAGTGTAAATCAGTGTTTAGAGTCTGTGTTATTTCAGCGAGTTGGCTAATTGACGCAGGAGATGAGTTGATCCTATTTCCGGTCGTTGCACATTATTTCCATTTGGATTAATGGCAGACAAGCACGAAGAGCAGGCAGTGCTCAAACAGGTATAATATATACTTTAACCATTTAATTCTATCAATTTTCATATTTATTTCTCAACACTTCTAAGTTCCATAACATTGTTGGAGTGCTAACATTATTTCTGATCATATTGCATGGCAAAACGCACTGTCAGGAGGCCAGTTTGCAAACTAACGTAAGACAATTTAAAGTTGATTCGTTTGCACATTCGACGCAGATATTTTAGACTTTGGACTGAATAATAGACAATATTTTCTGTGATTCAAGTAACTTGTTTAATGCGTTAACAAATTAACGTAAATACCGCAGCATGAGGGTGAGTAAATGACAATTTTTATTTTGGGTGAACTATCCCTTTAAAACACAATTCTCATCATACATTAGTACTGGGTTTTATGCATTCATCTTTGCAAATAGTTACTTTATTTTTTCTGACTCTTTTCTATGTGTAATTTTTGTTTTTGCTGTTTACAGTCCTGCATCAGTACCAGTATTGAAGGCCATCTCAGTCGGAGGGGTGGACCACCAGCCAATCCTACTGGTATTGAGAAGGATCAAGTGTAGGATTGACAAATTATGTGGTTGAAGAAGCACCTCATCTCATCTGAAGATACCAGCTCCTTGAGTGCTATCGAACTTTAAGTATGTTTCCACCTGCTGTATATGTAGGTGCTTGTCAGTGTCTTTATCTTCCTGTTACACTCTACAACATTGATGTTGATCTTTCCAGTGAGTCTTCCATAATAAAGGAATTGCATGCAAAGCATTGACAAACTTTTGACAACATTATTTCGGGGGATCATGTATTTAAATTACAGAGATATTGGAAGTAGAGAATACATTTAACCACTAACATTTTGAAGTTCTATAGGTCTTTTGACCTGCAGAGTTCACATGGGTGAATTTCATGAGGAATTTTATATTTAACTGTTATGTCTAAGATGTATCATTGTTGAAAATAAAGGTTCAAATTGATACAATGTCTTGACTGTTATTGAATGCACACATTATGTATTTTTAGTTGAATTGAATGCGTATTACATTTATTGACAAATCAGTGTTTGTATGAACATGATATAAGTGTGGAAATAACTCTCTTGGTGTTGACACACCTTGTGTAGTTTCAACACTAGCAGTGTAAATGAGGAGAAAAAACACTAATAATTCTGTTAATTATGAACACTTGCAGTGTTGTTTTTAACTCCATGTAAGTGTTAGTTTAACACTCCTTAGTGTGGACCTATATAAACCCGCGAAAAAGTGTTAATTTTGACAGTGAATTTAACACTTTGAAATTTGCTGTGTAGTCTTGGTACTAAACAAAGATGGAAGTCTACGCTTTTGTGTGGACTTCAGATGTCTGAATTCAGTGTCCAAATTTACCCTACTCCCAGAATTGATGATTTGACTGACCATCTTGGAAGGGCCAGGTGGTTGACCATGGTGAGTGACAATACAATGGTGCTGACAGCCTTTAAGACTCCTTAGGGACTCTTCCATTTCTGTGCTATGCTGTTTGGCCTGCACAGGGCACTAGCGATATTTCAATGGTTAATGGAGCAGATGTTGATTGGGCTGGAAGGACAAGCAGTTGCGTATTTAGATGATGTCATTCAGTTCATCTTGGCAAGAACACCTTGAGCATCTCAAAGAGGTGTTTCAGCGTATTCAATCAGTTGGCCTTACTATCAATTCTCGTAAATGTGTCATAGCCAAGAAAGAAACTGAATGCCTGGGGTATGTTATTGGCGGTGGTGTTATTATAAATACAAAAGATACAGGCAATTCAAGAAAAAGTTCCTTTACTCAAACGAAAACGTCCCATGATTTTAGAGTCCCGACGGGAAACAGTGGTGGGAATCATCAGTTCCGCTAATGTTGGGAATCTACCATTTATTAATTGAGCCGTAGGTGTTTCAGAGGCAACGCAGCCGAGTTCCTACTGTTATTTACTGTTCAATTTAGTGGAAATGTAAATGATTTTGTTGCATAAGAGTAGATTTATTTATTTTGAACATTATGGCATCATGCTTCTTGTAAACTCTATATTAAAGGGAAAATGTGTAAAGTTATATATATATATATATATATGGGTTTGTATGTATCCGAGTATGTGAGTTGTATGTGAGGAAATGGTGCTGACCACAAGTATAAATGTGCATATCTGTTTAACGGAGTTTTAGTTTGTTGCTGCAGTGGAGAGTGTGGCCTGAGGGTTGCAGGTATTTTTTATTTTAGTCATTTCTTTTTTCTTTTCTTTTTTTGGTACTTTTGTTCAAGTTATTTTTGAAAAAGATTGTATTTTGCATTATTGGTTTTGAATCTACTTTGGATGTTTCTTTTGGATAATATTTTCTCATTAGTTTTTTGTCTTATTTTTCTATCAATGTTATATTATTTGGTATCGATTATTTCTGTTTTGTAAGTTTAAATAAATACTCGTTTACACTTAAAAAAAAATTGTATTCACTCTGCCTCTGTTTAATTCAGCCACAAAATTTTTAGTCCCCATTAATGGGTTACCATTACACAGTATAGCATCTTTATTTTGAACTGTGGACAGAAATCCAATGCAAGGAAACACTCTTGAAAGAATAGGAAATAAACATCACAGCAGGATACACCCTCCAACCTTACAAAAGCAAAAAAGCATGTCTTAAATAATAGAGCATTAAGCAATTACTACCACTACCTTCGGATACATTAATATACATGGATGGGGCCTAATGGTTAAGGATGTGGACAACTAACTCTAAGGCTGCTGACTCAATACTATGTCGGATTCACCCAGGAGAGTTACTAAGATCACAGTTCGACTCCACAGGTCCAGTGTCGTTGAAGGCACTTACACTAGAACGAATAACAAATGTCAACTAAGATTTTGCTGAAAACTATTTATTAAATGGCCAATCTGTGAGAACACTACACAGACAATACATAATCATTTCAGGAAGCTTTCTTAGACAACTAAAAATCAGTCAATACAGATGCACAAGTGTGCACACAAAGAAACAAATGCTAATTCTGCAATGTCTGTGTATGAAGTTTCCCTTGCCTGTCTATATTTGGGATTTCACTATACTGACAGCTGAAAAAGTAAAATTTTGCTGACATGCTAACAAGATGTCATGAGATGATAAAGAAATCATAAAAAAAGCATTTTCTCATAAATAAATAATGAATTTACTAAAACATTACTAGCATTATGTAAAATGTAAAAAAATGGCTATGTAAAATAACCAAAAAGTAAAATATAGTACTATAATTATTTGTCTTCTAGGTTTTTGTACAACAAATAAACAATAAACAGGGGTTTGATGATTATTACAATGGTTATTTCCATTTTACATTAGCTTTATGTGTATAAAAATACATGTATCTCAGTGACTTTAAATGCAATTCAATTCAATAAACTAAAATTTGTTAATAAATAAATAAAATAAATAAATAAATGAACTGCGGTCAGGTGTTTCTGTAACTTAGTCCACCTGCATATAACCATAAAGGCATTTTATTAAAACAAGAAAACAAATCTAAAAAAGGTAACCAAACATTTCTCAGATTTCAACAGCAATAATTTATAGTATGACAATTAACCATCCACAGGATCAGTAGACTCTTGTAGCCAAACCTTCAGACTCATGGCAGAAGGGCTGGACTCTATCGCAGCTTTCATTGGCCAAAGACTGGCAAAGGAAACGTTTGACTGGCATGTAACGCAACCAATCAGTTCGTTTTGTCATCAAGTTTAGGGGCGTGAAAATGTAAAGTCGATGTCCCTACAATAACAGACTGGCATGCGTCTAATAAATTATTATTATATAATATTATATTATTATTATTATATATAAATTATACATTCAAGAACGCTATGCAAGTTTACTGCAACAATGGAGCTGCAAACTTCACATTCTTTTGAAAATCTAGCATTTAGTTAATCCTGGTAAGCGCTCGTTGTCACAGTTGTAAGCATGATGGTGTTGTTCTTCTACGAGGGGGTTTGGCACCACGGCATTTGTTTCCAGGTGGACCATTAAAGAATGCGACACACACGTCTACCGGACATCCTGTACAATTAAACCAACCAGATGACGACTTCAAAGTGTCTCCAGATAAGTGTGCCATATGCATCAAACATTCAGCCAATGGTCCGTGGGCGTGACATCTGAGGCTGAGACTACAAGATTAAGTGGCATAGCAAATCAGCCCTGTACCCATTTGCAATTTTTTTTAAAGGGCCCCAAACAATAAGTGCAACTAAGAGGCGTTAATAGACATTCATTGCAGCGTACCAGGAAAATACCATACCAAACACTTTGCTTCGCAAAGAACTTTTAAATCTCATTGTTTTCGTCTAAGTACCCTGAAAAATACATCATCTCTCTAAAGTTACAGGCCACTCAGATCCAACACAAGAGTACTACTAGTAATAGTAAAAAATTGTCTATTGAGCAAGTAATGAATTTAATAAACTAATGAGTGCTGCATAAAAAGCAACCTTGGATGTCATATCTCTACCCAAAAACTTTTCACAACCAGAAGGGAACTACCATAAGTAAGGGATAATCCACAGCTAAATGATTTTAATGCACGACATGGAGGCAAATATCCCCCCAACGCAAAGCTGAGACTGGAATGGTAAAAATGATGGTCATTTCGTCAGTTATCTTGTCTACATGTCGTTAGATCTAGAATTCTGCTCGCTTTAACTCAGATGGGCTAAGTAGTTTGGTAAGATTACATTTATTTAAGGAGAGCGAGAACAACCTTTGTCTGTCTGCTTGTTTGTATGCAGTGTCTTTCTATTAATAATGAAGCTGTGTGTTGAATTACTTCAAAAACAACGATGCTTCCACCTCGTTGCTGAGAAATATAATGTAGCGTTTCAGTAATTAAAGTCACGGGACTATTGACAAAAGGTTTCGGTGCTCCTGAATGTTTCTGTGCATGGACTGCTCGATTTCTGATCTCTGGGTTTGAGTCACTCTTTGTTTGCGCATGTGCTTCAATGAAGCCATACAGTACTGAAGCAAATTAAGTCATAGCTTTAAGGATGTGGGCCCCAATCCATTGGCCCACATCCACATACCAGATGCAACGCCACTGCACAGGATCTTACAAAGTTTGCAACATTTACACCATTAAACCTGTGTTTTTGTTCTGTGTTTTTACACTATTGGCACGTTTTTATTTATTTTTTCTTCACATTCTTCAAATGTTTTTTTTTTTTGCTTTCCATGAAAGGTGATTTATGCCTTTACAAAGCTTCTTTTGCGCATACAAATTTAATTAACACACTTGCAATCTTACATACACTTTCACAAATCTTACCCAGCAAATCTTTTAGACATCATTTTACCTTCATACATACTTAAGTAGATCATTGAAACCCTTGCCGTATTATGCTTATGATGCAAACAGACAACTGAAGAAGCAGCTGACTGTCTCGATATTAACTCTAGTCCACATTCCACACAGTAAGTTCAAATTGATGGGCTGGCATAGATAAATGCAAGATGGTGGAAAAAAACTGCATGAAAATTATTGAAAAATACTTAATAAAATAGAATCATACCTTAAACATACATCTAGAAGACAATAACTTACAAAGTATCTTAGGAAAAATTAGACACTGTCAAGTTTTCAAAATGTGTTTTTGGAAATAATATTATTCTTCACTCGCTTAAAAATCAGTTAATTTATAAAGTTTAGCTACATTCTTAAATAGGAATGTATTTACCTTGATTTAAACATTTCATGGGAAGGTCCCATTTCCACCTGCACCATGGGCACAGAGGTGTCTTTTTCAGAAGCTGTTATTTCTGGTATCTGCCACTCTTGATTAAGAGTATAAGCTCACAGAGTTTCTCAGTTTCAAAGAGTTACACAATGAGTTTTCTACTCCTTTTAAGGGAACGAAATCATACTTTCTTCTTGAAATAAATACTCTTTGCTTTTGCTACAGAGTTACAATGAAGTTAGGAATTTTATTTTGTGCTACAAATTGTTGTGATTGTGAGGCTCTTTTTGTCCCTTTGAAGAGTCCAAAGATCACTTTATTTGACATGACCCCAATACTTTATTCGATGCCCCCCCCCCCCCCCAAAAAAATCAGTATAATCTGATGAGAACTTATGGTTTTATAATCTCTTATGGAGGAGAGATGTTTTCATGTTTTCCGTGTGACGCACAACTTTAAATCATTTTCTTTAAATCATTAATCTTTCAGAAACCTGTTTAAATCAATGCAGGTATTGTAATCTGTGCTACATTTAAATCTGTATTTGAATGAAAGGTTAGAAGACCTTTCAAGAGTTAAGACCATAGGCCACTAAATTTAACAATATTTGATTTCCTTTGTTTTTTCTCATATAACACCTGAATAATGAAATAGAGCAGTTTTATTGTAGATCCATGCCATTTTAGCAAATATTGTTGTGCTGCATTCAAGTCTAATTATTTATCCTTTTAATCCAACTTAATCAAAGTTTTAATCGTCATGTTATTTTAAATCGTTATTTTAAGAAAAACTCAAAAAAAAAATTCTTAAAATTAAGCAAAATAAAAAAAACAAACCCGTGATAGTGTGTGAATAGTGTTAAAAGTATTTCTGTTTTGACTCTGTTTTCATTTTGCCACATGTCTTTGTTTAGTTTTCCCTCCTCTTGTTACTATGGTTTCTGATTTGATTTCATCATTAGTTAATTCATGTCAGGTGTGTGTCGTTAATCAGCCTCGTTTGTTTCCCTGTTTCCTTTGCAAATAAGCCCTCAGTTTCTATCCAGTCTTTGACGTGCGTTGAAGTTGTTTCTTTAATGGTGTTAGTGCATTTTCCCTGTTATTCTCTTTCAGCCATTAAAAGTTATATGTTAAAGACTAACTTTACCGTGTTCTACTTCCTGTACACTGCACCCATTACAAATAGTGTGTGTGAATAGTGAATACACAGAATAGTGTGTGTGTGTGTGTGTGTATATATATTTTAGCAACTGCTTTTCCATATAGGAGCCAACAATATGGATATATATGGTTTATTTGATAAACAGATTAGGATGCAAGCTATAGCGAATAGGAAAAAAGCAGCAAAGCTTTCTCAGAAACTGAATAGAAAATTAAGCTCTTTAATTTTTGGTAGGGGTGTAACGATTCACTCGTTCAAATCCTGATGATGCATATGCACCGATCTTGAAACGTGTTTTTTAAATTGTGAAACGTTTATATCGGTCAATAATCGATTAAAAATGTTAAGAATCAGATTAATCGTGATTCGATAGTGATTCTGAGCTTTAAAATATATAAACATTAAATAACTACATGCGCGAATTGTTGGAGACACTGTGCATCATCATTTGCGCCCTCACAGCTCTCCTTCACAGATACACGCGGCACTCTTTCCCGCCTTTCACTGGATTGCGCTGAAATAACTACACTGCTAAACTGCTGAAATAACTACAACATTAACAATACTGAAATAAGAGCGCAAGGTTTAATCATCAATCAGATATGAATTAAAGTTGGGTTCATTACTATAGCAACAGTAGACACTGCGCGTTCTTTCAGAATCATAAGGAAAATGTTCTGTATAAGGAGAACAAAGAGGGCTTTTAAAGTTAGTTTAGGATTAGTTGGGAAAGTGCATGAGGTTCTAGGTTATTTTCTCTATGTAAGCATTGGTATGTTTAACGTACCTGGAATACTTTAATAAGGTTGTCTAGCCATAAACACTGATTCCTACACAATAGGTAAAATGAACTAACAATACTTTTTAAGCCTTTTAAAATGTTGGCATATGTAAATTTTTACAATTGCCAATTTTTATAGGCTAATAAAATAAAGTTATGTAGCATCATTAAAGACTAACATTAACAATGGATAAGATTTTTTTTTTTTTTTTGCCCTTACTATCTGACCTCCTGAAAGCCGCTGTGTAATTCGCACCATGACTAAGACACATTGGGGAAAGCATTTAAAATAATCCTATGAATGCACATAAGAATGCTGAAGCTATTCAAATTTTAATGTGAATTGTCTCAACTCGAATCGTTCTGAATTTGAAAAAATTGTTCTCGAATCGAATCGAACACCTATGAATCGTGAATCAAATCGCGGTCTACCCAAAGATTCACAGCCCTAATATTTGGCTTAACCTCCTGAGCTTAGTCAATAATTTTTTTTTTGCATGTGTGTTTTTTGTTTTTGTTTTGTTTTTTACCAATTACACCTTTTTTTATAGCCACCACTTTGTTGGAATGACTGAATGACATGAAGTCCTTGGTGTCTCTGTAAACATTGTAAACAGGTGTTAATGTCTTTTTAAAACAACACTGAACGCCAGCAGCGCTCTCTGCACAGACTACAAGATTCAAAGAAGTATGGAAAACAGCCTTAAGCAAGGGTGTGACTATCTAGGACAATTTGTTCCAGGTGTGACACTGAACATGACCCTTAATACGTTGAATAAACATGACGTAATTTCTTCATGCTATTGATGCATTCAGACAAGAAGTCTAAAAGCGAATAGTATCTTTATATGTTTTAATATTCCAGGTTTTAACAAAGGATTAACCGCGAACATGTAATGAGTCTGAACTTTGCATTATTGCATCTCTTTTTTCCCTGTTTCTATGCCGTCTGCCACTCTCTTGCTGTATCTCTCTCCTGTGGTGTCTAGCCCTCTTACCCCCTCCTTCTTTTCTCTCATATGCCCAATGACTTTCATCATGTATTCAATTTTCACCCAGACCCCTGACGATCTTACAGAGCAGCAGAAGACCATGTGAAAGCGTGTGCACGTGTGTTTCAAAGAGACAGTACTGTGAAAGGTGTAGAGATGTTGTTAATATGGCCTCCAGCTGCCAGAGAGGGTCTAGAGGGGCAAAAGTGCCATAATTCTATAATGTGCTGATAACACTCTCTTTCTCCTCTCTTTTCTCTACTCGGAGAGACAGCTCTCCTAATCCTCCCCATCCTGTCATTTTTTTTTCTTTTTTTTTAGTTCCTTTGGAAATACCTCACATCTCTTACATTTTCTGCCAAACTTTATAGTCTTTCTCACACTCTTTTTCGGTTCCATCTCTTACTCCTGTAATTTAGATGCTGATGGAAGTTGTTACTGATTTGACTGATTACAGAATAATTCATGCTCTCTCTTCGTCTCCCGTTCTGCATGTGCTCAATAATAACATCAGATAGGTGCTTTAGAGTTGGTGTCCAATTGAAACCGGATCTCTCCTCCTCATTTATATCCCTCACTGTGCCGCCACCTCCTCGGCAATCAAAGAAAACAACCTCGGCGGGCTGTCATGCTGCCCTATATCAGCAGCCTGAGAATATTTCAATACAATAATTGCAGGTCATTGTCACTAAGTCAAGAAGCCTGCCTGCTCAAGAACTTACTGCTTGATTAACTGAACGCCATGCATTACTTCAGATACAGCACACGTGAAGAATAATTTGGAGAGGTTCCTCTCAGATTACTCTTCCAATTTCTACATAATTTCATCTAGTACGAACAAGACTCAATAGAAAACCTCTGGCTTCACAACAAACACAGCACTGGGTGATCTCATCATTTGGAGGCCCTTGGCAAAATGTATTTCAGAGGCCCACACTCCACACCCCTCCTAATAAAAAGCACTGAAAACAAATATTATTTCTTACCTTTTTATTAAACATCTGTTATTAAAATGTATACGTTTTATATGTCCATACTAATTAAGGTAATCTTTTATTTGTTGTTGGGGATGCTATCATGCATTTTTTGTTTGTTTGTTTGTTTGTTTGTTTGCTTTTTATGTTTTTGTTCAGTAATTTATTTACAGTAGCCTAACACTCTACAGGGCTACAGAAAATGAAAACCACTTCAATATATGAACATCATACCTTAATAATTTTTTTGATATTTTAAAAAAAATATCCTATTGATTTACTGCAGTGCAATAAATACCTCAAATATGCACTATACACTCTTAAAAATAAAGGTTCCTAAAGGCAGTTTTTACAGTGATGCCATAAAAGAACCATTCTTGGTTCCTTGGTTCTTGGTCAACCTTTCAATGAACAGTACTTAATGGAACCCATTTTTTTTTCTTAGTGCTAAGAAAATTCTAAAACAATCTAAAAAAACTTTTTTTCCACAGTAAAGAACCTGTTATGGAAAGGTTCCATGAATTTCAAAGGTTCTTCATGTAACCAAAGATGCCAATAAATACCCTATATTTTGAAGAGTGTATAAGCCTACACAAACCAACTGCTAGTGAAAGTGAAAGAGACAAACTACTAAGTAGAAATACTTAATTACTTAATAAAATTGTATGCTTATTTTTCATTAAATATAACAATATTTATGTTTTGAAAACTGACATTGAGTATTGGAGCAGTAATGTAAACAGCTGAATTTGAAATATACAGAGGTACTTTTTTTGAAACATTAAAAAAATACTTTATTCTAGCTCTTTGACTTTGAACACAAACTTTGCTTTTACTTCAGTATCTTTGTAATCAACTCCCGACGTCATGTCATTCATGGTATGCACAAATTCAAAGTGTCTAACAGTCTGGCTCTTTTAAACTTATAAACCGGCTAATGATCTATCCAGACATGAAGGCCATAGATAGAACACGTTTATTTTTAGAATACATACAACCAATCCAAAAGAGATGATGACAACTCGCACAGCTACGTTACGAACTGCACTTTGCGTGCCTGTTTTCGCTTTGCACCCCACAAAGGATGTTCATTTCGGCGCCATCATAATTCAATGACTTAGGCAGTCAGCGGCAAAAAAGTTGCATTGTTGTATCTTGTTTTCATATATTCAGAAGGTGGGACACACTTTGATACGGTGACTTCATTACAGGTGAGAGTCACTGTCAATTCATCTACAGGTGCTGGTCATATAATTAGAATATCATCAAAAAGTTGATTTATTTCAGTAATTCTTTTCAAAAATTTAAACTTGTATATTATATTGATTCATTACACACAGACTGATATATTTCTAATGTTTATTTCTTTTAATTTTGATGATTATAACTGACAACTAAGGAAAATCCCAAATTCAGTATCTCAGAAAATTAGAATATTATTTAAGACCAAAACAAAGAAAGAATTTTTAGAAATCTTGGCCAACTGAAAAGTATGAGCATGTACAGCACTCAATACTTAGTTGGGGCTCCTTTTGCCTGAATTACTGCAGCAAGTCGATCAGTCTGTGGCACTGCTCAGGTGTTATGAGAGCCCAGGTTGCTCTGATAGTGGCCTTCAGCTCTTCTGCATTGTTGGGTCTTGTTTTTAGCATCTTCCTCCAAGAACAGGGATACCATGGTCCTTAAATCAGGTACTGGTTGCTTTGGCACTGTGTGCAGGTGCCAAGTCCTGTTGGAAAATGAAATCTGCATCTCCATACAGTTGGTCAGCAGCAGGAAGTATGAAATGCTCTAAAACTTCCTGGTATACGGCTGCATTGACCTTGGACCTCAGAAAACACAGTGGACCAACACCAGCAGATGACATGGAACCCCAAACCATCACTGACTGTGGAAACTTTACACTGGACCTCCAGCAACGTGGATTGTGTGCCTGTCCTCTCTTTCTCCTAACTGATTTCCAAAGGAAATGGAAAATGTACTTTCATCAGAGAACATAACTTTGCACCACTCAGCAGCAGTCCAGTCCTTTTTGTCTTTAGTCCAGGCGAGACGCTTCTGACGTTGTCTGTTGTTCAAGAGTGGCTTGACACAAGGAATGCGACAGCTGAAACCCATGTCTTGCATACGTCTGTGTGTAGTGGTTCTTGAAGCACTGACTCCTGCTGCAGTCCACTCTTTGTGAACCTCCCCCACATTTTTGAATGGGTTTTGTTTCACAATCCTCTCCAAGGTGCGGTTATCCCTATTGCTTTTACACTTTTTTCTACCACATCTTTTCCTTCCCTTCGCCTCTCTATTAATGTGCTTGGACACAGAGCTCTGTGAACAGCCAGCCTCTTTTGCAATGACCTTTTGTGTCTTGCCCTCCTTATGCAAGGTGTCAATGGTCAACTCTCAAGTCAGCGGTCTTCCTCATGATTGTGTAGCCTATAGAACTAGACTGAGAGACCATTTAAAGGCCTTTGCAGGTGTTTTGAGTTAATTAGCTGATTAGAGTGTGGCACCAGGTGTCTTTTCACAATATTCTAATTTTCTGAGATACTGAATTTGGGATTTTCCTAAGTTGTCAGTTATAATCATCCAAATTAAAAGAAATAAACATCTGAGATATATCAGTTTGTGTGTAATGAATGAATATAATATACAAGTTTCACTTTTTGAATGGAATTAGTGAAATAAATCAACTTTTTGATGATATTCTAATTATATGACCAGCACCTGTATATCCAATAGAAAAAGAGTGTAGTATTTTGCTCCCCTATTTAATGGAGGTCTCTTCTCCATGACGGAGGCCTTAGGCAACTGCCTGCTCTGCCTACAGGTAGCGCCGGCCCTGGATGTTCTAGATAAATAATAGCAATTATTTACAATTTGTAAAGGTCAAGGTGATTCTGTCTATATTTGTATGCACAACATGACATCTGTACTTTCCTGACTACATTGAATTTCTTTTTTTAATTAATAATTTGTCCGCTATAAGCTAAATCTGTGCATTTATAAAGCAGGGGTTTTCAACCTTTTAGGACACAAGGGTCCCATAAGCTGATCTAATTTCACTCATGCCCCCACTAACCCACCCCCAACCAACACGAATATCATTTATTTATTACTTGATGTGTTCGAACATCATTGCTTTATATATCTTAATATGCTGCATTTAGTGTACAAACCCCATATTTACACTGTGTTGTGTTGTGTCTTGCTGCAAAAGCTTGAGGGGCCTTTCACACAGAATGCATTTTTCCATTCCAATGCGCTACTGTGATATACTGTTATATGAATACTGTTGCAACAAAGCTCCTTGACTGATAAAGAATATTTCATATTTATTATAAATATTTTAACAAATATTTACAGTTCTTTTCGATTGCTAACACACAATTCACCATTTTCCCACAACTATAAACACAATCTCGTAACTATACACCTATTTGTAAAAACAGGTTGCCATGTCAAACTCAAATATTTCAATCAAAAACATATTCTCTTTTGTCAGGATCAAACTTTGGCCTCAGATGACACACAAAACATCAAAAACAAATACAGACTACTTTCCACCCCAGTGAACACTAGTGAGATCAATTCATAACACTGTAACAAAAACCTCTTAATGGGAATCAGGAATGATTTTGCAGCTCAATGTCAATTACAGTACACAACATAAATGAAAGCGTGTGGACACAGTAAAATATAACAACGAGCTATAGTGAGAATTAATCTTCATTACACTACTGTAAAGTGATCTTACAGTAAATGAAAAGCACTAGAAAAGTTCAAATACCAAAGAATTAAATATGAATTTGGTATGCAACACAACACAGTACAATACAAATAAATAAATGAATAGTGTCAACTGCACATTTAAACAAATTTCATTACAGTATACAGTACTATAGCAGACTTTCTCTAACACTCTTAGGCAGAAATTTCTCAGTTCTGCAAAAATACTGTATGTTTCCCCAAATATTCATCCTCCCTGCCAATGCAGTCATGGCCCCTGAGTTAATCCCCAATTCCTTCCTCAATAAGGAATTTATCCTGAAGACACCAAGGCCATTTTCAAGCCCCGACCATTGAAGCAGGCCCATGTTCCCAGGAAGACCACAAATTTTGTCCCTACCCCTCACATCGCACCCTCTCTGTTACCTGGTCATTATGCATTTCCAAAGCCGGCACCTTCCTGGTCAGCCCTGAACTACTCCCCTGGATTATTTTCTTCCCAAGTCCCACCCCCTAGTTTCCTCAGTTTTGTTCCTTGCCCACCCTCCAAGTTGGTACCTCCTTGGATTCCTTTGCCTAGTGTGGACGCCTGGAGGCATCCGTTGAAGGGAGGGTACGATCTGGATCCCGCACTGGTCTTGTCCGTTTTGTCCTTGTTTCTATGTAATGTAATGTTTTGTCTTGTGCCTGAGCCCATGGCTATGGCTATGTCTCTGTTTGTGTTTGCCATTGTGCTTCCTTTCCTCACGCCTTTGTTGATTCATTGCGCGGGCAGTTCTTTTACTTGTCAGTCAGTGCTAGATTTGGTTTTCTGTCTGATTATTTCCTTTTTGATATATTCTAGTTTTCTTTGTTCCTGAGTTTTTACTCTAGTTCTAGTCTTCTTATTGATTTGATTGCTAATTAATCTTATTTCTTTTCTCTCTAGTTTCCTGTAAGATTGCAGACTTGTTTTGTTTCCTCTTGTTTTTATGGTCCAGTTATTTCTGGATTTTTTTTTTTACTTTTCTCTTCGCTAGCTCCAGTAATTTAGTTTGTTTTCTTTAGTCACAGTTGTCAGTTTTGTTTCTGTTCTCTCCTGGTGTCTTGTCTTTTGAGTCTTGTCGTGTGTTGGTTCCTGCCCTGTGCCCTGAGTTTCCCTGGCCACTGATTTCCACTGCCTAGCAGCTAAGACTGGAGCTTCTTCTGAGAGATAAAGCCTCTGGTTCCTTGTGCTCCTGCCTGTTTCTTCCCACCATCATCCGCCTGGTGCTGCTTCCCAAGCTGTCCTCAAGTCCGTTGTCACCTTAGTCTGCTATCACTGTCCCTCCTCCCTGCCTCTCCTCGTGTCGTCTGGCCTGCCCTGCTATTTGAACTGTTTCACACCTCTATCTCCTTGTTGTGCCTCGTCTATTGTCTTGTTAATAATTCCCATCATTGTTCATTTTGTTCATCCTCCCTCGTTCAGAAGCCCTGACATTAAACATTTTGAGAAATGTATCTTTGTTTTGAAAATTAAATGAATGGTTTGGGAAATGGTGCAAACTGAATCAGTTATAGTGTGTAAGCAATTGAGTACTGTAATATAATAAACTGTAATATATATATATATATATATATATATATGTTAAATGTCTTTACTGTCACTTTTGATCAGTCTAAGTTACAAAAGATCATAAGATGCCTTCTTAATTTAAGTACTCTTTAAATTACAGTTTAATTAGTTTATTAATTCTGGGTTTGAGTAAGATGAAGATGGTTTCAGATCCAAAGTTAATTTCATCTATTCAGCAGATGAGACAGAAAGACTGAGAAGGATTCATTTATCACAATCAAGCTGATTGGATATCATTACCCACTGACCTACTGTATACAGTCTCAAACAAATGAAAAATAGTTATAAAACACACTTTTAAAAAGTCCTAATGAATTGAAATAGCCCTTTTCTCTGGAATAATCTACATGTTACGTTCTTCAAAAAGGATATATGTTTTCATGAAGGTTATGCGGTAAATTAACTTATACAGTCTGCATGCAATAAGCTGTGCTTCGATTACTTCTGATCCATTATCCATCGCAGACTGTAAATCACTTGAAAATGTATTACATTTTCATGTGATTTCATGCCCACAGGAAGAGAGAGAAAGACCTTAAGAGAGGGAGACCTCTTAATGCAGATCAGAGAGATAAACCTCCTAATTATTTATTAATAATTAATTCTAAGCTGACTGCACTACATCAGTAAGTTCCCTACAGATGATTTTAAGACACATGCATTCTCTCTTTTTCTCTCTAAAAGCATTATCCTAGTTAGATATGCTAGTTAGACCAGGCTTTGCTGAGTAAATAAAACTGGTGAGTTCCTCTTCAGTTAATAGGCAACTGACTGAATAAAAATATTCATCATTGCTGAATAAAGCAAAGTGAGAGATTTAAATGATCCAAACAGACTCTGAATTAATCTTTTGAGATTTAGAGGAAAATGTATCTTCTAAAGTTTGTCTAGAATTCTTACTTTTTTTCACCAGATCAGCATGTGAGGACACATACAGGATTTTACTCGCACTAAGGCACTAAAAGAAGGAATATATCTCACAAAGTCAAATGCGCAAATGGAAAACAGCAAAATAATTCCTGTCATAGGGACAGAACGTATACTTTTGATAGCATTATTACAAATGAAGTTTCATGGCCTTCAGAAATATTTATAACCATTTTTCTCAATTCACTCACCACAAAAAGCAAAAGGGTAATTTTGTACCCCGTATGCCCACAGACACAGGTCCTTTATACGGAAATATAAGCACTCCAGCTGGCACAGTGAAGACTGACAAAAGTCTAAATGCTCTTCTTCGCTGTAGATGGCTTAACAGTCAATTGTGTAATTTAAGGCATCTGTCATTATATCACGTTAAATCAAATCAGATGGCTTACTCCTTGCAGTGATCGAGCCAGCAAACTTCTCATTACTATGCCTGGGCTGTAAAGGAATAGCTCACCCAACAATGTCATTACTGAAATGTAAATCACTCTTCACTGCTAAGGTCATTTCAGGTCATTGATGAACAAATTGTTCTTTTGAGTCAGTCCTTTTTTATGATTGATCTAAGTGACTGTGAGTTTCACAAATCAAACTGAATGATTTGCTCACAAATTGGACTGATTCGGTTCACAATTGGATGATTCACAGCAGTTCACTACCCACTGGAGGGGAAGAAAAGTTTGGCCCGTTCCTCACACATAAAAATCACACATCTAAAATATAGTAAGACTCAAAAGACTTGGAAAATCGCACACAGGTCAAAATGAGAACTTTTACAGTGCTTTTTTTTTTTTTTTTTTTTTGGTGTGTGCGTGTGTCTTTTTTAAAAGCTGTGGCCACAATGAACTATTGTAAAATGTAAATGTAAATTCTTTAACTTTTTGAAATTTTGAATAAAGAATAAAAAATAAATAAAAATCATGAAGATTTGGAACAACATGAGGGTAAGTAAATTATTCATTTTGAGGTTAACTATCCCGATAACCACTATACAGTGTATAAGAGTAAAATATATATGACAATTGGTCACAGGAATTTACCTCCCAGGGTCATCCCAGCCTCAAAACACCTTTTCAGACGGCAGGATGGGCAGTTCTTCCTCCTCAGTTTATCTATGGTGCAGTCATTCCTGCTAGCGCAGAGATACTTCTGCTTCCCTAAGAAAAGAAACAAATGTTCTTCAGTAGCTTTAATTTCGTTTGAGCCAGTTGGCAGCCAAAGTAAAGTTCCAAAAAGGACAGAGCTAGGAGCATTTCTCATTTATACCAAGATAAAATGTAGATCAGAATGAAAAGAAAAAAAAAAGAGAACACACACGCACAAACACACACACACAATGCTCCAATTAGAGGGAGCTGTTAACGTGACAAGCCAGTCTGATAGGTCAGAGCCCTCACTCTGGGCACCCGAGGACAGCCAAATGAAAAGTGAGTGTAGAGTGAGATTTGAAAAGAGGTTCTGCTTTGTGTGTGTGTGTGTATGTGTGTGTCTGTGTTTGCGTGCATTTTTGTGATTTATGAGGACACAAATTTGTATAATGACATGGGTATTACACTGGTATTACAACGCAAACCTGAAATATGAGGACATTTCATGAGTTCTCTTATTTCAAATGGCTTTAAAAACATACTAAACAATGTTTAATTAAAAATGTAAAAATGCAGAATGTTTTCTGTGCTGCGTAGATTTAGGAATAGGGTTAGTGTAGGGGGATAAAATGTACAGTTTGTACAGTATAAAAACCATTACGCCTATGAAATGAGCTCACTTTGATAGCAAAACAAACCTGTATGTGTATGTGTGTGTGTGTGTGGTCATGTTTTTCTATCCCGGCGGGGACTTAAACCTGAATGCAGACAGACTCGTCGGGACTCGTGTCACCTAAATTGAGGTCCCCACGGGTAGACAAGCTTTTAAATCATACAGAATGAGTTTTGTTGAAAATGTAAAAATGCAGAACATTTTCTGTGAGGGTTAAGTTTAGGTGTAGGGAGACAGAATGTACAGTTTGTACAGTATAAAAACCATTACATCTATGGAGAGTCCCCACAAGAATAGTAAACCTGACATGTGTGTGTGTGTGTGTGTGTGTGTGTGTGTGAGTGTGTGTCTGTGTGTTTGTGTCTTAATCAGGAATACGGAGCCACGGCTGAAGTTAGGTCTGACATAAAATTACAATGAGATGTAACAGACATTCACTGCAAGACATACAGTCGTGGCCAAAAGTTTTGAGAATTCCATAAATATTAGTTTTCACAAAGTTTGCTGCTAAACTGCTTTTAGATCTTTGTTTCAGTTGTTTCTGTGATGTACTGAAATATAATTACAAGCACTTCATACTTTCAAAGGCTTTTATCCACAATTACATGACATTTATGCAAAGAGTCAGTATTTGCAGTGTTGGCAGTTCTTGTTCAGGACCTCTGCAATTCGACTGGGCATGCTCTCAATCAACTTCTGGGCCAAATCCTGACTGATAGCAACCCATTCCTTCATAATCACTTCTTGGAGTTTGTCAGAATTAGTGGGTTTTTGTTTGTCCACCCGCCTCTTGAGGATTGGCCACAAGTTCTCAATGGGATTAAGATCTGGGGAGTTTCCAGGCCATGGACCCAAAATTTCAACGTTCTGGTCCCCGAGCCACTTAGTTATCAATTTTGCCTTATGGCACGGTGCTCCATCGTGCTGGAAAATGCATTGTTCTTCACCAAACTGTTGTTGGATTGTTGGAAGAAGTTGCTGTTGGAGGGTGTTTTGGTACCATTCTTTATTCATGGCTGTGTTTTTGGGCAGAATTGTGAGTGAGCCCACTCCCTTGGATGAGAAGCAACCCCACACATGAATGGTCTCAGGATGCTTTACTGTTGGCATGACACAGAACTGATGGTAGCGCTCACCTTTTCTTCTCCTGACAAGCCTTTTTCCAGATGTCCCAAACAATCGGAAAGGGGCTTCATTGGAGAATATGACTTTGCCCCAGTCCTCAGCAGTCCATTCACGATACTTTCTGCAGAAGATCAATCTGTCCCTGATGTTTTTTTTGGAGAGAAGTGGCTTCTTTGCTTCCCTTCTTGACACCGGGCCATCTTCCAAAAGACTTGGCCTCACTGTGCGTGCAGATGCGCTCACACCTGCCTGCTGCCATTCCTGAGAAAGCTCTGCCCTGGTGGCACTCCGATCCCGCAGCTGAATCCTCTTTAGGATACGATCCTGGCACTTGCTGGACTTTCTTGGACGCCCTGAAGCCTTCTTTACAAGAATTGAACCTCTTTCCTTGAAGTTGCTGATGATCCTATAAATTGTTGATTTAGGTGCAATCTTAGTAGCCACAATATCCTTGCCTGTGAAGCCATTTTTATGCAGCACAATGATGGCTGCACGTGTTTCTTTCCAGGTCACCATGGTTAACAATGGAAGAACAATGATTTCAAGCATCACCCTCCTTTTAACTTGTCAAGTCTGCCATTCTAACCCAATCAGCCTGACATAATGATCTCCAGCCTTGTGCTGGTCAACATTCTCACCTGAGTTAACAAGACGATTACTGAAATGATCTCAGCAGGTCCTTTAATGACAGCAATGAAATGCAGTGAAAAGGTTTTTTTGGGATTAAGTTCATTTTCATGGCAAAGAAGGACTATGCAATTCATCTGATCACTCTTCATAACATTCTGGAGTATATGCAAATTGCTATTATAAAAACTTAAGCAGCAACTTTTCCAATTTCCAATATTTATGTAATTCTCAAAACTTTTGGCCACGACTGTACAGTTAAAACAAGATCTGAAAAATATACAATAAATTTCATGAAAAAAAGCATAAAAGCACAAAATCAATGCAATGTACCTCACCACAAAATCAGAATTTATAATGCAATTAACATAAATGCTTTTTGTCTGTTCCCCGGAAACCTGTTTGAAAACAGTGATTTTTTTGCAATTGAAGATAATTTGTGCAAAAAATGTACATCACAAATTCAGAATGCCCTCTCTAACCTTAGAGATCTATCTACACTTTTTTATAAATCACAATAAGGTGCGACCCTCTCTTAGTATACTGTCCCACATCTCTCTCTGTCTCCACTGACAACTGTTGAACCAGTATAATAGTGTGATATTTCTGTATTTGATTAAACCAAAGTGCATTGTTTGCTGTGGGGCAAGACCTTTTAAGTACTCTTAATTTTGATAAATTGTTTTGTTCCACAATCTCTGAGGGTGTTCAAAGCAAAAAGGTCATAAGTTTATCAGAAGGGTGTATTATAGTCTGCAACTTAAAGTAGATTTATTTCCATGATGAACATGGGTTTAAATAGGCTAAACATTATTTAACTTTGTTATATCTTCCTGAGACCCAAGCCTGGACTTTTGTCCACTGTAGGTGACGTTATATATTAGAAATAATATAAATATCTCTGACACTGTACATGTCACAGTTTTATGTCCGGATGTTCTCCAAAGAGCAGATTCAGGGCCTTTCAGGGACACCAAATTTTTGGAAGTTTCTCAATGACTTCTGCCTCTCCTTGGTCTTTAAGTATGACTTACATTGACTGAATGATCAAATTTAGCACTGTAATGGAAATATGAATATTTTGTAATTATTATTTGAATCTGACTAATTGTTTCAACATCAACATCTCAGGAAATTGTTATGGAGTTTCAAATTGGAATATGACTTTCTGTAACGAAGTAGGACATCGATTGTTAAACGTCCACTGAACACCGGACTTAAAGCAGGTAAATCAGGCATTTTGGGAGACCCAACAAGTGTATAAGTGTCACAGTCACATTTAGTTCTGTTTTGTATTGTTTAGTCTAGTCTTGTTATTCTTAGTTTATTCAGTCATTATCAGTACCTGTTATCACTCAATCAGTTCAATCTCTGTCACCTGTTTATCGTTTCATCAGTGTACTTAAGTTCCCGTCTGTTCGTCATTCATTGTCTGTCATTGTTTTGTGCTACGCACACTGTCACGCACGCTCTTCATTTGGATTAAAACTATTTGTTCATCGTATACCTTCGTCTCCTGTTATCCCCGAGTGTTACAATAAGAGAAAGGGAAAGAAATTGTATATCATATTCCTATAAAATATTAAATATTCTTGGTGCCAATTATTACTCCCATTATTACACTTATCACTTTTCATTACATGCTGTGCCAAGAACACATTAATATGCAAATTAAATACAGTGTATCAATGGATTGTATAGAATGGGAATTTTGTAATGTAATTTTTTCCTGCTCATTAAAAATTTCATATTATCAATGTTGAAAAATGCTTAACAGTTTTGTGGAAACATGATAAATTTTTTCAGCATTTTTTTAACAATGTAAAAGTCTTTACTATCAGTTTTGTTCAATTTAATGCATCCTTGTTAATTAAAATAGTAATTTCTTACAACTGGTAACACTTTAAAATAATGTTCATCAGTTAAACATTAGTTAATGTATTAACTAACATGAATTAACCATGAACAACACGTTACTGTATTTACTAATTTTCATTAACGTTAGTTAATGAAAATAAAGTTGTTGTTTGTTCATGTTAGTTCACAATGCATTAACTAATGTTAACAAGATTTGAATAATGAATTAGAAAATGTTGAAATTAACATTAACAAAGATTCATAAATGCTGTGTAAGTGCAGTTCATTGTTAGTTCAGGTTAATTAATGTTAACTAATGAACATTATTTTAAAGTGTTGCCAAACAACTACCTTATGACCCCAATATTTTTGAAGTAGCATAGCGTGCTTTATTCCCTGGAACACAAAAGCTTTTCATGAAGATATCTTGCAGAATGTCCAAGTTGCTTTTTTCACTCACAGGAAGCAAACACTTTCTTTTAGGTTGCATAACAGGGAAAAAAATGTGTTCGTATTTTTGTTTATAGTGTTGCCTACTTGCTCTCTCTCTTTTTATCTTTCTTTCTTTCTTTCTCTCTCTCTCTCTATCTCTCTTTAACTGAATTTCTGAATGCCTGTGTATTTTGTGCCAATTGTTGCTATTTTAAGTGACATTATTTAAAACAATAAAAGCTGTCCTGGATACATGGTCAATATTCATTAGTGAGAAGGTGGCATTCAATGCGGCTTTAATGACAGTTTATAGCTGTAATTAAAAGTTCTAATTAAAGTGAATACAGTCCTCACATACGGTGAATATATTTATCCGTTAATATAATCCAAAGCCAGACTTTTGTAATAATGAGTGTGTTTATGTTACCCTCAGCAGCTCTCTTAAAAAACACTTTGCAGCTTCCGCAAGTGAGGGCTCCATAGTGACATCCAGATGCTTCATCAGAGCAGATTAGGCATGTCCTTTGAGGAGGAAGGAAAAACTCCATTGGGAAAATGTCACTCCTCCCTCCATCAAGCCTAAAAATCAAAACACAACATAAACTAATGGCATGACCATAAATGTTGACATAAATGTTCTGTTCTCTGTTGTAACAGCATAGGAAAACAAATTTACTGCAAACATGAAACTTGTTCTTCCACTGTAATGTCAGTTGTGAAGAAAAAATATGAGATCCATTATCAGTAATTCGAACAGGACACACATTCCAGCTCTCAGAAATGTACGAGTAACAGGTGCGTATCTGTGCATGTACATGTACGGTCACATAATTGAACAGAATAAAAAATAACGTGGGTCGCAGCTGAATTTCTCTGAAGTTTTACATCAATTGTCCAGTGTGCGGCTGCTAAATTAGAAATGTAATTTGCCAGTCCAGCACTCAGAGATAACATTCCCTGTGAAAACGCAGAATTGAAAGATGGTGTGTGTGTGTGTGTGTGTGTCAGTGACCAAATGATGGTGGTAAGTAGAGGTGACTTTATCCTAATGCAAGTGTCAGGTCTCTAAAGAAGGGTAATAACTGCTTTATTGCTTAAGGAATGATGGAAAGATTCTGAGTTAAACAGAGTCATTCAGTATCATTATTCTGTTCTGATGATGGCAGCCAATTCTGAAACCACACACATAGTAAGAATGGAAAAGTGAACGAAATGACTGAGATTAGGAGAAGGGCATATTTCTGATATTTTCTTGGCTGTCTGGAACAAGTGGTCAAACTTTGTACATTTACAACTTTGTGTAAAGGTGAGAGTAAAATAAAAAATTAAAAAACTGAGAGCTGAGACGATGTATTTTGTCAGTCCAAACCTTTCTCTCTCTCTCTCTCTCTCTCTCTCTCTCTCTATATATATATATATATATATATATATATATATATAAACACCACATTCGAAATCTCACTGTCACCTTTTTTTTCTTTCTCTTTTCTCACTCTATTTTCACCTCTTTTTTTCTCAGACACACATTTTGCTGCTGATGGTTTTCCGAGAGTCTAACAACAAAAGACAGATCAACCTGTGGAAGATTGAATGGACGCGCATTCAATTGATGGAAGGACGCACATTTCAACCATATTAAGGCAGGAAATGTATTATAGGGAAATTACAATGTCCACTTCAACTTGAAAACATTCACTCAAAAGGTTAGTTTGTCCTTAGTTTGCATTAGATTTGAGAAATTTATAAAATCATCTGTAGTTTAAAACTTTCTTTTCCCTAGTTTACATTTTTTTAAACTTTTTTAACAAAGAATGATATTTGATGTTTTATTAATTTATATTCATTTAACAGTATAGAGTAATAAACAGTCATATTAACCTACAAATATATTGACTGAATCATATTAAATTGTTTCTTTGAATTCAGTGTGACAATATATTTAAAAATTGTTTTTCAAGCCATTTGCACAGAACATCATTTTGTGTTCATTCATGAGGCCCACTGTGAAAATATTGCAAATATCCGACCTTGTTTTCCTACGAATGAACATTCAGTATGGGTACCAACACATCTTTTTCTACATTATCTGTGCTGACTGAATGGGAAAAATCTGTGGAATTCTGCCAAAAACACTTTAAACAGTGTTAACAGAAGCTGAGAGTCCTACAATATTATTGGTAACTCGAAACGCATTCAAATGAGACAAAATATAGGAACATTTGTAACTTACAAGATTCGATTTTTTTTATGGAATTCTGTGCAGATTTCAGGGGAGGCCAGCAAAATAAGTAAAATATCTCTAATGTTATATAGGAGTATATTGGTTGTTTCGCTCACTACTGACATGTTAACTTTCCAAACGAGTCATATCAATCACAGGGTCTGGGTGTCTCTCACTATCAGCATTATGGCTACTATTGCTTTGCCCTCATGTAATGCCACGTTTAAGAAGGTCACTCTGGCTAAAAATACAGTTGCACTAAGGTTCCGAGCCAGACCAGTCACACCACACACACTCGAGTGGTGTTGGTTTGCTCTCACTTTCTATTTCCACTAACACGTTCTTTAGTCTTCCTTATTACTGTAGATTAGACATAACCTGATAGCTTAACAACACTCAAATGACATTTTTCCAATACTAAATGGGGAGCAAGTATTTATCTTCACCTTTGCTCAGTAAATATATTCGGGTACTTCGTGCTTCTAGAAGATTTGTGTTAATTTCCCATGCTGCCTTGACTGGTGTGAGACTTTTGGCATTTGGCATTCCTCTGTCTCCAGTACAGCAGTTATATAAATGTTACTTATTAGATTTTTTGTTAGCATCAATAGTATGCAGACAAAATATGCATATTTTTCCCAAATATAAAATTCAATTTGACAAATAGTTCCCGTTCCACACCTGTATGAATTTATTTTTTTGAAAAATGTTTCCATGTTTTTTGTCCATACAATGAAAGACTTTCACTGTATGGACAAAAACAGCACAAAGATTCTTCAAAATATTTTCTTTTGTGTTCTACAGATGAAAGTAGTCATACACGGTTTGAGACAACATCAGGGTGAGTAAATGATGACCGAATTTTCATGACATCAATATCAGTGTTGGGCATAAATACAATAAAGAGAGAGACACTGCCTGTGCGAAAGTTTGTGTGTGTGAAGGGTACTGCACCACAACCAAGAAGCTGATTGGACACCCAGTACAGACATAACTATACTCAGTGACATTCGATGTCAAGGATACACACAAGGACAAACACATATCACTAAACCAAGTGCACACAAACACTCACATGCACGCCCTCTCTTTCACTTATCCCCTCTGTCTTTCTTTCTCTCTCTCCCTTTTTCACACATTTACCATCAGAACAATGATGGCACTTACTGAAGAAATAATGATATCGTCTCTCATGAACATTTATGAATAATCTATGAATTACTTCATACTAATATGCTACACAAAGACAAATACATGGGCTTAAACACACTTTATTAGCACCAAAAGAAAGTTTAAATTATCTAATTTCTCATTTGTTTGTTTCCTTTATATTTCTTACCTATGTATCTCCTTAGTTTACCCAAATGTTCACTCAAAACAATTCTGTAATTTCTGTCAAAATAATTTGCTCAGCCTCACATCTTTTTTCAAACCCATATGCATTGTTTCTTCAGTGGAACATAAAATCAGTTATTTATAGAAGGATGTTCAAAAATTTATTTTCCATAAGACAGGGAACGATGACCATGGCTGTCCAGCAAGATTTAAGGCAAAATGTTCAGTGAATAATGACTTTCAATTTCTGTTCTACACAAAAAGTTATTGTATGACTTCAGAAAAAATTGATATATAGAACACAAGTCATAATAACTACTTTTATGATGCTTTTGTTGTGCTTTTACGTCCTTTTTGGAGCTTGACAAACCCTGTTCTCCACCTGGGCTTACTTTCACTGTACAGGACAAGGCAGCTTGGCATTAATTTAAACCATAAATTTACTGCTTTTATTCAAGTCATATATAAATTAATTTATAAATTATTAGTTGAATATGACAGAACTATTCTGATTTCATTACACTCTGCTAGCTAAAGTAATTTTTTAGATTTTTAGGTATATCCTTCAGGAATGCAGTTGGATGCGGTAAGTATGCGGTCTTAAAAGTGTTGTGTGCAAATTAAAACTGATTTTGAGAATTTGAGATATTGAGAATTCCTTTTTAAATTCCAAATATGGCTGGACAGTATATTGAGTTTGTATGATGTATGAATATATATATAAATATATATAGATATATAGTAATTCGATAACATTTCGAAACCCATCTGAAAAATAGCAGAAGACACATAGTGAGCTGAGTGCTGTCCACTTTATCCTAAACCTACCTTAATCGGTTTTACCAAATATTTTTCCAGATATTTAAGTATTTTCCCATAATAGGGTATCGGTTTTGTAATATCATTTTCACCGATACAAGGCCCCATCTTGTGGGCGTTTTGAGAATTAAGCGCAAGACCACCATTAAAGCACCAGAGGCCCTGTCCCAAATGGCACACTTCATAGCACTTTCGGTCTTGTGGATTTACAATGGCTGCTGCATGCAAGTGGGGGTGTCCCATTTGTCAATTTAAGGTTTCAGAAGGGTGCTCACGAGCGCCCACTTTGCGGTCGATATGTGCCCTCGATGCGCACTTTTACAGAGCTTGCACTGATGCGACCTCCGCAGTAGACATATGGTGCGTTCAAGTCATGACGGGAAGATCGTATTTACTAGCGGAACGCAAATGAAAGCCACCATAACGTGATAAATACGAGTGGGAAGTTTGGGATTTTCTTAAAGCCCCGATCTGTTCGAGTTGGGGGGGTATGTCAGTGAGAAACATGGCGGAATACCACAATATTGTAGGAATTTAGCAGTGACATTGTTCAGCTTTTATACTTACAACAAAGCTAATTGCCTGCACAAGATATGGTAGCATTATAATATAACAACCTCACATGTAACAAGTTTACAGTGGCTTCATAAATTAACTAAAAACATTTTTAAAAAAAAAAGCAAAACACCCCTGATGCACATTCTTTGTTCTTAATTTTCTATAAGTAAAAGTGCTTTATTTTCTTTGTATTGAATTAAGAGAAGGTACACCGCCATTTACTCCGATGAAAGGGACTTGGATGCATCTGCCGTTGCGTAAACGCGACTTCCCACCTCGTAAATACGAACTTCCCAGAAGGACTTGAGCGCACCAATATTCCCGACAGTCAAATCGGCACTACGTATACGGACACACATCTCATGGACACACATGAAGAGAAAGAAAAGCTGTATATACTACGAAAACAGTGATAAAACGTAGTGCTAGGTTTAAAAGTTAGCTTATTTTGTTCATATTTGAACAGGCTGGCAATCCAAAGGAGCCATGCAGCTACACCACATAATAGCAAACTATGCGAGTTAAAAGGATTAATTCACTTTCAAATGAAATTTACCCCAAGCTTTACTCACCCTCAAGCCATTGGTGTACATGACTTTCTTCTTTCTGATGAACACAAACGGAGAAATATTAATAAATATGCTGACGCAGCCGAGCTTTATAATGGCAGTGAACAGGGGTTACAAGTATGAGCTGATCGTAAACCTGTACTCCACACAGCTCCAGAAGGTTAATAAAGACCTTCTGAAGAGAAGCGATGCGTATGTGTAACAAAGAAAATCCATATTTAACAAGTATGAAATAAAATATCTAGCTTCCGCCAGACCGTTACGAAAAGTTACAAAACGCGCCGCGTTAGTTAAGCTTTTTCTGTAAGTTGAATAGGGAAGGCATAGGGCGTAGCTTAAGCTTTTTGAACTGCAAAAGTTTTATATTTTTTTCGACGTTGAATTCGGAAGGCAGTCAGGTGGAAACTAGATATTTTCCTTCGTAACTTGTTAAATATGGATTTTTTTTTTCACTTCAGAAGGCTTTTATTAACCTCTATTAATCCCCCGTTAATAGACGTAGTGTGGAGTACACAGTTATGATGGATGGATGTGGAATCACAAGCTTATACTAGTGACCCCTGTTCACTGCCATTATTAAATTGGATGCATCAGGATATTTATTAATATATCTCTAATAGTGGAAGAGTCAGAGTTAGAGCACCCTCTCCTTTAGCTGTGGTTTTATTAAAAACAAAACAAACGAATAAATGTCCATTTAGTTTAGTTAGCCTGCTATTTAACATAAGCCTAAACTATACCGAGAAAAAAACAAGAAGAGATTCCTCTTGCGTACCGCGATTTAATTCAGTTGGGAGAGAATGGGTTTCTTGGATTTTAGTATAGTATTTAAAAATGATTTAGCCCTAATTTACTCATTCTACTAAGGAAAATAATAGGATAAAACAAATAAAATGAGAAAATGTGAATTATATAATTAAATTTTATTCATAGCATTAAACCAAGTGCTAATTGTGAACCTGCTAGGATTAGTGTGTTTTTCTAGTTGTTGTGTTTTTCATTAAGAATAATAACCAACCATTCAAGCAATTGGAGCTAATTTGAAAGTAAACATAGTCTGAATTTATACTGACATACAACAGGATGCAGAATTAAAATTTGAATGCAAAGAAGCAGAATTAGAATTCAAAGAAAGTTTGAAGGCTTGTTTGAAAGTTTTTTTTAATCTAAAAATCCTGAAGGTTTACAGCCAAAAAGATTGAGAGAAGAGACTCAGGGCTGTATTTTAACGATCTAAGCGCAAGGCGCAGGTGCATTTAGGGCATGTCTGAATCCACTTTTGCTAGTTTAGCGATGGAAAAAAATGGTCAGTACGCAAGGCGCGTGGTCCAAAAGTGTTGTACTTAGTCTCTTATTGAGTCATGGGTGTGTTATGGGGCATAACATGTGCAATAAACCAATCAGAGTTTCATCACCCATTCTCTTTAAAGCCAGTTGCGCTCACGCCATGGCAGAATTTGCACGCGGAAAAACTGAACGCTTCTCCAGTGAGGAAATGGATCTGCTCGAGCGTGAGGTTAAAGGATGCAAGCAGACCATCTACGAGACTGGATTCTACCAAAGCATTTTTATATTTATATACACAATAATAATGTTTTACATTGCAATCCTTTAAATTTTTCAATATTTAGCATTTTTGTGTGCTGCTGCGCATCCCTGTGTGTGTAATAAGCAAAATGTACACACGTTGTGTACCTGCCTATAGGTGAATATTACTAATGCGCCCTTTAAATAATAATACCGATACCGATATAGATACCGATAACCAATAAATTCATATTTTTATATTACAATTTCCATATAATCTGCAGTTTGTGCACCCAGGAGAATAGAAAATGTAAGATGCACTGATGAAACTGATATTTTAGTAGCCCTGGCCTAACTATAAAAGCAAACATCAGTCCTGATTCTTCAAATGTTTTTATTTTTTTGTGTAAGGCACCACGATACTTAGTAACAGAAAGGGTTTAACAGAACTATGACAGAACTAGGTTTATCTGCACTTAACGGTAAATGTATATTCAAGCATTTCATGCATAACAAAGAAATGCATCTATTCAACCTTTATTGCATGAGGATGAGGAAGGTATATAGACTAAGTCACATGTTTTTCAAATAAAATGCAAGAACATTTGTCAACCTCTGAAAAAAGAATTAACAACAAAAGTGCATCCTGAACAACAGAGCATAGGGCATAGTTGAGATTTCTCTGAAATAATATAGTTTTTATATAGTTCTCTTCACTGTCAGAAAACATGCCTACTGAATGAGGACATCGATGCTATTAACTGGTGCCACGGCTGTTTCATATTCTTTTAAGGAACCGTTCACATATCGCATCTAAAAAAAAATGCAAAAACAGGAGCGCAAGCACTTTGGAAAGCAGGAGAAAACGGTGCGGCCGCACTTTGTACGTGTTTTGCACACGTTTTTAGAAGCGATTTGTGAACGGCCCCTAATACAGCTTCACTGCGATGACAACCTTTCAAACCAACCTTTGTTGTGTTAAAACTTGATACCTTTTTTCCTCCTCTCTGAATCCTTGCTAAACATGCTTTGCAAATGGTATTGTCCTCCGCTTCCAGACAACTTCCAGCCTGGCGAAGTCATGTTCACAGATAATGATGTAATGAGCGCAACACAGTTTTAAAGTTGCAGTCAATTGCAATCAGAAAATGGATGAATCTCGGATAAATAAGACCATATAAATGATTGATTTACCAGCCAGCCTACATTATCGGATCTAGTTATCAGATTTCTGATAACTTTTAATTATTGATTAAAAAGGCGATTAAAATGACGTCATTTTCATCCATGTCGACTGATAATTTATCGGTCCGATAAATATCGTGCATCCCTAATTTAAATACAAGTACATGGTAGTTAAGGCCACTTAATATGAAGTGGGACTGAAATTTGTCCTAAAGAAACTCTATATATTTCATCATATTTAATAAATTAACTTTCACTTGCATTGCATGCATTACATGTGTTGAAATTCTTTGAAATCCATGTTCTGTTATTCCAATGTAACTTCATGTGGGGCACGTGGTGAGTTTAAATCACCTGGTTTGAGGAGTTTAAAACATCACTGGACAACACAGATGAAGCATTACTGTCATTCCCTTACATGTGAACTCAAAAAAACTCTTTTTTTAGAAGATGTAAAAAAAAAAAAAAAAAAAGTTTTTAGGGTCGTTGTAAGCACGTTTTGAGTCCATGTGTAAGGTGACAATGATGTGCGAAGTGTAACAGGTTTATAGGTGAGGTGACACTGTGAGTTTGTGTCCTGTGATGTTTCCGGGAGCTGATTAAATATACGGGTGATTTAGTGATCTCAAGTTAAGCTAACAACTCAAATTCGTCACTTACTTCATCAACACTCACTTACTGAAAAACAGGTATACAACTTCTAGTCAAATCTTAGAGTAACACACATACACTCGGATCCAATTAATTAAATGTGGCCCTTATTTAAAAACATCCACCCAGTATTGTGTGTGTGTGTGTGTGTGTGTGCAGCAGTCAGGTGTGTTTAAAAAACAAAGCAATAATGACCCAAGAGAAAGGACTCAAGGGTAAACAAATAGGTCAATGGGGAAAGATGGGACAGCGAGACAAAAAACCCCTCACGGCGGCCCTGATTAAATCCTAGCAAAGACCTCTGATGAAACACCACTGGGAGGGCCCGAGCTGCTCCAGACGGGGGCTCTGGACAAAACATGCATAAATTTATGTAATGTTTCTAAGGCTGTGTTTACACTGTCAGTTTTTGGAATTGACAATCGCGTTTATTTACAGGTGTGAGTCTCAAAATATCCCACAGCAACTTGCAGTAGTGTCTCGAAAACTGTCTGTATGAACTTATAAAGAGAGTCAAGCCTGTATTCTCTTACCAATAACCATAACGACAGTGACCAAAGGAAGATGGCCATTAAACTGAAAAGTCCTATCACTTTTTGATACAACAAGAGTCCAACTGAGCCAATTTCATCCTTCAAATCTTCATTAACCGACAGAAGCTTCGATATAAACCAGCCAGACTTGTAAACCAGCATTTAACCACAGCACTCGTGTCCTGCGGTGTCTCTTGCATGACATGGCAACTGAGTCATGCACAGAACACAAAACTGATAGCAGCTGCACATGTGGAGAACACTGATTGGATCTCAAACTTTCAGATGACACACAACTCATATCTCCATCAGTGTAAGTTACCAAAAGTGAATCCACACACACGAAACTCCTTACCATAGGGGCTCTCTCACACTGTATGACGTGACAGACAACTAGTTGCGGTTCATGAAAATACACGGGGGTGAGTTTGGTTAAAGAATGCAGTCATCACTCCCGTAAATAACCGTGTGGCCTAAGAGACATCCTGCTTAAGACAGTTATATTAGACTTACAATAAGAGGAACATTGGCTGTTGATAAGCTGAGAAAAGTTTGATATTGCAGGGTGGAGTAAAGTTTGGGAGTTATGAATGAGGAACCAATTAATTTCTGTTTTAGCACAAAAGAATCCTTGTGCAACTCAGGGCTTGTTGTCTGATTACTGCAGTCACAGACCGAACAGCCTGGGGCTCATGCAAGTAGTGGGATTTCTCACATAACATTCCTATTTGAAAATGATATCAGCCGTAAATAAAGACTATTTATGAGTTCATCTGTAGATAAAAACTTCACAAAGACATTTGTTTGTTACGTGTGAAGCACTGGGTGGTTTACAGAGCAGGACTGCAACAAAGATTCACGTACAGTATAACAAGAATCTTTGTATACAAGTATTTGTTACACCATTCCTGAAATATGCAAAAGCACCAGTGTCGACGAGATGACAACACAGAAAGGTTAGATCTCAAAATTATTCTCGTACCTTTCAGCCAACTGAGTGAGTGTGCACACGTCCGATTCTTTGGGAGTATGTGTGGGCATTCATATCTGTAAGCATCTAAAAGTGCTGAGCAAGTTTAAAACTTCAGTCTTTCACCTCTCTGAAAGACATCTTTATTAAATAATTAACACTGGGGATAAAAGACATTAAAAAGATTTCCTTATACTGAAACTTAGAGTATTCAACATGCATTGTACACATAACAAACACAGAAGCTAGTGAAAGTGTCATTTATTATTTGTGCGTCTTTTTTTTTTTTTTTCACTAAATAATTTACTAAAGCAAATCAAGAAGCGACACAAAATGCCCACTGTCAAGCTGTGCTAAACAGTGTTGTTACGATCTTGCAGGTTGGTTCAGAGTCCTAAGTTGTGGAGAAAGCAACCAGAGTTGTGTAAAATTCAAAGAATCGCAGGAAACTGGAATTTTAATTGGAGTGACAGGATGAGAAATTCAAAGATGCAGTTCAAGACAGGTGAATTCTGGGAAACGGTGTTCTTCCACCAAAGTGTTAGTCCACAAATGTTAATTATTACATATGTTTTAATCATATTAGATACATTAAATATTGTGAAATATTACCATTTAAAATAACCTTTCTATTTTAATATTTTCACAGATATTCAGTTGCTTTTATCTTAGTTTCGTTTTCATGGACTTTTTAGCTTGTATTTCAGTTTCCTGATTTCCTTGTTTGATTTTCTCGCCACTCTTTAGCTACCATGGTTACAGATATGATTAGTTCATTTAGCTCAGATGTGTATCATTAAATAACCTTGACTGTATTACTACTTACAGTTTACAGTTTCTCAATCGATTTAGCACATTTTTTGAAACATTCTCTGAACTGTAAGTTAAATTGTCACAAGTGTTCGCTGAAACATCAAAACTCTATTGCATTTCTGCAAAATGTAGTAACTCACCCAAAACATTTCATTCATGTTTCAAAACCTAGTTTTTGTGTCAGTAAATTGGCCAATGCCACCAAAATAAAAAGTCGTTTTGTCATCATGTGAGCCATACTGGTCAAAATATTTAGATGTTTTTTCGCCATGGAAATATAATATTTAATTCTAAGTTTACTTAGACTAGCTATTAGTTTTTTGGTAAGACTTTATTTTACAGAGTCTTTGTTAGACGTGTTACATGTAGTTACTGTATTAATAACTATAGATTATGCATAATTACATGCAATTAACCCTAAACCAACCCTTCATCCTAACCCTCACCCTATAGCAAGTACATGTAGTTAATTATTATTACTTAATAGTTAAAATTTATAAATACACTGTAACACGGACACCTTAAAATAAAGTATAACCGTTTTTTTTAAAGATATAAGAACAATGTAAAAATATGTACACAATAAGTGCATTGCATCAAATTATTAATTTAAATATGATTACATAGCAGTTAAAGACAGCTAAATATAAAGTGGGAATGAACATTTTTATTCATACAGCACATACTTATAGAAACCTGTTATATGTAAACTGAAAATTCACAATTGCTTGTTCATTTTTACATATTGTATTTTGTCTTCCGCTTATGTTGGTGAAGCATGTTTTATTTGACAAAGCTTTTTAAATTTGATAAGCAAATAAATGCTGTTGTCAAGTCCAGCTTTTTCCACCTGAGACTTCTGGCGAAAGACAAGACATTTCTTTCTTTTAAGGACCTTGAGAAAGTCATTCATGTCTTAATTTTTTCAAGGCTGGATTATTGTAATTCTCTGTATATAGGAGTTAGTCAGAAAGCATTGTCACGTTTGCAGGTAGTCCAAAATAAAGCTGCTAGGATGCTGACAGGGACACGAAAACGAGAGCATTTTACTCCCATTTTATCTTCCCTTCATTGGTTGCTGGTACATAGAATTTAAGCTTTTGTTGTTTGTTTACAAATCTTTAAATGGGACAGCGCCACCTTAGCTTGCAGACCTTTTAAACGGCATACATCTACTAGATCTCTTAGGTCCTCTGATAAGTTGCTTTTGATTGTTCCTAGGTCTAGATTAAAACGCAGGGGTGACCGGGCCTTTACAGTAACAGCACCTAGACTACGGACTCTTCTACCCTTGCATGTTAGAGCGGCTCCTACTATATCCAGGTATAAAACTCATTTATTAACTCAGGCTTTTAATTCTACTGGGCATTGTGGCACATCTTACATTGAATTTCTGTGCTTACTTTGAATTTACTTTTGTGTTTTCTGTTTTTATTTATTTTTATCTTTGTATAGTACATTGGGCAACTGCTGTTGTATAAATTGTGCTTTTTAAATGAATGAATGAATGAATTCTTACATATCTTGTTCTTCCACAACAAGCAACTGTGAATGTTCAGTTTATATGTAACATTTCTACAAAAATAAACTGCTGTTGCTGTTTAAGGATTTAGACATTCCATGTCCAAAAATGGCACTGATTGTGCAGGGAAAACTCCATATAGCTGACTATATGCTTGCAAACTTGATTGGTAAAAATTATGCAAATTGTAGACAATTGTACTTATTCTATTGCACACATGTACCAAAACACACGCAAATTGCTTAATTCAATAAGAAATCCAAATCTGATGTGAACAAAAAGCTAATTGTTCAGAGACCTGAACTTATTGTTTTGAGGGGGGAAAAAGTCTCATTCGAGAATTGAGCCAAAAGTTGATAGAGGATTGAGAAAAGTTGCTCCTTTTCCTTTGTTCAGTGTCTGAGTTAGAGTGTGTTTGCAAGCTACAGATTTTTTTTTTTCTGTAAGAATGTAAAAGTCTTTACTGTCACTTTTGATCGATTTTATATGTCCTTGGTGAATAAAACATCTCAGGTTACGTATGTAACCATGGTTCCCTGAGAGGGAACGAGACACTGCGTCAAACACTGTTGGAACGCCTCTGTGTGATTGCGTCGTGAAGCACCTGTGAAATCAGTCCAATAACATGACGGAACGTCATAGGCAGGTGATGTCATGACCAGGAAACTTCAAAGCACACCTAAACCGTGCAGTGTCAGCTTCTGATAGGTCGAAGCAAATCAGTAACAGGCATGAAAGGAGTATGGCAACGAGACGCAGCATGGTTACATATGTAACCTGAGACGCTCCCTTTCAAGGGAACTCACACTGCGTCAAATGCTGTGGGAACGCACTACCCAGGCCACCATAGTCCCAAGTGCCTGTCTGTGTGAAAAACAAGAGACGAGAGCACTTTTGACCCCAGGGTCAAGGCCAGGTCCAGATTATAAAACCTGACAAATGTATGCGATGAGGACCACCCCGCCGCATCACACACTTCTTGAAGCGAAACTCCAGAAAGCAAAGCCTTAGAAACAGCCACACTCCTTGTAGAATGGGCTCGCACCAGCCTCGGTTAAGGCCGGCTTAACTTTAACCCGTTTATGGCTATGAGAATCGTGTCTCTGCGAGCTGGAGAAAGACGTACTTGCATTGTTATCGAATCACATACCATGCTCCAAAAAAGAGGTTCTCTGAGCTGGAGATAAAACACTCTTTTTGGCATTTAGCTTCAACCCCAACACCTTCAAAAGGGCGAGAACAGCATCTCAATGCTGAACCACCAATTCTCTTGACTGTGCCAGAATCAACCAGTCATCTATGTAATGTAACACGCAAATGCCCTGGAGTCGCAGCGGAGCAAGAGTTGCATCCACGCATTTCATGAAGGTGCGGAAAGATAAAGCTAGGCCGAATGGAAGAACCTGATACTGGTACACTTTGCCCACGAAAGTTGCAGAAGGATGGAGATATGGAAGTAAGCATCCTTTAGATCTATTGTGACAAACCTCTTGAACTTGAGCTTCTTGACAACGGTTTAAATGGTAAATGGTAAATGGACTGCATTTATATAGCGCTTTCACAGACCTATGGCCACCAAAGCGCTTTACAATTTTTTTTTGCCTCACATTCACCCATTCACACACACATTCATACACAGACGGCGAAGTCAGCCATACAAGGTGCCATCCAGTTCGTCGGGAGCAGATGGGGTTAGGTGTCTTGCTCATGGACACCTCGACACTTGGTCAGGTGGAACCGGGGATTGAAACACCAACCTTCCGGTTAGTAGACAACCTACCTTGAACCACCGAACCACTGCCGCCCAGTTGCCGGTTTAAGTGTCTTAAATCTAAAATACTGACTATAAAAGCCTGACCCCCTGCTGGGAGGAGTCATCTGTTCCTCTTTTGCAGAAGAGCCTGTACTTCTAGTTCCATGACCAGAGCCTGCTCGGGATTTACCACTGTGGGCAGAACCCCATTGAACTTGGGCGGGCGAAACCCAAACTGAATTCTGTACCCTTTTCCTATCATCTGTAGGACAGAAGTTTCCACGCTGCCAAAAAATCTACTAAGGGAACCAGCCTCGTGCCCTGAAGTGGCAGGGACTGAGCGAAATGTCCTAGCGCTGCTACGTTTCCGGGCAGACACTGAGACAGATGTTTGCTGAGAACCACTGCACCTTGAAGCACGTGAGGTGCCAGGGTTGGCAGAACGGTCTCATGAGGGCACCAGTTTGAGGCGGGCACCATGTAATGAGGTGTGGACCGACTCAACCTGGGGGGGACTGACTTCGGAAGCCCAACGCCACTGGTGTCAGGACTTCTTTGCCAAAGCATTCCTGGCGATGAGGACGGTCCTCAGATCCAGCCTACCGCCCATAAGGCTTCGGCTGTGAGTGCCCACCTGAACCCCAGTCTCTCTACGGGGGAGCACGGGTGGTGACGGTCACTTTCTGCTGCACTCTGTGAGAGGAGGCCGCACTCATATGAGAGCGGTGAGGAAGAATCTTCTGAAATGTCGCTGCCTGCTTCTTAGCCTCCTGAAACCTGTCGATGACCATGTTAACGGAGTCGCTGAACAGGCTAGAGGAAGAAAGCGGGGCATCCAGAAAAAAGCTTTTGTCACGTTCTTTTATATTTGACAATTTGAGCCAGAGGTGCCTCTCCATGGCCACCAGGGCTGCCATAGAGTGGCCAATAGACTTGGCCGTCTCCTTAGTGGCTGGGAGAGACAGATCTGTTGCCCTTCTGGGCTCAAAAAAAGCCTTGCGACTAACTTCCTCACCCTCATCAATATCTTTCTGCAGGTCAGCCTGATATGCTTGCAGAATGGACATGGTGTGCAAACACGCAGCTACCTGACCTTTACCTATGCCGCCTCGGGCGAGAGATCTCTTCTACCCATGGCATCGCCCCGTATCCCTGCTCCTTCAGTCCCGTGATGTTGGAATAATTAGACGTTTGGGGACTGAACACATGATAGGATACGGGCTTTCTCCACGATATCGATATCTCAATATCGAGGAGGTCGCGATCTTGGCATCAGGAAGCGTTCGTTTAATAAGCTTTGATGATGAACCTCCTGTTTCTCAGCCGGCCAGTCAATATTCAACCTGGCTACAACGCGAGTCAAAACCTCCAAGAGCTCCTCAAACACTTGGGTGCGAGGTGGCGAATCCTCAACATCCCCAAGATCGATGCTAACAACATCCAAGCCCACAGAGGAAACACTTTCTTCAAAAAGTGTTCGAGGGGAGCAGAGCGGTCTTAATGAAAGCTGCTCGCAATGCTGCCTGAGCATGCTCCGCTCCCAAACAAACAACACAAAGCTTGTGTGAAACCCATGATGAAACGGGGGTAGGGAGAAACACACTGCCTAAATTGTTTCTTGCTCGCCACATCCCACTGTCTAAATATATAAGTGTAACTTGATATAAAGACAGACAACAACTGATAGCGCTTGCTGAAGACAACGGAAGCTGACACTGCACAGTTTGAGTGTGCTTTATAGTTTCCTGGCCTATGACATTCTGTTTCACATGTGCTTCATGACGCAATCACACAGAAGCATCATATATATGTCATATATATATATATATCATATATATAGATCATATATATATATATGATCAGGATCGTTTTCAGAATTGATCTTGACTTGTGGAGCTACGAGATTTCTGCCAGATTAAGCTTTGGTGTAATAATGTAGTTAGATTGATTCAGTCATGTTTTTGAATAAAGAAAAAAGGTAATTAGAAGTTACCACATGAAACACATTTTTGTTATCTGACAGGTTTTAAAGTGCAAAGCTATAAAACCACATAAATTCAGATAATTGAATCAGTAGGTGTGCCTGACTAACCACACTATGCTATGCGTGATTATAACATTACAACCCATTTCCATAATTTGATCATCCTTTGATATATAAATACAGTCATGACCAAAAAAAATACACAAACAACTATATCAAATGAAAGTCAAGATTATCATCTGATTTCCGCAAATAGCACTGACTTTTGTGTGAAAGACGCAATGTATAATGAGTCTAATATAAAGAGGTGTGTTTCTTCTTAAAGAATGGCAATGGCATCACTGAAAATGCAGAACGTCACTATGTCAGTGCATTTAGCACATGCATTACGGGAGGTTAATAAATAAAATAGAAGTTTTGGTGTAGAAATTGGTGTAAAAGCAAACTGTTTAGTGAATTTGCCCCAGTGTTTTTTGTAAGAAGACTCCAACTGTTATATGTGCACTATCACACATACACACACAGTATTAAGTCTTATCACAGAGAGCCTGTGCCTCTGGCAGCATCACATACCATAGAAATTTACATAACATTGAAGAAATAAACAGCACAGCGAGAAAGGGTGAAGTACTATTATCTCTATACTAAAAGCAATTTAATGAGTCAGATCTGATGACATTTGATTAATGTCTTAAGAGTTTTATCATATACAATCATTTTAAACAAGTATTAATTCTATTTTTCTTTCTGTGTGAGATATTTGCTGGATTCCTGAAGAAAAAATCAGCACATCAGCAATGAACTTTGGAGCCAGACTAAGTCAATATTCAAATAATAACTTCAATTTTAATTCCTATTAACAAAAAAAATTCAAATACTTTTTACTTGTGCTGAGGCTAAAAGCACATTAACCTTGAGTGAAAGCCAGTCAGTTACATTTGATCATTTTTGCTCAAATCTGACCATTAATGAAACACAAATTATTTATAAATGAGCACATAAATGTCAGGTTTTTCTACTAGTGACATTTGGATGTTCTTATTGATTTGAATTTATTCCCCTCGCAAAGCCATTTAAATCTGTCAGAACAAAACCTGAGAACACAAAACACTAAAATCCAAAAGGCAACTAATTAACATTTTTAAAAATAATGTAGAACTAAAAAGGCAGTAATGCATGTTTTGGAGCTCTTTCACTCACTTTTTCCTAAACGAGTAACTTTAAACTTCTTGGAGCATTTATTTAAAAAATGGTTCAAGGAAAAATGCAACAATAAAATAAGACTTCCACAGCCCAGTAAAGAAAAGGCCAGACCATAAGCCGCCTGACACTGCTTGAACCAGTAGCGGTGAATGCTCTTTTAGAATTGTTCCTCTGTAACCACGGCAATAATGAGAAGCCAATTGGGACTCGGGAATGAGAGATACCTCACATCACCCTATATGAGCTGTAAAAAACCACTCCTGTTTGCTGTCAACAGCTGACTTAAACAGTCAAACACTTTTGCAAAAAAAAAAAAATATATATATATATTATATATATATATATATTCCACCAAACATTTTTTTTTTTCATAAATGGATTTGTAGTTCTTACCTTTTTAATAAAGCAACAGGCCACAAAAGGTTGTGCATTACGATTTCTGGTCCCACTTTATATTAGGTGGCCTTGTACTTGCATCAAAAAAATAAGTAAAATGTACTTACTGTCACAGTTATTTGGGCACATTCAAATTTTATTTCGTTTTCATGGTCTTTCCACTTTTGTTTTCATGAGCCACATGTGTTCCTTTGTTTGAGTTTTCCCGCCAGTCATCAGTCACCATGGACACCAATCCTCCAACACAGCTGGATCATTTAGTTTGTTATCTGTGTGTATTTAGTTCCTGTGATTTTCAGCCTTCAGTGGTTGGTTGTTGTTTGCTTGTTGTGTGTGTTAACCTTTATTTCATGCACGCTCTAACACTTTCTGTCAGTTCATGAGTTTAATGTATTATTAAATCACTTTGTATTGGATCCTGCATACCTTCGTCTTCATCTTGTGACACTTATTATGTTCATATTGTATTGCAAAACACTTTTTGCCTTGTTCTTTGTCAAGTATTGTCCCTGTAACCACTGTTAATTTTTTTGTTTTGTTCATGCCATGTGTGCCGTGCCACGCCAAGCCAAGTCTTTGTTATGCTTTGTTTGGGTTTTGTTTTAAATTAACTGCACTTGGGTTTCGCAAACTTGCCTCCAGTGGATCTGTTACATCCATCAAACAAAGCACGGTGCACTTACTTTGATCACAATTGTATATTTGCTGCTAAATACCAAATTTGTTTGTGGTTTGTTAACTTTGGTTATGGTATAACTGTTCTGCTGCTTTCAAGCTGTGAACATCCATGTTATTTGTTGCAATTATATTTTCACTACATTGCAAGTTAACTTTTATATGTTAAACCATTTTTGCTTTCAAACACCCCCGTGTCTATCAGACACCAATGATAACAAGAACTCAACATCCATTCTCTTCTCTCTTGTGGAATACTTTTCTTCGGTATTTACACTGGTTTACAAAACTGCCACCAGTCTCGCCTCTTTTGTGCAACAGCTCTGGGCAAGTGATCTGAAGCTCAAATCTAATTGAATGGCTTGTTTCGTGGTCCTATTTAAGATGTTCATTTCTGTCTGGGATGCTAAAAATGTCCTAACTTATAAACTGTATTAGGTTGTTGGTCAATTTGGAGGACATGTGTGACAATGTTTGTATGTAGGACACTTCAAAAGAATCAAAGAATAGTGTAAAACCCAGTAAAACTTGAGAGTATTAGAACAATATAACAAAATCTATGGATATGACAACATAAATTAAACAATAATCTCTAAAATATTCTATCATTTATTTCCTTTCATGAAAATTTTATTTAAAAATGGACCTTTATTTTCATTAAAAAGGCTTATTTCTGCTACTGTAGACTCATTTTGTAAATGCAAGCAATTAATTTAGACAAGCGTTATGTTTCCATCACATTAAGTTTACGTGCATTTTGAAGTATCACATCAGAGACGAGTGATGGAAACGCCAAATTTCAAATAGAAATCCTTTAATTTGCAAAAACGGTTTTACGTTCGCTTGAGGCTGTTGTTGACTTGCAAAAAAGAGTTAATGCAAATAATAGGAGATGGAAATGCATTTACCGAATAAATGTAGCGAACATTAAACCTACATGACAAATCATAATCGGCTATTTCCGCTGATGGTGTTGTAAAAAAAGTTTCTGTTTGATTCTGTTGTGATGCATTAATTCTGGATGTGCACTTGTTATAAGCGTGCGTGCAACGGGGTGTCCGATATTGACAAAAAAATGATATCATGATATTTTCTAGGATTTTCTCGATCACGAAAATCAGAAGATATTTTGTATCATTCAAAAATGTTTTATTGTACTAGCTCTGGCAATGTAATCGATGACAGTGTTTGTTATATCTTTCCATCTGTCGCTTTTCCTGTCGTAAGGAACTTTCTTGCTAAATGATTCGCCCATGTTTGTTATGTTTGTATGTATTTGATTTTGCTCTGTCTGCTGCAGACGCGCCGTGTTCAGGTGACTCCCGAAGCTCTCAAATAGATTAACATTTGAAGCCGTTCTTCATTGACAAGCTTCTCCGCATTTTCTTCACTCATTTTAACTTTTGTCAAACACCAAACTCTGAACACGCACGCGCAATAGTAGCCTACCGAGTATATACTCAGCTACAGTGAATTCGTGAACACCTCGTGCAGCGTTTTGACTGGTTTCTAAAAATTAGTGAAATACTCATTAATAGGATTTGGCATATAGTTAAAACATCAATTAAGATATTATCGCACACCCCTATCATGCAATCAAAATATTGTAGCTTTTTTGTTTTTTGTCTCTTTAATGTGTTGTGACAGATCGCTGTAGCTCCTTCAAGCGGCTCGTGAACTGATCATTTCTTCACACTACTTCATTTATAGCATCAAATAGACATGAATGAACATCAGATGGAATGTTGTTTCAACTGTGGAAAGACGTGAGTACACACAATTTTTCATGTTTAAGTTCACCAACATTAATCTACTAACTCTCCTGACTGCTTTGTCGGACAAAATGGCGGATTCGGGGTTATGATTGGTCAGATCGCCTGTCAATCAAACTGTTTGCGAAGGGTCAATTGGTCTGTTCTGACTGAGGCATCATTGATTGGGTGAGAACAGTTCAAACTTACTAGTTGTTGAAATCAGCGGGCTTGGCTCATCATCTTGTGTACCATTAAAACAGCGTTTTTACGCACATTGCATGGCAAGCCAGATGGCGTAAAAAGCGGCGCTTTTCACAAGCACTGAAACACAGTCAAATACTGCGTTTTTGTCAACTTGCACACGTTTTTTACAGCATTTGCAATGAGGACGGCATATTACACGGCTTTTGGGTGTAAACGCGATTCAGCTATAGCATAAATCTGACCCTTTAGGCTTGCCATAGCCCACACCTTCAAGCTAATGCGGACACGTCAAGAATAAACCAGGCTTAAGTGATTCACAGCTTCAGTGTTGTTGCAACACTCAGGAGCAAATGTTGCTCACAATTGTCAAAGTAGCTCAAAAATACGTTTGAATCACCATAAATTAGAAACAGTGTCCAGAGACTGTTGTATAGACATCACTGTTTCTCTTTTGCAGTGAATGTGTATGTTTCTTAAATTTTCCTTGACTAAGGTAAAATGATAGTTCAAGAACAGGAAACACTGCAATGACAATCATCTTTAAAGTCCCCCTGCGGTGAAAATCAATCTTTAAATATTGTTTATGTCTATGTGTGTTTTTTTAATTATGCTTGAAGACAAGACGTCCAAATTCACAAGTCAACACTATTGCTGAGTATTTCCTCTTTAAAACTGCAGGTTTCTAAATGATGTTTTAATAAAGTTCAGGAGGAGCACATTCAGATAGCCTAATTAGCCTAATTAACACAAGTGGAGAATAATCAGTTAATCAACTCAATTAACAACAAGAGGTATATAGACAGCTGTCTTACCTTTGCTCGTTTGATGGTTTATCAACATCCCTCTTCCACCCATTTCCTCACTTCTAGTTCTAACTATACCACCCCAGGGGGAGCACTCTGGGTTCAGGCCAAATTCCGAGCTCAGAGTCCTCCCCCTGGACAGCACGCCAAATACACCTAACCTTTACTCTATTTAATTATATGTAAGTGTGAACTTGTGAAAGACAGTTTCAAAAATGTGGTTTGATATCGCTGGTGTTTCTGACATCACAAACTATCTTGTAACCAATCACGTCAGCATGCAGGCAGGCTTTAGCATATAACCGCTCTGAAGCAGGGGAGTCTCAAGAGAAGCCAGGTTCTCCCGATATATTTCTGATCATATGAAAAATCGGGTAGATTTAGCAATTTAGGGGCTATATGATGTATATTACGTTATGATGAACTATATGCCTTTCTCCGCTGACATTCTAAGCTGTTCAAAGTTTACAAGGATGCTGATTTTTAAAAGGCAGACTGACATGGCGAACGGGACCATGGTTTGTGTAACATTAGCAAGACATTATTAGCCACTTGATAATGTAGTCAAGCAAAAGGCTAATCATATTAAATACCGTAATGTGTTATTACCTCTTACATTAATTATAATGCACTGTGAATATTCAAGGTATAATTAATATATTAGTATTTTTTTATATTTAAAACTTCCAATAAACATTTTGCCATTTTTTTAATACAAAGCAAACAAAATGTAAGAGAGAGTTAAAGATGAACAATCAAACTGTGTACAGAACAATTTTTAATAATATTTCCTGCTCCTTTTGTGTTTTGCATTTACTTGTACTTTTACGTTCCAATCCTCAAGTATGTTTAGTATAAAAAAAATACTTTTCAGAGTATTTTTCCTGCTGTTCCGAAGTTCATCGCTAGGTGGCAGTGTGTTACCCAAACTGAAACCGTGAAACCGGCGATAAAGCAGTTGAATCTCACACAACACACCTAAAACTAATAAATAATGGGAGCAATAAAACGTATAATTTGGAATTCATTTGCTTTTAAAAATGAGGAAGAACCATCAACCCTTGCCCATCATGACTTGTACAAGACGATCCGAGATCTAGAGGTCAGAGCGTCATTCAAACGATCTAATTTAGACATTCATTTTCTTTTAACACTGAACAACGCACGTACAAGATCATATCGTTTAGATAACACGAAAGCTCCAGCAAATGGTGTTTATATCTCATAATATTTGCTCTTAATTTAATAAAGTAATCAAATGTAAAATAACACTGGATGGTCACTGTTAATATAGTAAATAGGTAAATCCTTACAATTAATTTAAAGTTACAAACGTTATTTGGTGACAGACACATAGGCACATAATGATGCAAAATATAAAAGTATTTGCATTCACGTAAAGACATATCTGACTGCGTTTATGTGAATACTCATTAAGACGGACTTTTTGATAATTATGTGGTTAATTGACACTTTAAGGCAAAATAACTCAATTTGGAATGCGCGAGCTCTATACAGGTGGCGTGTGCGCGCGCTGTTTGTATAAGCGCAAAGAAACCGTCTCTCAAAGAGCTCAAGAACGGTACTACTGAATGATAAAATCACTTGGATGTTCAAACTAGCAAGGTTTTAAAAGACGTGGGCACGTGATTTCCGTCAGTTGTCGGACCCGCGCACGAGAGTGTTGTATCGCAGCGCGCTTACAGTACAGGCGCGATGATAGAGAGAGGAGAGAAAGTGTTGCTGAAATGACTTCACAAAAAAGTTTTTAAACTACTGATTTGATCTGATAATCTGAGTTGAATAATTTAATAATAAATATTTGCAGTAATTTCTCTCTTTGTAAACACGTAAACTGTGAGAATGAGTAAAATTATGTGCAATATGCGCAAAATGTAGACCCTGTATGGTATCGATTTAATATCGGTATTTCAGTATTAGATTGTTGTGGTATCGCACCGAAGCCAAAATTGTGGTATGGAGCCATCCCTACTACAGGGGGACTTAAAGACAATTTGGTTTCTTATATACAGTCGTGGCCAAAAGTTTTGAGAATTACATAAATATTGGAAATTGAAAAAGTTGCTGCTTAAGTTTTTATAATAGCAATTTGCATATACTCCAGAATGTTATGAAGAGTGATCAGATGAATTGCATAGTCCTTCTTTGCCATGAAAATTAACTTAATCCCAAAAAAACCTTTCCACTGCATTTCATTGCTGTCATTAAAGGACCTGCTGAGATCATTTCGGTAATCGTCTAGTTAACTCAGGTGAGAATGTTGACCAGCACAAGGCTGGAGATCATTATGTCAGGCTGATTGGGTTAGAATGGCAGACTTGACATGTTAAAAGGCGGGTGATACTTGAAATCATTGTTCTTCCATTGTTAACCATAGTGCTTCAAAGGCAAGGATATTGTGGCTACTAAGATTGCACCTAAATCAACAATTTATAGGATCATCAGCAACTTCAAGGAAAGAGGTTCAATTCTTGTAAAGAAGGCTTCAGGGCGTCCAAGAAAGTCCAGCAAGTGCCAGGATCGTATCCTAAAGAGGATTCAGCTGCGGGATCGGAGTGCCACCAGTGCAGAGCTTTCTCAGGAATGGCAGCAGGCAGGTGTGAGCGCTTCTGCACGCACCGTGAGGCCAAGACTTTTGGAAGATGGCCTGGTGTCAAGAAGGGCAGCAAAGAAGCCACTTCTCTCCAAAAAAAAACAGGGGGGACAGATGATCTTCTGCAGAAAGTATCGTGAAATGCACTGCTGACTGGCATCTGGAAAAAGGCTTGTCAGGAGAAGAAAAGGTGAGCGCTACCATCAGTCCTGTGTCATGCCAACAGTAAAGCATCCTGAGACCATTCATGTGTGGGGTTGCTTCTCATCCAAGGGAGTGGGCTCACTCACAATTCTGCCCAAAAACACAGCCATGAATAAAGAATGGTACCAAAACACCCTCCAACAGCAACTTCTTCCAACAATCCAACAACAGTTTGGTGAAGAACAATGCATTTTCCAGCACGATGGAGCACCGTGCCATAAGGCAAAAGTGATAACTAAGTGGCTCTGGGGCCAGAACCTTGAAATTTTGGGTCCATGGTCCTTCAATCCTCAAGAGGCGGGTGGACAAAAAAAAAACACTAATTCTGACCAACTCCAAGAAGTGATTATGAAAGAATGGGTTGCTATCAGTCAGGATTTGGCCCAGAAGTTGATTGAGAGCATGCCCAGTCGAATTGCAGAGGTCCTGAAAATGAACGGCCAACACTGCAAATACTGACTCTTTGCATAAATGTCATGTAATTGTAGATAAAAGCTTTTGAAACGTATGAAGTGCTTGTAATTATATTTCAGTACATCACAGAAACAACTGAAACAAAGATCTAAAAGCAGTTTAGCAGCAAACTTTGTGAAAACTAATATTTATGGAATTCTCAAAACTTTTGGCCACGACTATAGACTACATCAAGGGTTTTCAAAGTCTGGGGAAAATGTCGGGAGAGGTAAGTTATTAAAAGCTTAATAAACCGTGAAGGAGAACTGTAGTTTTCTGTGGCGCACATCCAAAGTGCACGAGTGCTGAATTCAGTTTACCTTTTTGTGCTTGAACAATCCCACACACTTGTGTGTAAAAATGCCTGTCTTGGTGAATATTCACGTAAATACAGTCAGTTATGTCTAAAGTGAAAGTAAAAATTTGGGCAAAATTATCATTTTATTGGATCCATGCATGCGGTCTTAAAGTGACAGCAGCCTTATTTAGGCCTGCCAGCTGCTGTCTATGTCGATAATGTTAAGCAAACAACAAACGAAAAAGAAAACCATTCTCTGCTCTTGATAATATTTGTCATAGCTTTATTAACAATCTGTGTATGTATTGTGTATGTTGTGAATGGAGGCCCACTGTCTTTGACTTTGAAACCCCCTGGACAACATCTTTATACAAATTATATTATATAAGGATGTTTTGGGTTTTTTTGAAATTCAAACCTACAAATCATTAACATTTTGTAGGTTAATGAATAAACATTTTCTACACATAACAATAGCTCTTATTAAAGCTAATACTTCACATTGTACACATTGCAATTTCGTAAAGTCAACAGGAAATGGCATTCATAATCCATTTTACTCCCATATTGTAGCTTCCAGGTTAATAAATGATATTTTTTTTTTACTGGATTGTGAAAAGTGGTTTCTGTCTGATTTTTTACAGGCAGAACAAGTTATTACATTTTGATAAAAGATTATGAAGACATATTAAGTTATATCTAATAACATGCTGATTACAATAAGATCAGCAATAAACGGTAAATAAACAGCGTCAGTTCTCATTTCATAGGGGGACTAAATCATGAAAAATCTGGTTTTATTTGCTCTTTCGAAATAAAAATGTTTGATGCACCATACATGTATTACAACTTCCAGAAACCCAAAACTCCTCCTCTATAGTCCACTGTTAATATTTATTGATGCTGAGCTGGGGAACCGGCCTGTTCGGATTAATATAACTTAATATAAACTGCACACATTTACACATTATCACTTATTCAGTATTCAGTAACTTTGTACACAACTTTTCACCTCTTCATAGCCTTCCAAAGGATCTCAATGTAAGGGCTGTGACAGCAAATCAATAATATTGAGAAGAATTGCTACTAAAAACAAGCATCATCACCGACTATGTGATACAGTACGGCAAGGATAACATTCATCATTGATGCCACTTTATAGTGTAGAAAAAAAGAAAAGGGCTTTTAAAAATGGCAAGGGCAAGTTCAAGCAGACAAAAGTGTATAACACATCTTGATGAAAGCACGGGAGCAGCACTTTATATTAAACACTTCAAAGAAGGTCATAAGCATATGGTTTCATGAGGCAAGGTTGCCGAGTCATGTGCTGCCGTTGACGGCTGGTAGGGAAGCACAAATAAATGTCCACTATACAGTGAAACTACTTTGCTCAGAATTGTGTTGTAATATACAAAATGGCAATATTCCATTTTGTACTGTACTGTACAACACTGTTTGAAGAACTTGGCGTTTGAGGGCAAAATAATCATATAAAGAAACTGGGTTCCCAGATCAGACAAAAACACATTGATTGAAAGACTAACGTCCCGTGAACAAGCAGATGATCTTTCAGCAGAAATTAGAGCAAATCATGCTCTCACTGACTCACACTGAATGCACGGCATTCAGATGGCACGCAAAAAAAATTCTGAAAATTCTGTCATTTAATCATCCATTTTCCATTACAGAGCCATCAATTGTGCAAAATATTTTAATCTGAACGCACATGTAAATGAGATTAAGGTTTGGCGGAGAGGAAGGTCTGATTTTCTTTCTATATTTCAGCCAGCTTTTTTTTCTTCGTAATTTTTATTGTTTCACAGTCACTATGAACTATCATTGCATAGGAAATGTTATAGAGATTATAGAAAAACTCTTCTTTTGTTTTCCACAGAAATAAACAACAGGGTTTTGAAATGATTCACGAGGGTGAATAAATAATGACAAGCATGTTCATTTTTTTTCTCATTTTGCTGTCGTCATCTACTCACCCTCATGTTATTCTAAACCTGGAGCAGAAAAGAAGGTATTTTGAAGAACGTTGAAGTCTAGATCAGTGCTTCCCAACCTTTTTTTAGTCAAGGCACCCTTTGAAAATGTTCAATAATCTGTGGCACCCTACACTAGTGTTGTCACGGTACTAGAATTTCTAACTTTGATACAATACCTTGAAAAGTATCGATCGTGGCAACCCTTTTGGGAATCACTGGTCTAGACAACACTGGATCCAACGGATTTATATTGAATGGACAAATAAAACTCTAAAAAAAAAAAAAAAAATGTTTATATAATAAGCAACATGATCACATGAATATTCTTATGTAAAGTGTGCTTCCGCCAGAAGTTTATTTTCTTACATTTGCATAGACACTGAAACATAAATACAGAAGTACTTAAAATGTAAATAATTTACCTATGAACAACTTCTCAGATGTACAAAAGTGTCCTTATTTATGAATAGTGAAATCATGGCATTAATAATTTGATTCTATTGTATTCAATTGCCATGTCAATGACATTGTATTTTCAGTCGCATTTATTAACACAGTTTACTCATTTACCTAATATGAAATAACTAAGATTTCGTTTTGTGTGACTTCTGCTGCCAACTCAGGAAAGAGTACATAATGTTAAACAATACTTTACAACCAAATTAATAACATTTCTATCATAGTTTAACTACTACTTATGATGTAATATTTATTTAGTTTGATGTGGGATACAAAAGGCATTTGTACACTATCACTATTGACCATAGAATCATAAAATACACCCAAAAAACGCAACATAGAATTACAACAGTAATCACTTTTATTCATGCGCTGTAATTATAAAATTACTGTTATAAATTCGAAAATTGCTGCTTCAAGAAGCTTTGCAACAGGTTTTACAGCAGTGATATTAAAGCCCGTTTGCTCTCATCTGCTTTTGTCACAGATTGCGACATGCCGTGTGTCGGGTAGTGAGTGTTTGAGAAATGTGACGAAATGTGTCTTCACAAAGTGGATCAGGATAAGTTTTTCGATGAATAACTTAAATTGTGTTCTCATACAAACTATAATATACGCCCACAGAGGACTGTGACTGCAACACATCAACATTTGGACTACTTTTGGTACCGCTTTTGACATTTTTACAATAAATAAATTATTGTGATTACACTTGTCTGTTTGTTTTTATTTATAATGTACATATTTTGGTTACACTTCATTTTAAGGTTTCCATGTTACAGCGCAATTACATATTTAAGAGCTGAGTAATAAGAATTAACAACATGTACTTACTACAGGGTTAGGCTTGGGTTTGGTTTAGGGTTATTTGCATGTAATTATACACAATTTATAGTAATAATATATACTTATATGTAGTACTATAGTAATTATATGTAACATGTGTAACAAGGACACTGTAAAATGAAATCTTAGCCATATTTTAAAGAAATGGTTATTGGTAGGTTTAGAGGTAGAAGTGGGATTAGCAGCTCAAAATATATTTTTCATTCTATATTGTTATTAAAATTGTCATTGTAGCACTACATATTTTGTATATTACATTTTATATATACATACATTTTATTTATTTATATATATATATATTTATTATATTATATTCTCTGTAAAATGTTTATGTTAAAGTTTGGAGGTAAGGTTAAGGGATCTAAAATTTGTCTATAAAATGGTAGAAATGCAACAATACAAACATAAAGACTCATAAACATAGCTGTAAATATGTAATAATGTAGATGTTGTCAATAGATCCATATTTTACATTTGAGTATCTATCCAATCATACAAAAAATTTGTACCTGTAAATATTACATACTAACAAACAATGAGACCAGGCTTAAATAAGAAAACATTTTCGAACAGACGGTTGTCAGAGCTCTAGGGCAACGGTGAACTCTTTTAGGGTTCTTGGTACGAGCCCCATGTGATGTTCTACTAGAACGCTTTGTAAGGAACCTTTGCCTTATTTGGAATGCTGTTTAACCAACACTGAATTTGACCAAGGTGTACTTCAAATTATTACATAACAGAACACGTGTACACAAAAACTCTTTCACAACACCCGCGCCCCCCCTTTATTTCTTTTTTTTGTTTGTTTTGCACCATCCGATGAACTTGTGGTAGCCAAGCAGACTACCACAACCATTACAAACCATTAATACTGTACATATAAGTATGAACAAGTCCTACTCAAATAAATACAGTGTACCCCTCAAACTTTATTGTGGTATTCACAGACCACTTTTTCCACCAAAACGTGGAGTCATGTCCAGAAGATTTATTATGTGTGATATGAGGTCAAGACCCTAGTAAAGTCTCTCACACTTTGTCTCATTATTTGGGTCTATGTGCGCCAGTTTCATGTTCTGGATGGTGTCTGAAACTGTACACACACACACACACACACATACACACATTTATATATATATATATATATATATTATATATATATATATATATATATATATATATATATATATATATATATAAAAAAATGTTCACAAAGATCAAGTGGTGCTGCCTCAGATTCAAACCCCAAATATTCAAAGGTTTAACACACAACTCAGTTCAAATTCCTTTTAGGAATAAAACACAGCCTGAACACACTAAAATAGCCTCAGACAAAATGCTTGCTTAACCATACTCAGACTGAAGCACTAAATTCTCGCTCAGATTCTTTAGACAATGCAGAGACATGCAGCTGTTTCTATTTTCCTCAGTACTCGGAGACTGGAGTTTAAGGTAGTTTCATTTCAGCCTCCCGCATATTTTCTTATCAATGTTCAACTTTTGTTCCAGTTAGTGCAGGTTGGACAGTAACCGATTTTTTTAGACCAGCTAAACTGTCAACTGTCAGCTTTCAGTCAAATTAGATTTATTCATATTTAAAGAACAAATTGTAAAACCACAAATACTGACAAACTGAGATATGAAAACAACCAAATATAATAAAAGTTATAGATGCCAAACCTGCCCGTTTAAGCGATGCAATTTAAATAAAACCACAGCTGAACCTGTGTCGGTGTGTGAATCAAAATGTGCCTTTTCCATGTGTACTCTGTCAGTTATTAAATGCGTGAATTACTCTGAAATAGAATGAGAATACAGCAAAGTTCAATGATAAGAACTTTGTCTTTGCATTTGGACACAACCATGTGGGGTTGCCTTGATGACAGTATCCCTGGAATTCAGCAACCCTGAGGGAGGAGGCTGGCCTCTGTGTTAAGGACTCAGAGTCTGTATTCATGTGTACAGCTGTCTCTGTGTACTAGTTTACTTGGCTGCAGACATAAGAAGAGGAACTTAAAGCAAATGAACGCTTCCTTCAAGATTTATAAATTTAACTCTGAGCTGATAAAATGGTCCTGAAGCTAACTGATCCTGGTCCATTAATCTCAATGTTAAAAAAAGAGAGAAGATTCCTCCGCAGAACTGAAATGGCACAAGAAACCAGGGGTCTGTGTGAACGTACATGGGGTGGAGAAGATATTTAAAACAAACTTTTCTCTAAAAGTAATTCACGACATAACTATATTTTTGAACTAATAATCTGAAGAGGCTGATATAATATATTTAAAAAAAATATTTGTCATAAAATGTTATCAAGAAAATCCCGGATCCCTGAGAGGCTGGGAATCTAGATGGGGGGGTGGGGGGGAGGGTCCAAGCCATGGGTTAAATTCATTCATTATGCGCTCCAAATGAATTTTTCCAAATATGTCCATATAGCCTACATCATGTGCATTATTTCTTGCTCATTTCGGTTATGTATTCATTGGTCAACTTAAAATAAACATTTAAATAAAAAATTCTACAAGTCGGACAAACTCCTGACGCTTTCATATTCCTCTGTGGCTGCATTTCGGGATACAAAGACGCGCGAATTATTTTTATTTTATCAGTCGAACGGCATTCAGTGGCGTTGTGCAGTTAATTCATTTTTTCAACAAAGTCAATTGGTTGTAGAAAATAAAATACTAATGAAAAAAAAATAAAAATAACAGCGGTGCCCCCTCTTACCTGCCATCCGTAAACGATGATACGTCCAGCCATTCGCCCACCTCGTTTTTTACGCAGGGCACGTTAGGGTACGGGGGACGGGTCAACATCCCGCCCGGATACCACTGTTCGGGCGGAGGTCGCTCCCGCGGAACCAGAGCCCCGCTTCGGCCGTACTCGTAGGGGTTACAGATGAACGGCGTTTCGTGACCAGTTGAGTAAGTGCTCCTCTGTTTTGGAGGCCCGTACTGGCCGTTACTGTCCTCAGCGTACCTCTGCGGGTACGCCCATGTGCCATTCAGTTCACGGGGCATCATCTCTGCCTTGATTTTGACGTTATAGAGATTCATGTAATCCTCCACGGGCCCCGCAAACTCCGCGGACATAGGCTTCGCGAAGCTCTGGCTCGGTTCGTTTTCGAACTCCGGGTGGCCGAACTGGGCCATGCTCGCGGGCAACAGTTGTTCGAACTGGCAAGAAGCTGCTTGCGTTGCGTCCATATCCGATGCTGTCGTCGCTGCTGTTCCTTCTGAGCTCAGGTTGGCAATGTCCCCGGACAGCCTGGGGAACTCATGCACCCCCAGCACATCCGCGGTTAAGTGTGATCGAGACGGGTTACTGCACTGCAAGCTCATACCCTCATCTGATAGCTGCACCAGGTCTCCACTTTTAAACATCCCGAGCACTTTGTCCCTGCCACGCAGCTCTGAGCCTCTGTCTCGTCCCGCCGCGAAAGCGTACTCTCTTTCTTTCGCTTCTCCTCCAATTCTATAACTGAGCAGTCGAGCAAAGGCATTCCTAATAAATAAATTTCATCACTACTACTTTCAGTGGTCAGGGGCGGTGGCGGCGGCGCATGGCGCGGTCCCACCTCGCCTAGTTCGCTGGACTCCATAGATAAGCCCAAAGACACGGACACGGCTTTGCACAGCTCTCGCGCTGTCTCTGAAATGGTGCTGCTGCTGCTGCTGCTGCTGTTGCACGCGCGACTACTACTCGCCACGCTTGCGTCACGGCCCGAGCCCAACTCGCGCTTGTGAACTTCAGCAGCACCGCAGCCCTTCTGTCCGCTCTCAGCGCCCCGGAGGAAACCTGCGCGACTGCCGCTGCTCTCGGTGGCGTCTGTGCGGCCCGAGCCGCTAGATGACAGAGACGAGTCGCTTTTGCTTCCTGTTGAACTCTTGAGAAAATTAATACGACTGACCGCCTCCTGTATCACTGAACTCGAGCTCTCGCACTCTTTTTCGGGGTAGCATAGTATTCCTCTGCTGGGGGACAGCTTGCTTAAACGCATTTCCCTCGACGCGGTGTCCCGCAGGTAGCCGCTCTTCTTTGAGCTAGAAATGTCCAAACTCCCGGGGTTGCTCGCTCTCGCGACGCGCACGTTTTGAAAAACGCTTTGGTAAGGTCCGTGACAATCTGCGTCTGGGGACTCGCAAGCCTCCATCAGCCCGACCGGAACCTCAATCTAGTCTAGAAACAGAGTACAACAGAAGCCGTGAGGGTTTAAAGGGGACTCACCGCAACAAGTTCATCGACCAAAATACTTGAAAAAGTTCCAATCAGACAGACACGAACGAGCTGCGCAGGGCGAGACCAAGCAAAACTAATCAAACGAATGCTGGTGGAATCGCAGCCGGCGACGCATAGGCGGCACTTAAGAAACGTCAACGAGAAAAGTTTTCCAAAAATGCACGCGAACAGGCTTTCGGGGTATCCGGCCGTCAGAGCGTCAAGTCAGACAACGAGCGGATGAAAGTGAGCCAGACCGGGGGTGTGAGTTTCTCTCCGCTGCTCGGGTTGTTTTCCGTCTACCTTGAGAGCTCGTCATAAGATTTCGCGCTGTCTGTTTTCAATGATCAATCAGAGCCGAGGCGGCGGTTGCTACAGATCCCTGGGCGAATCATAACATCCCACACTTTCCTTTTTTAAGTAGCCTACAATTACAGGCCTTTTCTCTCGTGTCAGGTACTCTCCTGGGCACAGTCGCAGGTAATGCGAGGAGAGCTTGCTGTGTCACGGTGTTTTGCCGTGGTAAGCAGTAATTTTACGGAGTTCGCTCGGGAAAGTCCTTGAGCGCTGTAACTGTCAGGACTAAATAATACAGCCACAGGAACGGCGCCAGTTGTACGCGTAAAAAAAGAGCTCAATGCAAATAATATCAGGGGATCACAACTCACTTTAACCAAGTGTTAAAATGAAACACTGACGATTAATAACCTACAAATATCACAGGTTAAAAAAAGGTACAATAAACGCGAGTTCCACTGCTCGATGAGAGACTGAACATGTGCGCACTTTATTGGGGGTTGGGGCCTTATTTTGTGGAAATGTTTCTCATGGTTTTTATTACTGAGCACGCACTAAATCCACAATGGGACTGTTAAGACCACAAAATAAGCCACATGAAGAGCAAAACAGGTTGTTGGGATTTTTTTTTTTTTTTTTAAGGCAATATTTAATCTTACTGCAGTAAATGTTTATATATGGACGGTTAAATATGAAATCACATGACATTTTAAGTGTGTAATTTAAATGGACAATTTGATTAAAATAGCCTACAGAATAAAAGATCAAATGAATGTAGGTTTTTTTAAACATCAGAGAGAATGTTTGACACATGTGACTTCACAATAAAAAGAAAAGAGAAGGAGTCAGAATGTGTTGGATTAAAAAAAAAAAAAAAAAAAGACTCATCATAAATAAATCCATGAAATCACAATCGTTTTTCTTGGACATCAAGACAACAGTAATGCAACAGTGAGGTCCTGTGGAGGCTTTTCATTCCCATCCAGCCATTTGATCAAAAGGCCATTATTATGTGTACAAGTAATATTATTATTATCCCAGAACTTATTTGACTGCAAAGCCAATTAAGGACATTTATTAATATTTCTTTTATTCACCATAACTTACTGTGACCTTCATAAATTTTCTTTGCCAGAAGGTTCAGGGGACATTAATGGTCCTCAGTGAAATAAGGCTATATTTATCATTATTTCTTGTTGTCAGCTGTCTCAAAACTGTAACGTAGGTCTCGACCTTGTCAAATCTAACACAGATAATGACTTCCTTGCATAAACAAAGCCCAATTAATAAGCAAGAGTTTAGAGAAGCACTTCACATAAGCAGCGAGCGTGCCACCTAAGCCGAGCAGGAAAAGGATATTGCAATTGCAGCCCTGAATTGTCATGAACGCTGTCTGATTTGGATGAGGAATGGTTCAGTGAAGTGTTTGAGGTTACTGAGAATTAGTGGCTTATTCAGAATGAATTGGTTAGCGTCTGTGGGAGGAGCTGAGACTGAGGGATGGAACTTGCGAGGGCTGTTCAGTTTTGTTTTGTGTTGTTTTGTTTTGGCCGAGATTGCTGAGATGAAGGGTTCAGTTGTGTTATTTATCAGTTGAGGCAGAGCTTGTTTGTTTATCGTGTCTCATCATCACATTTTTGCTTACCATAAGGAATCGGTGTTCTACCAATCCCTCGCTTCTTTTTGCTCTATCCGCTTGAGTGTGTGCATGTGTGTAGCACCTGTTGCTTAGTAACTGAAATTCCACATACACTCAGAGCATTACTGGAAAGTACATCGCATTTACTCTGATTAAAAAAAAAATCTATAATTTATCTAATAGTTTTGAGGGCTATGAAGACCTACTTTTATGTTAAAAGAGCAGTCCAGATTCAGTACTTGTTAAACTTAAACGAAAGCACATGTGGCAGGTTACACTGAGGCACCAGAAGTGAAAGGGACCAATCAATAAATGTTAAAATACACAGTTTTAACGACATAAAGAATATGCATGATTTTATTGTGGAAAATGCTAAATAACTTTATTTGTGTAGAGTCATATCCAGTTTTACAACTTTGCTGCCATAGCAAGATGATGCCTAAAATAGTCATAAAACAAACTGTACAGATCAAATAAACACATATTTAACAGGAGAATTGATTGAAGTGACTTTTTTGTGCGTGATATAAGTGAATTGTGGACAGACAGTAGAAAGCCACTTAAGTGAATGCGCTTAAGTGCCTATAAACAGGTTTTGAGATTGCCCATTCGTTCATCCCCAAGACCAGTCCAACACTGACCTGCAAATATTCTGATCTATGAGAGAAACCATCTCTCTCTTTCTACATTTCACCAATGCCTACAAAGTAAACATGCCAGACAATTCTAGAAATACTTAGCATACATAATTCAGCATAATCAACCATCTTTTTGGGACTTAGGACTTTTTTTTTTTTTTTTTTTAATAAAAAAGACATTTAGTAAAGTGTTCATGCCATGTGTGGGTCATGAGCACATGGGCTTTGAAATAAAATAAAAAATGGGGGGAAAGTGCAGAAACAGTTTCACAGCTAGTGGTTGACAATACACAAAGCTTTAAAATGACTGCGAGCAGCTGTTTGCGTTATTCGTCCTTCTTAAAAACAAACCTTAATTGGCATATGGTTCCATGAAGAACCTTTATCACCCATAGTTCCTTTCCATTGCACAAAAGGATTTAAAAACTAATTTAGATTATTAAAATATTCTTCACACTTTTTATAAGAAAAAGAATAAAATGGTTCTTTGAGCTGTTGACTGAAAAATTGTTCTTCTATGGCATCAATGTGTAAACCACTGTTTTGGAATCTTTATTTTTAAGAGGGTATTACATCTGCTCATTTACAACTGAGGAGAACTTTGAAAAAAGTGAGTAGGAGAGAAAAAGAAAAAAAACAAAGCGAGGCTAGTCGATTTCTCCAATTTCTAATTTAACGTTAGGAAAAGACAGCACAAAGGGAATGGTTTGATATTTTTCCCATCTTTGGCTCGGTGTCTAAGAACCGCAGAGAAAGGAGTAAAGAACAAAAGACACGTGATACACAAGCACCTTTAGGTCTCTATAACCTCTCTCCCTTTGTCCATAATGTCAGGCTCTCATTTACAAGCAAATACTTACACATTCCAATCCAATCCAGTCACAAACAGGAAAAGACAAATGGAGACCCTAACAAGCTGCATAAAGTGTATTAATGCCATGCCAACCACTGAGGATTAACATCTGTCAATGAGATGAGGTGTTTCATGACGTGCATCCCGTGTGTGAGACCAGCATGTCCGAGGCCTAAAAAAAATGAATGGCCTGATAGTATTTGTATGGCCTTAATATTTCTGAAAGGAAAGGTCTTCATTTCACTTGATCAATCATATCACTCATCCCTCTCTAAAGTCAGCAGACATTCTCTACATTTGTCCCACGTGCCACAGCGCAATGACTAAGCTCTCTGTCTTTCGTTCATGAGTGTTTGGGAGAGCTGTCAAAGAGGGTGAGGTAAGTGGCTGTTTATATTCTAGCTGCTCTGTGGTCAGTGGAAGTTACTGACATAAGCCCCGCCCACACTTTCATGTCGTGCCATTTGTTGTTGCTTAGTTGGAGTCCCACTACGTCTCTGAGTAAGAGTTGAACTATTTCCTCCCAAAGCAGCGATATACCTGCAAGTGCACTTTTTCTGTGCGACTTTCGTTTGAATCGTTAAACCTCTGCAGCGAATGCAAAATTTCCTCAGTCGGGTCACGTTAGGGCTATATTAACTTTTTATTGTGGAGCTTTATGGTCATCAGTGTTTTTTCCTTTCTGTTGATCTCATCCTATTGAAATGTATGATGAGTTGGCCACAAGTGTCTCATTTTGACAAGTCAAACATTTCAGTTAATAAAACATCCAGTCAGGCTGAAGCTTGGGTTACGGAACACTGGTTAAAAGACAACAGCATGCAGAACACTGGCACTGACCAACTGATATAAATGTTTTTACAGACTCAGTCATATTTATGTATTTCTCAAATAACCTGATTTTGATACAGACAAAGCGCAAGGACAATTTGGCATGATTTTACTTTCCCCCAAAAAAGAAACAGCAGAATCATGCCATGCCTGAGTAGGTTTTATATATCCATTTGGGTTTTTATATAGAGTTTGTTTGACAGACTCCAAGGTTTTATATAATTGGCTGAGCTTTTTTTTTTTTTCGCTGTTGAAAAAAGTTCTGACATTTATTCCTTTATATCATGTAAACTGAAAGGTTAAAGTGAGCCACACTTGCGTAAAAATGACACATAAATTCATGAAATCTCATGTGTGATGGAAATTGTGTCTATTATGATTACGAGCAATTAATCGCTGTCACTATGTGAAACAGAAATTCACGATCAATTCTGCATCAACTCTTACTCGTCCTCATGTTGTTACAAACGTTCTCTGTGGAACATAAAAAAGAAAGCAACTGTTTTTGTCCATGCATTGAAAGTCGGTGGGGTCCAAAATAACACTGGACCCTATTGACTTTCATTTTATAGACAAGAGAGAGATAGAGAGAAAAGAAATTTAAGTTAAGTCAGTTAACAAAACATAGTTAAATGCTTTGTAAAAATGAAAAGTATAGGTTTTCTTTAAGGTCCTCTTTTGTTCACAGTTGTTTTGCTCATTATGACTATGCTGCAGGTTTGAGGCAAATCCCTCGAGGCAGACTCTAGTTCTTTGAGTAACGCTGCTGATGTGTTTCACGGCTCTTGGGCCACTTTCATAGTTTTAACTCTGTCAACAGCAGGTGCACGGAGACGTCCCTGTGGCCGTATCAACTACTGTCATCAAGGATAAGTTAGCTTTCATATTCAAGCCACTTATATTTTAATATGCCCTTTATACTAATAAGGTTCAAAAGGTGCTCAGATGTTTTTCTCTCTCCTGGTGGTTAAAGTTTTCTTATTGGAACAGTCCCTGATTCTGGCTCTGCTCTACGGCCTTCATTTTTAAAACTCAAACTAACAAACACTTGTATACGCTCAGACAGGCATGCATGCTTTCATTTAGGCATGGTCCTAAAATTCAAGTACTTCGGTGTGATATTGACAAAAGACTCTTCACGTTAATCAGTCACATTGTACTTTTTGCTATCCGGTTGTCTGGAGTTTGTCATTATGGACTCTGTCTGGGGCACCTTCACAGATCAACATCTGTCTTAGACTTAAACATGATGTTGGACGTCAATGCACATTTTAGAGGTCAGAGCAAATCTACACTTCTGATAAGAATGTGTGTGAAGTGGAAGAGGACAGGAATGGGCTGAGATAAGATTCAGGCGTGTGGTGATCACACATCTTCGTCCATGACAGTACTCGAAACAACAATGACCAAACTATTGGTCTGCTTTTGACACCGGTCTGTTAATATAACATCCTGTCTTTCTATTTGAGTTGCTTAAGATCGGTTAAGGGACAAAACAATCCATGCAAAACACTGTCTCTGACCTGACTTAGTTCAGACACAATAACCCTGACAAAATATAAAACTGTCATGCACTCTCTCCTACTTTCTCTATCTGTTTTCTCTTCCTCTGCCAAAACCACAGACTACTATGCAAGGCTAAAGTGCCCTCCTACTCCCTCACTCTCTCACACACATACACCAGTTTCTGCAGTTATTTTTTCATTATCACATACCACATAAAACACTTTTCACTCAGCTTAGCAGGTATTTTAATAGTTTGAGTATGATAATTGTAGAGAAAATTGATACCTTGTATCATAGGCACTGCTCAGGGCATGAGCACACACACACACACACACACACACACAAACACAGGTTTATTTTGCTATCTTAGTGAGGACATAGACATAGGCGTAATGTTTTTTATACTGTACAAACTATATATTCTGTCCCCCTACACTAACACTACTCCTAAACCTACCCATCACAGAAAACGTTCTGCATTTTCACATTTTTAATAAAACATTGTTTAGTATGTTTTTAAAGCTATTTTTAAGATGATGACTCATGAAATGTCCTCATAAAATATGTTTATGTCATAATACCGGTGTAATACCCATGTCATTATACAAATCTGTGTCCTCATAAATCATAAAAACAAACACACACTCAAATGGCTGAGAACCCACGGAAAACAAAAGATATTCTACATCCATTTTATCCAATCAAAAAATTGATTGAGATTCTGGAACCTCTCTGTTTGGTAGATCTCACATTGGGTCCTGGAAGGTCATAATACAATAAATTGTACCATTATTTTTAGCATTACAACATAAAAACCTGACACAACATGATGTTTTATTAACAAAGTTTGGGAGGGCGATGTTCAAATGAGACTAATTATCACATCACTCGAACCAGCAGTCAGCAATCAACATGTCTACCCAATCAGCATGAGTGGAGACCTATACATTTATATGTGTGTGATATAAATGTGTGTTTATATATATATAGATATATATATGAAAGTGAAAAGTGAAAGTCGTAACGTATTGTCAAGTATGGTGACCCATACTCAAAATTGGTGCTCTGCATTTAACCCATGAGTAGTGAACACACACACACACACACACACACAGTGAACACACACCCAGAGCAGTGGGCAGCTATTGCGACAGCGCCCGGGGAGCAATTAGGGGTTAGGTGTCTTGCTCAAGGGCACTTTAGTCGTGGTATCGAAGGTGGAGAGAGTGCTGTTTATTCAAATCCCCACCTTCAATTCCTGCCAGCGTGGCAATCGAACCGGCAACCTTTTTAGCACTTTTGCTAATTAGGTTAATTATCTGAACCCTCTCCTCACGAATTTTGTTTATAAAACACCATATCTTATATGCAGTCGACTCACTTATGTTTCTAGAATTTTCAGCGTCTCTCCTCCACCCCGTCACCTCACTTACTTCCTAACCAGAAATATGGAATTGGCTACTCTGGTTTCGGGCCAAAAATACAGAGCTTGGATCCCACTCCTCGGACAGCACGTCAAATACACATACTAGGCTACTTACTCTATCTGATTATTTTATTTGTAAGTGTGAACTCGTGAAAGCTTTTTTATTTATTTATTTTTTATTTAAATGAAATGCAATTTAGCACAATGCTAAATTGCATTTCACGTAATTAACTCCGCAATCGTATATCAGCGAGAGAGCAACTCACGACAGCTGATGAAAAGAATGTGCCTTTTTTTTGTTCGGTTGGTAATGTATTTGCAGTAAATGTTTTTGTGTGATGAATTCATCAAGAACACCATCACAGAGAGAAAGACAGTACTCTTGAAAAACTAACACCAATTATAACTAATTGTTGAGTAATTAGCATGTTAAAATGTTTTAAGGGCATTTGTTGCGTGTGTGTATGTGTCACCTTGCTTGTCCCATTTCTCAATTACTCATGAGTAAATGGCCACCTATGTTTTGTATCTTCAATACAAATAAGTCAGGGCCTGATGGGGTATTTGCCAACTGATTACTGAGTTGCAGTGTTCATTTTAAGGTAACGAAATCTAATAATAGAATGCAATATATTACAATCTAATATAACTACAACTGAATACTGAAACCGATGTTTGTAAAACTAAATTAATTGCTATGCAATTTTAAGTATTTCCTTCCCTTAGCCTACATCTGAGTGAAACAACTTCTCGAACAAGAATAAAATACTTAAAGCATTACTTTGTTTTGCCCATAGGGAATTGATTGGATTGTTGTGGCTTGCTAGATAGCTGTGAGCTCATGTGAGTGACATGGTTGTCTTGCCCTTGAGCTCGCAAACATGTCAGAAGAGATGTGTAAGAGGGAGTGAAAGTTATTTTGATTTTGAAGATTAGGGGGGCACATGATAATGTGACAAAAAGATGTGCCCAAGAAATTATTAAAAAAAAAAAAAAAACCCCAATTGACTATTTTGATTCTTTGTTTACTAAGTCTTACGTAAGGTCATTTGACTCCACTTCATAGGTCAATATGTGAATTCATTATCGCCACCTGGCGTTGATAAGGGTTACTGCAGCGAGAGAAACCATTTCATTTTCAGTTCATTGTTTCTTAAACTGAGTAAAAGCCCTACGAACATGTTGACTGTGCCTCATTACAAAAACATACGCTATCAATCAGGTATCATGTTTTATTTGAGATTCAGTCCTTTGAGAATTCAAGTGCATTTACTCCCATCCTGGCGGATTTCAGTTTACAGTAGTGCGAACATGTCGGGACATGCCTGTGTGTCCGCGCGCGCCGCGCACTGTAGCGCACCGGACAGAAGTACCAGTCAACAACTTGAACCACAAGCTAAACCGGACCGAATTCACCCGAAGCAACAGGAGACGTTTACTTTAATGGGAGAGAGAATTAAGTGAATTGACTGCTGCTCCTTCTGCAATGTAAGTGTGGATGAAACTGTCCCAAATGCGTGACTTTACAGGAGATTCATGATGCAGTAGCCGGTGCACTGCTCTCTGTCTGTGCGCCCTACTTACTTCAGTTGGACCACATTTCTTGTGTTTTATGCCTCGGGAAGATTATTCCCAACAGATCATTTAAAGGAGGTATTTTTGTTTTAGATGGCACCTAAATGTGCGCTCCCTCTTGATCTGTTTCTCTGTGTTCTTAGTTTTAGAATGGATGAAAATGAATGGACATAAATCTTTATTATTGAAACGAACGTAAATAGCTGACTAGTTTATTGCGTGAAACTAGAAAAACGTGTGTTTTCAACTTTTAATCTAAAAATTAGCCTGCCCAAATAATAGCCTATGCATAAAACTGGGGATAAACAATGGAGCGTAAATAATTTTATTAAGTAATTTAATTTTATTGAATTAATTATTTAATAAAAGTAAATAACTAAGCACAATAGTTTAGAATTTATATATATATATATATATATATATATATATATATATATATATATATATATACTTATACTTAAACAAAGTCTGATCTAAAACTCTGCTAGATCGTTCCCCCCCCCCCACCACCTTTTAATACGGACTGTGAAATAAATACTCAAAATTAATTTTGGCAGAAACTGTTCAACTAATCGTCAACTGTTTATGGCGTTTTTATTATTATCATTATTTATTTATTTATTTAAAATAGCCATTTGTGAATTAGAAATATTAAACCTAAAACGACCCTTTAATGTTCTGGATAAACAGTCTACATTTATTATGTAGCCTAGATTTAATAATAATAATAATAATAATAATAACAAAAATATTATTAATATTTGATATCTACTTGATATCTGCAAAATCTGCTTTTACCTTAAAATGTACTGAGAACCACCATGATAATGCAGGTGGTCCAATAGAAAACCCCATAATAAATCAGAGTTCATCGTAATTCGTTAAAAACAGCCTGTCCATTAAACATGGACAAAACCTGGAATATATGGTGCACAAAATGCCATCAGGGTAACACATGACATTAATATAAAATATAACTCAAAACAGTAATTACACTATTAATTAGACTACATTACACATTAATTATATTAATGTACATTTCTGATAACAAAAAAATGAAAAAAAACTAATTTATTTCAAATGTATTTAATTAGATTTAATGTGTCAAGCAGAGATTTCTGGGAATGTCCTTTTACTGTTTTTCACCATAAATTATGTGATAATTCGTTTTTATTTCTAAAAACCATACATATATGTTGATATTAATATGTTATACATTTACAGTTTTTCACTTAATATATTAAGGAAGCATTGTTTTTAGTACTTTTCTGTAAAAATAAATAAATAAACTGGCAGCATGCAGTATTTTACGTTACATTTTATATTCAGGCCTCAGGCTTTTGAAATTAAAATTAATGTGTATTGTAAGCCCATGTTTGCATGCTATCCCTCCATTTCGCAGATGAAGCTTAAGCCTAGTCCCCTGTGGTGGTTTGACTCCACCCCAGGCCACCTCTGCTGCTGCAGTCACCACCACCAAATTCACGTGTCCACCAGCCTATTAAACTAATAGGGTAACCCTGTTAGTTGATGTAACAGGTAGACTACCATTCATAATATGAATGGATAAATAAATAAATCCTCAAAAACTCACTAGGAATAGACCATCTATACCACCACACCAAAGACAAATATAAAATTGGCTTACACATTTTAAGAAGGGATAATAAAAGATACATATTCACATGTTAAAATATTTATATTTTATATATTTCCAATGCTCTATGTATCCCCATACAGTATATAAAACAATGTGCTAGTTTGTCATTAAGATGCGCTTTTAAAACTTCTATCATTATATATATTTGTATTATTTTTTTTTATAAAGAATAGATTTTATCTATTGTAAGTTTGCTTTTTCATCGCTGTTGTTGTAATGTCTGGGAACCCAGAATGTTCATCCATCAACAGAAACACATATTAACTGAACCCTGATTGTTTCACGTGTTATTTATAGTAAACCATATTACAGATGCTTTGTCACATTTAAGTTGAACAGCGGACTCCGCGCGCGCGTGGAGAACCGAGTGTGGGAGAGCCGAACGGATTGATTTTCTTTTACACCCCTAATAAATATTATGTAAATTTAATTCTGACCAACCTGTTCCCTTACCGGCGAACATGGCTGGGATTTTGCAGCAACTTGCTGCGTCTGTGGCCAGGGCTTTTCTCCTTTTTATGCGTTCCCTCTCTGCTCCTCCTTTGCATTTACGCACCATTTTTTGCACTATTTTCCAAGATAAAGCCTGCCTCTGGATATAGCCAATTAGGCAGTGCTTCGCTGATGTTGGGTCATGTGGTGTGTCATTTTCACTCCGCGATCGCCTGATTCGTAGATTCATAAGTGCGTCAATTAATTCGCAGTTGCATACCAGCCTGTTGCACGTCAGTCTGATCGACGGCGGCAGGCCCGAATGATCATCAAGCCATCGGGAAATGTCCCGGTGCTCCCGATGGCCAGTCCGCCCCTGCTAGTCCCCGTCTAAAATGCATGTTTGAGCCGTTTTAACTGCAGAGCAACTTGCACTAACATATCTTAAATTATGTCAGGGCCATTATCTCAAGATGCACACCATAATGTTTTCTAAGGAACATCTATAAAAGGTACTAAAACGTCCTAATTGAACTAAGGTCTAATCCTGGCTTAATCTAAGCCCTGTCTCTGAAACTGGGGCTATATGTCTTAACTCTTTCTCTCTCCTTGTCTTAGATATGGAATGGATTGCGCAATTGATGAGTATTACAACAGCGGACAATGTCACAAGTGCCCACAGTGTCCACCTGGCCAAGAACTGAAAGAGGTGAGAGACAGAGAGAGAGAAATTAAGGATTATTATTGTAAAGCAAATATTTGGATATATTAAATCACTCAAAAAAAAAAAAAAATCAGCATTTGAGAAGCCCAGAGGCTGTGTGAAGAAAGTAACACCCATAATTAACAGCCAAATAGTTTTAAACGCTTGTAGATGAACTGACATGTATAAACCCCTACAGTCAACATAATCAACCCTCTTTAATTAACTTTGTAAACTTATATATAAGCAGATATTGTTATATTTATAAATGTTTGATTATGCAGTAAATATATATATATCCTGCTTGAGGGAACAGCTTCAACAAGCCGTAAGCTGGTTCTTAGATGGTGCCTAGTTAGTTTAGCCAGCAAATTACTCCGCCAGCCTGATCAGCTGAAAAGCACCCTAAAACCAACCAAAAGCCCTGTCTGACTGGGAGACTACCTTAGACTATAGGCTATTTAAGCTGTTTTTTCAACATGTTAATATTGTTTTACCAAGTTTGTAATAACCGTTGGACTGGTGGTTTAGTAGTACTTGACAGAAAAGAGAATGCAACCTAATGATAACATTTTCCTTTTGCCTTATTCTATCTCTGATCTAAGATATTAAAAAGATATTCAGTAGATTCACAAGTTGTTGTTTTTTTTCAAAGTGACAAAGTTTTTCTTTAATGTTTCATATAAAATTGAGGGTTAGGGTTAAAATTAATATTAACTGCAATTTTCTTATATTAAAAACATGAAGGTGAATGATACAGATATCTGCACAAGGACATATTTGTTGTGTAAACATGCTGTAATATAACATCCCTGCCACCAGAGGCTTAAACATGACCTTAAATGACTTACCAACTGGGCTAGGTTACAAATGTGTGTTCTCAGAAAATGTTTGTCACATCCAATGTACTTATCTTGTTACTGAGTACGTTTGTGTGCATGTGGGCTGTCAGGAATGTGGTTATGGTGTAGGTGTATCGGCAGTGTGTGGCGCGTGTGACGTTCGGTGGTTTAAGGAAGGCTGGGGTTCTCACCCTTGTGCACTGTGCCAGAACTGCCGTAGACTCAACAGACACCAAATCAAGCACTGTACACACAGAGACAACGCAGTCTGTGGAACCTGCCTCCCTGGGTGAGACTTTCTCACACACACACACACACACACAAAACAACCTTAATGAAAAGCTGATAATTTTGATCAGCCCACACACAGCTGAAGACGTGCAAGTTCACACCCAAGTCTGTATTGGCACTAGGGAACTTAACCTGGGTAATTTTGGAAATATTCCAATTTGGAAATTTAACAGAACCTTATGGGATTAATTGGAAATTTGGGTAACTTTATATAAATGTCTATATAAATTTTACATAAAGTTCTATGAAATATATCATATAACAACATAAATATAACATTTAGTTTGCTCATAATAGCATGAAGTAACAGTTATTTCTTTTTTGCCTCCAAATAATTTTATTAAACATGTAATTATATATATATATATATATATATATATAGATTGATAGATAGATAGATGGATAAATAGAAGCAATTTTTATGCGTGTTATTTATTTCAGTGTCAAAAGATCCTTCAGAAATCATTCTAAAATGCTGATTTGATACTTAATTATCAATGTTGGAAACTAAGCTGTGCTGCTTAATTATTTTTTTGGAACCTTGGATACTGTTCTAAACGATTCTATTTTAAATAAATGCTGTTCTTTAACTTTATTCATCAAAGAATCCTGAAAAAAGTATCACAGGTTATTAAACATTATCAAATCAGTTTCCAACATTATCAAATCAACATATTAGACTGATTCCTGAAGGTTCACGTGATACTGAAGACTGGAGTAATGATGCTGAAAATTCAGCTCTTCATTACATGAATAAATTATATTTGAATGTATATTAAAATAGAAAACCATTATTTTAAATTGTAATAATATTTCACAATATTACTGTTTTTTCTGTATTTTTGATCAAATGTGCATGTTATGGAGGAATACACAGTGCATGCAGGGTGTGTGGTAGAGGGCTGCATTGGGTTTGGGCTCCCGCGGGATTGGGCGGTTTTATCCTTGCTGCAGGCGGGAGTGGGTGGTCAGAAAATTTAGCGGGAGACCCGCGGGGAATGGTGGGATTTGGCGTGTAGTAGAAATGGAGTCACCACAAGAAGTTGAGGAGAAAATTAAAGCGGCTGTTTACTTGACAAAAGCAAAACAAGGCAAGACAGACATATGGAATCCATTCTCAATTGTCACTGAAAAAAATGGGAAAGAGTTCAACTTCGTAAGTTGCGATAAATGTGCAAAAGCGTTCGTTTACAACGGGCATAAATCTGGCACCTCTGCCCTGAGGCAACATACCTGCACAGTTTTCTGTTTCCAAGTTACTCGTTTGGTGAGTGTGTAGGCAGTAGCCTAAAAACTGAGGTGCCGCTAGTTCTGGTTTTGTTTTAACAGTTAGACCTAATGTTTCACAACCCTATTAAAAAAAAAAAATTAGGCCTACCTAATATTTTTGTCATGTGTGGTGCTTTGGTTTAGCATTGGTTACTTCATCTTATTTAAACAATCATGTTTAAAGTCTGTTATTCTGGATGTTAACTTGAACAAAGATTTAGTCTGAGTATATGTGTAGCTACATTTTTCTCAAGCCGTGAGATATAGTCCGCAGGAGTGGGAGGGAGTAGATGCAAACATTGCGGGCGCAAGTGGAACACATGGTTGCGGTCCTGGTCATATATTCAGCGGGAGCCGGGTGGGTGAGGGTTTAATAAATCAGTCTCGTTCAGGGGTCTAGTGTGTGGTCTCAATAGCCCTGCAGTAAGTAGTGTGCTGTGTGAATGTGATTGAGGAATGTGCATGGTAAAAATTAATCTGAAATTGCATTAAATTAGGTTGTATTAACCAAGATTATGTATCAAGATTTTTTTCCAACTTCATTTAAGTTTATACCAATTAATTCCCTTAAATTCCCATATATTCCAGTAAATTTCCAGCCTTGAAAATTCACAGAATTTTGCAACCCTAATTGCCACACACACTTGTATCTTGGTTTCATACAAACAATTTTTTTTCTAATTGAAGATTCTACAGCAAAAAGCGATTGGATGGATTAGAAGATTTGGAATGCCTTCCATGTGGTCCGGCCCCTTTCAGAAACATACAGTGTAGCGGTGAGTACCATACTGAAAAGTACAACTTACGCCAGCATGACTTTTCAGTCTGAGCTCTGTGTCAAGTTGAAGCATGTCTCTGGACCCCTGTGTTCTGTTCAGCTCTGTTACACTTCATCCAACGTTTTTGAACAAAATGCATCCTATTTGATTGCCCCACAAGCAGCACTTGCTGGATAAAACACTAAATCAAACTTATTAAACAGGACTTCCTTAAAAGAATAGGTTAGTGACAATGAAAATTCTGTCCTCATTTTTTCACCACCATGATATTCCAAACTGTGTCTTTCTTCTTCACATTACAAATGGTGATCATTATCATGTATAATGATCAATAAAATGCCAATAAAGCACCTAAGAGTGTGAGTAAAAAAGAAAGTATATGTGGTTTGAGGTTCATTTTCTAAGTGCTTTATCAGTTTAAATGAAAAACAACCGGGTATTTAAGCCATCTGCCTTTTTTTAACATAAAAGTTGGCGTGGCTGTTTGTAACTTGAATCTGCGTGGCGTCCTGTGTCAGTCACTTTTTATTACTTTTTATTTTGGCTGTACAACAACAGTCCGCTATGCTGCTTGATACTGCAAACACAGTCAAAAGTCAAAAGGCTCAATCTACAAAATGTTATCATTTACCATGGATTTACTGTAGTAACACCAACTGCACCATGGTATTGTGGCAAAAATGTGGGACAATCACATTGAATTTTATTATATTCTATTTATCGTGATCATTTCTTTGGTCATATTGCCAGCCCTACAAGTAACTTTGGAAAACCACTAGCCACAGTGGCTGCTGAGCAAAAACGTTAATGTCAGCAAGCCTGATCATAATCATGAACATATTGATTTATAGTGCAAATTGTTTCAAGCTTCACTGAATGTTGTTACTCTGCTGGTTATATACCTATAGTGTTCAATGAACTGGAAGTGTTGCACAGTCACAGGAAATACCTTACTTCTGCATAGAAAAAGGTTGATTGTACAATCAAATTCAATAAAATTGTGGTAGCCTCCACTGCTTGCCTGTACATCGTCCAGCGTATCATACTCCATCCCAGAAGATGGCAGAAATATACTTTTGTTTTCCTTCTTCACACTGGTGTTTTAATGATAGTTGGCAAATCAAAGTAAAAGTTTGGCATTTCTGCCATCTGCTGGACTGGAGTATGTGGTGGCGGCATAGTGAAGGGAGAAACATAGCTTTTCAAAACTCTGAATCATTTTAACCACTTTCCAAAATCATTCATTATATCATAGCACACAAAACGTCTCATGTTGGTGACACCTGCTGGTCAAAAAGTGTAAAAGCAATGTCAATTGCAACAAACCAATTTTTTTTTTTTTTTTTTTTTTATTAAAACAAACATAATAATCATTAAATACCCTTAAATGAATACCCTGAAGTTGGATGTTTGCTAATATTCGAGTCCGAATGAGTTTGATAGTGTGTTGTACATCTCATGTGGCTAGAGTGTTGGAGAGACTCAATAAGAATGAAAATGCATTTATGACCTACACAGAATGAAGACATTTTTGGGTTAAAAATGAAATGGTGACATGGCTCTGGTCTCTGTGAATACAGTAAGAAACATTGGTAACTTTAATCACATTTAACAGTACATTAGCAATGTGCTAATGAAACATTCAGAAAGACCATTTGCAAACATCCAAAAATATATATGAAATTGAATCATGACCAGTTAAAAATTTAAATCAAATAAAATTATAGGGGAACACCTTAAATCGACCTGCAGCGCAGTTATTCACATTTTCCCCCATTTTGACCGTATTACTGACAATTACCTTGGAAATAAATGCTTCTCACTAGATCTCGCGGTGATGTTATTAATTCCGTGGCGAATTCAAATGCTTTCTTTTCTGGATCTCTCAGCGCTGTGATCAAGATCGACTCGTTAATAACTCGCGCCTCGCGGCTCGAGCTGCACTGACAGTGGTCCAAACTGATAAACGGTCCGTGAAGCACAAATGAGTAGCGCAGTTTTTTTACGCTTTCATTGCGTTGGCAACGTTCTGTTGGTCGATCCAGCGCGAGTGCTGAGAAATTTTGATTGATCGCACAGGCAGGAAAAATGGTTGCAAAATGAGAGCATTTAGTCGCAGTCTAGAGCCCTGCATTATATAAGTCAATTCACTCACCTGGATATTCATTCATTTGCATATGTTCTACACAAAAATAATGAAAGAAACCACATTTTACAGTTTTTGAATGACATGAGAATGAGGAAACAATGACAAAATTTTTATTTTTTTGTGAACTATCCCTTACTGTTTATTATGAAATATTTCCACATCCTGAAACACAAACCCATTTTAATGTAGAGTTCATTCGTGCATACACATTTACCTTTTAATTTCATGCTCATAGACACACTTTCTTCGTGTTTTCAACCTCTCAAGACTTGGGGTACCCTTGCATGCTTTCACCTTTTCCATGCGCTCTCTTGTGATCTTATCTGTGCTTCAGTATCTTCACTCCTTTTCTCACTGTGTTATCTCAATTCTCTTTATTCTCTCAATGTGATTACGAGTGAAGTAATATTTATCCCGCACGGATCAGTCAATGCCCTGTGGAAGTGCTCAGCATGGACTGAGGGTCGATCCTCCCTGAACCCACTCCACCATGCATTGACAGAGGTCTTTTAGCATTCTGCTGATCAGATACACTGCCAGCAATGGGAAGAGAGATGCGTTTAGAAAGAGGAAAGGGAAGACAACAGAATAAAGTGAGAAACATTGAGCTATTTACTGAGCTTTTGATTCAAGACCATTTACTTGTTGATATTTGCACTTTCTGAAATCTTTGGAATCTGTTGATTGTGTTTTAAAAGAATAGTTTACATACACTCTTAAGAATAAAAGCTCTTCGATGGCATTGATGGTTCCATAAAGAACATTTAACATCCATGGAACCTTTTTATTGCAGAAAAGGTTCTTTATAGTAGAAAAAAAACTATTTAAATCATTCAAATGTTCTCCACACTAATAAAAAAAATGGTTCTTTAATAGCTGTTCACTGACAGGTTCTTTGGAGAACCAAAAATCATTATTCGATGGCATTGCCCCCTTTCGAACAAGAAAATGTATAATTCATTTTCGAGTCATTCCAAACCCATATGCTGTTGATGTTCTGTGGAACACAAAGGACAAAGGACCAGAATAAATTGTGACCATGTTTGTTAAGCACACTGAAAAAAAGGAATAAATAAAATTTGTTCATTTTTTCTTTAGCAAGTTTTTGCATGCATATTTTTGGAGTAATTTCACTAAGTTAAGTAAAATTAACAAAGAAAATAAGGAATTTTAACTAGGCTAAAAGGTTGAGTAATTTCTACTTAGTTGAAGTTTCCTTGGCAATACATTTTACTCAGACAAGTTAACACCACATTAAACCATGCTTTTAAAGTGAATGCTTTACTTAGAAACATCTAACTAAATAATACAATAGAAATTGAATAAACCCCATATCTACATACGGTCCTGCTCACCATTATTGGTACCCATGAAGTTTGTGTACATATTGTGGAATATCTACTGAAGAAAGTTTAGCAAGTAAAACAACATATTACTACAGATATCTTGTGGTTGATACAAAACAGTAAATAATAAAGAACATTTAAAAAGATAAACATTATGAGGAAAACATATAAAAACATAATGCTTGCCGTGTCAATGGTATTGGCACCCTTTGCTGCAAATCAGTATGGAAGCCCAATTTGGCTCACACAAATGAGGATCACCTGTGATGAATTGCCTCCATGCATGTGACATGAATTAGCCAATGAATGATCATTTTGATGTTTTAAAAAGCCTAGGGACACCAGAAATGCTATTATTTGCAAGCACAAGACCTCCAAAGGGTATAAGGCCATCTCCAAAGACCTTGGTATGCCTGTTTCAATGGTGCGTAATGTTATTTAGAAGTTTTTCAGGCATGGAACTGTCAAGAACCTCCCTGAACGTGGGGGTGGGGGGTTGGTGCGAATGGTGGAAAAAACACCATGTCAAACATCTAAAGACCTGAAGACCAACCTGGAACAGCCTGGTGTAATTGTTTCAACAAGTACCATACACCGCACACTAATCAAAGCAGGGCTTTATAGGCGGAGGCCAAGGAAGACCCCATTGCTGAAGAAAAGACATAAAAAGGAACGATTGATCAAAAGAGAACCTAGACAAACCTCAAACCTTCAGGGACAATGTTTTATAGACAGATAAAACAAAAGTGGAGCTTTTTGGTAATGCACACAAACGGTATATTTACAGACGGTGCAATGAAGCCTTTAAGGAAATGAACACCATACCAACAGTCAAGCATGGTGAAGGATTCATAATACTGTGGGGCTGCTTTGCTGCATCTGGTACTGGAGGCCTTGACCGTATCACAACCATCATGAAATCAGAAGATTATCAAGCAATTCTAGAGGGAAATGTCTTGCCCAGTGTAAGGAAACTTGGTTTGGTACCTCCAAAAGCACGCAGGAATGGTTGAAAGGGAAAAAATGGAGTGTTTTAAAATGGCCAGGAATGAATCCTGATTTCACTCCAATTGAAAATATTTGGGGGAGCTGAAATCTGCCATTGGAGAAAAGAACCCTGCAAATGTTCAAGAGCTTGAGCATATTGCAAAGGAAGTGTGGGAGAAAATACCACCTGAGAAGTGCAAGAAGTTTATAGAAAGATATAAGAAACGTTTGGAGGCTGTCATCGCTGCCAAAGGGTGTGCAACCAAATATTAAGTGCCAATATTAGTGCACATGCTGGTTTTCTGTTTGTTCCTTTGGAATTACAATATCTATGTTGAAATAACAATTGTCTTTGTTAAATTACTTTGGACCTCCAATTAAAAGATCCTGCTGATATAAATTTGGTATATTTCCATTTATTTCTGAAGACATTCACTCAGTTATGCAAAACATGGAGTGCCAATAATGGTGAGCAGGACTGTATTAGAAGTTATGTCTCTTGGTACACAATACACAATGACGGTAACATTTGATAGATTGTTTGAGAGAAAAATTTTGAGATTTTGAGAAAAATTTACTCCAAATATCACAAAATGGCAAGTTACTAGACCTAGCAACAAAAGCAATGATAAAACAGTGTTAATATAGCTGGAATCAACCTCATTAATTATTCAAGGCCCAGTGCATGATAGGAACACCAGTATTAGAAAAGTTGAGTAGTTTTACTTAATTCTATAATGTTGATATTTAGGCTTCAATTTCTTTTTTCTGTAGTATTTACTTCACCATAAAATCATTTTTATTAGTGCACCAAAATGACTGAATGACAAAAATGCAACATAAACGTAGTTCATTGGAGTCCAAGTGTAATGAAATGTAGTCGTTATTGACTTATAATCTCTCTACTGAACTGTAAATTTCAAGAATCAATGCTACTGGATCACTGAGTCAGTGGGTTAAACTCAAGAACCGAATCTTTGAACAAATTGTTCTTTTGACCGTTAAATATTTTCAAAGAATTGTTGATCTTGAAACTGATCTGCTCCACAAAAGAAGGAAAGCATGAATTATCAATGAATTTATGAATGAAAGTTGGTCTTGGTACTTTGTGTTCTAACTAATTCTTCCATTTTTAGGAGGAGAAGGGATTGGTGTGGCACAAGTCCAGGCCTCAGCACCTCCTGTCCAAAATGCTGCTTCTATAGTGACCGCTTGTGCAGCGACAGCTGTATTAACAACCGTCCTGTTTGCCATTGTGTGTGTCACCTACCAGACACGGTCTTCACTCAGGAAAACATGCAAATGTATGAATATACATATTCACAATGAATGCATATTCAAAAATAATCTGCTAATCCACTGGTTGTGTCTTAAAATGAATTTAACTACCCTTTCATTCATGTCTACTCTCAGGTTGTTTATCACCAGTCAGCAACGGTCACCATGACAGTGATACAGCCTCAGTTCCTATGACAACCCTACACACAATGTTGCCAAACACAGAAGTGGACAGTTCAAGTGAGTGTGCATGACAAGTTGTCAAGTGAAATACAGCTTTATTACAGACACAATATGATGTGACTGCAACCAGTGCTGTCTGCAACGTATTATTATACTCCACATGGCAAAACATCACCTTCAAAAAAAGTCTATATAAACCAAACCTTTCAGTGTGACATCATGGTGTTTCTAATAGGGGCCCAGTGTACACTGATTAGCAGTGTTATCCCATTAACAGTTACCATAGATATGAAAGAAAATATACCCTGTGTTTTTGTCCGTTGAAATGACCCTTAATTTGGTCAATGAATGGAATGGAAGATAGTCCTCTAAATAAATAAAAAGTAACATTTCAAGACAAAATTTTTTTTTGAAATTTTGTTTATCAACGGTGTAAATTTATATATCAAAATGATACCTTTTTTCTTCATAATTGTGCACATTTCTCACATTTGTGACTTTATTTCTTGTAATTGTGATTTGGAATTATTTGGAATTATTTTGCAATTACCTGAATTAGTACTTGGTTGGCATTGGAAATTGTTTTCAGTTTCAAAGTTGAGAAAGATTATAGTATGTAACATTGCTAGCATTTTCTACAGAGACGTTCAAGCACATACAAATCTTGCCGCAGCGGCACCGGCAAAAGTAATAATTAAAAAAAAACAGAAAGGAGGTTATCTGTACATCTTAATAATTTCATTAATAAAATGATCATATCCACACACTGTAAAAAAATGGTTGAGCCAACTTAAAATAAGGCAACTTATCTTATTCAACTTTTTAACTTAACTCAACTAATCTACTACAGTTACAATCAACTTATATACTTTTGTTCATCTAATCAGTACCAGGTAATCTTTTGAACTTAAAACTTCTTGTCAAGACACCTAAAAAAAAAAAAAAAAAAACAAGAATAGCAAACTTGAAAAAATAAGATAACATATCACACTCAACTTTTTAAGTTAACTAATTCACTCCAGTTAAAGTCAACTTAAAAACTTTTGTTTATGTAATGAGTACAAGTAGTCTTTTTAACTTCTTGTCAAGACGACTAAAGAATGCAATGAAAGCACTGTGTGTCTCTAGTTTTAAGAGGCAAATGATATTCATGTCGTGTAGTTAACTTTGAAAATCAAACATGGAGATGAAAAAATAATGATTGTTGCGGCTTTCATTGCTAAACGTTCTTTAGTTGTCTTGAAAAGAGGTTTTAAGTTAAAAAGACTATCTGTAGTATTTAGATGAACCAAAGTTTTTAAGTTGACTTTAAATGGAGTGAAATAGTTAACTTAAAAAGTTGAGTGCGATAGGTTGCCTTATTTTTTCAAGTTTGCTCAACTTGTTTATTTCAATTGTCTTGACAAGAAGTTTTAAGTTCAAAACATTACCTGGTACTCATTAGATGAACAAAAGTATATAAGTTGATTGTAACTCCAGTGCATTAGTTGAGTTAACTTAAAAAGTTGAATGCAATAAGTTGCCTTATTATTTTAAGTTAGCTCAACTTTATTTTATTTTTTACAGTGCAGCACAGTGGAGTAGTTGTCCATACCTACAGTACAGTGGATGCGCATACAGAGAGAAATGCATATAAAGTTAAACATGTTATGCAATAAATGTCTTACTTTAGCTTCCACACTCCTCACAAACACTTGGAAAAACGCCTAACAGTTGCACACATCTTGGTTAAAATTAATGTTAGAGCGAGCAGTCACATGCAGTGGCTAATGTTAGGCAACTACTTACATGTTTCAAATTATAAGCCACATTTGGATTTGCTGCATGACATAATTTCCATAATTTTTGTCACATAATTGTCAGGGACAATCAATCAGTTGCAAAAAAGAAATACAAAACCCTGTTCTAACTGAAAGAAAACAAGTTGACAAAAAGCTATTCTTGTAGGCCAGTCATAGGCAAGCACAAGTCCCAAAGACATACAAGACATTTTGGGAAGTAGTTATACGATGTGTGAAAAAGAAAATCCTCCCCAGATCAAAATGACCCGAACACATCAGAGAAAGATAGATATTCAGTGATTGTGTGCCTGACTTGTGTGGTCTGTATCCTGTAAGATCCTTGCCTGCCATTGAAGAACCCCTGTATGCTTGAAGACATCACCACGATGTCCTCTGATCTTGGCCTGCATGGGTGTGAGGTTCTTCCTCTGGTGCGAACGTCAGTCCTCACTGATCCTGCAACGGGAGTCATCACGCAAGCAACAGAAACACCTGATGTTTCTTTTTCAGACTTTGCCCTCTCCAGCCAGCATGCCATTCTCACTCTGGATGGAGGACAGTTTACAGTGAAGCCCTGCTGTGCTGTAGAGCAGCGGACAGCATGGGGGCTTCATGTTCCAGTAGAGTGCTCTGAACTGGACCTTCAGCACCTCTCCATCGCCCCGGACATCCAGACATTTAGAACTTCAGACATAATGGCCAAAAATGTCTGGCCTCAGACCTGATGCTGCAGGACCTGGAGACAGAAAGAAGGGAAGGCATAAAAGGAGACTGTTTAACAAATGTCAACTAATGACATTTAATGTAGATGTCTGCGGTTTCTGTGATGTGAGAAACCGGTACTTAGGCACAAAAGCGCATTAGCAGGAGACAAAAATTATCTTTGTTTACTTGCATATTGTTTTGCTTCTGTTATCAGAAGTTACACATATTCTGTAAGTCAATGTATTGAAGCAGTGTAATGGAAGTATTGTGACAATACTGACATCTGAGCGAAATTAATTATGGGAAAAAAAATGTAGAGCGCGACTTGGTTTTATTCATTGAAAAGAGCTACCTTCATTTTTTTGAAAATATAATAGATGGAACAACATGAGGGTAATTGATGAAAATTCTCATTTTTCAATTTAGCCTTGTTTAGCATAAGAGGCGTCTTTCAAAAACATTCAAAGAAAAAGAAAAACAATTCATACCGACCCCAAACTTTTGAATTGTAGTATTTTGCTTTAAGTTTTGTATCTTTAAAAAATATCCGTTCAATATAAGCTCACTTCTGTTGTTTTCAGTAAAAGTCCTGGAAATGGATCATTACCTCCTGAAGCTGAAAACTACTGACAGCTGGCGTTGCACCTCAGTGATGCGGGTCATGTTCTGCATTGGTCTAACATATTTACCGCTTCATGTGCGCAGTTAACTATTCCAGACCTGCTATAAAAGTCTTCATAAATCCAAGAGACTGTACTTTTTGCTAATCACTGGATTTATATCTTACACTACAATATTACAGATGACAACCTCATAATATACTGTTTATTCGCTGAAACTTTTTCCAGTTTTCGACAACAGGGTAGTATGCTGCCAAAGCAAACCAACTGACTTATGCCTAAACCGTGTCACATTACTATGCCTTGGCACTGCATAACTACTAAAAACCAGTGAAACGTGAAAATGTACAATGAAAAATTTATTGTACATTACAGTTCACTGACAAGCCTGTGTAAAAATTATGCAGAGCGAAGGAATTTTGGTCATCACAGGAATTTTGTGTCACCCAACCTTTAACTAAAATTGCAACCAAAATTACCTAGCAAATAAAATGGATCATGTCCAAACATGCAGTATTGCGACATGGCTTGAGATAAAGATTGACCTTAACATTTGTGCCCCTCACATTCTTTGGAAATGTGTTTTAGCTTGACCAATAAGTTGTTTTCAATTGTCTTAAATTAAGAACAACATGATGTTTTTTAAACTTTGTCGAGACAGTCAAATGCATCTCTTCAGCACTATCATAGCATCTCTTGCCTTGCAAAGTCAGCACAAGTCAATCAATTTCCCACTTTTTTTATTTTACGACAGCGCACACATGCAGCTAAATTCTTTTGTCATGATTTTGTGATAAAGGATCTGTTGCGCCTCTGTAATTTTATACATCCAAAGAAAATTCCAAGATTCATTATATTGTAATCAAATAATTAAGTTACACAAATTCATCCCTTACAAGTGCACAACCACCAACATACAGTAAATGTACTGCACAGGGAAGAGATCTTTTCAAAACTTCTGAAAACAATTTGGTAACACTTTGGAAAACTGTTCCATCATTAATGAATAACTGCACAGGAGCAATATTACTATTATATAACAAGAAATTAAATGAATTAGTGCTCAGTTGAGTGAGGTAGTTTACTATTAACTAATCAATAACTACTATTTTCTATCATACCTTATGGAGGACTACTAACAACGACGCATAATTAATAAGAGTAACACACAATATATAATTAATTCTAAAGTAAAGATTCTGGTAACCAACTAGAAATTGCTCATGTATTACCAAACTATTCAGAAATAATCACTAATTGTTTGTAACCGTTTTGGAAAGCAATGACTCAAGCGTCACTGCATTCTTCTAAAGGAATTACAGTCCATTTGGATCAGTATTCTAAAGTGAAGATCATTCCCACTAGTAATGATTCATGTATTACCAAATCCGTCAAAAGCAATTACTTTCCAAAAACTTAAAAAAACCTCAAAAGCTTACAATGACTTCAGTAATTACTAGAGAGTTATCATGCTTTTCACTTACTGTTCCAAATAATTGGTAATTCCTTCTGAAGGATTTTTCAATATTTGATTCCATACCAATGGTAACCATATTTACTTAAGAATTAATTATGCATTATTCACATTAGATGCAAATGTGTATATAGTAGGCTAGTTCTTGAAGAAATTAAGAAATAGTTATTGATTAGCTAGTAAACTACTTCATTCAAATGAGTTTAAAATCTCTTAACAACCAGCTTGTGCAAACCCGTATTAAAACACATGCATTAGTTCTTTGAAGAAGACTAAGATCAGTTGCTAAAACAGATGGGAATTAACACATCAAGTGTTGTCATGTAGGCTGATGGCAGCATTTATGTCAGCAGGTGTCGATGAGTCTATGGTGTATAGATGCAGGTGGGATACCACAAAAACTGTACTACTGAATATTATATTGCACTAAATATTTCAATCTAAATGTTTTTTTTTTTACTATGCCATATTTTACACAGGCCTCTGATTGGCAGTGGCATCAAGTATCATTAGTAGGTGTTCATTACATTGTAGGTAGTAGGTTCTTTACATAGAGAGCTCACACCAGATCATTCTGAACTGTCTTCCAGAAAGACTATTAATAAGTCCACATGGCACAACACTTTCCAGAAGACATTCCCTGAAAAAGTCCCATTATTTTCTTCATAGGCTTTGAGCATAAAAGTAAAGTAGACTAAATTCCTTAAAATATTTAAAGAATTATTTAAAATAATTCTTTCCAGAAGACATTCCCTGAGATAGTCCCATTATTTACTTCATAGGCTTTTGGCATAAAAGTAAAGTAGACTAAATTCTTTAAAATAATCCTACAATACTTTATATAATATATATATATATATATATATATATATATATATATATATATATATATATATATAAAATCCAGAAATTAACATTGTATAGATTATTCTTATTTTATTCTGGTGAAGTTGAAGTGAACTTCAAAAACACTGCAGTTTATTAGACCTATTTCCGGAGTAGTTTCAGAGATGGCATTTTAAGTTGCCAGGAATGAGGCATAGCGATGGCCTCTTCAAAATGGACTGTACCCAAAAAGGCATTTAAAGCAATTATTCTTCTTTTGCACCTTAGATAAATATTGCTTTTCATTTCTAAAGCTAATTTAAAAGCTTGAACATTTTAGCATTAATATGGGGTGTTTTTTGTACTGTAAAATGGTGCCAGTTCCTTTTCTGTAAATTTTGCATATTTGTAGCCAAAATCTTCTCTATAAATTTGACTGCATTTTGTTGTGCTAATAATTTAGTATTGTGTTTAAAAATATAATGTTTAGCCCCGCAAATAACATTAAGAATTTATTCCCTCGTATTTGGCTTCAAGGCACCTATTGTGTGATTGTATCGGAGCAGCCCATTTTTCTTTGTGAAATACAGACTGAATGGTGGCTCAAAACACCCAACCGCTGCGTGACCATACGATACATTTATTGGTTGGATAAAGCAAACCAGTGTCACGCTAGTAAAGTTTTTAGGGATGACAATTTTAATCAAGGTAAAGACTTTACAGTGACATTCACGAGTCGTACGTTAGGCACGCGAGATGAAAGTTATTGATGTGCAAACAAACCATAAGTGTGCAACTCTCTCTACGCACTGAAAATCAGAGAAAATTGGGGGGTGGGGAGGCGCCATTGTGTCAAAAGGGAGACCCACTTTCTTTGACTTTAAAACCCCTGAACTAAAACAAGTAAATGAATTATTACAATGTGGCCATGATTTGCATTAAACAAGAGAACAAATTAGTAAAATCTGCTGATGTATTAGTAAGCCGTGGAAAGAAATTGTTCATTTTTTGTGCCCTTACATGTTATGTAGGGCTCCTTATTAAATAGCAGAGTTTTTTTTTTTTTCAAAGATTCTCGTGTGTCGTATTGTAACATTAAAGAAATAAATGTGTGTTGTTGTTTTTTTTTACTATTTTGTTAAATTGAATGTATAGTGTTGCTATCCAGTGAATCAGGAACAGTATTTTAGGGGGAAATGCAATGATGATTTTGTTTTTAGTTTTATTGTTTTTTCAAATAAATTGTTTTTCTACTTTTTCCCATTGTTTTAATATCACATTTTTATTTAGTTTCACTACATCACTACAAAGGAGGCAAGGTGTCACTAATCCATTATACTGTTCTATAAAGCATTCATTAAAACTATTACTTGGGTGATGACAATTTTCTGAAATAAAAGGTTGAGTTTAACTGTTTTGTACATCAAGCCGACAAATGCACAAGATTCAATGAAAGAAAAACTCATGTTAAGATGTGACTGCCATCTACTGTTTATTTGTGAACACAGAATGTTCATAATTAGGTGCATGTGGGTCTAGTGCCTGTTAGCTGAAAAGTCGGGTAATTTGATCCATCTGTCTCTTTTCTCCTCAGATATTTGCATGTCAGTAAAACTATAATATAAGAAAAGAAAAAAAAAACTAAATATAAATATAAATAAATATAATCCAGGGTCAAATGGTTACGGTTTACCTGATTTCACATCATTTTTATATTTGATGAACAAATGGTTTTCTGTGGTTTATCTTACAGAAGTAGAATCAGCTGTAGTAATGTGTCTGTGCCAATGGGAATTCTATAAGCAGAAATCAAATAAAATGTAACACTCTCACATGTGAACACAGCAGAGGTGCAGATGACAAAGCTTCTAAACTGTTGAAAAGGATACTCGATGTATTAGTAACATGATTCATTTTTAAAATAATATGCAGAACTTTGGTTTTATTGTTTCACATATTCAAATGTCTTTGTATTCCCCTGTTAACTCAAGAAAGAAAAAGAAAAAAGAAAAAAAAGACTGTATAAAGTGTGGTGTGTAGAGCCCCCTACTGGCTCAAATGCAGATCATTACTGCAGAAATCATCGCTGCCAAGTGCTAGTTGAGATGACAAAGAAGGGAGACTCTGGTGCAGAAAAAAAAAATTCCATGTTCTATTAAATGAAATTCAGCTGTGTCATACACTTTTAGGCGAAAATTTTCTTAACAGGTTCTGTCAGGTGCTTCATATACAGCATAGAACCTTATAGAATCAGTTTTGATTAATTGATCATTTGTAATATGTAATATGTCATATGTATTACATTGTAATACATTTTATGAATTAAGCAGCTCATAAGCAACACTATCAGTAGAAAAAATTAAATGACCTGTTAAACAAATCTATTACAAATACATTTAAGACATATCTCCAAGGACTTTTTTGTCATAAAGGGTTTTTTAAAATTGAGTCAAGAACCCCGGGGTTCTTTATAGAAACCCATCAATCCGAGTACTGAGTGGCTTCTGTGGTTGTATTCATGCTGCAGAAAAGTTCATGGTGGATTAGCATTTGGAGCCGTACTTCATTGACAAGCTGCGCACAAAACAATAAATCACAGCCTTTGCGATTTAGTAATCGCTCTAAGAATAGCGTTTAAGTGATAATCATGTTCAATGTAATAAGTCTAGTTCAATGTTATTTTTCATATTGTGTGATTAAATCGTGCAGCCCTGTACAAGCCATGCGCTCTCACGCCACACATCATGTTCTCACGGAGTGAAAAATACATCGCGGAGCAAAGAGGACACTGACAATACCTCGACAGACAAGACAGATAAGGCTACTTTTGATATGAAACAGTTTTATATTTAAAATCAAATTTTTTAAAGAAGTTTAAACAATAAATACCATATAGTGTCTCTTTAATGTGTCGTGACAGATCGCTGTAGCTCCTTCAAGCGGCTTGTGAACCATCTCTTCATACTAGTTCATTTATAGCATCAAATAAACATGAATGAACATCCGAAGGAATGTTTTTTCAAACATGGAAAAACGTGAGTACACACAATTTTTAAAGTTCAAGTTCACCAACATTAATCTACTAACTCCCCTGACTGCTTTGTCTGACAAAATGGCGGATTCGAGATTATGATTGGTCAAATCGTCTGTCAATCAAACTGCAGGCGAAGGGTCAGTCAAAATCAAGCACGTCATCAGAGAGAGAGTGTAAGGCAAGCTAATTGTCAGTAAAAGTGAGAAAGCGAGATAAACAACCTCAATTTGTAATAACTTTTATTTGAACACTAATTGAAATATAAAATAATATGTTATCGCATGTTTTTTTCTCCTTTTTCTTTCTCTTCCTTTAGCAATTATAAAAAATCATTTTCAGTAAAAGTTAGATAATGAACTGTAAAAAAAGAGGAAAGGCCGTGCAGAAAAGTTTCGAGAAAGTAAAAAAAAAAAGTTCGTAAGTCCGACACTGTCAATAGCGTAAAATTAACCAAAAATTTAATTTGGGTGCTGCAGCGGAGGACACTAGTGCCGCCGAAATAAGAAAAAGAAACAGCTAGCTCAAGTCATTTTCACGCAATTCACGCTACTTCTGCCAGTTAGCTCCAGTGTTTTTTTGTTGATAAACTGGGATTTAGGGTAAACTGTTGCTGTAGGCTACTTGCAATATAATCTAGCACATCAAAAACGAAAAGCAACTCGGGTGCAAAAAAAAGTACACTTCCATAATGAGCTTAAAGTGCTCTTTTTGCGTACTAATTTTGTACTTACAGTTTTTTCTGAATGCTTAAACCCTAAACCGTGATTCTTATTGCACAATTTCTAAAACTATTAATACTTATAGCAAAACCACTCACTGAGTTTGCAGAACTAAAAGCACAAACACAGCTTTGCACTCAGTTTGCAATTTTGTAACACACACTTTGCAAAACTGTAGGTACAATCCACTGTAAAGCACTCTTTTTGCTTTACACTGCTTTACACTTCATTTCCAAATGATCAACACACTCCTAGCAAAACTATACACATGTATGGCTATTATTTACACTATTTTGCCAACTGTCTGACACACTGTCACATGTGAAAACTGTTTTGGATAATTAGTTCACTTTGCAATCAGCCTAAGCACTATAAATAAGCCACAGGTAAAGCTGTCTGTGTGGAGTACAATGGAGGGAGCAGGAAGAGTGAGAAGAGTGAGAATTAGAGGAGGCAGAGGAAGAGGACGTGGAGGTGAAGAAGTAGGTGGACGAGGAGGAGGAGGAAGAGGACGTGAAGGTGAAGAAGCAAGAGGGAGAGGATGACAAGGACAAGGAGGTGAAGTTAGAGGAAGAGGACAAGGAGGAGCAAGAGGAGGTTGAGGAGGGGGAAGAGGAAGGGTAAGAAGAGTAAGAAATAGAATTACTGTCAGAGCTACAATAGTGGACCATGTAATCAAACATGGAATGACCCTGAGGGAAGCTGGCTGACGGGTTCAGCCCAACTTGAGCCTCATAAGGACATTTCGAAATGAGACTCGGTTAGTACAGTCACTTTGCACTAAGTTTTGTAGCACTGCCAAACTCTAATGAGAAACACATACATGTAAAAATACTGAAATTAGACATAATACTTTACAGAATTGCCAGACGTCCAGATGCTGAGGCCAGAGGAACAATGTTCACTGCAGAACAAGAGACCTAATATGTCACCCCCATCAACGCATAGCCCTTGAAACTCATGCAATTATAGCTAAAAACCTACCTCCCACATCCAAACCTTACCCTAAACCTACCCCTTCCATAAAAATTTTATTTACTGTAGAGTTTCATAGTTAAAATACTTAAAAAATGACGAAATCAAAACAGGAGGCGTTGTAGTTGTTATATGATCCGATGCCTTATCACTAGGTGGCGATAGTGAAGCTTTAAAAACAAGAAAAGTGAAGTAGAAAAAGAGCAGTACTGGTGAGACTCAGCGAATGTGTCTACAAGGGATACAGCTACGGCCAGAAGTGAGGCAAAATCTTAGGATAAATAACAGTAAATTAAATGTGCTACTTATCATGTTGTGTTTTATTAACACCTACCCCAACCCTAAACCTACCCTTACAATACTGCAAATACAGATATTAAATTAAATAAATATTAAATGATGGAATATTGATGTGCACATGTCCAGTGGCCGTAGCTATATCCCTTCTAGTCTTTACCGAGTAAGGGGCTCTGATTGTCATCTTTTTGAAATCTCCTGTGGTTCTGTGTGATTTGGACAACTTCAGGTTACACCCCCTGCAGCAAGTTACACTCCCTTCCTGTTATGCACCCTCTTGCAGCCCACAAACAGATTTTATTGGGGGGTTTTTTTACAGCAATTTTTTACAGTGTGGAAAGAGTCACTAACATGGTGAAATATCTTTACACATGCAGAGCATAGAAAACACTATTTGAATTTTCTATAAAGCAATTAAATTGGTAAGAAATTGAGATAGGTCTGAAGCTCCTTCACTGCTGTATTATCTCTTGAAGGTCACAGAAAGAAGTGTTGATTTTGGCAAAGAGGGTGTGACAGTGCAGTAAACGACGGGGAAAGGTTTACTTTCACTTTCACTTTGAACGGAAAGGGTGGAGTGAGTGATTAACAGCAGAAAAAAGGGGCGTGGTGTATTTCACCAGAAAGGTGAAAAAAGGACACATCACCAGAGTATGGTGTCTTTGTTCGTGGGAGTGAAGGCTTTGGGTTCCCGTGCAAAGTGGAAAGAAGGCTTTCCACATTACCGTGCATGCGGTGTGGTCCGCGGGGTCTAGAGCGACGCGCTTGGAAGACTGTTCACCAGACAAACTTAAGGCCTGAAACTACTTATCCTGGAGCCTGTGAAGTTCCACAAACTCTGGTCAGTATGCCCGACGCTGCGCGCAGCCTCACTCGAACACTCATTCAGTTACAAACGCTACCATACGCACACATTTCATTCACAGCGCACATTGGTTTGTTTATACATTTTTATTGATTGTGTAAGGGTTGACGCTAAATTGAGAGTGTGTTTTGTTATTTTCGAAGCGTTTATTCAGTGATTTCTCTTTCTTTTTTTTCTTTCTTTTAATTTATGTGCATGTTAGGCGATCAAGGGGACCCACGAACCGCCAGTGGGGAACTCAAGTCCAGCATGACCAATATCAATATCAACTGACAATTATACGGCGCTTGAGTGTTGTTGTTGTTGTGTGACTTTTTTTTTTTTTTTTATCTATATATATGGTTGTGGATAATAATAAATTTCTGTTAAATTCAAGTTTTGATTTTTTTTTGTGTGTGTGTTTTTCTTGTAATTGGTGGTTTACTGTGCTATCTGGGTTGTTTCATTCTTATTTTTACATTTTTTTTGGCAGTTTTAAGACTTTTAAACTGTCTGGCGCCCGAAGTTGTCAAAGACATACTTTATTTACATTAAATTAAGGGCAGCCACCGTCACAGAGTGGCGCCCGAACAGGAACAGGAACCTGAACACTTGTGAACTTTTGAATATTTGAATTGTTGAACATTTGAAATTTGAAATATGTGAAAAAAATCTGAAACCCTGTTTGTTAACTTTTCTATTTTTTAATTTTTTTTAATTGGTGAAACAATGACATTATGTGTATTAACATTGTACATTTTATTTTATTTGCATGAGGAAAAGAAAAAAGTTTGTATTTGGATTTGTTTGTTTCTTGAATTTGTACAAATTGTGTGTGAACGCTCATTTCTACCAGAAAGACTCGGGAGGTAAATTAACTTGCAATGAAATTTATTAACAATCAGCAAGCAAACATTGTAAGATAAAGTTCTTTGGCGTAGGCCCCGTCCGTAGCTTAGATCCTGAGGGTTGCGGACTCTGCATTTCCTGCCTGAAGATGAAGGCAGGGGCGTAGCCGACCCCCGGGAGGTATGGACGGGGACCATCCTGGTGGTGGTGGGGAGGATGGAGGTTAGGTTTCGCGTCAGCATCTGCGAACTCAGACAGGTGTGATGAGTACCGATCTTATATACTACATGTGTTGGATAATGATTGGTTAGATCTAAATTAGTAGTGACGTAACATTTGAGTCTTCCTGACAGAACTTGCGCTAGAGCTTTCATTTCTACCAGAAAGACTCGGGAGGTAAATTAACTTGCAATGAAATTTATTAACAATCAGCAAGCAAACATTGTAAGATAAAGTTCTTTGGCGTAGGCCCCGTCCGTAGCTTAGATCCTGAGGGTTGCGGACTCTGCATTTCCTGCCTGAAGATGAAGGCAGGGGCGTAGCCGACCCCCAAAAATGGTGAAGGATAATTTATCCTGTGACGGAGCCTACCCCCCAAAGAACTGTGAAAGGAACGGAATTATGCCAGTACTGATTCTTGTAGTTCCTAGGCAGAAAAACATAAATTGACTTAGAGACTTGTACTTACCAGTGGAGAAGCCGCTAACCGTGGCGCAAGAGGCAGGGAAGGATGAATACCACTGAGTGGTGAGAGAGAAAGCGAAGAAAAGGAAGGAGAAAAGAGAAGAGGTGACACAGGTTGACACAGGCCACGTTAGGCCGCAGACACAACACCCTTGAACGGCGACACAGGCCACGTTAGGCCGCATAGACGACTCCTTGGACGGCGACACAGGCCACGTTAGGCCGCATAGACACAACACCCTTGAACGGTGACACAGGCCACGTTAGGCCACATAGACACAACGCCTTGAACGGCGACACAGGCCACGTTAGGCCACATAGACACAACGCCTTGAACGGCGACAAGTGACAATTGGATTATAAGTGAGTAAGATAGTAACACCACCACCAGTATTTGCATGAATTACCTTGATTGTAACTTGAGAGAGCTTGCTGAGCTTTTTGGAATCTGGTCTTATGTATGATTCGATAGCAGAGGAAGACAGTCTTCCCGGGGGCTTGATGGCTGATGATGAAAATCCTCGGCTGCGGTGGTTGCTACCCCGCTTCTGAATGATGGCCATTCCCCAGTAGAAGGGGAAAAATTGAGGGATCAGTTGATGCTCCCGATTGAAATGAAGCCAAGATCAACGGATTCCCATGTGTGGATCACATGCTACTCCACGTGAAAGTGCAATTTTAAAAATACCCACTAGGGGGTGATGAGGGCTAAACAAAAGGCCACCTTGATTCCAAATGCTCCAACTTTTGGTACTTCGTGGGATCACCACAAATTAGAATCCAGATGCAGGTATGAAATGAGAAGGTTTTTTTTTTTTTTTTTTTTTTTATGTTTCCTTCAAACTATAGCAAGGAGAGTCTGGTGGGTATCGTTTGAGAGTTATGAGTTTTTACTTTTGTGTGTCACTCAGAAAAAGAACTCTGAAAATACCCTAAGGTTTTAAGGGTTAATGACCTTACCTAGGATAAAAGATCTGAGTTGGAGTGACATCATAACTGCAGCAGGTGGGACAAAACACCTACCGAACTCTTGAACTGATGCGGCAGTGGAGTGACTAAGATTTGACGTTGCAGTTGTAGCAGGATGTCTAGAAATGGCGTCTGGTTGTGTGATGAGAATTTAGAAGGGTAGATGAGGTCGAAGCCACGCGCTGTTGATTGCTTGATCCGAGAGGAGCAGGGAAAATCTTTTTGTTTAATGCAATTTGGAAGAATGAATGCTATAAATCCAACGGTGCGATTCTCGGAGCTGTGCGCGAACTAGCATGGCGGCGCGTAACGCGATCATTATGAGTGATTAAACAGCAAAACACGTCCACTTGCGCGTATTTGACGATCAGAATGACGGTTATGTCCAGCTATAGACCTCAATTTGTTAATATTTAACGGAAAATGAATAATCAGATCTTTAGTCATACAGCGCTGTTTTGCTGCCTTGTGTCACATAACGAGCACCGTAAAACAATAAGTAATACGTTCTGAAAGACGGTCGCTTTGAAAGAACTCGCGCTGAGCGTTCAGCCGGAATATTTTAAACTTACGTGCGAAAGGGTTAGCTGGCTCTGAAAGCCATTGAACAACTTTGATGAGCTGTGAATTTACATCCTCCGGTTCAGATATCCATGCAGCAGCGGCACTGAATGCGTGTACTGCAAACACACGGAAGAGGAGATGCAGGACAATATTTTCGTCGGAATCTGAATAATCGCAAGCAGCGAGATTATTCAGGGACGAGGTTGAGTTTGCAAATGAATGCTAACAATTAGGTTTCGCGTCAGCATCTGCGAACTCAGACAGGTGTGATGAGTACCGATCTTATATACTACATGTGTTGGATAATGATTGGTTAGATCTAAATTAGTAGTGACGTAACATTTGAGTCTTCCTGACAGAACTTGCGCTAGAGCTTTCATTTACATTTAGTCATTTAGCAGACGCTTTTATCCAAAGCGACTTACAAGTGAGGAAAACAAGCAAGCGATTCTTCATGAATTGGCAAATAGCACAGGAAGTGCTCATTGAGCTAATTGAAGGTGACTGACCTACTTTGAATCCTTATTTTTGATATAATTATTGTTTTGGGGGGGGGGAAACCTTCAATATTTATTGAATATTGAGTGAAAAGTTGTATTTTGTTGTAAATTTCTGTTGAACAACAACAAAAAAAAAAATACTGAAACACACTCAGTTATTTATCCATCACATTTACTGATATTTTTTTTATTCTTTACACCCAACCTCCATACATTTTTGCATTCAAACAAACCCAGCCAAAACAGCGTCCACCCCTCCCTCTCAATCTACATTCATGGGAATTGAGCCTCCACCAGACTCTACTCCAGTGTTGAGACCACCTGTACTCCAACCAATGCCTTCAATGTCACCTCCTCCATGTGCTCCCATCTTCTACAATATTCCCACACCCCTCAGCCCAGTTCTTCCTGGAATCCATGTGCACATGTCCCCTCCTGCTTGGGCTGGAAACACATTAAACTCTCGCCTGGGCACCCCAAGTGGATAACATGCAACTTTGTACTTCATCTAAAGGTGAAATTTCTTCTTCAGTGGCACAACATGACTTTCCAGGAGTTGGTAAAATTTCTCACCAGTTTTAAAAGAGTTGGAAAATGAAGTGGAGAAAGGATTGCACAGTATTCAGAAAGAAATTGTGATTCCTCCTTTTCCTACTAAAAGTGGCCATATCAAATGAACTTTTCCTACATCTGGAAGGCCATCAGATGATGCAGACCCATTACTGTACTTAACTAGATGTTAGGATTTTTTGGCCTTTCATCCCCTGACGGATACAGACATCCTGGCTACTTTCTGTACTGTCTTATACGGAACTGGCCGTGGCTGTTGGGAAGTCAGACGGTCCAATATAACCACCTGGAATGAATTTAAGGCTGCGTTCTTGTCTGCTTTCCTTGCTGAGGATTATGAGGACGAACTGGCTGAATGGGTTCGTACTAGAATTCAGGGTGAGAAGGAATCCATTTGAGACTTCGCATTTTCCTACTTTTACCTCTCTGTAAAAGATGGAAGACAGACCTAACAGAAGATGACATTGTAAAAATGATACTTAAAAACATTAAGCCTTACCTGGCCAGCCAATTGCGTAGCAGAGTAAATACTGTGGAGGAGCTTGTCAAACTAGGACATCAGTTAGAGAAGGATTATGAACAACAGCTTTGCTCTGAAGGTCGAAATGGCTCTAAATATCCATCTATGCCATAAAAATCCCAGTGAACCGATCTGTTGAGAAGGCCCCAGTTCAGTGTTGGAGATGTAGGGGGCAGCATCCACCAGGCGATTGTCCTCATTATGCATTTCCACAGTCACCTCAGTCACCTGGACCACCATATTCAACCCGTGCCAAACATTCCTAAGTCAAGCAATCAACCTTCCAACAACTCTATTGCTGCAACAACACAACAGAAATCACAATCAGACACCAAGAAAATCTCTTCTCCCACAATCTCTAATGAACGTATGCCAGTACCTCAACAACTAGTTGTCCCCATTCTTATCAATGCATGGTCAGGAAAGGCCATTATGGAAACTGGTGCCAGCTACACCCTAATTCATGAGTCTCATGAGACATCTTACAACGCCTGACCAGCTCCAACCATGGTCCCGTGGTCCTCTTTATCTAGCAAATGGGGAAGCAGAAATTCTGTTAGGATGGCTGAATATCACAATACACTTACATGGCCAATCCTTTACTTTACCTGCGGCTGTACTTTCTTCCCAAGCCCTAGCCTATGCTCTAATCTTAGGGCTGGACTTTATTTTCTTCAGTGGGCTACAACTCAGTGTCATCGTTTAAAAAATATTCTTTCAAGCTTGATCCAACAAAAGAGTACCCATTTCAACCAGGAAATCCAAGTGTGCCAATTTCAAGTCCACAAAAAGAAAAATTATCAGTTAAAACCCCACAAAACCTTTCCTTGTTGACTTCTGTTCCCCCTCCATCATCTCCATTTCTAATTCAACAACTTGACAGCATGGATGGAAAAAACATGGATATAAATTCTGTGGAAGCTGCTCATTTACCCTGCGATGGGAAGCAACGGCAGTCCTCAGGGGTATACTCTCCGTACTGGACATACTGAGGTTCTCCAACACCACATCTATACCACCAACCAAGTACCCATTAAACAAAAGCCATACCATTTGTCTCCAAAGCAACTTGCACTAGATGAGAAGATTAAGGAGATGTTGCAGGAAGGAATTGTTGAGCTATCTCACTCTGGGTGAGCGTCACCAGTGGTCCTGATCCCTAAAAAAGATGAAAAATTTAGATTTTGTGTGGATTATCAGAAAATTAATGCCTTAAACAAAAGTGACACTTACCCCCTTCCAAACTTAATGGAAATCTTGGAAACCTTATCTGGAGCAACCATCTTTAGCACCATTGATCTCAATAGTGGATACTGGCAGGTGACCATGGACCCTGACAGCAAAACCAAGACTGCCTTCATCACCCCTGCAGGCCTATACCATTTCAATGTCATGCTGTTTGGGCTCAAAAATGCAACTTTTCAGAGGCTCATGGAGACAGTTCTGGGAGAACTAAGAAGGAAATTCTGCTTTGTGTATATCAGCGACATCTTTGTGTACCCCCCCTCCCCCCTCAATAAACTAGCATTTCCATGACCTCCAGTTGTTTCTCCGTAGATTAGAAACTGCTGGTCTATCCATTAACTTGAGAAAAAGTTCTTACTGGAATTAACATTTCTGGGACATGTCGTCAACGCCAAAGGAGTCTCTGCAGACATGAGCAAAGAAGAGGCTATTCAGTCAAACCCTGTCCCAACCAACATCAAAGAGGTCCAGCGCTGCATTTTTTTTGTTTTTGTTTTTTTTTAAGAAAACCGTCTGGCGCCCGAAGTTGTCAAAGGCATACTTTAATTACGTGAAGTTAAGGGCAGCCACCACTGTTACAAGAGTCTTGGAGGGAGATCAAGAATATTGCAGCTTGTGGAGCCACTGTGCAGTCATTCAGTGTCTGTAGGAAGAGCAAAGGCATAATAGTCAGCATATTTGGCTGTTAATATGGAAAATATTTCAAGTGAGAGCTCCTGGTATACCAAGGATTTATCCAAAGGTATACTGTTAGCTAAATGGGACTTTTGCTTTAAGTTACTATTTTTAACAATGCTTTAAGGTTTTTAGGCACTAGGAGGAGATTTAAATAAATAGCGGCACTGTTCTGTTTCTCTCCAATAGGTGACCTCAAATCACATATAATTGACCACCAATGTTTCTTTCATCAACTTCCCCATATTGGTCAGTTATGCAAAAAGCTGATGCAAGCTAAAGTGAGAAACAGGAAAAAAGGGGCATAAAAACAAGACTAATGTAAAATAGTTCAGGTAGGCTTTAAGTTAATTACATAAGGAAGAAATGCTAAAGTGGTGGGAAAAAATAAATAGAAAAGTGTGCCATGATTCCTCATCCAATAACATATAATAACTTCTTTTTATAGGCTAAGTGTTCAAATAAAACATACTTGTTACACCACCTAGTGGGTATTTTGCCATTGATAATATGCAGTATTTCACTCTCAAGCTCACACTTTAGCAGGACTAAATCCTGCTGTGGAAGTGGCACTGAAATTCCAATTGAATTTACATATCAAAATAGAGGACATGTATCTTTATCTTTTTAGAGTATTTTTTTGAAAAATTTCAATCTGGGTTTAGCAAACATTTTAGCACTGAGACTGGACTTCTAAAAGTGCTGAATGATATTTTGTTATCTGTAGATTTGGGGAAATGTGTGATACTTCTATTTGATTTAAGTGCTGCGTTTGATATTATTGATCATAGAATCCATATTTCATACCTTGAACAATGCGTGGGCATTACAGGATGTGTTCTCGACTGATTTAAATCCTATCTTGATGACAGAACATTTTGCCTTGATGGTTTTTCTTCAGCTCTATTCTGTTCTCATCTGCTTCTGGGGTCCATTCTTACCAAACATGGAGTATCATTTAATTTTTATACTGATGACAATCAAAAAATGACAAAAGAGGCTTAGTATCATGTTTGTCTGATATTACAGCTTTTTACAGACGCTAGGACATATTTCTCAATACTTAGGTCACTTTTGCAAAACTCTTCACACAGTTCTCCTAACAAACTTTCAACTTGGCAAAGCAGTTCATTTCACATTCAAAATGCACTACAACTACCAAAACACTTTATTCAGGTCTCAAATCAACTCATTCTTCCAGAACACAAGCAAAGGTTGACATCTGACAAACACACTTTGTCAGCCACAAAACAAAGACCTAAAAAACACTAACAACATGTAGCATTATACAATGTTTTCTTGTGTAAAACAAGGACACATCTCTGTTTATAATTCACCGCAATTTATGTTACTAAAATGAATCAGACATGATGCAGAATTCGTCAATATTTTATTTAGTTTATTTATTTAAATTTTTTTGCACCGAGTAATTCCAAAATACAACAATTTGTATACACACCATCCACTGATACAGATACAATAGTAATGCTAATGTACTCGGCCTTCTCCATTTGGCCACAGGTTCTCATCCACATCACATCTTATGTCATCTAGGGCAATAAACCTAGGAAAGAATCTTCTGCTGATATGTCCAGGCATCCAGCAATATTTGCGTCCAGGAGGGACATTTGATCATGTGGATGGTGGTCATAAACCTTCCACCTCCATGAGGAAAAGAATTCCTCTATGGGATTGAGGAATGGAGAGTAAGGTGGGAGATAGAAGTGACTCCATTCTGGGATGGGCTGCAAACCACTGGGTGACTGCACAAATGGTGAAATGCCACATTGTCCCATACAATTATGAATAAAATAAATAAATGATTTACAATATATAAATACATTACTGTAGGAATGTAGCAAATTGCTGTCTTATTCAGTTTTGTATTATGTTATTGTTTTGAACATAAGTTTAACAGTTTTGAAAACAGTACGTAAGCATGTGCAAATTGGCCTGTACGTACAAAGAGTTTTGGCAGTTGTTGTGTCTGAGTGAGAAAAGAATTTAAGAAATTTGAGAGATGTAGTCATTGAATGCATTTTGTGCCAAAGCAATGATGATTAATCCTCAGTTTAGCCCACATAGACTTCTGTTGTGCTCACTGTGTGAAGAGTTTTGCAAAAGTTACCCAAGTATTGAGAAATGTGTCCTAGCGTCTGTAAAAAACTGTAAGATATTATCATGGTTCTCTTCTAACTTTTTACATCTAAATGAGCGCAAAACAGAGGTCATTGTATTTGGACCTTCTGGAACCCTGATTGTGATTTGGGAAATATGGATTCCTACAGAAAACTGTTTGTGAAAAAGTCTGTGTGTTACTTTTGATTCTGCACTCAAATTCAATAAACAGATCAATTCTATGGTCAAGTCCAGTTTTTTCCAATTAAAATTGCTATCAAAAGCCGAGAGTTTTTTTTTCTTTCAAGAGTTCGAGAAAGTTATCCATGCATTTGTGTCATCAAGGCTTGATTGTAATTCTCTTTATATTGGAATAAGTCAATCAAAGATAAATCGACTTCAGATGGTTCAAAATGCAGCTGCCAGACTTCTGATTGGCATCTGCAAATTTGATCATATCTTTCCTGTATTATTCCCATTGCACTGGTTCCCAGTCTGTTACAGAATCGAGTTCAAAAATTTTCAAAAAGTTCAAAAAGTTTGTTTTTAAAGCTCTGAGTGGATCTGCTCCTGAATATCTTTCAAACTCAAATACAAACTCCATTTCCAGAAGAGTTGGGACATTTTGTAAAACGCAATAAAAAACACAATCTGTGATTTGTTAATACTCTTGAACCTTTTTTGTTTAACTGACAAAAGTACAAAAAGATTTCCGATGTTTTCACTGACCTATATTATTGTATTTTGTCAATTTAAACAAATTTTAATTTTGATGGCTGCAACACACTCCAAAAAAGTTAAAACAGAGGCAAAATAAAAGGGAAAAGATTATATAATATCCCATTTAAACTGTTTTCAAACAGTCCACAATTAGCAGGTGAATTGGTAATAGGTGAGGGTATTGTTTAGGTGTAAAAGAGCTTCTCAGTCTTTGCAAGAAAAGATGGGTCATGGCTCACTACTTTGTGCCAATTGTCATGAGAGAAATAAATCACATTTCTCAATGCAAGACTGCAACGAATTTATGTCTTTCACCATACCATACATTATATTGTAAAAAGATTCAGGGGATCTAAAGAAATCTCAGTCTGTAGGGCAAGGTATCAGTTGAACACCTCAGTTGAATGTGCATGACCTTTGAGCCCTCAGATGGCACTTCATTAGAAACCATAATGTTACTGTGTTAAATACAGCCACATGGACTCGGAGGTACTTAGGAAAACAGTTGTCACTTAACAGTCTGATGCTGCATCAAGAAATGCAACTCAAATCTCTGTTACACTAGGAGAAAGCTATACATCGATTCTATGCAGAGGTGCTTCCGACTTCTATGGGCCTGAGCTAATCTCATATGGTCTAAAAGACAATGTCAATGTGAGTAAATGTGTGCTGTGATCAGATGAGTCAATGTTTCAGCTTGTTTTTGGGAAAAAATGGACATTGAATTCTTAGTCCCAAAGATTAAAAGGACCATACAGACTGAGAGCATCTGCATCAGTGACTTGTGGTGAAGGTACCACTGACATGGAGGCATATATTTGAATTGTGCAGAGACATAAACTGCCATCAAGATGATATCTTTCCTGGGTAGCAAGACAAAGCCATGCGTCATTCTGAATGCGATACATCAGAGTGGTTCCTAAAGACTCTACACTGTACAGTGGATGTGCCTGACTACCTGCCTGCAGTCCAGATCTGACTCTTATTGCAAATTTATGGTACATCATGAAAAGGAGAATCGGACAATGATGACCACAGACTGTTGTGCAGATGTCTTGAATCAGGCGAGATTGGGTAAAAATTTCACTTTCAAAACTGCAGCAATTAGTATCCACATGATTAAAAGGAAAGGTGATGTGACACAGTGGTAAACATGATGTCCCAACTTTTTTGGAGTGTGTTACAGCCATCAAAATGTGTGAACAATGTGAACAAAATGTGTTTATACAAATACAATATATAAAATACAATAAAGTTGTTCAGTGAAAACATTGGGAATCTTTTCTTTGTACGTTAGTCAGTTAAATAGGGGTTTGAGAGGATTAACAAATAACAATATTGTTGATTTAACTGCATTTTACAAAATGTCTTAACTCTTCTGTTAATGAGGTTTGTACTGTTATATCTCGGAGGTCTTCCGAGCAAAGAGTGTTGATGGTCCTGAGATCCAGATTGAAGTTGAGGGGTGACCATGCCTTTTCAATTGCTGGGCCTAAACTGTGGAATAGTCTCCCAGTTTCCCTCAAACTAGTCTCTTCAGAAACTGAATTTAAATCCAAGTTAAAAACTTATTTTTTTACTCAGGCTTATAACTGTCCCTAGAGTACAAGGTTTCATCACCTATCATTTAAAAAAATATATATATATTTTCTCATTGTATTGTGGTCAGAATGTTTATTTCTATGTCTTTTTAGCAAGGTTTGTACAGCACAGTGGTCAACTACTGTTGTCTTTTTGTGCTTTATAAATAATTTTTGAAATTTTGAACTGAAACATGTATCGAGGAATACATTCATCAGAGACTTTTTGAAACTTCTCAAATGCATTAACAAGTTACTGCTTAAACTTAAACCGTACAGTAAATGTACACAATAGGCTTTTGTTCCCTGAACAAGCAAAAACTGTGAATAATCCACTATAATTCACCAAAGTGTTATGTGGGGAGCAATATTGAAAATGGAGCAGTGACAGAAGTTCGCATGAAGGCTATACTCTTAATTAAAAATGTCAGTGTAAGAAGAAGGCTTTTTGGCACGGTGAAGTTTTATGATGCCGTGCATCCAGAATTGTTACAGTATACAGATGTGCTATGGCCTTCACAGATAATGTTTAGAAAGATTCTCTTATTTGAAGGTTTTTGGGGTTTAGTAAGATACTTTTTTGAGATGATGTTTCTCAAACCACCAGGCACAGTGTGGTGGCTGATTTAGCTCTGCAGACTGAAAGTAATGTCTTTGCTGGGCAGACATAACCTAATCACCTCCACCAAAGCTTTTAAGTGAAAAAAAACACTGATCTGTCTCCAGCTTCAGTGCCATGTCCTGCTTTACTTGCCAAGCATGAACCAAGGAGCCAACTCAAACCATTAAAGCAATTAGGTGTTTCAGAGCTTGATGAGAACTCAACAAACTTTGATTAAGCTGTGCCTTTGATATTGACCTTTGAAATTGATATAGAGTCCTTACTAGAACCAGGAAGTATGCCCACATTAGTCCGGTTCTGTCCACACAGCACTGGCTCGCTATTAAACATTGCATGTATTTTAAAATCTTGCTAATTACTTACAAAGCACTAAATGGTTTAGCTCCCCTGTAGCCCACCAGAGTGAGCTCTTAATGGATTATAATCCTTCGCACTATTACGATCTCAGAATTCTGGCCAGTTGTTAAGTATATCTGATTGTGCTAAAGTTGAACCAAGTGTGCTTAGGTACACTTAAATACCTAGAATATCAAAATCAACCACAGGCAGTAGATCCTTTTGCCATTTGGCACCTAAACTCTGGAACAGTCTTCCTAGAAGTTCGAGAAGCAGTGTCAGTTTAAATCTAGACTAAAAACTGAAAACCTCTTTAACTTGGCATAGGCTTCACATAACACATTATCAATTTATGTTTTCATGTCCATTAAAGGATTGTTGGGCTGCATAGATTAGGTCAGCCGGAACCAGGAACATCGGTTGTTACCAGATGTACTCGTCATATCAGAAGAAGAATGGCATCTACGCTCATTTTAGTCTCTCTGTTTATCCCGAGGTTTACAGTACTTAGCCAAACCCTTGAACTCCATGCACATACCTTCGGTGATGGACGGGACAGCCAGCTCGCACACCTGGTCAGACGGGCTCCGCTCATGGTCCATTGTGATGTAATGCTCATTCGCTCCTGGTGCGGCTAAGTCTGGCTCTGTGTCTGCGGTGGGCACTTGCTGCCACTCCTCTCGGTTGGAGGGATTCTGGCTGGGCAGTGGATTATGAGTGGGACTGGCATTGTAGACGATCTACAGGACGCTAGCACCCACTCCACAAAATCACTCCCAATCGGTGTGTGTGACAGTACTTTTATTATATATTTTTGTTATACTTTTTGACATAGACTAATACTGTCACACATGTTTAGTTCTTAGTCTTACATCATGTCCACACCTGTCCTCAGTTTAGTGTTATCAGTTATCCTTATCACCTGTGTCTCATTATCGTCTGTGTATATTAGTTCCTGTCTGTTAACCTCCCTTTGTCGGTTATTGTTTGTGCTTGGCACACTGTTACGTGTTTGTATCCGTTCCTTTCATGATTAAACCTGCCTGTTATTCGTCCACCTCGTCTCCTGTCATCCAGAGCGTTACAGAATAACCGACCCAACAAAGAGAAACTTTTCTCTAATTACGAAAATGGACTTACCCACGGCAGCTCTATTACTGAGTCCGGAGGCCAGGCCCTACCTGGCGGGCATCCTCTGGGCGTGCCGTAAGGACTACTGCTCCGCCTCAGCCTGGAAGCCCGGGGTGCGCGCTGAGGTCGAGGGGAGAGTCGACGAGTTCGGGGGACAGTCCATCACAGAGCCAGGAGCGGCCCAGAGCTTTATCGATCCGTGGTCCTCGGATCCAATCCCCACCCAAATCCCCGCCCGTAAAACCTCGTCTGCCCCGTTCCTGTTCGGAAGCCTGCCTGTCTCCCCGATCCCGTCTCCTTCGCTGGTCACAACCAGCCCCCTGGATCCGTGGCCACCGTTGCTGTCGGCCAGCTCCTCGGCTCTGTCCTCGTCACCCACTCCGTGCGGCTCTTCACCAGCGCCTCGGGCTACCCTGCCACCAACCCAGGTTGAGGCGGAGCCCCCAGCGTCACACCGAGCCTCCAGACCCACGTCACCACCGCGACCCATCAGCCCGTCACCAGCGCCTGGGCCTGCGCCTCCCTCACCTGCTCCTCGGCCTGTCTGCCCGGAGGCTCTGCTAGGGCCCCTCGTCTCGCCTGGTCAGCCTGCGGGGGTCGACGCCCAGCCGCCGCCACGGACTTCCGGGATGGCGGCTACATCACCACCCGTCACCCCTACGGCGCCAGCAGGCTCCTCCCTCCCTTCAACTTCCCAGTCAGCCTCGGTCACCCCAGCATCACCCCGGTCTGTCAGAGCCTCGTCGCCGCCTCGGTCCCGCAAGCCGGCAGCTCTGGATCGTACTTCCGGTTCGGCGGAGTCGCCCAGGGCTGTCGGCCAAGAAGTTCCGCCGGGTTCTCCACCATCCGCCATGGCTCCTCCGCCGTCGTTCGGCCCCAGGAAGCCATCCCACAGGACTCGCAGGTCGCCTTCCTGGTTCCGCCCACCGTCAACGTCACCATGCCGTCCGTGGCCATCGGCTCCAGTCTGCTGCCCGCCTCCAGTTACACGCCCTCCTCCGAAGCCTACGTCGACGCACCCACGGTGTCCGGGGCCATCGTGCCCAGGTCGCCGCCCGCCTCCAACAACACACCCTTCTCCACGCCCCTCCCCGAAGCCTCCGCCCTCTTCTCTTCCATGGACTATACGGCGCGAGGACGCGCCTTTCCGAGGGGGGGCGTAATGTCACACATGTTTAGTTCTATCATGTTTATTTCAGTCTTACGTCATGTCCACACCTGTCCTCAGTTTAGTGTTATCAGTTATCCTTATCACCTGTGTCTCATTATCGTCTGTGTATATTAGTTCCTGTCTGTTAACCTCCCTTTGTCGGTTATTGTTTGTGCTTGGCACACTGTTACGTGTTTGTATCCGTTCCTTTCATGATTAAACCTGCCTGTTATTCGTCCACCTCGTCTCCTGTCATCCAGAGCGTTACAAATACATTATCAATTGGAAATATATCAGAATGCACCCATGTCGGGCAGTCTTTAACGTTCTGTGACTTTAAAATAAAAAATTTTAATCGTTAAAAAACATTTTTAAAAAGTTTTAAAATAAAATTTAACAACTAATTATATCTGTATAATTATTTTTTTATTAGATGTGTTTCATGTGTGTTATTAACCCTTAAGTTCAATACCATCATAAATAAGTTTTAAAAAACGACAAATAGAAAAAAAAACATTTCTACTAACGACTTTATTCTAATAATCTTACTTATTAGCTTAGTGTAGCGTCAATCGTGAACAAGGCGATTTATGACATTAATAACATATTTTGCTCCAAACTCACTACATAACGTTGAGTGTTTGAAACAACTTGCTTATGTAATGTGGTAGAAAATATATTTTTTATAGAATTGTTGGCTATATTGATTAACGTTAGCAATGAATTATAACTGACTTTTATGAATATACCCAAGAGGCGTGAAGAACACAGATAGACTGCATTATACATCATATACATTGTAATCAGTCAAGACGCCTCTACTGTATTTTATTCCGCTACAGCGCTATCTGAATGCCTGACTTTTACTATAACCATAATACCAAAAGTTTAACAACTTCTATGATTTTCATAGTAATCCTACTAGTCAACCAAACAAGGATCAAACTATTAAAAATGCACACGGACCCATGTATTATCACAAATCTAAAACAAAAAGCCACTTAAACATAGAAAATCCAGCCGTGAGGCACCGTCACTGTTCCATCATCGAGCGGGAAGTGTCTTATCCAAACATGCATGTGCGGATTCAAACGCTCTACATTTTTAGATTAAAATTTACTTAATGTTTCTAAGTTTATGTACAGTGACAATAAAACAAGTAAATATTTCAAGAAAATATATGAGTTACTCTTTCCACCCAGTTAATTTATTACATGAATTAAATGTGTATATATTTAAAATTTTACTTAGAAAATTGTAGTTCTCATTGAATTTACAAAGTAAAAATTATGATGGTTAATTGAAATATACTATGAAATATACAATACAATGTGTGGCTATATGGAGATGCAAGGTTTCCACTGACAACGACGATATATATGATATTGTATGTAATATAAATGCAAAAATGTAATACTTCAAATTTTGCTGCCCTAGCTAACATTAGCTAGCTAGAACAGAATATGTCAAGTCAAGTCAAGTCAAGTCATCTTTATTTATATAGCGCTTTTTACAATGCAAATTGTGGCAAAGCAGCTTTACATTAATAAGAAAATGGTGTCATTGTGCAGCTTATTCTATATATTATTGATTCATTCCGTTGCAAATATCAATAGTTATTAGTCTAGTTAATTTAGGTATATCAGCACTGCAGAAAACAGTGACGTAATCGTCCGGCTCAGCTCAGTTTGTATACAACGGCGCCAATGCAGGCATATCAAAAACACTGCTGAATATCAAGCAAGTGTCCCCAACGTAAGCAAGCCAAAGGCAACAGCGGCAAGGAACCAAAACTCCAACAAATGGAGAAAAAAACCTCGGGAGAAAACAGGCTTAGTCGGGGGGCCAGTTCTCCTCTGGCCAACAGTGAACACTTGTCCGATACTCAGGCAGAGTTACGGGTCATTAAACCGATTTGGAATCGCAACAGTCAAAATATTTAATCTAGTTCCATCTAGTTTAAGATCTTTTTGATCACGCCGGTATGGGACGGTTTGTTGGGTCAACAACAAACAATTGTATTGAACATGTTTCTCTTTCTCACTAGATGGATTTCAAGGTCAATGTCAAGGTAACCTTGGCCTAACATTCTAATATTATGTCCAGTAATCTTTCACAATATGAAAGCAATACCTGCCATCACAATATATATATATGATATCAAATATACAAAAGCAGCCATGTTGAGTTTTAAAATGTGTGGCAGGTGAATAGTTTTGCACCCTTGAGTGCAAATTGAAGCAGAAATACAAAAACTGTGTTTGTTTGTAAAGTAAGAAAGGAAAAATAATGATTTGTGGAAATCAAAAACAAGATATTTAATGAATACCTGGAATAATAAATGCGTAAAATACATTTCTTTCAAAGATTTAGCAACTATGATTCACTCAACCATGATTGAAATAACATAGGGAATGAATACAGACCATTTTAGACCCATGTTATGCATTACAAAGGTAGTGATGCAAAAAAGATTTTTATTCAAAAAGTAAGAAAGGAAAAATGAAAATAAAGATTTGTGGTGATCAAAAACTAGTTCATTGAGGAATACCTGGAATACTGAATGATTAAATAAATTCCTTACAAAAAATGGCCCAATTAATCCGGATTCACCTTATCACCTTGTCTCCTTCATTTACTGGAGTGGGCAATGAGGTCCCAAAGATGTAATCCCAGTGTCTGAAGTAGGGGGCGAAGTTCCCTTTAAAGTGCTGATGGTGGGCCAGGTGGTGCGGCGCCCCACCAAAGAATGGCAGCAACCGATGCAGTGCCCAAGGAAAGTCATATCCACAGTGGTCCTCCACTGCCATCCAGGTGTTAACCAGATGGAAAAGGATTTCACTAAAAGGGTGGCAGCCCACCAGCATGGCACTGATAAATGCAAGGGTTTGTAGAGACAGCAGTTCAGAAATACTGGAGTCTTGAGCTGCCAGAGCAAAAGTGTCTCTGTTCAGATGGTGAATGCGGTGAATGTTGTGGTACAGCCAGGGAATTCTGGGAAAAATACACAAATTTGATTTAGTTTGTATATATTAATATATATTATATTACATTGTATGTGTTATTTTGTTGAAACTACAAGTGGAGAAAACAAGTAGAGTGATGTGAAGTACAGAAAAGCTCTCCACATCTTCATTCCCTATATTTGCAATTCTAAATATAATCAAAGAAGGAAAAAAAAGGTTGGCATATAACAGCTCCATGAATAGAAAAATAAATAAATAGCTGCTTTTTTGTCTTTTTTTAATGGTTGAGCACTCTCACTGAGCTTTTTGCCCGCTGTTGGATGTGCAGTTTTTGTCTAATTATACAAAGTTCTGTCATGAAACTCTTCATGGGGCATGCTGATCAGGTCCTTAACTCAATTTGATTTAAATCACATCACTCTCAAGGAACAGCTGATTGGTTCCTGCTGTATCAGTAGCCAATAAGCTCACTGCTCAACTTTTCAATACTTGGTCAGCGTCTGTTTAGCAGTTTGCAGGACATTTTCAGAAACCCTCTACCTTGCCCAGTGGTTTTCTATCCTGGTTTGTATGTCTCTCTTATCTCACACACTAGGCTCTTTTGAGATGAGCATAATCTGTGCACCAATCACTGTGAGAAGCATGCTGGTTAGAAATGTGTCTGACTTGTTCTGATGTCATGCCTTGATCAAAAGCATCATGGGAAATGATTTGCTGGCGACACTGCGCAATGCTTATTGTTCTCTTTTAAAATGTTAGATTTTAAACTTTTATATCAGGTTTTTTTTGTGTATAAATTATGAGTGAATATTCTCAAACTCTCTAAGTGCCATCTCTCGGAGTTATGTGATTTTTGTCAAATTTCTAAAAAAATGTCTGTACTAAAGTTAAAATGATTGATAAACACATCTTTTGAATGGACTTTAATAACCAGTACTTTGGGTGACTTGTTCAACATATTTATTTTCATAAAAAAGTAATAAACTTAAATTTACTGTTTATTAGCAACAAAGTACATGAGTGTGAATCATGCGATATCTGCCTTTTATCTCGTAGGTGAATGATCCTGTCCATCTCTGCTGCACTTTTTTACTCCTCCCATCCCTGTAGCCGCCTATACTCTCATTTAAATTTCAGGCAAGCCTAGATGCATCTCAAACAAGCCAGCTCAGTTCAGTTCAGTGGTTTGAGTCATAACACTGTTACTAGTGCTATGATCTTGGCATATACAGAGTTCTTGTGCTCATGGCGATACAGGTTTGTAATGTGGTGTGTGCCATGTCCTGATCCATTCCCCTCTTCTGCTTTTCATGTCTTATCTACTGCGTCTAATGAATTAAAGGCAAAAAAGACCATAAAAATGGTTCTCGGTTTAGTTAACTGCCTGGATTATATGACATGCTCACTTTGGAGTAATTTGTTGACAGACTGTAAATGCTTAACACACTTTGTAATAAACTCATTCATTATAATATCTTCTTTTGTGTTCCACAGAATAGAGAAAATCATACAGGTTTGGAATAAAATAAGTGACTATTGATAGAGTAACACAGTTTGACTAAAAGAAACATTATAACTTGACGGAGCACAATTTTGACAAAAGGTTCCTGGTTAATTTAAATCACTTTTTAATTTCATAATATGTCACGTTTTATGACAGTTTATGTAGTTAGTAAGTTTTGTTACTGTCATTTTCTTTATCGTTTTAAATGTTAATGAGGTAAATGTTTAGTTTTGCCACCAGAGGTCGCCCTCCAATTACATGGACTCTTGCACTACTCTACATTTCCCATCATCCATTTCGGACTCTGTTTGCACCCCTCTTGAATTGTAGCTTGTGTATCTGGATTATGTTTCTGCCTTGCCCCGATGGATATTGTTCGCCGATCGTAGACCCACGCTTGCCCTAGGATTACTCTTTGTCTTACCTATGTTGTACCTGTTTGCCATTCTTCGACCCTGCCTGTTTTCATGACCATGTCTTTAAATAAAAGCCTGCAAATGGATCCGCATGTCTCAAGTCTCATCTGCCCCGTAACGGAATACTCAGCCATGGTAGGGATACTACAAAACTGTTATTAACCCTTGAGCAGGGATCATGATCGCTCGAGTATATACAGGAGTATTTAGCTGTCGCCTATTTTTCTGATCTGCCAGACTGTGTGCTCCTAGACTTCTTTTGCGAGGGCATTAACGAACCGCTCAAATCACGTCTAATTCATGAGGCCCCCCGGTCATCTTTTAAGTGAGTTTATGGACTTTGCGTTACTCTCTATTGGCTCTCTGTTTACCGTGGGTATCGCAGAAGAGCAACGCAACCCGCATTCATTCGTGACATGACGGCCACATTAGATCACACTCACAAAATGGTGGTAACAACAGAACCTGATCGTTGAGAGTCACAGCACGCCTCGCCTGATCGTCCAGAGTCCAGCCACATCTCGGTTGATCTTCGTTAGCCAAGTCAAGTCTCGGTTGATCTAGTTTCTTTTGCAAATTCCCCTATCCGAAGCACTTCCCCTGATAGGAATCACTTTGTGTTGCATTTGGGCTGTGTACACCACCGCAGAACTGCCCGAGGTGGCGTTGCCCACTGCAACTTCTCCAGAGGTGGCGGGTCCACGCTGCAGAACCTCCAGAAGCGGCTGGGCTTGCTTCGACTCCTTGTATTACAGCTATGAAGGCCATCTGGGAGTCCTCGTCCTACCCTGTCATAACTACAGAGGTCAACCCTGAGATTCCTGTCTGTTTTGATGAGACCACGGCGGTCGCCTATGAACTTCCTGTCTGTCCTGATACCACTACGGTTGTCATCTATGAACTTCCTGATTATTCTGTCAAAGCCACCGAGGCCGGTTTTGAACATTTGCTCTGCTTTTCACCGGCCGAGGAGCTCATCTCCGAACTCTCGCCCCGTTCTGGACCAGCCAAGGTGGCTGATTGTGAACTGCCTGCCTGCTCAGTTGCTACCAGGGGAAATGTTTCTAGACTTCCCATGTTCTCTACCCCAGTCCTTGAGTCCATGTATGTTCTTTCTCCTCCTTGTGTCTCAGTTTTCCCTAGGTCCCAGGATTTGCGGTAGGTTCCTGATTCATTGTGGTATGCTCCTGCTCTATCTGCTCTACCGTGGTGGTCTGCTGTCTGGCTCTGGTGGTCTTCTGCTCTGACCCCTGGTGGGTCTATGCTCTGTCTGTGCTGCGGTGGAGTTCTTCTACCTGGTCTGCTCCAGTCCCGTCCCGTCCCGTCCACTCCACATGACCCTTCTCCGCAAGAGCCCGCTCTGGACCTCCCTCCGCCTGAGCCCACTCCAATGGGGCCTCCGCCCGTTAAAATTTGGGGGGAGGGGGGTATATGTCCGTAGCTGTAGAGACCAAGAAGGCCACACCACCCTGGCCGCCACCCTGGAGTCCGCCAGGGACGCCTGGGCTCCCGACTCCGCCCTGGTTGTCGCCCCGGACTCCGCCCTGGTCGCCTGAGCTCCCAGCTCTGCCCTGGTCGCCACCCTGGAGGCCACCAGACCTACCCACTCCTGCCCATGGCCTCCCAGGTGCCCACCCCCCCTCCCTGTTGGTATTCTATTAGGCACGAGGTCAAATGTACGTCGGTAATGTTACATGTGTTTCTGTCCTGGACTTTGTTTTTTGTCTCTCCACACGTGCTCTTTGTTTTGGTTTTTCTCCCGCCACTCATCACTCATCATTAGTTCATCCCCATCAGCTGTGTTTTGTTCATTTCCCTCATAATCATCTTGTGTTCCTGTTATTTAAGCCCTGAGTTTCATTCAGTCCTGGTCTGTCATCGTACAAGTTTAGTGTCTTGTTTGGATGAATTCCCATGTTCTTTATTAAAAGGGCTTTTAAAGAACATTGTTTTTCCTCATAAGTCCACTAAGCTCAGATCATATTAAAGCTCAAATAAAAAGCACTAACTGAATTAACTGTGCTTGAAACACTGGGGACAAAACAAATGGACTATATTGACTGGATTACAGGGCCCACACCTAAGTCCAACAACCTTAATTTCTGCATTAGCAAAGAAATGTGGGGAAAACAGGAAGATCCGAGACAGTGGTTGATTGTGTGAAAGAGAGAGAGTGCATGCAGTCCATGGTAATATGAAATAAATAAATATCTAGATAAAAAGTTTATACTGACCAGGGTTTTTTTTTTTTTTTTCAAATAGGGCCAAAGGGCTTTTAAAGAACATTGTTTTTCCTCATAAGTCCACTAAGCTCAGAACATATTAAAGCTCAAATAAAAAGCACTAACTGAATTAACTGTGCTTGAAACACTGGGGACAAAACAAATGGACTATATTGACTGGATTACAGGGCCCAAACCTAAGTCCAACAGCCTTAATTTCTGCATTAGCAAAGAAATGTGGGGAAAACAGGAAGATCCGAGACAGTAGTTGAGTGCGTGAAAGAGAGAGAGTGCATGCAGTCTATGGTAATATGAAATAAATAAATATCTAAATAAAAAGTTTATACTGACCAGTTTTTTTGTTTTGTTTTTTTGTCATGTTGAATGGATGTATTTATGTATATATTAAAACTCAATGTAATCTGGATGAAAGAAATAGTTTTTTTCATTTAAATGTGGGTGAGCTTAATACAGTAACTTCCTCTGAATCTCTATATTTTGACTCTAATATGCACATCAATCGCAAAAAAAATCAAATCCACACTCAAGCAAAACTTTAGTAATGTATGACTGTTTTTACAAAAATGTGAAATATTTCTGGGTCAAATTTGAATCATAAAGGCCTACATTGAAAAGCTTTATTTTTAAAACTGTAAAACATGGAAGGTCAAAGGCCATAACTGGTCAAGACTGTGTCTCATTTCGTAGGTTGCGTCCTCCAGAGGTCACATTTGAAGTTTGCATCGAGGTGGTCATTTGTGAAAAGAAACCATTAGAGTGCAAAGTAAGATAGAAATTACAATATTTTTCACCTCATGAAGAATAACAGTCAATTTTATTACGGTTCCTTTTGTTAAACAAGACATCCTTTATGACATATGCAGCCTTCATATGCGACCTCCGGAGGATGCAACTGAAATGAGACGCAGCCAGTTGTCTTAAAGACATCTAAAATGCAAACTTCCGCAATATAGCATAGGTGAAAAACAGTTTGTGACAAAAGAGCGTTCAAAATTCATAGTACTTGTAAAAGGGTTGACACTATCCCATGAGGCAACGAGAGACGATTTGTGAATGGCAGTGAATTGATGCGACAGACACTGAGAAGAGCAACTTCACGTGCTGTCCGAGGAGAGGGCTCCAAGCTTGGTATTTGGCCCGAACTCAGAGTACTCTCTCCGTATTTCGGGTTAGAAGTAACCAGGCGAGTGTGAGGAGACGGGGTGGTGGAGGGATGCTGAAAACTGTCGAGAAAGGTGAGTAGGTGTGTATATATATATATATATATATATATATATATATATATATATATATATATTAATGTGTGTGTGTATATATATATATATAAATGCTTATGCTGATTGAGTAGACATGTTGATTGCTGTTGCAGTGATGTGGTGATTATATGATTTGAATGTGTTTTTCCCAAACTTTGTTAATAAAACCTCATATGGTGAATGAGTGCATCCAAATTAGACTATATTCACACTATAGTGGTCATGAAGTAAAATAAAGAACCTGCTTAAGAGAGTATGTAATTTCGGACGTCAATGTTGTTGTTTTTTACATCTGAATATTAGCTTCCTTTCAGGTATTCAGGAATCTCACAAAATGTTCATAATCAATAGGCTACATGAATATTTACATCGTCTGATTTAATTAAAAGAAAAATGACAACAGGAGAAGAGAATTTTAAACTTTCCACATTAGAGAGATGCGTCGTGCTTACTTGTGAATGGTGTAATGAAACATGAAGAACAGCATATCGAACATGAGCATGCATGAGACACATTCCCTGAATGCATGGAAAGAGGATGGTGCTCTCTCTGGGAAATGCGTGCGCCGTATAGACAGAAGCAACGCGGTTAACGGCAAAACGCCAACCACGTATTTCCAAAAAATTCGAGAAGCACATCGAAACCACTGATGCAAGCCAACGACTTCACGGCGTATCTTGTACTTATGAATCCACTCCACGTGTGTACTGAATACATCCAGAAGCATGAAGGGAGCAGAGAAGATTAGATGAGCGCTGAAAGCTGCGCACACGCTCCAGTGGGGTGATGTGAGGAGAACATGACGTTCCTCATACATGAAATCCCAAATCCACTGCAGCCATGAATCGCATCCGATAATCAGAAAGACGAGAAAAATCATTCTTGTGGAGAAGGCTGCTGTTGTTTATACATAATAAAGGGCAGCAACGGGAGCTTGAGAGCGATGATGTCCTCCAGATGTCTCAACCGTCCTCTCCTGATGGAAACCGTTTTCACTGGCCGGTCAGAGTGAAACTTAGTTTCAGTATTGGCAGATACTGTAAGTGAAATGTTAATGCAAGTACGGGGGGGGGGAATGCTCTCCTCCCACCCCCGCAAATTTTCCAACTCAAAAGACAACATTCGAGCTGTATTCTTTAAACTGTTCAAAAATTTAAATTAACTATAAAAAGAAAAGTTCCGGTTCTGGCTTCTGATAGGCCATTCCATCCCTGTCGATTCATAGCGAGAGGTAATTTGGGATGTCACCCCGGTGCCTCTAAATGATGTTTAATTAACAAAGTTCGGGAGGATCAGGTGCAGATAATTAACCTCATCAGCACAAGTGGAGAGCAATCAGTTTATCAACTCATTCAATGACAGGAGGTATAAATACAGCAGACTTACCTCTGTTCGTCTGAGAGTTTACCAGCATCCCTCCTCCACCCCATCTCCCCACTTATAGTTCCATCTAGTTATACCACAACCGGGGGGAGTACTCTGGGTTCGGGCCAAAATTCCGGGCTCGGAGCCTATGGAGTCAAGATAGGGCCATATATATCTGCAAAATAAAAAAATGTTTCGCAAAAAAAAAAAAATAATTGCAAAAAAAATTATATGTTTTGCAAATAAAAATAGAGTATTGAGAAAAAAAATGCTTTTTTGCAAGTAAAAAAAATAATTGCAAAAGAAAAGTTAACCACTGAGAGAAAAAATAAAGTTTAGCAAAGTAAAACTTCAGCAGCATTGACTTTGCAACATATATTTCCCTTTGCGCCGCTCCTTTAAATCCGCGTTTCAGTCATCCGTGCCTTTGCGGCGCACACTTTCCTTTGCGTTTCCTTTTTCTTTGCGCCTCGCTTTGTGGCCCTGTTTTGACGTGGGGGTGTGGTCAAGAGGTTGGGGTGTGTACAAGGGACGAAGGCGCGTCCCTCTCGCTTACGTCATCAGCGCGAGCCCCAGACCGAGTGGATCGATCATAGGGTCCCCAAACAGATATATTATTTGGAATAATAGGTGCATTCAATATAAAAACAGATCTCTCTTCTATAACAGTTGGTACGAAAACAATATTGTGTTAGTTAGACAACTTTTAAACTCAAATGGTAATTTATTATCATATAGTGAATTCTTGGATAAATTTGGGTTTCCAGTTACACCAAAGGAGTATGCTGTTGTATTTGACGCCATACCTCAACAAGTCATACATTTTGTAAGAGCTTGTAGAAGTGACGCAATATTCATTAAAGGCAGCATGTTTATAGGAGACATTGATATTTTCAAACACAGCTGTACAAATAAACATATTAGGAATATTATAATAGATGAAACAGCTACTCATAAAAGCATATTGTGGACCAGTGTATTTAGAAATATAAATTGGAAAAAAGCTTGGTGTATTTGTGAACCATACTGTTTAAATAATAAAGTGAAGAAGGTTACATTTAAAATTTTACATGGTATATATCCAGCATAAAAGTGTGTTAGAGAGGTTTCATTTAGAGATCGATTATTCATGTGATTTTTGTTCTATGGAAAAATAATCTATTGTCCATTTTTTTTGTGATTGTATTTACACAAAGATTGTTTGGGTGGATGTGGAAAATTTCATTAAGAGGAAAACAAATATTATATTTAAATTAAATAATTTTGATATATGTCTGTATTATTCCAATGACAATAATAATTTTACTTTTATTGTACAACTGTTTATTATTTTGGGAAAATTTCACATACACAAGAGAAAATGGTCAGGATCCAAACCAAATTTTATTCATTTTCTTCAGGAAACGAAGGACTACTGCACAAGCTTGGAGAACATTATTAATAAAAAAGCAAGGAAGACTTGTCATATTTTTAATGAATGTTCAGTTTTTGTTTAATGACTCAATGGTCTGTACACTCTGGCATGTTTTTTTTTTGTTTGGTTTTATATGTATTTTTATTTTTTTGTATATGTAATATGTAAATTTCTGCATATTGTACACTTGTCTGGTTAATAAAAAAAATAAAAAATAAATAAAAAAAAAAAAGAACAAGGCAGAGGAAAACCCCGGATGATGGACTTTCACAAGGACACGTTCAAATTAAACTGTGAAGTCAGAAAAAAAAAAAAAAAAAATGGCGGAGCAGAGACATGCGGGTGATGGATCACAGGTATGTATTATTGATAGCTTTCTTCAAGTTCGCCATGTCTCTGCTCCGCCATTTCGATCATCCCCTATGATCGATCCACTCGGTCTGGGGCTCGCGCTGATGACGTAAGCGAGAGGGACGCGCCTTCGTCCCTTGTACACACCCCAACCTCTTGACCACACCCCCACGTCAAAACAGGGCCACAAAGCGAGGCGCAAAGAAAAAGGAAACGCAAAGGAAAGTGTGCGCCGCAAAGGCACGGATGACTGAAACGCGGATTTAAAGGAGCGGCGCAAAGGGAAATATATGTTGCAAAGTCAATGCTGCTGAAGTTTTACTTTGCTAAACTTTATTTTTTCTCTCAGTGGTTAACTTTTCTTTTGCAATTATTTTTTTTTACTTGCAAAAAAGCATTTTTTTTCTCAATACTCTATTTTTATTTGCAAAACATATAATTTTTTTTGCAATTATTTTTTTTTTTTTGCGAAACATTTTTTTATTTTGCAGATATATATGGCCCTATCTTGACTCCATAGGAGCCCTCCCCCTGGACAGCACGCCAAATATGCTTAAACCTTTACTCTTCTTAATTATATGTAAATGTGAACTCGTGAAACTCAATACGTAGGCTAATACCCATTTTCACTAATTAGCGTTTTTGGAGTTTACACGGTGACAATAACAATATCGTTTTCAAAAAGGTGAACTTTGAAACGCGTTTTCAAAAGTTTTCGTTTTTAGCTCAACAAAACGCAGCTGTGCACATCCGTATTATGTGTTCAGTCTAGCGCGTTTGGCGCAAGTGCTGTGTAAAATGTAGTCCCTCTTTGCAAAGTGACTTCGCCAACTTGCTTGGCATGCATAATAAAGCGTATTCTGAGGTTTTCGCTGTGTGAACGGGATCGTTTTGAAAACTATATCATCTGTGCATTTGCTTTACATTATAGCCTACACAAAGTAACGGAATTCTGTGTCTAATGTAAATTACTCAACATTCAGTTACAGTGAATTTATTTATGAAATAAATGTTATATAAAACATATTATTACATGTGGCGCAACACTACACAAGTTGACAAAAGTTAAAGGGATGAATAAATCCCAAAATTAAAAAAAAATTAAATGAAGGAAAGAAAATTCAGTTCAATTTATTTTCATTGAGCAGAGTACGAATACAAAGCCAACGAAATACAATTAACATCTAACCAGTGCTGAATAAAATAATCTTCTAAAAATAAACTTCCTCGATTGACGGTAATCGAATGCTGATAATATCCTTTAAATTTCGATAATCCTAAAAAGCCATTTTCACCACCAGCTATACTGTCAAGTTCATTTCTATGTGACAAAAATGCAATATTATGTTTGTTAATAGCATTTGCCATGTAATGATGTTTAATTAACAAAGTTCAACCTTATCAGCACAAGTGGAGAGCATTCAGTTAATCAACTCAATCAATGACAAGAGGAATAAATACAGCAGACTTACCTCTGTTCGTCTGAGAGTTTACCAGCCTCCCTCCTCCACCCCATCTCCTCACTTGTAGTTCCATCTAGTTATAGGGGTGGAATCTGGGTTCGGGCCAAAATTCCGAGCTCGGAGCCCTCCCCCTGGACAGCACGCCAAATACGCTTAAACCTTTACTCTTCTTAATTTTATGTAAATGTGAACTCGTGAATTCAGTAATATCTATCAATATTTGTTTCTTTCCTGTTGTATTTATTCATTTATCTACTCCAATTTAAGGCCATAACCCCAGCAATAACTGTCATGATCTGGTCTTTGTTTGTCTGTTTTTCTGTTCCCCAGTCCCGTCCGGAGTCACATGTTCCTTGTTTTCAGTCCTGTCACCTGTCATGTGTTCCTTTGTTTTGCTTTCATCTGTTGTCATGTGATCTTTGTTTTGTTTTCCCATGTGCTTGTCTAATCATTAGTTCATTTCAGTCAGCTGTGTCTCGTTAGTCATTATGTCCATCACCTGTGCCTTGCTCGTTATCCCCTTGTGTCTCTCTGTATTTATTCCCTCTGTGTCAGTCCAGTCCTGGTCTGTTGTTAATGTATTGTGTGTGGTGTCATTCCTGTTTCCTGTTCATATTCAAAGTGTTAATTAAAGCGCTTGAAAGTATTCACGTCATTGTGCCTGTTCCTGCACCAGAACGTTACAATAACATTCACGGCAGAACTCGTTGGCCGGATGGTCTGAAATTAGCCATAGTCCAGCCCAGTATAATAGTGGTGGTCTTAAAGCGGGAAGGTACAGGGAGAGATTGAAAATATCAGTAAATCAAAGTAAACAATGATAAAGGTAAGTAAAGGGGGACATGATTTATAGCAACTTAATGACCACTCCTTGACCACATATATGTGTGTTTTGTGTGGAGTTCATAACTGCGTGTAATTGAGACCAGGTGGCCTTGGGAACAGAATGATACTCTCTCTCACTTTCTCATTAGGTTAAACAGCAGTGACAGATGCCAAATTGAATCATCTTTCACATGATCAGTTCTTTGTTATAAAGGACTACAAAGCTCTCACTTCTGCAGCCAAGGAAGCATAAACAGACCTCATTCATTTATCTTTGAAAATAAAGTGGATTACTAATTGCATGATTAAAATGCATGTCTTCTGTAGTCATTCCAGTACGCTCCTGACCACATACTGTAGAGACTCATTTCCCAGGACATAGTGAGTTCCACTGTAATGAATTCATCATGTTATCCAACATTTGATATATTTCTCAATATGCTATTCCAGGCTTTGGTGCCTCACAGGGAATATATACACAGTTGCAAACAAAGGGAGCAACAAGGTAATTAACAAGACACAGCTGATGAATACCGAGTGGCGGGAAAAAAACAAAAGCAAAGAGCACATGTAAAACATAACAGTCCAAGACAGAAACACACATAACATTACCGCCCCCCCCTGGCGGAAGACTTAGCCTCATGCCCAAGAGAGTACTAACAGAGAGGCAGGCGGGCACCCTGGAGGTCGTGGATGGGTGTATGCGGATCAGGTGACCTCCAGGGTGGAACAGGAAGCTTTGGCGCCCAAGGCTGGGTCCAAGCCGGGAAACCAAGGAAGAGTCAAGGGCAAAGCAGGGATCTCAGGCGACCAGGGCCGAGTCCAGGGCGTGGCCTTCTTGGTCCCTGTCTATCTGGCCACTATGGGCACAGACATTGGCCCCCCAAAAAATTAATGGGCGGATTTACCCTATAGCATGTCCCATGCGACGGAAGATCTGGAGCTGGAGAGGATTCAGGGAGCTCAGGAGCAGATCCAGGAGGAACTAGAAACGATCCAGGAAACACTGGACTTCAGCGCTGCCCTCACCGATTGGATTGCTGCATCCAAAACCTTGGTCCCCAGCACAGCGCTGTCAGAGCCCCGCCAACTACCTCGGGGAAGTGTAGGCAGGCATACAGGGTCCTTTGAAGGGGTATGTAAGGGAAATCGGTGTGGAGGGAGCTGGCCATGTGTGTTTCAGTTAGGGCTGGACTACGAAGACGCGCTTCAACCTCAAAATCAGATCCATTTAAATAGAGAATCAAATTAATCAATTCAACTAGAGAGAAATCACATACAGGTTAACAAAAGTGAATGGTTAGATGAAGACACTGATGATCAATGCTTTCATAGAATACTTGCTTAAGGTTCTTTCCCACAATCACTGAGGTATGTGGGGGAGTTTATCGAACTCTCCCATCAGGTGGGCTGGACAATGCCCTTACTGTGGTTTTCAGATGGGACTGGATGAGAATACTGATATCTTTTGATCTAAGAGAGGGAATGTTGGACAGCAGTTAACACAGCTTTCACAACAAACAAGGGTTAGTCCATATCAATCATACTCTTTCATTGTTTTTTTTTGTTTTGTTTTTCTTGAAAAAATAAAATGAAAACATGTCACAATAAGTGATACTATACTGATTGTCCAATACAATTTTGCAAACATAATTTGTGCCTTGTTGGTTCAGCTTTCTTGTAGATCATTTCTTGTTATTCTAGCTAAGTAATTTTGTTTTTTATTTTACTACCCAACAGACTCGAATCATGAATCAACTGATATTATGTCACTGGTGCTCAGCGGGCTGCAGATTGTCCTTGGTGACAACCCCACAAACTTCTTCAAAGCATGCTGTGTAAGTAACTCATTTTCTCAAAGTACCATGGCAACATAATTCTTTTATTAATTGATAGTCCTTGTGTTTGATCAAATCTGTGCATAAACCATAAAGGGTTAGTTCACCTAAAAATGAGATGTCGTTCCACACCTGTAAAACCTTGATTCATCTTCAGAACACAAATGAAGATATTTGTGATGAAATCTGAGGGTTTCTGAACCACACATTGGCAGCAAAGTCATTGCACCTTTTGAGGACCAGAATAGTAGTAAAGATGTTGTTAAAACAGTCCACGTGACTGCAGTGGTTCAAATTTAATTGTTATGAAGTGAGGAGAATGTTTTGTGCGCAAAAATAAAAATAACTTAATGACTTTATTCAGCAGTTTCTTCTGTACCCTGTCAGTTTCCTGTGCTGTTGAACACAGTGAACGCACTGCAGTGCTTCTGTGTCTACATCCTGTAAGGGATTTTACAGTTAAAGACCCAAAATACCAGATATGATAAATGAAGACCCGGAGTCAGAGTTTAAAAAAATTAATTGAAGAAAATTTTACTGAAGAATAGTTTGCAGTTTCATCAGCAGAAGCAGCTTCAAGTCTCACAAGGAGTTCATAGGCCGCTCTCTCTCTCTCACTCTACAGTCACATTTCCACAACAATTATACTCTAACAGAATCCACTAACTACGTCATTACTAACATTCTGATTGGTTAAGAAAACTAGACAAAACTGGTCATTTTCCACACATGGACAGATAGTCAGAAGCACATCTCCTTCCATCATGATGTTGACAATCGGACCCTGAACTTAGAGACAGGATTTCCTGTTAAGTCAGGACAAGGCGTCAGCAGGTCATAAGCAGAGTCCCAGTTGTCCACTAGTATCCATAACGGACCTGTACACAACACTAAGCGCACACACATAGATACACATGATTCACAGCTTCTTCAAGGCTGAAGCTGATCTGAGCTCTGCTCTGAACAGGAAACTTTTCCAAAACATATTGATAAGTTGTACTTTTCTCTCAGTCAGAGGAGCCGGCCAATTAGTCGGCGTTCTTAAGTAAAACCTGGAAGAACTGCATTCTCTTCGTCTACTGTGCAGTAGAATGACACAGAAGAGAAGAAATTTTTGAATAAAGTTGTTAATATTGTTTTGTTTGTGCACACAAAAATATCCTTGTCACACTTTAAACCATTGAAACTTGGAAGCAAAAGGTCTTACTCACCCTCATATCATTCTTACCCATAAGACTTTTGTTCATGTTAAGAACACAATTGAAGGTTTTTTTTTTTTTTTTTAATAAAACCAAATTACAGGTTTAAAAAATGGCATAAAGGCAAGATAAAATAAATCCATATGCATCAAGCGGTTTAATACAAGACAGAAACCTGTTTTTTTGTTCAGTTTTTTTAATATCTTTATTTCAGTTTCGAAGATGAACATAACTATTAAGGGTTTGAAATGACATGAGGTTAAATAAGTGAATGACAATGTTAATTTTTGGATGAATCTAGCAGTCATATTCTGCAACCAATTCCCACATTCCCTCATATGTGTGTCTCAATACAAAACAAAATTGTTTAATATGGTTATGTAATGAGAAATGTCATGAATGTGCTCTGTTGTTAGGACTCCGATGATGATCAATCCTTTCGCCACCTTGACTTTGGGATCCCCCTGTTGGTGTAAATGATGAATATGTAACATATGCCTAAATATATAGAATTTCATTCTTTCGAATCTGACATTACTATATGTTTTAAATAATCCCAATTTACTTTAGATTTGTGTCATTACAAACTATTTTTAAAACAAGTTATCACTATAAGCCTTGGATTCACGTGGATTATGAACTGGTACAATAATATTAATAATGATAATAATAATATAAATACTTATTGGTTTTTATTTTCCTCTAGATAAATAATGCTGCATCACAGAGTGAACTCCAGGAGCTCACAGAAAAATACTCAAGCATGCTTCAGACAGCAGGCAGCTATAGATTCATGAGGACTCTGGAGGATAAGAAAAAAGTAGTAGATGATTACATTCAGTGGTATTTCATCTACCGAAATCATGTTTCCATCCAGAGGTATAATATTTTTCTTTTTCTGTAACAAAACAGTAAAGATATACTGATAAAGGCTAAATATTGTGGCTGAAGTAATCACCTAATTTTTTGTTGTTAAAATGGAAAATCTGTATCTCCCGGTTTCACAGAAAAGGCTTAAACCAATCCTAGACTTCACTTTGTTTAAGCTGTTTTAACTGAAAGCACTGTCATATCTTAAATTATGTCAGGACCATTGTTATATCTCAAGACACATACCAGTAATGTTTTTGTCTAGGGTGTTTATGAAAACTACTTAAATGTCCTGATTAAACTAAGGCCTAATCCTCGCGTAAACTAAGCCCTGTCTGTGAAACTAGGCCTATATCTTTCAGTAGCTGTTCATAAAACCCCATTGTAGTAGTCACTTTTTGACATGCAGCTTTTTGTAGGTTCAAAGAGGGATTAGCAACACTTGATTTTGTCAATGCCTTGGAACAGCATCCCTCACTCTTCTTCTCATTCATGTGCTACACTGAGACCAAGCTGACAGCTGATGCAGTGGAGAACATCAGTCAGCCTGGTAGCACCAGCCGCCAGGAGGAGGCCAGGGTACTGAGCTACTGGCGAGATTATCTGATCTACCTTGAAGGTATTATATATGGTTGAAATGATAAGAAATGCATGGAATTATCACTACAGCAAATAGACAAAGTACCAAAAAATAAAAACGTGTAACATTTTTTTCTTTTGCGCCCTCTAGAAAAAGACGCTACTCATTCCTTGGAAGATGTGCTTATGTTTGGGACTGGACTAAAAGAAGTTCCTCCTGCAGCAATACAGCCACAGCCAAAGCTAGTTTTTCAAAAGAGCTCACGCTTTCCCATGGCAAATGTATGTGCAAATACAATCAAAATTCCAATGTCATCCAGTTATGAAGAGTTTCAAGAAGCCATGGATTATGGCATTCAAAATTCCCCTGGGTTTGGTATTCCTTGAAGCTAAACATCTTTCTCTAGTGTAATGGGTTTAGTTACGAGTTAACAGTTTTATTGAAATGTTGCAAATGTGCCACTTTGTTCTTTCCTGTTTTGAGATATAGGCATGTTTGTATAAGTTATGTTTTAAACTGCACTTGTTATATTTGAACATTTCAAGCCCCTCAGTTAAAAAAGGAACACTCAGGGTAATATTTTTTACTGCACTGATATATTGGGGAGCTTCAATGAAAAAAAAAAAAAAAAAAAAAATATATATATATATATATATATATATATATATATATATATATATATATATAAATATAAATTTCCCCCGGAAATGCATGGTATGTTCTTTGCACACAACTTTAGATTTTCTCATAAACATTTTCAGTCATTGATGGACAGTAAAACATTGATGATTTATGCAGTAAACAAATAAAGTTGTTCTTTGAACTTGATTTTAAAGTCCTGACATAATTTTGAGTGTTACGTAATTCTAAACAGCTGTTATCCAGTTGACTGGTGGATAAAGCCCATTCTGTCTCTGCAAGTCGGCAAAATGAACTTGGAGATTATCATCACCACAAAGACTGCGATGCAGTGGCAGAATGTCCTCAAACTCTTGAATAACTTCTTGTGACACTGGGAATCCACAGTCCCTTGCATCAAACCAAAGGCCAGTCAGAAATTAAAACAATGAGTCAACTAATTACAAATATAACTAAAACCTACAAATGCTACGGTGAAAAATGACAACCTAACACCTCGATTTTAAAATAGTTTTGCATTTGGTGACAAATATACCAAAGTTTGACCCTCAATTTTTACAAGATCTTTTTTAAAATATGGTCATTATATTTGCTTCTACTACAAAGACACTTTGTGTTAAACTTTGCAAATCAGAGAAATCCACCTTTTTGTTTTGTGCATTGTACATTTGCTTTTTTTTTTTGTCTGAGCATATCTGAATTCTTTTTTAAATGATGATCTAGTTTTCTGATTTAAAATAATAGGAAAATCGTCAAGTGAAGGAAATTCTACTATACACTTATGTCAGCTATAGGCAATCGATCACATTTTCTTTGATAATTAATGATTAAACCAAAGTGAAAATGAAGTCTGATATTTACAGAACATGCTCACATATTGCATGGATTAAATACGAACCTGTGAGGCAGGTGATACATGGCTTCTGGTTTACCAGAAGGACAACAAGATTGATGAACAGGTCGGATGATGTGGTTATTCCAAAGTTCTCTGTACTCATCAAGTTCTTTCTGCAAGATGCTCAAGAAGACACACCGTAGAAGGCACTTATGCTCATGGCTGCCATTGAAAAGGTGCCTCTCTCTCAGGTTGCTGAACAGCTCAATCCAGAACTGAGTCCTAATGATGGAATGACAGAATACACAATACTTTACTTCAGTGCTCAATAAATGTTACATGGAAAGGATTGCTAAAAATAAATGTTTCACACAAAAGGTATTATTTAAACTGTACTCCCAATTGTTTTAAAAAAAGATTTTTAAATATCAATGCAAAGAAAACTTTATAGCATCAAGAAAAAAGATTAGATTACATTTTAATCTAGTGTTATTTAATGTAGTGTTAATGTCTTGTGACAAAAAAAGTGACTAAATTGTACATTTAATTACATTTTTTTTTTATATATCTTAAAAGTACCTTTGCTGTCTGAAAAAACGACCACCAACTTTCAATTCGTTGATTTGCAGTTGATGTGCCATACATGTGACTGTGGGCTCCTGCAAAGGCATCTGTATGCTGTGCTCTTAATGAACAATGGATGGCTACCATAGTGCCATTTTCTGTCCCACAGTCTGTGCGAAGGCATGCTGGAAGTCCAAAGTCTGATACACAGTGCAGGTAATAGTAGGCAATTATCAGTGGGTCGTTATTAGAGCTGCCACTTCTGAGCCAGATCACTTTCCTAGAAAAGCCATCAATGCAGCCACTGATGGCAATACCAAATGGTTTGAGCTTATCATACCCATCGACATGCCACGCTTGGTTTGGTCCTGCTGTAAAGTACCCTCTTCGGGCAAACCTGAGTCTATGGCGAAGTTGAACTCCAGATGGATCCAGTCTGCGAATTGCGTGCATTACATCGTCCCTTTTGACTGTCAGGAAATACTTCTGTCGCAATGTCTGCCACAGAGCCCTGTAGCCTAAAAGCTGACCAGAGCCTGTCAGTTCATGTGTTATAGCTGCAACCACAGTGCCAATGGGAGTATAGTCCGTTCTCCTTGTTAGGCCAGCATTCCTTAGCCTTCTCTTTAAGGTGCTCAGACTCAGGAAAATCTTATGCTTTGTTCCAAGACAATCAAGGATCACGTCATATGTGTGGCACTCTGAGAAATATTTCTGGATTAGGCCTGCCTCATCTGTTCATCTGACACTGTTCCTAGGCCTGAAGGGAAAAGAGAACAGTGTCGTTAGGAATGCAATCCACAAATGTAATCTTAAACTTAAAAATTTATCAGCAGGAGTAACAAAGAAATAACCTGACAAACTGTTTGTATTTAATCTGCTCAATTTGTGGACAAATCAAGGTAGTAAAAGGCACAAAGAACAACTGGCATTGGACTGGCACTTAAGCTTATGACATTTAACAGTTAGGTCGTATTGGGAGGATGACTTTGGAAAAAAAAGTGCAATGTATGTGTTTAGTTCTGTATGTTATACTATAACCTGGTTCAACTTCTTAAATTAATATGTGATTGTGTTTGTGACAAACTCTGTTGCAGCACTAAGAAGAACTGTGGGAAAGCTCCCTTTCACCTTCACAATGCAGAAAGAACAAGACATACCAACAATGTACATGAAAGAATTTTAGAATTTGAAATGAATTTGAAAGTGTTAGGGTCAGAATGAATCTAAACATAATTGTTTCAGACTTTTCATAACCCATTGTGTCCACAACGTGCATAAAGGTTCATGACTCTAAATGATGTTAAAGAATTTCAAGAACTCAAAAGTGGAAATGGGTCATAATGACCACAGCCAAAATAATCACAATCAACTGTGGGGTTTATCATGGTATCTTTTTGTTGACATTTACAGCAGAGCCTACCATTCTGTAGAAAAGGTGCCAAAAATTGAATGTTGCTACCACAGGAACCACAAAAGCATCCAGGTCCAGCCAATTCGAGTCCATAATATGGACAATACATAACCTGGGAGAGGAACAAAGTGACTGCTTAGTGCTAAAAGATATTCACATGTAACTAAGAAAATATCAGTGATATAGACCTCACAGCAGAGGGAAAATGCAGATGTAAGAGAAGCCCTTTGTTACCAAAACATGTATTTATTTAATGTACAAAAGTTATTCACACTTATTCTTACTGCCATAGAAATGTAGCTCAAGACTCATTAGAAAAAGTCAATGGGACTGAGAAATAGTGTATTTTTATGCAGCTTCAAACAGATATATGCCTACTGTAGTATTCTCCATCAGGATTTAATTACTTTAATCGCCATTAAAGTTATTTTTTTGTTAACTGATGTATATATATATAAACTTTTACTTGCGTGTTCCCCACAGTTTTTACAGTTCAGCATAACATTAAAATAATGTTTCACAGTTAATTTTGTAGCGTGCCAGATTTAGGTTAATACTGTCGATAAGACCAGGCAATCATATTTGTTTGTGTTGTGAGGATTTGCCGCACATGTGTTGTCAAACTGATGATAACGTTTTTTTTTTTTTATTTGCATGTGTTTTTTTATTTGCATGTGTTTTCTTATTCGCAGCGCGTTGAGCTCTCTCGGCCACTGTACTGATACTTGTTGAACTACAACTTCAATAAAATGCTGGTAAACATCACTGCCAGAACAACAGCACACTGTAGAGCCCAGAGAAAAGTACCAAGAACTCCAAGTTGCATCTCTGAATAAGGAACAATAGTGTCATTCAGGATCTGTGACACTGCTCTCCAGTTTCTTATAAATGAATGATTGCTGCTTTGTTCTCAAAGCTGGAAGACCAAATCAAATGTAAAACAGATGTAGATCTAGATAATCTAGATAAAAAACAAAATACTGAAAGATATGGCCAAAAATTTCACTTTATTTTAAGGTGTCCTTGTTACACTGTATCTATCTATCACTTATCTATACTAATAATATTAATTAACAACAGCATGTGGTAACTATATATATAAAATATAATATAATACAATATAATATAATATATATATTATATATATATATATATATATATATATATATATATATATATATATATATATATATATATATATATCAGGGCTAGGGTTAAGACTTGTTTTAAGGTTAGTTAAATGTAATTATGCATAAGGTTTACTGTTATTACTACATGAAGTACATGTAACATTTGTAACAAGGGCAGTGTAAAAATTGTTTTAATTATTACACTTGTGAATATATATATTTTTTTTTATATAAACCTAAACAAATCCAAATGGTTCAACTCATTGTGAGACACTTGACCACCCCAAAATTAAAATGATGTCATTTACTAACCCTTATATCATGTCATTCCTAACCTTTATGCATTTATTTTTTCTGGAGTACACGAATAATGAAAACCAAACTAAAGTTCCAGTTCCCATTGATTTCTGTAGCACAGGTTAGAATTCAGCTATATAGGAAACAGTTCTATAAAATGCTGAAAGTATTCAACAAAAAGCTGATTAGAGTCATTGCAGTTTAAAATAATAAAATAACAAATCGATAAAAATGACTAAATGCTTAAGTGACATTTCAGTCTAAACTGAGACTGTGCGTGACGTCATTGAAACGAGGCGCGGGAGCGGTGAGAGAAACATCAGAGATCAGTCAGAGGTAAATTTCTAAATAATCCTCTCTAATATTTGAATAATATGATGTATAATATATTGCAGACCTATCATTTAACTATATTGGGTTATTTTTTAGAACGTGATTGTTGATATTGCGGCCTATGATTCCTGATTGAGAACCCCTGTAAAATCCAATGCGAGTGTAAAAGCATAAAAACCCCCTGGATTTTGTGAGTTTCCAACTAATATTGTTCAATTTACTGAAACCTGAATGTTACATTTGTTTATCGAAGTGTTGCATGTGTGTAATAGTCTCTGAAGGAGTGTGAAATGTGATATGAGATTTCATTTAAGCACTTAAATGCTATATTGCACATGATGACATATTCTGGTATGTTTTATATATGCTGAATATCAGAGAAAAGGGTTTTTGAATGCTATTTTCATATAGATTGATAGTTGATGGATGAATGTCTAGTGTGTTGCTACCCCACTGGAATGATGGTCAGATACTCCTTAAACTGATGTTCCCATTAGTGTTTTATTCGTAGTCATGGCCTAATGGTGAGGGAGTTGGGCTTGTAATCAGAAGGTTGCCGGTTCGATTCCCACGCCGGCAGGAATTGAAGGTGGGAATTGTGAATAAACAACACTCTCTCCACCTTTGATACCATGACTAAGGTGCCCTTGAGCAAGGCACCTAACCCCCAATTGCTCCCCGGGTGCTGTCGCAATAGCTGCCCACTGCTCTGGGTGTGTGTGCACTTGGGATGGGTTAAATGCAGAGCACCAATTTTGAGTATGGGTCACCATACTTGACAACACGTCACGACTTTCACTTTTTTTTCGTGACACTCATGTAGACACCGTAAGAGCTACAGCCAATAAACAACAAAAGAAACACACTATAACTCTTACACAAAACCCAACATCACAATAAAACAATACAGTTACATTTACCTTATAACCCTCTAGTGGGATGCGCAAAACAAAAGGAGAGAAACATCACAGATTGCAGGTTGCGTCCTTCTATCAGCGTGCACACACACATACACCTGGCGCAAATGAGCCGCACTTTATACGGTCCAAATGTTGCGCGTCAAGTCGCTTACCAAAATAAAAGTCTCTTAAGGAAACTTAATACAAATAGATTGATAAGCCAAAAAACTCTCCTTTGCAGATTTACCGTCCATTACATAGTGTAAACTGTGTTGTTCTGAGGGAATAGTGTGTAAATGCTTTTGAAACTTAAGGTGCTGTTTGTATAAACAGGTAAGTTTTTTTGTGTGATTGGATCAAACCCTTCAGACATCCCAACCGAACCACTGTTGATTTGAGAGAAGCGCAGACGGATAAATTCTGATCGGAACATTCACGGTAAAGGGTAAACTTAACTCACTTTCACCCATTCACTCACTGACTTGTCAGCCGTGCAAGGCGCCATCCAGCTTGTCTGGAGCAGCTGGGGTCAATTGGTTTCGAATTGAACTCTTGTAATACTGTACTTTTCCTTTCCCATTTATATTGTTTTAATTTGGGTTAATCTTTTCTATCAGTGAAATATTTAAGCGTTGAACAAAAAAAACCTAAAAACCCAAAGCTAAGAAAAGCTCTAATTAAACAAAACGTTAGTGAACTGAATATCTATAAACCTAAATAGGAAGTGAACAATTGAATCATAAATCGAATAACTAGAAACAAATAAGAGAAAAGCTATTTAAATAGTGAACAGAGCTCAAAGCTATCCAAAGGAACGAGGGATTGAAAAGAACAATTATTTGATTTTGTTTTATTTATTGTTGTGATTGTATTACATTTGTTTCCATTATTATTCTGCACAAACAAAATATATTGAGTCATTGCCGGTTATTGTCTGCGTCCTTGTGTGCCTTAACCATTTACCCTCCTGTGACAAACCTAATTACTGGTCCAATAGCAGGTGTTTAGAGAGACCTGTCCCTGTTACTGAAACCGTTGTTACATTTCCATTGTGTTTTTTTTTGCCCATGAATAGAACTCAATGGGAACCAGAACTGTTTCACGAGTTCTCCCATTTAGTTTGACATATAGTCTGACATAGAGTCAAACACATTATAAAATATTTGGCATGCTGTCCAAGGAGAGGGCTCCGAGTTTGGAATTTGACCCAAAGGGAGAGCACAACTCCCCAGACAGGAATAATCGACAATGAGGAGTTGGGGTGGAGGAGGGCTGCAAAAACATAGGCAAGTCGGCTCGATCTGCCTCTTCTCACACTGAATGTGCTCCATCCTAACTTTGTTAATAAAACTTAATAAAAAATATTTTGGTAACCAACGTTCTGCAGGATGTGTTCCACCAAAGAAAGTAAGTCATACAGTTTATAAACTACATAAAGGTAATTAACTGATGTCAGAATTTTCATTAACCTGTCAAACTGAAGATAGTTTATTATTATTAGATTATTAAAACATCTGGAAATGTTGACTGTCTGGGGAAAAAAAAGGGAAAAGAAGAGATTTGTTCATAAGCAATTAAGAAAAATGGCAAGATTTGTGAAGTTATACAACAACAAAAAAGTGTAAACATTTTTGTAATACTTAAAGACCACAGAGTTAAATTGAACAGCTGTTCTTTATTATGATGGGTCTTACAACACATCCCTTTTAACATCATCAGGAAATTGCACAAGAAAGCATTACACACATTTGTTTTCACACAACTTCACAAATAATAAAAAGGTTTTATTTGATAGACAACATTTATTACATTTTAAAAAAATACATTTGGAAATTCTCATGCTAAGAAACTGCTAATAAAAGACAAAAAATTGTTCAAGTGAAATTTTACAAATCTTTCTAATTCGACATGCAATATCTCAGGAAGGAAATAAGGTAGAGGATAAGGTGAAAAATTATTTTTGGGGAAGTTCCTCTAAATGAACAAACTTTGTGGTGATACCATAAAGTATAATCAAAAGTTACAGCATTTGGAACCAAGGTAGCCTTTTACAAAGCATTGTTAGAGTTATCTGCTGAAGTGCCCTTTAACAGCCAATCAGAGGGCATTCCACCTTGAACGACTGCCACACTATTAGACTCCATTTCCCACCATGCACTATACAGGAACTGACACACTCACACACTACATTTCCCAGAAGCGCCGTACCTTGTCACTGATCACCCCCAGCCAGCTGTTGCACAATACCTGGACTATTTAAGAGACACCCTGCACAGTATACATTGCAAGGTCTTGTTTTCCATAGGTGACATTTCTGAGCGTTATTTCCTGTGTTTGAACCCCTGGATTACCGTTTATGACCCTTTGCAGCCTGTCTCTTCTTACTTCTGCTTGGACATTGTTTATGAACATTTTCTGCCTGACCTAACCATTGCCTGTTGCTTGACCACGTATCTGCCTATCCTCTGCCATTCCTGTTTGCTGTTGTTGTGACCATTGCCTGTTTGACTACCGTGGTTATTAAAGACTGCATTTGGATCCCTCTTTGTAACAGTATGTGAAAAGAAATTCATAAATTATGAAAAAAAAAATTATTTATCAGCAAATAACTCCGCACCACTTGAGTTAATCAAATTGCTACATTCATTGTAAAGCATTTCGTTTTCATAAAGGGGCATGCATTTTTATGATCTGAGAAACAGATCCCGCATTTATTATTACTGAAATAGAAAAAAGTTCTATATTAAGATTAAAACACTAGATGGTCCATAATTAGACCAAACTACACCAAAAACGAAACCCTTTTGCCTTATGCATATACTTTGGAAACACAAGGCGCAAAACCATTCAATTAATTGAACAACACAATAATAAAAAATAATATAGCAATGAAAATATGTAGCCTACTGATGTTGATGGTGATCTTTACAAAATTGCAATCAGTATTTTTTCCAAAATTGTCAGTGTCCTCTTTGCTCAGAAATGTATTTTTAACTGCGTGAGAACATGATGTGTGGAGTGAGAGAGCATGGGTTGTCGGGCATAGCAACAGGGGGTGGGTTTTGCGAAGGGTCAATTATGCGTTAAATATGAATTTTCTGATTATAGGCGAAGGGTGAACCAACTCCACAGAAAGTCTATGGGCCTCCCACTTAAAAACACATTTAAATAGATTTCCTTGAAATAGCTTTAAGTTTCTTGCCACTGGACAACATAAATATCCCAACATAAACAGTTTTGATTATTTATTAATAAAGCATCTACTTTCACAAACCACTGTTAACTTGAACAGATTACGTATGCAGGGTTTAGCATGACAGAAAGCTCGCTCCTTTTATAATCACAAAAAAAAAAAAAAAACTCACTCATCTTGTTTCATCACGATCTCTGTAAGTTCTGTAACAATAAACTGACTGCACAATGAATCTCTTTATTTACATAAATGAGTGAGAAAATTTCACACAAGTCCGTGGTCAGGGGAAGGTAAGTCTCGCCCAGCCACTCTTAATTTCTGATCCATATTTCTGAAAATAATGTTGTTTAAAGTTACCATTGTGTTCCTGTGAGCTGAATGCTGCTGAAGACATTTGATTATGGAATACGTGGATGCTCAAATCGACAGAAATACAGATTTGCTCTCTATTGTAAGTTTGCTGAATGACCATATGATATAAAAGCTGAGTTTCTAAGCTTTAAAATGATACCTATTTTGTGTTATTCCACATTGACAAACAACCATGGACAGTTCTGGTAAATGGATAACTGGATGCATCCCAGAGAGATGAGAGACATGCAAGTCAGGTAAGGAGCATCTGCTGTAAGTAATGATGTAATTTTCCACAGTCTATGCATATTTCATTAAATTATGAGCCAAAACGGCACATTAGTGCTCGATCTGTGTACGTGGATCGATGTCCGCCTGTGAGTGTTGATCAGTTAGAACTACATGAGGAATATCCTTAGATCTGAGCAATGGATTATGTTGAGCACAATCTTTTCAATCGTGAGAATCTTCTGTAAATAATGATGTGTGATATTTTACGATCTTAAATACGATTCATGAAATTCAACTCAATTCTACTCGAGACCTTTCAAATGACAAATAACTTTTGACTATCCGAGCTATATGATTTTGAAAAAAAAATCTTAACTTTATTTTGGTTCATCAAATAACTCATCTCTGCTTAGGAGTTATTCAAATTTGCTACATGCGATGTAAATTCAGAGTAAGTTTTCAAATGACATCTATTTTGTGTTGATCAAGTCAGTAGTTTTAAAAAATATGATTATTAATTTTTTCATAGCTAGGTGGCACCATTAAAATACACTTAATCAAAATGTTTGATCAAAATGTGTTGATAAAAAAGGGGAAATGGAAATCATTTACGGAGCATGTCCTAAACATGACTAACTAACAAACTAAATTAGAATTAACATTCAATGGGTGAGAAACAGCCCCCCAGACATGCTAAATTGTAATGGTCAATGACCAGACTGAGACAGACTAATTTCTGATGCATCTTTTGACACTCAAATCCTTAGAAATGTGAAAATGACAGAACTGGGAGGTTTATAAGATCACAGTTCTGCTCTGCAGATACACTATTTATCAAGATTACTCGGCACTCAAAATGTTTTCATTAAGTCCCGTCGGCAGTATACTTCGGGCTTAATGAGTTAAAAAAGACACTGTAAAAACGGCATCAGCCAGTGTGATCATACACAAAATGGTCTTCCATGGCTTTTTAAGTGTTGATGAAAAAGGTTTTGCTAAAAGTCAACTATCATTTCTCAAAGAAGCCTTTTTTCTTGATTTGATTTTTTTTCTTGATATATTTTCCATCAGCTTGTTTTTAACCTCCTTAAACTACATAAATACACTTCTCCTTAATTCTATTTTACGTTAAATAAAGTTGTGCCATGGCAACAACATTATTATTATAGGTCACCTTTTACATTGGATTAAAGTTAAGTGTAAAAGGGAACAATGAACTTCTTGTAACAAGCGTGCTTTTGAGGATGTCATCTGAATATATTATTAAAACTGAACACAAAGACTTAATAAGAAAAGAAATTTTACTGTATAAACAATTACTCACCAATACATAGCCAATTTTTAAGTACTGTTAATGTACATCAAATAAAGAAAATAAACTTGACAATACCCTAAAAAAGACAGTGATTCTACACACACTCAGTTTTCCAGCAAAACATAGACATGAACAGTAAAAATTCTTTGGGAAGTTCTGATGAGTCTCTGAGGTTTTCAAGTATTACACAATCTGCTACAATGTTTAAAACACAGCAATTCTCTGCCAAACCCCAACAGTGTTCAAATAAACATACTCTTTGAAAAAGTCTCACTAAAGTTCTCAAAAGATTTTTAAAATCAAAGCAGTTTTACTTTCAAAGACAGTTACACAAATGAGATCAGTATATAATTTCAAATGTACAAACATGAGGTATACTGTTCCTTTTAGGAACATTTATATGGTACAACAGTGAAAAATTTCTTCCTTCAAGTTCCAGATATATATGACTGTTAACATGAGTTATATCCGGAGGTACCAGAATGAGGTACACTGTACATGATCTTCATATGCACTATTTTAAACACTGAACAAAAAAAATGCTGTATGTTTTATAATAGAACTTGAGTTTAGGGGAAATGGAAGTCATTTGTGGAAAATATCCCAAACACGACTAACTAACAAACTAAAGTAGAAGTAACATTCCATGGGTGAGAAACAGCCCACAGACATGCCAATTTGTAATGGTCAATGACCAGACTGAGACAGACCTTTCTGTTTTAATTTCTGGTGCGGTCGACACTCAAATCCTCAGAAATGTGAAAATGACTGAAGAACTGGGAGGTTTATTAGATCACAGTTCTGCTCTGGGCTTATCAATGCTGCATGCATGCTAGAAAAGGCAAAAAAACGTCTGCTAATTTAAGGGGGGTATTGTTATATAGTGTACTGTACATTGCTTAGGAGAGAAAATTTCTTGCTGCATTCAAACTACTAAAAATCTGCATACACCATTTATAAATATATATGATGCAGTACTTCTATGTTTAACAATAAAAGCTTTATGCTACACTTGTCACATGATCTATATGCTGTTGATCTGACTACAAATTCTCTCTCGAAAGATTTTCTGAGTACTTAGGTAAATTTGTTCCCTCAAAAGGTGGTGCGGGGTAAATGGCAACAAAATTTCTGAGGGGCTTGTAGAAGAAAAAAAAACAAACATGTAATTTAAGGTAAACCCAATAAAAGAATCCCTGAGGTATTAGAGCCTTTAAGATGCTAAGATGTCTATTAAGTATATAAACCAATCCCTCAGTGCAAAAAAAGAAGAAAAAAAAGAATGACTGTTATAAACTTGATGCATCTTTAAACATGCACAAATCTCGTGCTTACATTCTCAGATTCAAATTTAAACAGCCACATTCCGTTCTATTGAAATGTATAATACTCTGTTCAAGCACCACTGGCTTGTGATCAAGTCACTAGGATATAAACGCAGGTGTTTCTGTCCCACTGTTAAAGCACCATGTTACTTTTCTGAAGTGGTTTCAGCTGCACTGATTGTACCAATGCAGTCTACTGACTGGCCATTAGTCTCTTTCATTACCTGTTAATTTATCCTCAGTGCTACAACCCAGAGTTCTACCCCATCTCTAGTCATTCCAAGTCCAGTATCCCCTCTGAGAGGGCGTCTATGGCTTTGGAGGCAGCAGCAGAGGAGGAGCTTCCTGGTCCTGAGTCCATAAACATGTTAGGGATCTCACTTCCAAAGTAAATCTTACTATTAGCTGCTATTGCCTTAAATTTCATCAGCTGGAGATATTCAGGTGTCAGCTTGAGCTGTGAGAAGAGAAAAGAGAAGAGACATATTCATAAACAAACACAAATTCATAAAACAATGAGCACAGTAATGATGGCGTGCAGTTTTAAGAGTTCACCTTATTGGCCTCAGCTGTTCTCTGTGCGGTGTAGAAATCCGCATCGGCTTTTGTTTTCTGCCTAGCAAGGAAAGCGCTGTCTATAAAATCAGCAAAACAAATGATAGTAAAAAATGAACAAAAGAAATCACAGCAACATTCATTCAGAATTGTGTGATGAAGTGTTAATTTCATTTAAATTCATCCCAATTCACACTTGTGATTATTAATATTGACTGGAATCACCTCAGAAAATTCAGTTAACAAGTTGTAATTATGAGTTAGAACCATGAGGATGTGACCGCTTTTGTGTTTGGTAATTCAGGGTAATTCCTACATAGTATCTCAACATGTCAGCCATCATGAGCTAACCAGCTTCCAAAAAAAAAAAAAAAAAAATCAGATGACTATTAGATGATTAGATTATTTTTAATGAATTTTCCAAGGTACTATTTATTTCATCATGCGTAAAATCTTTTAATGTGGGAAAAATGACTGAGACTGACTTTGTTGCACTCCTGCCAGATGTCATTAGTTTTACAACCACCATTCAAAACTCAGTTGCGAATTGCAAAAGACATGCAAGCCAGTTTCACCATCCATAATGAGGACTTTTAGATCAAAACAAATCTGGCTTTTACTATGATTAACTTATTTGGTGGAAAGTCTAAGCTGATCAAATATCATTTAGTAATAATCCTTCATCCGTTGTGCTAGCGGGCATTCTCACAGTGCCACACATATTGTATATTTAATTCTAAGTTTATCAAGTTAGATAAGAACTGAAAGTGAAGTGAAGTGAAAGTCATGGTATGGTCAGGTATGATGACCCATAGTTGAAATTTGTGCTCTGCATTTATCCCATCCAAGTGCACACACACAGCAGTGAGTAGTGAACACACACAGTGAACGCACACCCGGAGCAGTGGACAGCTATTGCTACAGCGCCCGGGGAGCATTTTAGGGTTAGGTGCCTTGCTCAAGGGCACCTTCGTCGTGGTATCGAAGGTGGAGAGAGTGTTGTTTATTCACAATCCCCACCTTCAATTCCTGCCGGTGTGGGAATCGAACCGGCAACCTTCTGATTACAAGCCCAACTCCCTCACCATTAGGCCAAGACTACCCTTAACTGTTAAACATGTGCTATAATTTGTATCATTTGAATTATAAACTCATTAAAATAACTTGCTTAGCCTTCAAAAGACCAAAATGGGAAGGGAGCAGTGATAGACAATGAAATTTCCTCAGTATCTTCACCTGGAAGGTTACCATGACAAGCACACTGACAATTGGAATTTCTTCTTATTGTTGTTAATATAATTGTTGCAAATAAATATACTTTTTATACAGTATGTATGCGTGTTCCCTCTCAACTTTTAAACAGGCCATCTCTTCTTTGAACCCCACGGGTTGTCACCATTTACTGAAAAAAAAAAAGAAAAAAAAAAAAAAAAAAAAGATGGACGACGCACGTGAAGTGACATCTCGAGTCAGCGCATAATGAAGTTGGAGCCCGAGTCTGTACAGTAGGCTGCGTGAAGTGGAGGCGAGCCGAAATATCAAGTATCAAATAACATCAGCGTGATAAAAAAGGCCTAAAATGACAGAAACCATCTTTGGAAAAACTTTGCAACTGCATCCAGCCAGCTGAGGGCGATGAGATCGAGAGAGCATTATATTTAACATAATAAACTATTACGAGTTCTGAAGCATGTTCAGAACAAACGGTCTTTGCATCTGCCTCTACGACACCATCTTGCACATAAACATTGAGAAAAGAAAATCTATCATTCTACCCAGCTTTTAGCTTCACATTAGTTCAGAATAACTCATAGACTCTCCAAATTCCTAACCAAACAATTTCCTAACCCAAGTTATATGAAGCCTTAACACTGTGGCTTTTAATTTGAATGATTCAGTCTGTTGGCTCAGGATAATATTTTCCCCAGAATTACTGTGAGAAGGTAAAGAAACCCAACCTTAAAAACACATTCTACTTCACAGTAGAAATCCCAAGTGCCGACATACTGGCGAGTAAGCAGACCATTTATAAAACTACTGACTGTTTTTATTAACCCTTGTCCATCCTTATGGACAATTTGTCATTTTCAGTTTTGTTTTTTGGTTCAATTTGCCATTATTGTGTTAACTCTAACAACATTAACTTTGGCAGAGGTATATTTTTTGTTGGAATCACACTACTTAACCCTCATTTCCTTTACACTAGTAACACAAAATATTTCAGGACCATTTTTAAAATAATGCAGTCTTTGTTAATAGACTTTCATTCTGTTGGCAAAGGCTTTAAAATGAAAATTCTTAGGTTTGGCCTATAGAGCAAATATTCACTTTTTTCTGCTTCTGCACATTATAGAGCCATTTGGATTAATTATGTAGCTATAATTGTGTGGGTGTGTTGGTGTGGATGTCAGTGTGTGGTGTGTACTAAAAAAAATTTGTGTGTGTGAGTGCACGTGTTTGAGAGAGAAAAATTCTACTGTACTGCAAATCACAAATCCCGCAGCTGTCTGTACCACTGAAGATTTGCTGGCATCTAACGGGGAAAATTTGGTACTGCGCCTTAATATATTATCGAAAGCTAATTTTGAGATATCAACCTCAAATTTGGAACAACTTATTTAGATTTATGTCTTTGATTTTCTAGCAGGTATTGAGTTCAACATTCATTATAAAATATATATTTTATATAAAATGTTCATAAATCATTAATCCATAAACCATATAACTTTGTTTTTCACTTTTTAAACCAACAATAAAGGCTCTTCTTTAAAATGCAAATTTAAGTCTGTGCTTCCAAACATCAAATTTTTATGACAATTTTTTGGGGTTAAAGAAAGTTTCTTTCAGATTTTGGTTTACAATTCTATGTAAATGGAGCATAATGAATTGATATATAAATAATACATAAAGCATTTTTGACAGATAGTGCCAGTGTGTCCACTGACAGATACTAATGATGATGACCTGCTTTGCATGAAATCATTTGCATTTGTCTTCACCATGTAGTTATTCATTCTCTCTCTCTCTTTTTCTCATTAGTAAATATTGAAATTTACATTAACAAAGATCAATAAATGCTGTAGAAGTGCAGTTCAATATTAGTTCATGTTAACTAATGTAGTCAACTAATGTTAACTAACGAACCTTATTGTAAAGTGAAGTAGTGTTAAAAACGTTTTAATATAATTTCATATTTAATTTATGCAATAGGTATATAAATACTATGAGGTCATTTCTTCCACACCCTGACCATTGCTAATTTTAGGTTTTGATACAATATCTGGGCCCATATGGTTAATCTGACCTGTTTTTATTCTCCTACATTGCAATCTTGAACCTGAACACATATTCACCCACCTTCAATTTCTGATATCTTTTTCTCGGTTTCTTTTTCCATAACTTTCTGGCCATATTTGATTTCAGCCACCTGAGCCACCTTCTCTGCCTCTGCAGATATGAAAAAAAAGCAGCATTATTTTACTATTAAATAAGCAATAACTTCAACAGTATCCAATCCACATGACCAAACACACACTTCAGGCTGAATACAAGGAAAAACATCTTTGTTCACCAATGACAGCCTTTTTCCTCTCTGTCTCGGCCTCCTTCTCTACCACCTTCTGTGTCTGAGCTGCAATCAGTAGCTTGGTTCTCTCACTCTCCCTGAGAAAACACACAAAATAAAGATTAAATTAAGTTCAGTTGATAAGGACTGACAGAATATTCTTACTTTAGACCAAAATACAGTTTGAATTGCAGTTTAGATATAGAATGACAAGTTCAGCTATAGTCAGGGTCCAGCATTAAGACTCACCATGCGCTATATGCAAGTACAAAGTTACTTGCCAGCTGCCAACATAATACATTCAGCTTGAGCCTCACTAATAGGAGTGATGACTTAAATATTAAAAAATGCAGAAAATACAGAACTGTGATATAACTTAACCTGTACTGTAAAATGCATAAATCATGACCAGTAAGAAACATTTACTGCCAGCACTGTTTAAAGGTGTTAGTTCATGGTTGTAACACTAGAAAGTCATTAACTGCTATTACATGCAACATACATAAGGTTCTCATTAACTCACATTAGTTCATAGTTCCTGCGAATGCTTTCTGGAATGTTTGGTTTGGTAACACGGACTGCCTGTTTACGAGGGAGAGGAAGAGAGGAGAAAGTAAGAGAAAAAAGTTAAAGACATATTTTTTGTTAATAAACAATCTAAATAGATATTTGACTTAAAAAAGCCAAAACAATCTAGTCACAAAGACACTTTGTTATGTAAATTTATACAAGTTGAAACAAATGGATCTTGGAACAAAATTAGTAGACATGGTCTAATACTTCTCATGTGACTCACAGCTCAACTTGCATCAAGTGAATATCATCACCCACAAAAACTCCATGATTCAAGCTACAAGGAAGCATGAATTTGGAAACTGATGATTTCAATGTTGTATCGACAAGCTTATGATTTCACTTTTTTTTTTTTTTGCTGCCAGATGAAACATTAACAATGGAAATCTACCACTTGCACAGCTGATTACGAGGAAGGCTGTTTTAAAGTCTTTGCTTAAGTCTGAGAAAACTTGGTTCAGCACCTAAGGGATTTGATAAAGTGAATCCTGCCAAACCGAAGCTAAATAAATAACGACACACATGCACAAATATACAAAGAGGTTTTATTCAGCATCTTATCTCTGGTCTAACAAAATGTGAAATGAGTTACAAAAGACCATGGTTTTTGTCATGGTTATCTTTACTGTATTCGAAAGAACTGTTTAATTAAGCACTTACATATAACCTTTTTCAAAACATAGGATGTTGACAAGAACAGAACTCTGTGGAATGAAACAGAAAACAGACTAAATTGTCAAACAAATCTACGATGAATCCCACCTGAATGATGAGTCCGGGTGCCATGCTGGTGAGATCCTCCTGCAGCGTGAGCTTTAGATTTTCATCTATTTGATCTCAGGCCACAGAAAAATCAACAGGTCACTTTATGAATGATACACAAAACTTATAAACCAAACTCATTTTCTCATCAAAAAACAACTAGAAAAAGCACTAGAAAAGCTTAATCCACTAGTCACATGTAAAGTCCCTCCACATCACCACTAGAGGGCTGTAATACCCTCACTCCATTGTGAAGTGCATTTATTATAGAGATCTAAAGCTATTATGTTATGTCTATTATATTAACTTCTGACACTGGAAATTTTTCAAAATGCATTTCTAGACCTAAAGAAAATCAAATTAATTACTGTAAGGAGTTTCATTCTAAAAAATAAATGACTTCTTGAAGAAAATTCTTACTATTTTCTAATACCTAACTTTGCTAATGAATTATATTGTGCATTCAGGGTGTCTTGACATTTTAGCAAGGAAAGATAACCATAAAATGATTTAAATTCATCCATTAGTTTGGGAAAAAAAAAGTATTTAAAGAAATGCACGTCCAACAAGTGTCTATTGTGAGGCAGTTGCTGTCAGCTGCAAGGGAGAAACGCTTACGTTGCGATATGGGTTTTAAAGCAGCAAAATTTTACCGATATAAATCCTCCAACACAACATAAAAATACAACAACACTACATAACACTTACCAAATAGACCTATGTAGACCTCCTGAAGTGAGTGCACACTACAGAACTGATTCAGCTCGTGGTGAACCTTGTTGAAAATCAAGGCTTTGTCATAGTCGGCAGTGAAGTTTCTCACGATGCCATAAACTGCAGTAGAGCAGACAATGATGTTAAGAAAGAGATGAATAGGGCACATAAAATAAATGACAGTAATAGTCTGAGTCATCAGAAGTGGTAAGAGCAGGCTATGCCAAAAAGGCTCTTAGTGGACCCTCCCATCTTACAGGGCCCAGGAAAATGTTCCCAGTTGTCCACCCCTAACGACAGCCTTTTATGCAGTTCTACATTATAAATGACAAAAAACTCATCTTACCTGCTGAGGGAGCAAGGTAGTTCACCACTTCAATGAGATCAAAATAGATAATTACACCTCCACTGCAAAGCAACACAACATGTTTCCATATATGAATGAGTGTAAAAATCTATTCCACAAAGCACATGCAATAAAAGAAATCTCATGCATGGTCTCCCTCACAACAGTGTATGAGATGACCAGCAATAAACCATTGACTATCTGTTTTGTGAACTTATGCTATGCCAGCTGCACTTCATTTATAATTTTATACAAAGCTGTTCAAGTGTGGGGTCAAGTTTGTTAATAAGTAATTGATACTTTTATTTAGTTTAACAAAAGTAAATTTATTTTACACTTGAATATACTCTCACAGAAACAACAGTAACGACATTTATATAAGTTTAGATAAGTTTTCTATTTCAAATAAATGCAGACCTTTTTGGTTTCCACATTTCAACTATTGTAGGCTGTGATAGGAAATGTGCATTCAGCAGCATTGCTTAATATACAACAATGATTTCTGAAGGATCATGTGACACTGAAGACTGCTGAAAATTCAGCCTTGCCATCACAGGAATAAATTATGCGTAAAACTATTTTAAATTGTATTACTATTCCACAAAATTACTTTTTGTTTTAGCAAGAATCTTTTTCCAAAAACATCAAAAATTTTACTGATCCCAAACCTTTGAACAGCATTGTATATATAAACATATGATAACACACATTTACACACATTAAAGTTGCAGTAAGCGATTTCCGAGAAACACTGTTGATATTTGAAATCGACACTCAAACAAACACACAAGAAACCAGTAAAATCTTGGATGAATCAGCTGTGATTCAACAACAGCATATATTGGTTCTGTAAAACATTCAAAAACCAATGTTAATCATGCATCAAGGAGAAACGAATAAACCTCAAGAGTCTGTTTTCAGGCCTTGCTGCTTTCTAACGTCTCACGAATGGAAGAAAGCTTTTCCAATATTAATCCGGATCCCTCTTGCCTGATCACAACTCTTGCTCTGACCTTTTCCTCTTTGTAATATCTCAACCATTTCTCTTTAGTTACAACAGTCTTTCTACAAATGTCCCACTTGGACTGGCCCAATCTACTTTGTTTTTCCTCATATTTACACAACAATAGCGCACACATACAACAGACATCTAGTAAACAAAACTTGTTGTTTAGGTGTTCATTTAATTTTCGACAACATTTCTCAGAAATCACTTACTGCGCCTTTAAGTAAATTTAATCCTCAAATACAATACATACATTATTCATTACCGTTTACAGGAATAAACTGAAAATTTTCAGGGAAGAATCAGTGATTTATTTTTAACCAGTTTATCTGAACTTTTGCCAATTTTATTTTTATAGAGCAGAAAGAGAGATGACAGGAAATGACAAGGAAAGGAGGGGGAACAGAATTGTGTAATGTTTTAAGGCAGATTCAAAAGTCTTAACCTAAACTCTACAATATAGAAGATCAATTGGGGAGTTAGTAGCCACTCACTTCTAACGCACTAGAGACCCGTGTTCAATCCCCAACAAGGGCAACTTCTCACTTGTAAGTCGCTTTGGATAAAAGCGTCTGCCAAATGAATAAATGTACATTTAAATTGTGTCTGCTCCGTAAATTATGTTCTAACACACTGTTTTAACCTTCAGTCTAGGACTCTCCCTGAACTGCTGTAGACCAGGAGCCTCTCTTGAGGTGCACTCAGACTAGGATTTAAGCACTCTTTTTTCACCCTGCAACCTATGATGTTGGCTATACTGAACTCCAGGCCAGAGGTCACCAAACAAGAATTTGGTGTGTTCAAAAGAGAAAACTAAACACCCATGCTAACGCTGGCGTTCTTGCTCTTGCTTTGCATTCACATAAATCTGATGAATGAACAATTAACCTCACCTTGTGCCGCATGGAACATTCTTTACTTCATCTGTTTGCAGGGTTGTCTTTATGAAAAGTGAGAGGATACAAATTAGAAAAAGAAAAACAGCTATTACACAGAGCTATTATGTATAAAGTTGAATTATACATAAAGTCTCCCTCTTACCTGTACAGATTTGAATGTAGTAATGAACGGCAGCATCAGATGAAATCCAGGGCCACTGGTGGTGGTCAGCAGAGCTCCACCTCTGAGAGGAGAGAAGCACACACATAGAGTAGAGACTAACATGCTCGGCAGCATCTGCTAGTTGCCAGACGTACAATAAATATCATATTTGTACGATAATTTTGACCTCTGTACAGTATATGATTAATAATGAAAAACGTCCCATAATGTACGATAATTTCGTGACACTTTAAATAATGGTCGTTGTAATCATAGGGCTTCTACATTCATTGGTCGCGCTGTGGATCCTCCAAGTCATAATTGATGAAAGGAGACTGTGAACGCATAAATCATTACTGAAAACATACCTATTCTGTGAATGCTATGGACCTGACTTGCTTCAATGATTAACTAATACTTCTGAATGCCGTGTTATGTCTCGTAAAATCTGTATTGTCTTTCATTGTACCCGACTCTATTTTGCTGTATGTTGACCTGTCCACATAATGTTCCTTACTGTTTGTCTGTCTGCAGCTTGTACGCTACTAGTGTTGTCTCGTCCTTGTTATATCTACACTGTAAAGCGTCCTTGAGCTCTGGAAAGGCGCTATATAAATAAAACTTATTATTATTTATTATTATTATTATTATGTCTACCATCTCATCTCACCTTACGTCTTCTCGATACTTGGACATTTCAAATCGGGCAACACTGGAGCAGATTATTGGAAAATCTTGAGCAACTGACCTGTAGTAAACACCCACATGTCCTTCCTCAATCTTGTGAAGAGCAGAAAACATTGCGGCTCCTCCTATGGCGAGGATCACAGAGGCAATTGCTCCCAATGTCATCCTGAACAAAAAAAAAAATATTATGTTAACCTATAAAAGTACATCTCCATGCATTGGATAGTAAAAAATTTTATACAGGTAAAGTAACTTATTTGATTTTTTGTTTGCATAAGTAACCATTTATAGCCTCAAACAGGAAATGTGTAGTATTTTAATCCTAGCGAACAAAGATGAAAACAGATCCCAAAACAACCAAATAACAAATATGAAAATATATTGTATACATGTAATGTGTTGTTGTAGCCTACTAATTAAACCTGACTAAACTGGTTTGCTTGCATCAACGATAAAAAAGATGATTTTGTGTTTTTTATGTGTAACAGCTAATCAACATTACTGGTGTGAAACCCAGTGAACACAACCTAGTTCATGACAGATTGACAGAGCATGTGGAAGACTGACATTGCTGTGACTTTGTTGATAAGAGGATTGAGGAAACCTGGAAGCAACTGTCTGTTATATCGGCTGTATATTGTTTGAAATGACCACAAATGAAAACCTCAGTTTTGTAAGCTCTAGACTAGAGAGTTCAAAACGCACGTTAAAATGGTTTACAGACGGAATTAACATACAGGAACTCTAAATTAAGGCACGACTGTTCGTTAAACACATGACTTGAATGTCCAGAACGTGTTTTCACTCAAACTACTCCATACAGTTCTACAAATTAGTTACTGTTACGTCAAAATTAAAAACATTCTCCAGGTGACAAGCTGCTCTCTAACCAACTGAAAACATTACTAGCTAGCTTTAAAAGACGCGTATATTAGCAAAATACGTGAGACATCCTGACAACGCGAGACTGCGACACAGAGAAATTACTTTATGGATGAATGCGAACTAAAAGTGATGTTACCTAAGTACGTTACTCCTTCGAGATGGCCGGTAGAGACACCTGCGATCGATGAGGAAAATACAGCGACGCTCTTTTGCGTCTGACGTCACCACAGTTTAACCCGCTTATCCGCTGTTGTTCGAGTGACGTAACAATAGAGGGGGACAAATACCGTCCAATCAGAGCAGGAGCGTGGCCGAGGGAAGTGATGAATACCCGGAATTTATCTGCAGGTTTTATTTTAGTTTTAGTAATTTTGTTATGTGCTTTTGTATTTTTTTTTTTTTTTAAATACAATAGCTTTAAATTATTTTTTAATATTTCAACGTAAGCTTATTTCAATCTACTGTTAAAACAGCTGGTTTTTGTTTATGTAAAAAAACTTTAACAGAGGAAAATTAATGCTTTACTAGTATTTCTACATTCCAGTTCCAGTACTATATTATAATTTTAACTAAAATATTACATGACTTTTAAATACATTTTAGTTTCAGTTCTTCATAACACTTCACATTAGAGTTTAACCATAAATGTTCACACAAATGCAAATGCTGTGGCATCCTATGCCATGCAATTCATCTAAATTTAAACGTTGAATGAAATCCACACATACTTGCTTTAAATCTCTTTTAATCTAAAAGTAAGAAGGAGTGATTTCTTTTGAAAGTCAGATATGACTGTCAGCTGATTTATCAAACCCACTTTCAATGGCGATTCAAAATGGACTTAACAACCAACACCCCATCATAAGATATATTTCACTTTGATTGCTTATGATTCATATGGGTGTGATAATTATTCATATTTATCATGAGATATGTGTTCGGCTGAAAGAATTAAGCTTGTATCTTTTTCCGGTGATTGCTGATCATCAACTGATGTGCGGACACAATCAAACAATGATCAGATTTTATTTTCAAGGTGGCTTAATATCAGTCCCTTTACATTGTAATGGCATCAGATTATATATTTATAATCACTTTATATTATTATGAATCACATAACAAGGGGCCATAAGAGTAAAAAATGAACACAAAACAAACATTTGTGAAAATTAAACTTAAAATGGAAACTTCATGTTCCCTATATATATACAGATTACAGATGCTTCATGTTTTGTCCTTATGGTTTCACTATTTGTTTGTGAGGTTCAGTGGGATGATGATGGTTGTAGTAGATTGCAAAAGATGCTCATCTGGTGGCATGTTTCTTGTAGATGGAGATATACTCCTGCACATCATCAGGGGAGCCCAGCACTACAGGAACCCTCTGGTGGATTGAGTCAGGTTTGATGTCTAGAACATTCATGGCTCCTGTTGTTGCCATACCTCCGGCCTGCTCCATGATGAAGGCCATGGGGTTGCACTCATACAACAGCCTCAGCTGGAGCCCAGAAACAAACATGAAATCGGTGAGACCGTTGCCTCAAAATACATTTTATTTTATTATAAGTTTGCATTTCAATCCATTCACAGTTTATCACCTTGCCCTTGGGGCTCTTGACATTAGCAGGGTACAGGAAAATTCCACCATAGACCAGCGTCCTGTGCACATCAGCTACCATGGAGCCCACATAGCGCCCTCCATAGGGTGAACTGCCATCCTGCAGGTCAGAGCAAGAACTTTTTCTTCACAATCAGGGGAACAGGCTTTTGTGCTGGCTAAAAATATTCACTATGCTGAATTTGACAAACATTCTATATAATTTTCTATATTTACTGCACATTCAAAAAATAAAAGGGTACTTAAATTGAAAGTAAAACATGTTTTTACATATAACTTTAATGGTCTTACTTAAGATATTTTTATTTAGAAATGAACACTTTCATTAAGCAATTACATGAATTGAAAGTGACAGTATAAAGACTATAATTTAATATTATATAATTTCTATATTACTGTTTTGGATTCATCAGAGAATCCTGGGGGAAAAAGTGGTGCGGATTACACAAAATTATTAAGCAGCACAACTCTTTTCAATATTGATTCTTGAGTATCAAATTAGCATATTAGGTATAGCATATGAAGTATGATGTGACACTGAAAACTGGAATAATAGCTGCTAAAATTAGGGATTACCATCATTTTAATACATTTCATTTCATAGAATCTATTAAAATAAAAACATTTGATTTAAATTGGAACAATATTTCACAATATTACTGTTTTGACTATATTTTGATCAAATAAATGCAGCCTTGGTGAACATGAGAATTTTTCAATAACGTAAATATTTTACTGACCCCAAACGTTTAAACAGCAGTAAGGTATCTTAAGTCTTCAGTTAAGAATTGACTTTATCATGATGTCAACTAATATCACCATGGTTACTAAACATATAAGACAGGATTCTTTTTCTTTTTTCTAGCTCAGACTCTTTAGTGCGATCTGAAGAGTGGGAGTCTCAGAATCTGGAGGCTCTTACCTCTGGGAATTTCTTCTTTTGCAGATATTCTGTGACATCGGGGTAAAAATGCTGCGCATAGCCTTCATTGAGACTGTAGATCTTTCCCTTCTTCTTAATCCTGACATTCTGGTCCACAAGTATGAACTCACCGATGGCCTAATGATGGAGGAGGAGAGGAAGCTGAAAGATTAATCTTCTAAAAGGTAATGCATTTAAACTTTAATAACTTAGAATAGAAGGTATTTAACATAATGCTGACTTACAGGATCAAGCATGAAGCAGTTGACTCCCTGGCCTGTGGAGAGAACCAGCATGGTAGCACTGCCATAGAGAGCATACCCTGCTGCCACAATGTTTCTGCCGCTCCGCAAGGCATCCTTCTCTGATGGTTCCTCGTCAGTTTCCTAGAGATCATGTGCACACAGACAAGCAAACAAACCAAAGCGTTTCATTAGATGACTGTAAAGATATCTGTTTGTATACTGCAGTGGAGAGCCTGTACTATACCTTTCTGTAGATTGCAAAAATTGTTCCGATAGAAGCTAAGCAGTCAATGTTTGAAGAGCCATCCAGGGGGTCGAAGCAAACCACATATTTGCCCTGGATGAAAAAAAAAGTAGTTTATTGCACAACTCACGTGCATCAAAGTAGCTAGTTAATACAGATATATTTAATAAACCAACAATCAAAAGGATTTCACAGACCACAATACAGACCAAAACAAGCAAGTATGATAATTCACATATTACTTTAGTTAATAATACATACAAATGAATGGTTTACTTTGACATTTTACTTTGACTCAGTCAAGGATTTTCAGGTTTAAAAAAATGATGCACTCACTTACCCTTTTTTCTGGTTCTATAATGATGGCTTTCTCATCTTCTTCAGAGACCAAAACACAGGATGTGAAGGAGGATTTAATCATGTTTATTACAAGATCATTGGACAGGATATCCAACTTTTTCACCTGGTCACCTGTAACATTTGTGCTTCCAGCAATTCCATACCTGAGAAAAAGAGATGGAGATTTATAACAGTAATTGATTCATGGACAATTATGTGGCCTATATGCTTTTTCGTTTTGCAGTGCTGATAATGTCTTAGAAATGAATCAACCTTTGCCCCCTATTTCAACAAGAGACAAGGTCTAATCATTGCCTCAGTCTGCAGAGTTTGTTTGCAAAGTATAGCTGAACTAATCAGCCACAACAACAGTGAATGGACATATATTAAATGTATTTTCAATTGTGCAAGCAAGATGCATCAGAAAAAGAGTGTTGCATGGATAGAAATGAAGGTTTAAACTATCAATGGGACACTAAACCACATTGTATTTACTGGGAAATGATAGTGTGGCTACACATTGAATACTATTAAACATAAATCAAGGTTCCACACTTTTGTACTATAGGAAGCACAAATAATAGAAAATGAGTCTTAAAATCTTAAGAGTAAATATACTCCAATGCAAATGATATACGGTCCATATTGTCATTTAACATGACTACACTTTCTGTGAAAGTCTAAATGTTTGCCTAGTGGTGAAGATGCCACAATACTCACAGATTGGCAATCCCGGCTTTCCTGACAGCAGTGGAAATGGCTTTGATGGCTGTGCACATTGAGTTGAGAAGTGTTGTAAGCTCCCCTGTTCCTTTGGCTTTTCTGCCCTCTTCCAAGACAAACCTGGTGAGGGTCACTACATTGGTATCAAATGCACCTCTGTCTGACATGATGACTGGCTGCTGGAGCGTGAAACCTTCCTGTAGATTCCTGTCAGAAAGGATGTATTAGAACTTAGTCTAGATATTTGACTGGGTTTAAAGGGGGAGTGATGGTACTTTAGCCAATTGCAGGTAGTGTTAGAAGGGAGGAGTGGTTTTTTCCACATGTAGTGAGTGGAGGTGAGGGCCTGGCCGAAGTCCATAGAGTTTATCATAGATTTCACCCTGAGTGCATGGAGACAGTTGGAGCTGATTGTATCAGTTTTACTGATTTGTGATTGAGTGTTAAACTTTTGCAATTCACATCTGTGCAACAATATTTTCGTTAATCTAGGTCTGTGCTTACAATGAAGTATTAAAAAGGATCGAAGATGGAAAATTATGAGAAATAATTTTGCAACATTCATTCATCTGTTTACCTAAAGATCCACATATGACATAGTTTTGAGACTAATGATTGATCAGCAGTTCAGAACTGTCAGCAGGAACAGTTCACATCTGCACAGGGTGTCCGTGATCAAAGTGCAGTTCAAAGGTTAGTGTACTTGATTGTGCTCTGAAGGTTAATTTGCTGCAAAAGAGTGGGGCAGTGGGATTCTTACACAATTTTACACACTTAAAAAAAATCAGGTTTCTTAATGTTTTAACTCTGATCTTTGCTGATTTGATTAACACGTGAATAGGTCTTGGACAAAGATAAAATGATGGTAATAATGCACGTTAATGCAAGGGAAGCTAATAATAATAATAATAATAATAACAATACTAATAATAATAATACTGGGGGCGGGGGACTCTTGATAAATACATGATGATTATTCAGTGCTCCAATAATGGATCAATGCACAGAACCAGCCTCGGTTGACAGAGCGTTGATCGACTTTTAAATCTGTCCCTTTACCTTTAAGAGAGTTGTATAGTACTTCCGGGTTAGAGGGCGGAGTGGACAAATCCAAAACATTTGTGAGTAACGCGTTGCTGCGACAGAACCACAATTTTCAGTGATGCTGTCGTATATTAATAACTACTTATGAATCAGGTTTGGCTTTTTCAACCTCGTATTTTATCGTATGCGCAAACAAAAACATCTAAAGAAAAATGTCTGCATAAAGAGCATTAGTGACTGCCTTTTATGTATTTGTGTGTGATTCAGACCGTTTGAATGTGACCTGTCCGGTAAATGTTAAACAGCGCTGTGTTAGACTGTTATTGGTTGTATTAGAAGTGCACTTGACCTTATTGCAGTTGCAGGTTCAATATGAGACGACTACCTAGAAATGTATAACTGAATTAAATCATTATTATTGCAAAGACAATAATTTAAGATGCATTCATTTTGAGACAGTCTACAGCATGAGTGTGTTAATGTTTTGAAAAAGAAAATCAGAAAGCGTTACCTGGGTAATCAATGTAGATATCCATTTGAATAGATAAATAATCTTTAGCCTTAACACCATTCAGTTTATATTCTGTTCTTTATAGTGATACAATATAGCATTTTATTATTAGAGATATTATTATTAGAATTATTTTGTCAGAGTGTAGTATTATAATACTCAGTGAATTCAGATCATGTAACTAAGACGTGTATTAGTTACCTATTATTTTGTATATACCAATACCTTCAAGGTTTGGCCTCAGAATAATTTTACAGAAACGTCTTTTACTGAAAACGTATTCCTCAATTATACATGTTTGGATAATTAATGTAACATCAAACTAAGATAAATGTGTAAATGTGCTGTGTGTAGAAATGCTTGTGATAAACTGAAAATAACAGCTCTACCTGGGCTTACTGTGAAAATGTTTTCTTGAAACCACATGCCTGTTTTCTGTTAATCATTATATTTTAATGTGGCATGCACAATTGTTAGTTTTACAGCATTTAATTATTTAATAAATTATTTCTTTTTTTGCTTTGCTTTGTCAGGATGGCCTCATTCGGCTGGAAGCGTAAGGTGGGGGAGAGAGTTTCCAAGACGGCGGTGCAGCAGTTTCAGCAGGATTCAGAGCTGGTGGACGTTGAGCACGATGTGGAGAAGGAGGGAGTCGATTGGCTGCATGTAATCAAACGGCGGCGAGAGGTGCTGCTGGAGGATTGTGCTGCTAAGAGCAAGAGACTAAAGGATGAAGGAACGGTGCTCGCAGAGCAGGGCAGGTAGACGTTTGTCTTTGTGCGCTTGTTAAATCCAAATGTGTAATGTCCTGCAACCTTGTGTTTTTTTTTTAAAGTCGGCATGAAATGGAAGTTGTGACTTTCTTTTCTTCCCTAATGTGATATCTATTCGAGTGAATCGGTTCTTGAAAAAAGAAAAAAAATGTAGGACGGGACTTTGTCAATCGAGAACTGATTCGATCGTTGGATCTTTGTGCTTTGCTAGTGAGTGACAGGTCGTCCCGCTCATATGGCAGTAAACACATCATCAGAGATGACAAGAGATGTCGCTGTAAGTGGGAGGGGAAGTTATGTTCATTAAAGACTATGAGGGCACATGAATTTAAAAAAAAAAAAATAAGTGCAGTTATTGCACAGATAAATCACTAATAATAAAATCGACATTATTTTATAGAAAAATAAAATGGTCAGTTTGGGCTCCATTGCTACATATATATACACACACTGTTATGGTATTAATATCCTGGTTTAGAATGAGCTTTCAGTCCCACTATATAGTCTTTAACTACCATGTACTTACATTTAAATGAATCATTTGATACAATGCACTTTTTGTGAACATGTTTTTACATTGTACTTATATTTAAAAATGACCTGCCTGTAATTACATCTATAATTACACTGTTGACCCATCCCTTGCATCTTAAACAACCCTTAAACCTATCCATACCACCAAAGCTGCTGCTAACCTTACCTGAATCCCACCATTGGACATTGTACCTATGATTTTTTTATGTAAGTAGATAGTAAAGTGTGTCTGCTTGATTTGAAATGACATGGTGACATATTGAGATAAACGTAGGCCTTTGAAAAACTCCTGATATACCGCTTTACCTGATTTTCAGTAAGTCTGTCTGTTTTTCCACACTCTAGAAGAAGTGCCAGACAAAACCCTTCCAGGAAAACAAACTTGACTGCTGTTTCGCCTTTACGGTTATTCATCTGTTAGTTGTTATTTAAGCAGGTCAACACATTGGCCAGCAATATGACAAAGCAGTTATTGTCAAATGATAAAAACAGATCTTGTAGTCATCAGCCAGTAAGATAAGTGGTTGGTCTTATTTCGGGGTTCGGTATCAGTTTTCACCAAAGAGCCATTTTTCATTGATGCATTTTTTTTCAAGAACTAATGTTTTATTGTTACTATTATTATTATTTTACTAAACACGTTTTTTAAATGACATTTTAATACTACCTTTATTTAAGTCCATAGACAAAAATGCATCAAACATCAGATAACTTCTTTATGAATTGTGCAGGGCTTTTACTATGAGGTTAAGTTTCCACTTGAACAGCATAAAACCTTAAGCGTTCTCTCTCTCTTTCTTTCTCTCTCTCTCTCTCTCTCTCTCTCTCTCTTTTTGTGTTTGTCTCACTTTGAACTTTTCAATGCTCCTCTGATTTTTTTTCTTTTTGCCAACTTCACAAAGTAGCTAGATCGCTGCTTGTTTCTGAGCGCCAGAAGTTGCCAGGCTATGTTCACGCAGCAATAGAATATGAGTCCTGCTGTACTTGGTTGCATTCACACACACATTTCAGTTATTTACAGTAGTGAGAACTGCATCCTATCACCAAACTCACACCTGTAAATTTTCAGGACTTATTTTCTGCAAATCCCTGCTGTGTGAACTGGGCTGGACAACAGTGGGAAAGAACTGCTCTGACCTGCATACAAGCATATCTTGTGTGTGCAGCTTGCTTTAATTTTCGTTTTGGTATCTTACGGAGGTGGAGATATAAGCTGTTTCTGTCATCTAAAGGTTTCAGATTCAGTCTCTATCTTCCGAAGAAGTCTGCAACGTGACTCAAATGTCCATTGACATAAACAAATGTTTGGCTCTCCACTCTGATATGAAAGCTGCTGAGCTGTCTGTTAGATTTGACAAGCCCCGCGCTTTTGGTAAAAGAGCCAAGTTCATCCAGCAGATGGGGCTGTGGGTTGGCTATGGACTTGGTGCATGTGGATGTCACTTGTTAGAACTGGTTCAAAAGGAGTTCACTTTTAGTTAATAGTCCACTCATTTATGGATTTACTGAACTTTTGAGATCGTTTACTTGCAGCCACCTATTTCCATTATTCATCCTGAATCAAAACATAGACTGAGCTCAGATAAGCAAGGATAAATGTGTTTAATATATCTCTTTTCAAAGCAAATCCTGTACTTTATATATCTGATGTAGAAAAAAGGATTACATCCATATACTTTTATTGACATACGTTCTGTCAATGACTTTGGATAACATTTATTAAGCCTAACACCAGCTGAAGAGGCCTAGACAGGAGTTCAGTGCAGTTCGTAGAAGCTGAACATTTTAGCACTCAAATGGGACTTTCAGTTTTAGCGTGTCTGTGAAAAGCTCAACCGACGGTCATGAAGCAAGACTGAGTTGAAAGATAATTCACTCCAACTTGCGTTTTTTTTTTTTTTTGTAATTATGTCATTATTTAATATGCACTCTCTGTTCCTGGAGACAGCATTTCTTTTCTCATATGAATCAGTGTAGCAGGTGTGTCCGTATAAACGTTAGGACGGTCCTCGTTTCTTTAGGCTGAGTGGGAGGTAAGAAATGAGAGACTGAGAGGAAAGGGGCTTTTTTTCTCAAGTTTCTCATCCTTTCACCAAATAACTGGAACAATAAGTCAAATTAGGCCACTTGTTTTCTCACCGTCCAAAGAAAGGCTACAAACGTCATAACCAGCAAGCGCTTGGACAGGATAAAAGAATAGCTTGAATTTACTGGAATATGGTTTAGAGGCATGGATTAAACACAAGCTGCTCCCTTACCCTGTAAAGCCTTAACAAGTCCATGAGAGGTCAGGGTGGAGTGTCACTCTTCAATTTTACAACCTTTTAGCTCCTTCTTTTCTACTCTCTAACTGTCTCCATCCTTGTTTAGATTCCTTTAAGATTGTAGTCTGAAATGTTTTTAATGGCATGATTAAGCAGCACTTTGGCTCTAACTGTGTAATAGTGCACTGTAGGCCGCTGCCGCTCGTGATGTGATTACTGTAGTATATGCCAATATTTTTTGCACCTGTTTTTCAGAGTGATTAAAGGTCAGATTTGTTTCGAAGGTGTTGATAGCAGCTGGTCTTTGGTGGGATTCTGAATTTATTTATTGCCAGATCAAGTCGAGTAAATGACAGGGCCACAGATTTTAGTGTTTATGTATAATTACCCCTGCGGTTCTCATCTGCTAAAGGACAGTTTGTCCCCGTAATGTTCTTTGGCTGCAAATTTAGTGTTTTGCATTCGATCTAGACAGCAGCTAACTGTGCAAAGAGTCTAAAATGTTTAAATACCCTTTCAGTGCTGAGCAAAGAAAATGATTTATTATTATTATTATTATTATAGATAACTGTGTGTGTTCACTGTGGGGATGTTGTTGTTGAAGATGAACATGTTTTAGAATGTTCTGCTGGTTTTTGTACCGACTGTTCGTCCTTGCTCATCAGACCTTGGTACAGTACATCCATACATAATCATTCAGTGGGAATATGCTAACTAGACCCTTATAGATTTGAATAGATTTGAATGTACCGGAGATCTGGAAAACACATAAAATACCCACATTCGCTTATAAAACTTTACAGTTAGATTGTGGAACTTCTCACATAATCTATGTATATTTTTTTTTATACACATATTATCTGAATAGGAAGTCCATCTATCCATCTGATATCAATGAGTATTTCAGTAAATGCTCTTATGTTTATATTTTGTCTTTTTTATAATCCTAATACACACACATTTTTTTTTTTTAATAAAAGCCAGCAATATTTGCAGTAGAGTAGTAGAGATGCTAGTAGTAGTGATGCTGTCTCATTCACATTCTTACAAAAGACTTTTTTTTTTTTCTTCTTTGAATCACTTTTAACTTTCATGTCCTTGTTAGCCATTATAGTTGGGGTCAGTGACGTTACCCCCTTAAACAATGGTCCCGGCCAATGCTTTACACCAGTAAGTGAAAACCCAGCAGCCTCTGAAGAGGCGTGTTGCCCTGGCGACTCTTATAATCAAGTTTTTTGGAGAATAAGTGGATTGTGATGAGGAAATTACATGGAGCTGGCGGACAGTGAGTACAGGTCAGCACAATGCTCTCACTATGAGACTGCATTTGAAGCTCACTTTGAGTCTGTTTTAAAAACTTTTTGCTGATGCATATAAATGGTTGTATTATCCAATAGCATTACAATGCATAGAACATGCTGTATATTTATTTCAAACCCTATATAACAAGTTAATTCTTGACCTGCATATTTGAAAGTTGGCTTTTCTCAGCAGTTTGCCTACTTTGCCATTTAACCCTGAGACCAATTTGTTATCCCAGTATTAACATGACTTTCAACTTAGATGGTTTCTTTTACTTCTTGGTAGGATTTTTTTCTTTCTTCTTTCCACTCATTTTAGAGATCAAGGCTTACACATTGTTACTGAATATAAACTGTCACATAGTTAATACAACTTTAACCTTTTTAATATGTGGAAAAAATATCTTGGTAACTGACTTTTAGCCGTGTGACTTCAGTGTGAATAGTCAAGTAGGAAATTAGTTTTTATGTCATAATTTGTTATAATTAGCTGTTTGGCTTACTTTAGGTCTGAAATGTTTTGACAATTGCATTGAACAGTGTCAATAAAAATTCAAATGTTCATAAGGTACTCAATTTTCTGTACTTTAAATTATACATTAAACAAAACTTTCAGTTTGGGAGAGTTGCCTTTTTTGACCAGTGTGTGATTATTGGCCCAAATTTAAAAAAAGGTCATGTGAACACCCGCATAATCCTCGTTGATGTTCGGATAGTTTTCTCCAATGAAAAAGTGACAGGACAGATGGCTTGTGTCTCCTGTCTCTAATGTTGAAGCATGTTGGGGCTTTTCCGCTATTAATGGGGCTATTTCCTGGCTGACATTCATCTCGAGTTAAACTTTCCTGCAATACTTCATTAAGTGGGATGAAATGAGATCATTTGTAAGTTTCTATTGCAGAAATTATTATAAATGTTTAAAAATCTGTAATTTAAGTTCTGAAAGTGCTAACAGGCTGCAAAAAAACAGAAAACGCAACAGCAGCCTATTATAGCATATCCCTAATACTGCACTGAACTTCAATATCCATGTCTTGCTGATGCATTTGTTTGTTGTTTTATTTGTTCTTTGTTCTTGATTAGCATAATCCGTGATATTAAGACTTGATGCTCAAATGTTATTAAATTCCTCAGTGGTCACATTTTTTAAATTAAAAGCTGATTAAGTTTACAGGGGTGAAATATTGACGGCTCAGCAGGGAAAGTCTAAGGCACAGTTACAAGTAATGGACAAATAGTACTTTGACACTGTAGTGTCATGTCACTTGCATTAAGGACGATGGTAATAGTTAATAGCATCTCTAAGCTTCATGTGACTCAAGACTCAACATGACTATAAAGACAACATACCAGCACAGTGTACTTTGATGTTGTGGATGTTTTGCTTGCTCAGTGCATCATTAGCTATGTTTACGCTAACTATTTCACCCAAGTCTAATTTTCTGCTCATATATTTCATATTTATATGAAGAGGATCTTCACATGACCTTTTTAAATGGGACAGACATATCAGACATTGGTCAATATTGTCAAACATGATCAAATTGGGGATGTGCGCCATGACTCATTTTTAAACAGAAATTTTGTAACCGCCTAGTCTAAGAAACCCCCAGAAGGCAGTCAAAAAGCAGTCTATGTAAGCAATCCACTACTTAATCTTTGAGTCAAACAGTTAAATCCCATATTGAATGCTGAAAAAAAATACATTTCATTTTATAACAGAAGTTTGGTCCTAAAAGTGTAAACATTTTACATCTACTGCAGCTGTTCAAAGAAAGTATCATTATTAACATCAATATTTTAAACAAATATATTTTGATGCCTTTCCGTATACTACTTCGTATAGTGCAGTTCGTAGTGTTATTTATAAACTCTGTATAATGAGAAATTTAATAAGAGGGTTTCATTCATGAACGGTAAAGAAGACCACATCATTTTTACAGACTTGGCAGAGACTCTATGTATTCGTACATTCTTTTTAATAAGGTGAAGACTTTTTTTCATTTTGTTTTGAACTAAGTGCTTCTATGTAATTTTTCACACATTACCACACCCAAACACGCTTTCACACTAACACACATAGCACATGGTTTTTGTTGCAATTCTGAGAAGAAGAATGACTAAATGTTATTTCAAACACCTGTCACAATCTTACTTTCCCATCAATAACAGATAATAAGATAGTGACAGCTTATAATATAAAAGTAATTATGTAGCTGACTGACCTTTCTGTCCATGACATTGCTGAGGTGTTCTAACACACTATATGATACAGTTAAAGTTATTATTAAATACAGAGAGTTCTGTATATACATGTAGTATCAGTATGAAGTTTTATTTACATTTTTTTGCACGCTCGGATAATCGTATGTTGCTCTGTTGTGAAGTAAAGTTTGGAAAGATGACAGGATGTGCACCTTTCCTCATACCTACGCCCTCTTTTGCACGTACAGTAACACTCTGTACTTTTTGCCTCTACATACAGGCTTATGACGTGTTTCACAATCACGGACCTGGAAATCATCTAGTAAATTCTTTGCAAATGACTTTAGGTTATTTTTTTTTCTCCTCTGGATGGTTTGATGAATTCTTTCATAAGAAGCCCTTATCTCAATGTTTAGCACAGGTCTTTGATAAGTACCCTGCACTTATGTTTAATCACTGTACGTTATTTGCATGATAAACACAGACATAGCACAGCTTAAAGAAGCTGGACCGTTTTATGGACTCTCAGAAAAACAGCGTGTTGTATTTGCACAGCTGATGTTTTATGTTTTATGTAAATCCCATTGTGTAAATACAGGAGCTGCTTCTATGAAGAAGTGGTGACTGCCTGGTCTGGGGAATTATGGGATGCAGCAAGGTGTTTAATTTAATGTGGTAATGAGGTCTGACCCTCATTATGGCATGTTATGAAATTTGAACTTCACATTTCAACCTTTGTGACGTAGGTGCAGTAATTACTTTGGTTTTCTTAGAAGGCTGCAATATCTGACATAAAACATTAAGGCACACAATGTACCTTTAAGATAATTTTCAAATTAGATACATCTTTCAAACAGTTCCTAATTAACCAGCAAAAAATCTTTTTAATTCATTGACTACAAGCAGGGCACACATGTTGAATTTTTTTTTTTTTAACCCCTGCTCTGATGAGATATTAAAACACTTATTTATACTCTTTTGTCAGTTTGCCTTTTCTGCAAGGAAAGAACAAGAGAAGACTTGCAGTTACATGTGCAGTATGAAACTTGTCGACAAATATCTTGTTACCTTACACAGGGAATGTTGCTCGGTCTGCCACAATTTTTGTGAGGGTCTATGTGTTTATGCACATTTTTTCAAAATTAAATTTCTTCGTTTTTTGTGCATTATATGCTTTGCATTTTGAACAAGAAAGCTTGTATGTTTAAGCCTGGAATCATGTTTTGTCTTTCCTTTATAGTCAAGGTTGACCATTTTGGGCAAAGTTAAAAGTATTGCATTACATTATTGCCTATTATTCCCTAAGCTAAATGTGTTACTTAGTTACTTTTAATGAAAAGCCCTTTTACACCAAAAAATGAAATAAATAAGCCTCCGGTAGTAGAGGGCGCAGCTCAAACAAACCTTTCCACTGTGCTGCCATTTTGAATTGACAACAAATAAAAAAATGAAAAGACTGTAACAATCTTATTAACAGAACGGCTGAATTGTTTCATCGAAGATCAGCGGCATTGGTCAATAAAGGGAGATTAAATACTTAAAGTATATTTGTGTTGTATTTATAGAGGAGAGGTGTCAGCCAATAAATGACTTGCATTACTTATTTGAAAAAGTAATTGAGATGTTTTGTTGCAAATTTAATATAGTAACTGTATTACATGACGTGTTCCTTTACTCTTTTCTTTAAAAAAAAAAAAAAATAGAAGATCTTATTAGACAACTATTACCCCAAACACTGAAGAATTATTTTCCAAGGGTTTATAAGCCACTCAAAATGTGTGCTTTGTTTGGCCATTACTATTTCTGTTCTGTTTACTAAAATGGACTCTCTTTCTCACTCTAATTACTAAAATTGACTTTTTCTAATACTTGCCAGTTACCAGACTAAAGATGTGTAAGATGTATTTGCGTCATATCGTACAAGTTGCAATTTGCTTTTCATTCAGCCAAACAAATATGTGTTGTGCTTATGGTATGAATTAAACAATTTACTGGTAATTTCTTTTTCTTTTCATATTTGCATTTGGTCTTGTATAATAATTTCAGTTCCATTTATTATATAAATCCACCTTGGTAAAACAGATTTTGCATGCTAGAGGTTTAGGCTTTGATGACATTTTGATTGCAAGTGTTAAAATAATGAAAATTAGAAATTAGATTTATCAAGATACAGGTCAGCAGTGTAGAGGTGTTTGTGTTCTTGTATGTGTATTTGAAAAGATCAAAAGCACATATGCAGTTATGTGTTTTTGATATTTTAAATGATAATTGACAGGAGTATTTCCTTTATATGTGTTTTCTGTAGGAACTGGGAGGCATTGAAGAGGTGGGATGACGCTCTTCAGCTTACACCAGACGATGCCGTTCTGTATGAGATGAAGTCACAGGTAAAAATGGAAAACTGTTTTGTTTATACACACTATAAAATTGATGGTAAGTGTGCAATAGTGGAATATACAGCAGATGTAGAGACGTTTTGCTGATAGACGCCTCGCTTCTCTCTTTTTCTCTGACTGTTATTTTCATTTCCTCCTCCCCAAGTTTCACTCACCAAACACACTCCCTATCTGTGGCTTTATAACAGAACATTTTGACATCTTGTTTTTTCCCCCCATATTCTCCATTTTCTTCTCTCATAGTTATGTGCTTGTACCGCACAAACAAACTGTATCTTACAGAAAGAACACTATGGACATACTGTACATCTCCTTCACTCTGGATGGATTGAGAACTCTGCAGGTTTAGACACTGGTCATGATAAAACAGCCCACCTCAGCATAAATAAATGGTGCCAGTTAGCAGATGCTTTCTCATGTCTTAATGTAGGGAAAGACCCACTGGGTTTAAGAGTCTTGCTCAAGAGCACAATGGTTCTCGAAAAAGGTTAGTATAGTATATCATTAACTTACCAGTTCATGAGTCACATTTATTTGGGATTGGACCAGGGATACTAGATATGTAGCCATCTGTCCACCACCTCTGTATTTGTGAAGAAATGTGCTGAAATGTTTTTTTGTTTTTTTTTTAATATATATTTTAAATAAATTTGTAAGCAAAAACCTTTTAAGATTGTAAGAAATGAAGCGAAAAAAAATAAAGTGTAAATAAAATTTCTAAATGTATGATTGCGGTTGAAAGTGGCAGTTGCGTAATATAAATATATGATTTATATTATTGTTATTCACTGAATGTTGATAATGTCATGAATATTCTTTGTTTGCTTCAGCTGTTAGTAGTCTGTTTCTGAAGAAAAGTTCAATAGATCTTATAGATTACATTAATATGTTAGCAATTTGTAATAAATAGTAAACCTGTTTTACGACGATGAGTGACAGCATTAAGACCGTATAATGTGCTGGGAAAAGAAAAAAAGCAGTTTGACGACCTTCCAGGCGGGTTCTCCTTCAGCGTTAACAAGCTAGAGCAATGTCTTTATCCAGTGACTCTGTTGACAAGCGCCTGCTTTTGCACAAATCAAAAGCATATGTACCATATGCAAAACAAAAATCACTGTTAAATGTCACAGAATAAATGGTATTAGTAAGATGGCAGAGTTAGCAAATCGGTGACTCAATGATTTCCAGTTATGATAAGCTAAGGATGCCTATTAGTTTCACTAAGCAAATCGTCCATTTATCTCCTCCTCCATTTTTTACTTCCTTCACTCATCTTACCTTTAATATCCTGTCTTCATACTCTCTCCTGTCCATTATCTACTCCCATGATCTCATCTCAGCTTTAGCTCCTACAGTCAAGATGAGAGTTTGCTGACAGGATGTTACAGGATGTTGGATCTGGCACAAAGAGAGAATTATTCTGCTGATCATTTTCTTCCCTTTGACAACTGAATAGAATTTAATTTTGCACTAAACAAAGGGTATTGATAGATTTTAATTTTAGTTTCTCTGCTTGACTCATTGTCTATCAGAATAATTGTCAAAAGTATGTTTTGTTATTTTCAAGTCATTTTAAGCAATGAGAAAATTCTGTGACAAATGAGTCCAATTTAGACTAGAATTTCATAATTTTGTGTATTTGCAATTTAAGCACTAAGAATTGTCTTGGATTGCATAATTGATCATAATCCATAGTCTGTACAAAATTTTCTGAATGGTGCTAAATATAAATGATTGTGTACTTGCTTAGTCTCTGTCTTTTTCTCTCTTTCTCTCTTTCTTTCTCTCTCTCTCTCTCTGTCTCTCACTCACTCACTCACTCACTCACACAGGTTTGTTTTGCTATCTAAACGAGAATATTCTATAGGCGTAATGGTTTTTATAGTGTACAAACTGTATCTTCTCTCCCCCTACACTACCTCAGCCCCTAAACCTACCCATCATAGAAAACATTCTGCATTTTAAATTTTTTTTTTACATTGTTTAGTATGTTTTTAAAGCTATTTGAATGAAATATGAGGACTCATGAAATGTCCTCATATTTCAGGTTTAAGTTGTAATACCAGTGTCATACCAATGTCATTATACACATTTGTGTCCTCATAAATCACAAAAAACGAGCGCACACCCCCCCACACACACACACACACACACTCACATATGTGCTATAGAAATACATACACGCATGTTCAGTGGCTCAGCTGCTCTCTGAGGTGAGTACACATACACAAACATTCATGTTTGCTCAATAATCACTAACATTAGACAGATTACTTCTAGCAGCAATCAGTGCATCCAGTCCAATCTCTCCCTCTATTGTTGCTCACTTTTTAAACTCCCCTTTCATCGCTCTTCATCTTATCTTTGGCGTAAGTGCCTTGTCTTTGATGTAACCCTGTCTTTTGCAGTGTTGTTTTTCATGGCACGGATGAGTGTGTGTGAAATGACAGGTTGGACTCTGTGCACCTTTCAACTGATTGATTTCCTAATTAAATTTCCCATCAAAGCAATAAAAGGTGCATGTTCCCAACGTGCTCTCATTCAGAGGTCTAACGTAGTCTCGTTATGTGAGTGTGAACTCTTGAAACGGGATAAAGCCTAAATCAAATAGTCTATGCAAAACTATGAATGTAACACAGTGGTAGAACAGGTTTTACAATACAAATGGTTCTCTGTCGTAGTTTTACAAAAAATAGTTCAAGCGTATAAACACGTTCCTTTCCATGACCATTCTAGAGAAGATTTTCCAAAGAGGAAATCAATAGAAAATGTCATAATAAGCTACAGTTTATTATATGTAATAATAAATAATATTACTAAATAATTTAACTTTGTATACCAAAGCCTTGAATTGACCTACAGGTCAAACATCTATGGTTGAACGACAGCATTAGTAATAATTACCAGAAGAAAACTCTTGACCATTTTTTCCCCAAATTGCTATCGATCATAAGTTACACATCACTGTGAATGAATGTTGACGTTACATTTTTTTTATTTGTTTGCCACTATTTGTTTTGCTTTTCCTGTTTTGATTTACAGCTTCTGCCCTAAAAGCTTCCTGTCAATATGAAATTGTCCAGTCAGTCCATTTTATTCTGAGCAAAATCACTTGAATGTAGATCATGTCAAAATGACTTCCGAACTCCTAAGTGGGAATTTCCCTGAAGAGCTTGAGTGCAGCATCGGTGGCCAGGGATTTATTTCAATGCTGGTCGCATGGATGTCCTTATTTTCGCTTTCTTGTAAACCAAAGTATTGACCTTTTCCTGGCTGATCACATGAATCACCTGAAAGAGTGAGAAGAGTGATGACTGTGCGTGTCGCTCATTAGTAATCTGATCACATTGGAGCAGCTGGTTGGCTGTGGTCTTGTCCCGATCGATCTACAAGCAATGTTTGACATCAAGTTGAATTTGCATAAACTTTATTTTTAATTTCCCCTCTCGATTTGTCCTCTCTTCTCTCCCACCATGTCCCCTGCATCTGCTTATTACACACCTGTTTAATGGAGACGCTAACCTTAATATGTGAATCCAACGTTTTTCAGCTTCCCTTCAAATTCAGAACAAAACCTGTTGGAAGTTTACAGCCCAGATTTGTTCTTCAACTGCTGTTACCCTGGCAACACCTTGCATTGTATAAACCTAGTATTTACTCTGATTATTGGTCTGACCTGATTTAAAGGCTTTAAGTAAATAAAACTCCGTAATGGAAGCATCTGTGATGCAAGAACATCCCTGTGTTGCCACGTAGTGCAGTGTTTGCTAACTCGTTGTCATTTATATCGTCTCTCTCTTATGACCCAAGTGGATGTTTTGCAACCTGATAACACTTTACTGATGTTTAAAATAAAATGTTAAATTACCTCAGTTTGGTAACCGATATAACTGAGTAGATATGAATCGAGCTGCTTAGTCTTACTCTTGACGTTAATTTGTAGGCCACACTACAAATGTAAGTCTAATCTGGTTATCTCAATATTCAATACTATCTTCAATAGCTCTTGTAATTTGCATAAATCATATTTTGTCAAGGCTGGAAGTGGAATACACTACTGGTCAGACAGTCATGGTGTTTTTTTTTTTCTTCTTCTTCAGACTAACATGTTTAATATTTTGAGTCAATTTTAGAACACATTGTTTATTCATTTGTCATGCACCTCCTAGCAGCTAGTGTTTCTTCTAGAGTTTATGGGTTCAGAGCTATTGGAAATTCTGGTAGTGTTTGGTTTATGGTGCCCAGTTTTTTTTTTCTATAACCATTTACAAAATTGGCAACTGTATGAGTCCTAGTGTTTTAAAATCTGTTCAGAATATAAAAATTTGTGCTAAGAATATTTCAAGTAGTTAGTCTGTCAACTTGTTATTTTTTTAATGTGTAATCCTTAGGTGTTGATCACCCTTCAAGAGGTGTTCCTGGCTGTGCAGTCTGCAGAGATGGCCACCAAACTCCGTCCCCTCTGGTGGGAGGCGTGGCAAACTCTGGGCCGCGCCCAACTAAGTCTTGGCGAAGTGGAGCTAGTAAGTAGATTTTTCATAATGAGCTACTTCATAGTCAGTTATTTAGTCAGTCCTGTTTAAGCTATAAGAATACAGTTAAATCTGCCCCAACAGGTCTTAATGTTTATAGAACCTCTTTTCATCGAACAGATGTAACAACCTTGTTTCTATAGTAGCACACAGAGCATAATAAATATGTTACGTAAACATATTGATTCCAAATTTGTAATCATTGACTTTGTAAAAATTACTGTGCAAAATAAACTTAGTTAGAAAAGGAACATAAGCATCACTATTTTACTATGTACTGCCCGAGCCCCGGAGATAGTAGGTTAAATCTTGCGCACAATTTACTAATTTGTTCCCTCGATTTAGTAAATCGTGCACACGATTGAATTTTTTTTCTTGCATGTCATATGCGGGGCTCCATAATATACATTGTACACAACACACATTTAATTATTATGGGTTTAAAAGTTGTTATAGTAATAATGGCTTTCAATTATACTGCAATGTTGAATGTCTATAATTACTCATTTAAAAAAAAAAATATACCATTTAATCAGTAGCCCTATCTATATGAACGGCCGACCTTGGGAGTCCATTTATTAGGTGGTGAAATGTTTCCACATGAGAAGTTTATTCAGCACACTGAAGCATATCTTCCCTTGTAAACAGAACAACCTCTATTCTACCAGTCCTGTTATGGTATTAGTGTCTTTGCCGCACGTCCTGACGCGTTCCAGGGTTAACATATTTTGTTGATCCTGGAACAACATTCCTGTCTGAAAATTTAATCCAAACTATATCCCTACTCCTAAACCTAACCCTACCCATAAGTTATCCATAAAATCAGTGGGAAATGATAGGTGAATAATACTGATGTAGCAGCTAACCCTGGTTGTAAGCCTAAACTTGACATAAACTGTAAACTTGTCCCTCAGGTCTGATTGGAATTCTTTTCCAGGATCAACAAAGAACTTGTTGCACTTGGTAAAATCAGGATGTGCATCTTTGTCAGTCAGTATGAGGTGTATGAGTCCTTCTGCCACATATCCATCACTAAGATCAAGTGTCATTGTGATGAAGTGTGTAGTTCAGTACATCCAAGCCCAGGAGCATGGAAGATTACTTGAAGAGAAACACAGCCACACCTTACGTGCCCCGACCTGTGTGTGATTGTGTGCATTAGACGCACATGCTTAATGAAAGAACCTCGCAGATCCAGCAGGTCTTTGGCTAGTAACTACTTACTGTGTGTGTGTGTGTGTGTGTGTGTGTGTGTGTGCGCGTTTGTATATTGTAATCTAAACACTCATCGCACACACTGAGTTTGACATGTTGGCTAGAGTTTGAATAAATGCTTTACTATTTTGGGCTGAGCATGCCATGTCAAGTCATTTACCAAAGAGAAAAATAACCTGAGGATGGAGGAGGACTCAAGTCAAATTTTAGGACTAATATTTATGTTCTGTGATTTTTAAGAAGGCTTTAATTTTTTTGCAGGATCATGGAACAGATTGTTTAATGGCTGCTGCTATGATAATTGACTCTTCGTTAATCCCAGCCTAAAACCTTACTGACAAATTATTAGATAAAAGGTTTTGCTTTTATTTTTTTTCTTATGCTCATCTGCCCTGTGCATTTGGACAGCTTTAAGTGGAATTTTCCAAAACTATGGAAAACTTTGTTGCCAGGGCACAACATACTCAAAGGAAAGATGCATGTTTTTTCCCCCACAAATCTTTAATGCACAGCACTTACTTTTCAAGTTTTTCTCGAACTGTGTGAGTCCTCATTCTCAAATGAACATGTATAACATCAGTAAGAGCACTTACATTTGCTTTGCATGATTTATGATTATTAATATTTATAACGCTCACACTATCAAGGTGTGCTGCTCACTTTGAAATGAGGCCTGTCTTTATTCAGTTCACTGTGATTAGCATTTACCTTGATTCTGATTAATATTATCCGCCCTTTTTAATCATGTTATTGCATAATAGAAAGAGAAAAACAGCTTAAATAACTGTTTTACAATGTACAAATCATTCCAGCCAACATAAGATTAATATCCAATCAGTTTTACCACATTATGAGCACAATTTAGTGTAAATCATGCTGTTCCTGGAAATCTGCAGTTCCATTCCAATGGAAAGTTATGTAAAGTTGGTTTGAGCGAGAAATTAAGAGGCTGGAAATGAAGTGTCAGCTGGTTTTTATTTCTTTCCCGTGACAACAATATATTTTCATAAATTCTTGCACAAAAAGTGTAGCAAAGTTTTTCTTAGAGATTACTGTTATTTTATCTTCTGGACATTCAATTACCAGAGGGATCTAAGCTGTTTTATTTGTGATGTACATCGACGGAAACAAATTATTGGAAGAAAATGTACTTGGTTCTATCCATAGATTCTTGATTGGATGGAGAGGCAGATTGTGGTCAGTTTTGAAGGGGCGGGGTTTATGAGATCTAAATGATTGGAGAAGACCAATGTACATCACCAGAGAGAAGAGTGTTGTTTTTCCGGAAGATTGACATTTTTTTATTAAAAATGATGAAGTAAAATAAATAAAAAATGAAACATGCATGGGTAAATCATTCGTGATAATATAAGTAAAATCCCTTTAGAAAATGGCTAGGATGAAAACTTCTGTTTATGACACACACACACACAACATCTTGATTCAGCACTATTTAGTTTGATGTGTAACTCCTAATGGTGGAGCAAAATTGAATGATTCAGTACAATGACTTCATCGCAACTGTTGAAATCATCTCTGTTAAATCAATCAGGACCCTGGAGGAGAAAAGGTCTCCAAAAGCCATCAGATGGCTTTATTTCTCATTAAAGGTTTTCTTTTTGACAAGAGCTTGGATTCTTAGCTCCGGCTGACACTGGCTCTGATATTCTTTTTCTTTCAGGCTGATACGTGATCTAGTGTTTCTGTTGAAAGAGTCGATCGTTCCTTTGTAGATTGTTGAGTCAATAGGGCAATTATGAAGGTAAAACGCCCCACTAAATCCTATTTATGAATTCATTATTTGCCCAGAGGATGAAAAGAGAGTAAATGTCGTTCTTTCTCTCTCTTTCATCCCCTCATCCCCTGGGTAACATGAACAGGGTGACTGATTCACAGCAGGAACTAGGCTTTAGACCTCATGCAGAAGTAAATGAACATGTGTTATTGCAGTTGGATTGAAAGATCTCTTCAGCGCTCAACCAGCTGTAATGTTGTTTGCACATAAAAAGCCATCTTCATAAACCAAATATTTAGTTTTTGACAGTTATTTTAACATTGTGGATGCTGGATATTGAGAGTGGAATACATCTGCGACACTTCTCCCTCCATATCTGACGCATGCAGTAGTTCAGTGTGTGTAATGAAGAATGTGATGATGTTGCTCTCGTAATAATGTGGTTTGCAGCTGCTGGTCTTTATATGCAAGCATGGATGATTTGTTAAAGCTTATTATCAGTCCTTACTTAGTTTTACTGAGCTGAAACCACATGCCTGTTTCTTTTTAACTGTTATTTTTTGAAGAAATGGGAAATGACTTTTTGTGTAAGTGGAGTTGTTTTAGTATTTTCATTACTTCCAGAAGGCTGCAGAGGTTTATTTTATTTTGAGAACTAGTGAGGAGTTGTGAATGCTTCGGTTTGAATGTGGAATAAACATCTGTTCATGTTCATTTTGGTGTGTAAGCTTTGTGCTGTTGAAGTGCAGTGCAGTACAGAGCCTGTGCATGATATTTTAGCAGAGTTGGCATTCTGTGTGTCCCTGCTTTTGGTCATATCAAACATTTGAATTGAAATAAAAACGTGAAATAGTTCATAACTTTTTTTCTTATGTTTTTTTTGTGCTATGTGTGATTCCCACATTTATTTCCCACATCTACTACAATTTAAAGTTTAAAATTTGGGAATCCAAAGTTTATTATGTTGAAAAATGTAGTGTTTAATAATACCTTTTTGGTATATACGTACTATATCACTCATATCTGTATCATTCACACTACTGTTGAAAGATTTGGGTTAAGAATTTTTATGCATTAAATTAATCAAAAGTGACAGTAAAGACACATTTATAATGTCACAAAAAAATGTATTTCAAAATAATTTTATAAAATAATTTTTTTTTTTTACTTTCCATTCACCATATCATGGTTTTCACAAAAATATTAAGCATCATTAATGTTGAGTGTGACATTTTTTCAACACGTTGAAATGTTTCTTGAGTACCAAATCAACATATTCGAATGATTTCTGAAGGATCATGTGACTGAAGACTGGAGTAATGATGCTGAAAAGTGCATTTTAAAATATATTAAAATAGAAAAGTTCTATTAATTTGTAATAAAAATTCCACAATATTACTGTTTTATCAAATAAATGCAACCTTGGTAAGCATAAGAGACTTCGAAAACATTAAAAACATTTTACCGACCCCACACTTTTGGGGTCGTTGGTACTGTATATCTATATCTGTGCCCTGTGTATATCTATTTTGTTCCCTGTGTGTGTTCCAGGCTGTACGGTCCTTCCAAGTGGCGGTGCACCTGCATCCATCTGAGCGGCCTCTCTGGGAGGAAGACCTAGGCTGGGCCTTACAGCTCCGGGAGAAGCAACAAGCTGTCCGTGAAAGAGCGTCACAGGAAGATGAAGCCCGAAGACTCCTTGTGGAAGCTCCAGAGCTAAAGACCGATTATGATTTTGAAAGTGATGAAGTGATTGAGGCTTGCACAGCCATGGCTGATAGACAGAAAAAATATGAGGACTTAAAGAAAATGGCGGTAGTTGTGGATACATGCGGAGTGGCCAAACAGGTGGTTGTTGAGGATGACAACAAAGCCACTTCATCCTCACAGAGTGTTTTAGTCAAGGCACGGGGACTCTGAGGGAAATGGAGGCTGTTTTTGTGTCTCCTCATCTCTGTATATTGTTTAGATTATTATGTATGTACTGTTGATTTGATTAATGATGGTTTTGATTGGTTTCCTCGTAGTGTTTAACACAGTTACTGTCCCCAGTGAATTTGTAAAGTGAGCACAGAATCTGAAATGCCTCTGGATCATTTTCCCTCAAACAAGAGCATAAATTCCTTCCTTTTACTGAAGCATTCTGTGGTTATTTGATTGCCTTTAAGTTCTCAAAATAGCAGAGCAATCCCTTTTTAATGTAGACACTTGATTAGGAATGCCATTCCTAGTTGCCTTTGTTTCAGTCGTGTTTTGTGAGCCCTCTCTGGAGACCAGAGTTCTGTTATAGCATGTGTATCTCATGTGTCTGGACTGAGTGCATGGGAAGAGCACACATTTCTCCATTACCTATTTAAAGACTATTGGTGTTTAGTTAGCGCTACTTAGAAATTAAGTAGCAGTTATGTAGTCATTGGTTAAACTCTGAGCTAATGGTCATGCCATAGAGGAGGGGCCGATTTGATCCGTTGACTGTTTGTCATCCTGGAGAGATAGTAGAAAACAACCCCTTAGTTAAAGGGTTAGTTCACCCAAAAATGAAAATTAATTACTCACCCTCATGTCGTTCCAAACAACTAGGTCAGAATGCCGTTTCAGTGTTGCCTGATGCTGTTCATGTGAGCAACACGACACAGGCGTGTGATGCTGACGCAAGAGCCTGCCAGAGAATGCTGAGTCTGCATTCTTATGTCCTGAAAGCCTGCACTGTCTATGCAATGTAAACCGGAGAATTGACCGGGCAGAAAAGAAATTGTTGAAGTCAAATAAAGTCTTCACTTTACTTTTTTGCACACAAAAAGTATTTTGGTCGCTTCATAACATTTAGGTTGAACCACTGTAATCACGTGGACTATTTTAACAATGTCTTTTCTGGACCTTGAATGTAGTGGTTACATTGGTTATCATCAAAAGTATATTAATTTATGTTCCGAAGATGAACAAAGGTCTGACGGGTTTGGATTGACATGAGGGTGAGTAATTAATGACAGAAATTTCATTTTGGGGTGAACTAAGTGCTGGGTGGTTTGACCAAAAATCTTTTTTTTCCTGGCAATTTCACGGTATATCACATGTTTTTCACTAGATCTTTATTGCTTATTTTACTGAATAGTCAGCTTATACCAAACTTTTATTTTCACAGGGAGTTGTGAAGACCCTGTTTGTATATGATAAAACAAATGTCGATAGTTTTATCACATTCAATGGTGAAATGTTCATGAAGTGACTGTGCAAAAATGTGAGGCGTGAGCGCAACGGTCAAACATGTCCGTCAAGTACAGTACTTCTCAAACCAGTCCTGGGTATTTCCCACCACATTTAGGTCAGTGAAATTAAATAAATACTTTTTTTTTGTTTTTAATTTGAGTCCTGCGTGTTAAAAGTGCAGTGTTATTCACGAGATGCGACAAAAGACAAGTGCAATGGTCAAACACATCAGTCTGGTGCTTGTTTTCATCGAAAAACAGGAAAAGCAAAACTGTGTTCTGTGTGAACAGAACCTAAGTATACCTGACCCCTGACCTTAACCTTCACCCTTCATTAAAAAGCAGTACCTATTACTGAAAACAAATAAAATCTAATGCCTAAAACTCCTTTGATCCCCTAAATCTAATTATGTTCCAAAATAAAACATGGTTTGGTCTGTATTAAGCACCCAACAATTCCACTTCCAATGTAACAAGCCTTACATTTGTATGTTCATAATTGGCTGTTACTGGCACTAACCCCATCATTCATATGCATTCAAATCTGCATTGATACTTTCCAGCTGTGTGCGTGGGCTGCAAACCGAGGGATTTACGTCTCTAATGCTTTTTATTCGGCACCTGTGGGACCTGGCGGAAGCTTCCAGCATCCTTCTGCCTCCTGCTAATCCTCTGCTAATTGTTGCTTCATTCAAATAAATGAGGATACTAACGGTTCGCTAATGATGATTTAGGAGGAGCCTGTAACTGATGAATCCTATGGACTGTGCTGTAGTAGGATTGCCGTGAAAGATTGCTTTTGTCAGTTCTTATTTACATATATATATATATATATATATATAAATATGTGTAAGTTACCAGGACAGGTGGCAGTTTGTACGTCATAGCAAGTGCACAAACGCATGATTCATGCCGAAAATACTTCCAGTGGAGAGCTGAACTGATTTCCCTTCATTATCTAATGGAATTATGGGATGTCTACAGTCAGTGAAGGTCTCCAGATCTGTCCCTCTGCATTGGTCATCGTGTAAGGATCGTGACGATACCCTAGTGATTCATGCTATTTATTTAGTTTCCACAAGGCAAAATGAATGCCAGAGTTTAAAGGATTAGGATCTGGATATGACATGATGTATGAGATGACTTTATAGAACTTTATAGAGGTCTAATATGACTTAACCCAAGCAGTAATTTATTATTTTTAATATATGATGAGCTCTGACCCTTTTAGACAAAGACACAAGGATTGCTGACATGCTGGAAACATTTCATTTGAAAATATATTTTAGGTTATTACGGGTCAGCTGTCTTTTTCCACATACAGATCCAGTGACTTGCAGTACACTGAGAAAGATGACTATGCGCATGTCTGATGAATACTAGTCTTGTTTTTTAGTCTGGACTTGTCGCATCAGTAATTATTTACAATTTGTGAACATGTCCATTATGTTGATTGATTTGCTCTGGACATTATACATTGTTCATCTTTTAAATCTTTTTTTTTTTTTGAATGCAAGAGGGCAAGTTATAAAAAATGCCTCAAAATTTTTTTAATTTGGATAAATTGACATCTTTGTACAGTTTTATTTAAACACGGCTTCAAAAAGTTCTAAAATCTTTCTGATATTTCCCCTTAAATTTTGAGAGCAAGTGGAGAATTTTATTTTTTACTTTATTCAGTAAATAAATAATAAGTATTCAGTAAATACGTTCGACTATTTTAATGCTGTTTTGAAGAGTGCGACAACACATACTGTTTTTTTTGTTTTCAATTTTCTATCTCTCTTGAACTTTAGAGTTTATTTCAGCATAAAATAGCTGGCCATTGCCCATTCTGAATGGTCACATCAAGGGAAATAAGCAAGATAAGGTTTGAAATTTATGTGTTTTAAAAAGTAAAAATGAAATGGTGAACATATACACAGAGTAATGTTGAATTATTTATACACATGCAGCAGATGATGGTGCTAAAGTAGTTTGAATCATGTTTTCTACTGTTTTGGTACATATACAAAATGTGAAATGAAACAAAAACCATATAACTGCTTCAACATGGGTAGAACTATGTCAAACCTGACCTTCTCACAGAGAAGAAATAACTACAGTGCACAGATTGTCCAAAAAAAACTACAATAAATTAGAGCATTACAACAAGACGCTGTTCACATTTTAAAATCACAATATGTACAGATGAACTGAACAGTTCCTCCTTGATGACCACTGACTGATGAAGACCTTGGTGATCTTGATTTTGACAGTTAGAATTTTTTCAGTGGTTACAAGGGTTTAAAAGTGCAAAACGTATGACCTCAAAAGACATTCAACATCTTAATAGCTTTTACATTTTTACCTCCTTTTAGAATACTTTAAAAGAAACACAAATGAACTTTCTTGACAGTGATATGCTGTGTATCATGTGCTCTTATATTGTATGATGTGTTTTTGGTAGGTATTTTGTGGCAGTATTACTGTCATTAAACATGAAATTGCTTGGTTAATTCACAGAATATTATGGAATTTCAAAAAATGATAGTTACGTAGCTACATCTTATATAAGCTTGAAATAGTAAACAGCTTTTATGCATCAGTGGAAATGAAGTGTTCTAGTCACCTTAACATAAGGAAAGGGACATTTTAAGCCATGAGCTCCAGCATGGGAAAGGCTAACAAGGCACTCTGGTTACATGAACTTGTGACCTAATGAAGAATTCACCAGAATGTCTGCAAAAGGGAATCAAGAGTCTGGATTTTTAGAAGAAAAAATCCTGTCTGTCAGGGTCAAATCAGTCAATCGGGGTCCAATGCAATTTTATCTTGTCAAAAACGAATAGTCTTTGTCTGCAGAAATTCGCAAAAACTTTAGACACATTTATGAGAGCTTTGTCATTCGCCTCGCTGTCTACAGTATGCAGGGTAACCTGATGCTCAACAAAACATTTCCTTTAAAATGCATTATGAGTTACCAGAAAACGAAGCCAGTTTGCATCTTCATCCTCTGCTCTTCATCCCTTTCCTTTCCAGACCCCCGTCATACAGCAACATTCTTTTTCCTATCGCAGTAACCATCTCTCTCTTCACTTTTTTGTTTAGTCCTCTGATTGGTGTTTTTCTTTCAAATATCCTATCATTTTAATCATATGAGTTTATAGGATCTTATTCTCTTTTGATTTTCATTCTGATTCTGTTCACAATCCTCACATCGAGCTCCGGAAATGTATTTCTCCTCCTAACATGTTGCTCTGCTGAACTGAGCGAGTTTTTCAGGCCTACTTTCAGCATATTTCATATGCTTCTCTCTTCTAAGCTCAAAGTCTCGTCTGTAAAGGTGACTTGCAGCGGCTGGTGCTTGGAACACTGCGCTTCGTTTTGCGCTCGTTTCTGTCCCGTTTTCTCCGGTGCTGAGGTCTAGAACCTGAGAGTCCCGCAGGAGGGTTTGCTCGGTTGAAGTTGAACACGTCCTGCTCTGCACAGAGTCGGCACAGCAGCCCATCCCCTGTCCCGCATCCAGGGGATACAAGAATGTCTGTGACGTGCTGATCACCTCCGGCAGCTCGGGCAGAACCAGCGACGGCAAATCACGAGACACAAACGATGAGCTGTGGACACCGTTACTGCAGTGGAACTCCGTAGGGCTGCTCCCGTGACTCCGCCCACCGATACGGCAAAAGAGGCACTTGACCTTTTCTAGAATCTTCTGCAAGACTGTCTTTCTCAGCAGGATGTAGATCCAGGGGTCTAGAATGGGGTTGACCGAGGCAATTCGGATGGCCTTAAGGTCTCCTGCCATCCTTGCTGCGGAGGGATACAGCTGGTTCACAAACACCTGCACCTAGACAGGAAACAAGATATTATATCCGTTTACTTCTTTATCTATAATCATCCTACATTGATTTCCGACACCAGAAACAATGATATGACCTCTGATATCAGATATTGGTTGTCATCAGGTTTTCCACTGTGAGTCAACACATAATACAGACGTCAGGGCACAGATCATATCATACAGATACAAATCCCAAACAGTGACCATCAATGGATGGCTCGTTTTCTAAGTTGTTTAGAGTGTCTATGACAAACTTTCTGGGCTTTTTAGCCATTATAACTTTTCAATATAAACATCACTCTGATGATCTGGGTTGTTTCAAATATGGACATGCCCAACCATTGGTTTAATTTTTAATTCAGTTCTTAAAGCCAACATTTGGGTTTGTCCACATCTGACAAAAACATGGCTTGAAACAACCCAGCATTTTTAGAGTTAAATACACTAAAAGATATGAACTTTTAAAAAAAAAAATGCGTTATGGATAGGCATTTGTCTGACTATATATTTAAAAGATCCTAACAGTATATCTCATTGATTTAAATAATGTTAATACCAGCCTTGTTGAGACATGATAAACCTGTGATTTTGTACAAATACACTGAATAATGCAGGTGGAACAATGCAAGGCCATCAAATAAGAATAGGTAAGCTTTTTAAATAAAATCTGAATAGGAAATGATTGCTGGTTTACACATCAAATGAGTGTCCCGCATTTATAAGGTGGGGGTTACATTAATGTTCATTAGTTAACATGAACTAATAATGAACTGCACTTATACAGCATTTATTCATCTTTGTTAATGTTCATTTCAACATTTATTAATACATTATTAAAATCTTCATTACTAACATGAACAAACGATGAACAACTGTATTTTCATTAACTAACGTTAGCGAAGATTAGTAAATACAGTAACAAATGTGTTGCTCATCGTTAGTTCATGTTAGTTAATACATTATCTAATGTTTAACTAATGAACCTTATTGTAAAGTGTTACCAATAATATTTTACAGTAAAACTATAGTCTATATAGTGCATTGCTAAATGTAATATATAATGTGTGTGTGTATATAAATATATATATAGTAGATTATAATGCAGATTTTACGTTGCAATTTAAATATCATTGTAAATGAGGTATGATACTATCTTCCACAATTCTGTGAATTCATGGACTTTTAACTGGGAGTTGACCAGTTTAAAATGAAACCGTCTTTGCTTAAGTTTTGTTGTTGTTTTCACTCGGGTATCCCACGATAACACATTGCGCTACATATTGCACGTGCAAGTTGCCAAAAGTACGCTCCCAAAGGCCACCAAAATCTCACTTACCACTAAAGGAATGGAGCAGATGAGCACGACAACGGAAGTGGCAATGAGAACAATGACCATCTGGATCTCCGCACCAGCCAGACGCGCGAAACTCCGCCTGCGCCTGATCTCCGCGACGCGCGCCTGGTCCGTCCCCAGCGAGGTCCTGCGCATGAAACGCTTGTGCATCATGATGAGAGCCGCGCACACCAGCACGTTACAAACGACGGTGGCGAGGATGAGCACGGAGCTGAAGCCGGCGTACATGTAGGAGAAAGTAGCGTTCGTGCTATTGTTGTTATGCCAGTCGATGAAACACCAGGTTCCTGGATGCTGGCGCACCACGGATCCCAGTCCCATGCTGGGAAGAGCACAGAAGAGCGCATTGGACACATAGATTCCCCCGAGCGTCAAACCTGCCACCCGCTGGTCCACGTAGTGGTTATAGAAATACGCATGATTGATGGCGAGGTACCTCTCGACGGACATGGCACAGATAATGCTGAGACCTGCCAGAGAGAAGAAGAGCAAAATGAACCCGGAATACTGGCACAGCGCCATCCCACCGGGCCACTGGCCCTTCACATAGGTGGCAATGGTGACTGGGCTCGCGAGCAGCGTGCCCAAGAGATCCGTTACGGCAAGTCCACACACCAGGGTGTAAAAAGTGGTCTCCTTTTGCTCTTTCCGTGACTTTCGAAGAACTACGATTGCAATAACGTTCCCGACCACGCCAAATATAAACATAATGACCGGGATGGAAGGGTCCATCTTCACTGAGTTGTTTTTCGCATGCAGGTCGATGTTCAAATCAGATCGCTCACTATAGACGCGCTCGAGACGCATGTCTTGAAAGGCTGACTTCCCCGATCGATGTCAAAGATCCCACGATCATACTGTCCACACGTATGTTTCATGCGCTGTTACGCGTCTCCAAAATCTTCAGAGCGCGTCTCGGATTAGGGTACATCATGACTCGCCGGCGTCCGGTACACATGCGATCTTCCACAAATTCAGTCCGGTGTTTTTGCTCGTGAGAGGTGTGTAGTCCACAGTTGCCCTGAGTCTCAACTAAACTGACTCACAAGTTTTTCCCCGAGAGCTTTCTGCCAACTCCGCCCCCGAGCTTTAGAGCGCAGTCTTGCTCTCTCTTGTCACTGCAAGTTGACACATATACGTCTCCGCATAAAATACCACCAATGCCAACATTTATCTTCGCAATTTATCAAACAATATATGAAGCCCTGATCTCAAATCAGCCTTTAGATGACCCAGATAAATCCAGAAGTAGATCGAAGCAGGGCGTAAGAATTGATGGGGACCTGTGGGGATGACATGACAATTATGTAATTATAATTCATTCAGTTAAATGTATTCACCTGCTTTTCTACACTCCATCTAGATTACATACATTTAGAAGAAGGGACATTTTTGCATTCTACCTGGTTGTGTCCGAAAGTGAAAGTGTTTTGGGTACAAGTATGTGAAAGTATACTCAGATTCGTGGAACTGACTTTCCATTGGATCTAGAGGTGTGTTTATTAGGTCATTTGACCAACTCTAACCTCAGGAATAGTCAAGCTATTAAGCTCACTGAAATGTTGTTAATAAGAGATAAAAAATGTATTTCCTTGAAATGGAAAGCAGACACTGATGTGCCTATTGGATTGTGCTTGTCGGAGGTTTGCAGCTTTAGAGAAGATCACATATTCAGGGCAGGGCTGAACTATTTGATCAAATCTGTTGTTATAGTTGAAAAAGCAAAATAAAATTTTCCAAAAAAAAAAAACAAAACAAATTAGTGTCTGGTCTTCTGAAAATCAGACCTACATGCAAATCTGTGTAAGCTTTAAGCTGTCCTGTTTTTCTGATAAAGGATGTGTTTGCTCCTTAAACCGCCTTCAAGAGAATTACACTGGCAGCCCATCCTCACATCAAAAATATTTATTATGGTATGTATCATTATAATTTATGTGTTAAAATGCATAGCACATTTTGTTAAGATACACTTAAAACTCACTTCAAATCCCAGTCCCTTTACGCAAAAAATGAAATGAGTAGTAATGAGTAATGAGCAGTAAATGTAATTATATTTACTGCATATTGACTTTGACAGCCACTTATGACAGTGTTGAGATGACTGTTGCTCCAAAGCCCCAGCCAACTATCCGCTCTCCATGACCATAATCCATCCTTGAGTAGGAAATAAAACAGCACATGGAAAGTGCACAAAACTTTATGCTTCTCTCATTAAATTATGAAGATTTACATGCTGCCTCCAATGTTGAGTTCTGACCCTGAGTTTAAGTAGTGCAGTACTGCATAATTTATGCATAAAGTTCATAAAGGGTGGGAGCTGACTAAATATATGCTATCCATTTTATCTGTTACTTTACTGAAACTTTAATCATTGATAATGAGATTTATCCACGTGCAAAAAAGTCAAATTGACAAACCAATTGGAATTGGAAGGTCAAATTTAGACATTTAGATCTCTTTTTCACTTTTGTTTTCTCATCTTTGGACATTTTCTAATTTGCGGTTATTGGTTGTTGTTGTTTGTTTTTTTTTGTTTCTGTTTTAGTTTTTGACATATGACGTGGACAGTTATCGGAAGGCAATGACTCACTGAATGCACTACAATCGAAATGTCATTAAACCAGATATTTCTGGATAAGTTTGCTTCCGTCTTGCGGTATGTCTTGTGCTTATTGACGTCTGAAGTCGGCTTAAGCTACAGACGCAGTGTTATTGAAAGCCATGCATGCACCAGCTACGTAAAACATCAAAGTATGTATGAGAATAGAGAACATTGTGGTTTTCTGTGAGGTTTGCATTTGTGGGGGGGAAAAATGGCTGTTTGTTGAAAGTGCTAACTGAGCTGTAAAAAGAAACTGTGTGGTCATTAGGTGTTGCAAAATTCACAGCAATGAACAGTTAACTTGTAAATATGCACAATAAATGAATGATCACCAATGACAAGCTCAGTTCAATAAAAATCACTTTCAGTCTGAAAAAAGAGCAGATGTTGTCATATGGACTAGGTTGTGTTCAAAGAGCACTTTTCAGTTCTGATAATGATTCACAATGCAGGTTAAATTTTTCAAACTGCACTTGCAATATGAACACATCATATTGCATTAAGATATGAAGTCACAACTATAAATAAAATAAAGTTACAATTACTAGTAATTGTTGCAATTGTGACTGTACAAAAATTGCAATTATGAGAAAGTGAGAAATTATTACAAGTTAAGAGCCCGTCCACACATTTAGGTGTATACATAACATTTTTGAATTGCATCGGTATTTTGTTCTGAAACCACGGTTTTTTGAAACAGGGCCCCAGAGTGGATAAATATGAAAATGACTCCCTTGCATTTTTGTGTGTACAGTCAATCAAGTATATCAAGTATATTTTGAGAAATGATGATCACCCCATGAGAGGAAACGATCGGAAAGGGAAAGCTCTGTTACAATTCTCAAATCTCAAATCTCATTTAAGGGTAATGAAGTTTTCTTTAGGGTACAATTATGAGAAATAAGGCCCAGTTACCCTTTTTAACTCTTACATGGAAACATGCTTATTATTGGCAAAACAGGGCAAACGAGGACGGCATCAATGTCAGTGTCGATTGCAAGTAAAGATGATAAAGTCAGGATCTAGGTGCAGCAATACGATTTTTAATTAAAAAAAACCCTCAAAATAGCAAGAAACTCAGGCAACTGGATCAAGCAAAACATGAACAGAACAACACAACGATAACAAAGACTGACCAAGAACTGGGGAAAACACACTTAAATGAGTTAAAGTCCCCCTCTGGTGAAAATCAAGTTTTTGTTTATATGTGTATGGGGTGTTTTTTTATACGCTTTAAGACAAACCATGTGAAAATTCATAAGTCAACATCATGCTGAGTATTTTCTGTTTAAAACTTCAGTGATCTAAAGACAGTTTTAAAAATGCACTTTGACATCGCTGGTGTTTTTTATGTCACAAACTACCTTGCAACTAATCACTTGGACGTGCTGGACAAGCATATCATTAACTATGACCTTTCTGAAGCAGAGGATTTTCCAGAGAAGCCAGGTTATCTCAGTATATTTTTCTGCTGATGTGAAAAATTGGGTAGATTTTGCAATACAGCGGTTGTATAATGTATATTACGATGTTATGATGAACTATATGCCTTTCTTCACTGACGTGAGTCGTTCAAAGCGTTTCTACAAATGCTGATTTTCAGAAGGCAGCCGTCTTACTCAGATGGCAAACAGAAACATGCTTTGTGTAACATTAGCAAGACATTAATAGCTGTTTGATAATGTAGTCAAGCAAAAGGCTGATCATATTAATTACTGTCATCTGTCCGACGTTGTAAAAAGCGATACGATTGTGCAGTGTTTATGTCAGTAAAGTTGGCCAAGCGCATCTCTGAGCTTGTGTGAAGGAGTGGAGGTGTGTCTAATTAGCATATTCATAGATCCGCGTATACATTAAATGAAGCAAGGGTGTAGAGTTACATTCAAGCTATTTCAAGGCATGGAGAAATATTTTTTCATTGGATTTTTTTTAGTATGTCATTTTGGTGATCAAAGATGAGATTTAAGGGATAAAATTATTGACTAGGACTTTGTTACTATGGAGAAAAACAGGCAGGGAAACTGAGGATGACAGGACTAATTAACAGATCAAGAAAACCAACCTAGAAACATGCAAGAACTGAACAAGAGATAAAAAGCAAATTCTAAACATAAACAAACAAACTCAAAACACGACAGTCAAATGGTCCACAAGCATCACTCTTAAAGACTTTTTGTGCTGGTATTGAATCCAACTCTCAGCACAGGAACATGACGCTGTATTTTCAGAACGCCGATTCTGCAATTACTTATTGTCCGAGACAATCAATGACCCTCCATCACACATCTTGTATTTAACCTTCTCAATAACTTCCTGCTCAGTCCTCTAGTATGACAGATGTTTAATCTGCAGTTAATGAAACATAAAACCTCTTGACCTCTTGAAGCTTTTGTTGACTGAGCTGTCACTGTTTGGAAGGGTGGTGCAGCTGACTAAGTGGCTGTATTATGTTTTCAATGCTTCTTTGACCAAAGTCAATCAGCAGTAATTAAAAGTCATTCAAATGAAAGATGAGAGAAAGATGGGTATTTACTTTAATGTAGAACGTATTTATGCTTTTCCAGAGAATGAGTTGGCAGAAGTCAGTGCCCAAAACATATATATTAAAGTTATCACCTGCTTGATGACCTTTAAAAGCAAATTTTGAATATTTTCTTTGTGGTGATGGATGGCCTTTTTCTAAAAGCTTCTTAAACCACTATTCCATCAGCGCTCAATTAGGATTTACACAAAAGCTTTTAGGGGTAATTTTGGCCCGCTGTCCTCGGCTTTTGTTTTTCTCCCTTAAAAATCTTGTACCTCATCAACATATATGGCCGTGTCACATTAACAGTCATTTCACGAGTTCGTATGCCCATATAATCTTAGTGTAAGTGGTAAACAGATTTGGCTTGCTGTCTGCTATAGAGGGGCACAAAGAGGATATTTTACTCTAGAAAAGGAGGAGAAGGGGAGGACGAGGGACGCTGAAAGAACTAACAACAGGAAGAGGTAAGATGCTGGTTTTTGCCCCTTGAGATTAATTGGAAGATTAGATAGGTGTACTCTTCCCGAAATTACGTTTAATAACTTCACTAAAGGAATTCTTTCATTTGCACACAGTAATTCAAAAGTCCTAAATGAGGAAGTGTTATATACACATCATTCTAGAGTTTCTCAATCTTCTAAGAACGACACCCAGCACTGCACATTTTGGACGCCTAAGCCTCCCTTATAGTAGAGCTCCAATAATGAGATGAAATGAAACAGTGTTGGGCTTCCCGCTACTTGAAAACTGTTGAAATTTAGAGGAATCGCTGTAAGAATGACCTTCGACAGAGCATTTCTTCTGCTAGCATTAGTTGTTTTTATAATATTTATAGATGTTCCACATATACAATTTGTGAACTGTAACCATGTGAAAAGCAACATGCTTGTTGATTTCTGACTAAAGGAAAGGGTGTATAAAAAAAACAATTTTGTAATGGAACTGAAGAGGAAGGAAGAACTGGGGAAACAAGCGAGTGTTGTGTGTCTGTTTGTACTGTGTCTGTGGTGATTTTCAGTTTGTTTGTGAATTTTGGAACAGCTTTGTTTAGTGAAATTTTAAAGCACTATCTTTTTGCTGCTTGACTGGATTATGCTCATGGCTGTGATGAAATTTCGGATCGATACGATAAATTCACACAAAATATGAATTGTATAATGTGAATCATCATCTGACGTAACTATGATGCAACTCTAAAACACAGGCCTAAGATGCAAAGATGAAAAATAAGCGGAATGAGCTACATTGTTGAAAAAAATTTAGATCACGTCCTGTTTTGCTCTCACCCTGTGTTAGACCTGATGTGACCACTTCCTCTGCAAGCCACTGTCTATGTTAGTGTATTGAAAAAAACTGTCTTTGTAAACACCCTTTAAAGATGCAATACAGTGAGAAGATAAAAAAAAGGAACTGAAAAAAACCCGTTAACTGACACACACACACACACACGTTAGGTTTTGGTATCTTTGTGGGAACTCTATAGACATAAGGATTTTTATATTGTATAAATTGTATATTTTATCTCCTAACCCTAAACCTACCCATCACAGAAACTTTTATGCAATTTTATATTTTAAAAGAAGCATCATTTAGAATGTAATTACAGTGGGGACATTTGTACACAGAAAGAGAGAGAGAGAGAGAATGAGAGAGAGAGAGGGAGAAAGACAGAGAGAGAGAGAGAGAGAGAGAGAGAGAGAGAAATCTATCTAGAGTGCATGCGCAAGAACACTCTGAGGAGCAGAATTTGTTGCATTTGAGCATTTCAATTTATGTCTATGTGTAACCAAGTGAATTGAAATGAATGAAATGACTGGTGTCCCTCTGGACACCCACCTTCTTCAGAAGAGAAAACACAATTTGCCATCATGCAATGTTAACTGGAATCCCCTCCTTGAAGTGACATATGATCTTTATCATGATGTGTCAAACATAGTGTGTTCTGTTGGGTTTTAATGTATTTTAAAGGGTCATGTCATTCATTGCTAATCATTATTCTAATATATATTATTAGAAATTTAAGTACTTGTAGATTAAAAAAATAAGTATAGAAAATTAGACAGTATTTCTTTCATATGAATTCTCATTTTTAAAAAAAGACAATTTCCACTCTTGACATCAGTGGAGAGATATTTAGCGTGAACTCCCCCGCATTCGCAAAACAGTCAGACACATTTTGAAAAGAAGCCAAGACAAATCTCTTGTTCACCCTAGGGTGGGTTTTACTAAATAACTGCTCAGATAAGACATCAGATTACTGGAATTGTCATTTGGAAAACATATTGTTTCCTGTGTCATGGGATGTAGAGCCAGTGTGTTTAAAATCCAAGTATGGTGTTTAAAAGAGAGGATATGAAGAGAGTTAAGATATGACACTAAAAACATTAGATTGAGAATGCACGTTTCATATTAATTATCTGATGCAGCTTGCATGAGCATTGAGATGAGCTTTATCTAATAGACTGGTTATATTTTTATTATGAAATAAAAAATCACAAATACTGCATAAATAATTGTGCGGAACAATAAGGCACGTAACAATTGTGGCTTTTTGCCTCTTGTATTATTTACAAGTTGTGGGCAGATTGTGTGCCTTCATGCAGGTGCATCCCATCGAGTTTGTGTTTTTAGAAAGTCATGGTTTATTGTGACAGCTTTAGTTGTGTTGTTCCCTTCGGCAGGTTAAGTTTGCTGCTGTGGTAAGACCTGACAGAGGCCCTCTTTGTTCTTCGTCTGCGAAATTGGGGGGTAGGTGTTTACAGGGCAAGCCTCAATCTGCCATCGGTCTCACATCATTCCATCGTCCAAATGAATTCAAATATACACACAAAGACAGAGTGAGAGAGATAGATAGAGATGAAAATTAATTTGACTTGTCACCCCTTTCACACATGCAGTCTTTACTGGTAAATTACCATTAAATTACTGATACAAGATGAGCAGGGCCTTTTCAAAAATACCGGCAATTTAAGCAAGTTGTAACATCAGGCTACCAGTAAATTACTGGTATGATGCTTCTGTGTGTGAACACAGAATGAAGATTAGCAGTATGAACATGTACAAAGTCACAATGCACTGAAGTAAGAAGTCTGCTTACGTATGATTACGTCATACTATTTACAGTAAGCTCTGCTGCTTTTTAATAGTTTTTCTATAGTAAATAAATGGTAGATGGACATCTTTGCCCTCTGTGCTATGCCTTGCAGCTTTTTAAACCTGTGTCATGTGGTGCTTGAGACCCATTCATCAGAGCTCCGGCTCTGTAGTACATGTATATATTGTACTGTTGTATCATTGTACTTTTTTGCATACATTTTCAAATATTTTCTTAATTCACTCACCGTTGTCATTTTGGACCCCGGTTATAAATATCAAGTCAATAGATTTCACTAGGCTTCTTGATTTGATTTGAGCCAGCTGGTTAGAACATGAAGTGAACTGATAAAAAATTGGTAGTAATTGTTTGTCTCTCACATTTAGATAAGAAGATCCTCAGTGAGACATATTGTCCTGGGACATTTTCTGTTGCTAATGAAAGCAACAACAGCCTGCATTTGGTTGGAAACGAGGCCGAATTGACCATGCTGTAACCAAGACAGGTTTGAGTGCAAACTAATCTCATTAGCCTGTGTGAGGGAGTGTTCATGTGTGCATACCACACTTGTCATCTGTCTCATATTTATGTGCTGCTCAGTGTGCATATGTTCAAATACGCCTGTGAGTCTTTTCTTATCAGCGTTCCACCTCTCTTCTGGTGCAGCTTGTCGCTTCACATGATTCCCATGCTGTTAGGAGAGGGAAGAGGTCACCAGGGAGTTGTTTCAGAGCTAAAGGATGCTGGGACTGTGGTATTCCGCCCACATTTGACTCATTGACCTGCATTATAGACTGTACTTGGGTCACGAAATCCGAATCAAAGTTAGCAAATGACAACAATTCCTATGGAGGGAAAACGTTGTGTGGGCATGAGAGAGATTTTTCTTAATGTTCTCAGCATGGAATGTGCCAATCCAAGCAATGAACAATCTTAGAAGCATATTATAGTTGAAAACTTCTGCATGGTGTTGTAGCCCTTTGCTGCTCCCCTTGTTCATTATTGTGACGTTTTAGAGAATGTCCCATAGGAATAACTTGGGGATTTCAAATAATATCACAAGTTTAAAAAAAAAAAAAAAAAAAAGTTGTAAAAAAAATTAAGCAATATTTTTCTTCATTCCATGGCTGGAATTAAGTGTGACATTGAAAAACATTTTATTAAATGTTTTTCTTTAAATAAAATATTATTCAAATAATCAGTAATGTGATTGCATCGAGGAAAAGGTTTCATGAAAAGTGACTGTGTAAGTGAACAGAACTGTTATGCAACTGAGAACTTTCGATACTTTACCTCTACTATGACCTATTCAGTAGTAGGGTTGGGTACCGAAACCCGGTGCGAATACGGCACCGGTACCTATAGAACCGGTATGCACCGGACGAATCAGAATGCGAATGTCGGTGCCTCATTTCGGTGCCACTTAAATGCCTGAAGTGATTGAACTATTTGGTGCTATGACACGGACGTAAGAAGCATCAGATTCATCAACACGACTGATCGCTAGTTCAATTTAAATACTGCGTTCAAGGGGTGTCAGAATTATTTCCTGACTGAGAAAACTCACGTGAACGTCGGAAAGCTTTGATGATACAAATCACAAATCGTCGGGAAGTGAGACCATCCGTGAAGCGCAGCAACTACACTGGCGCTGACTGCAGTGCAGCAGGTGGTCTACCGTTGGCTTAGCTAGCTGAATTAAACGCGCTTAAATTAAAATGCCTAAAACTAAACGCTCCAAAGTGTGGCTATATTTCACCAGAAAGGATTCTGACACCGCGACGCGCAGCAAATGTTTGCGTGTAAAGGGGGAAACACGTCAAACCTAATGAAACATTTGAGGGCACATGGAATATGACCGTGTTTGACAGCTTTTGGACATCAGCTGGCACGATCAGTGTGGACGACCCCAGCCCCAGTAAGCGGGACAGTCTTCCCATATTGTCTGCACTTTCAAACAGGCCTCATCGACACCATCTGAGAGAGTTTTCTCCTGTGCAGGACATGCAATAAGTCAGGAGAGGTGTCGTATTTTGCCAGAGATGGCAAATATGGTCATATTTCAGCAAAAAAAAAAAAATTGCTGAAATTTGAAGCTGTTAAATTATTGTAGTTGAGCTAGTTTGCTTAGGTTTTACTGTTGTTGTGTTTTGTATTTGCTTATATATTCATGTATACATTAAACTTTTAATATATAGTTCAATTTAAAGAACTTTTTTTGTCCAGTAAAAAGGTATTCTTGACCGAGTCACCCACCATCATTTTGTGGCTTTTTTTAAAGTATCGGTTCAGGTACCGGTATCGAAAAAACCCCAAACGATACCCAACCCTATTCAGTAGTCATCATCACGAATTTAATATGGAGCAAATAGGTTTTCTTACTGATGTCCTTGTCAAAAGCAATTTCAAAAAGTGCCCTTCAACTTACTGAGGCTCCCATAACCCTGCTGTATTCACAAATGCTCTCTGCTGTCTTTCTGAAAATGAGGAACTGAGTTGGGTGTTGTTAATGATTCCAGTTCACTTTGTTTAGCTGGGTCATCTGATTTGAATTCCGAATGAGGGCTTTTTGTCATTTCAAAAGATCATGACTGTTTTGAAATAAAATGCATGTTAGGTGGTAAGATTATAATGTACAGGGTATGAGTACAGGGCCACATGAAATGAGTGTTTTGTGGATATTTTAAAATATTTATGGATTGTAAATTCTCTCAAAATAGTAACTATTGGCAGCTACTTCTGGATCTTGGCTATTAATATCATATCTATATATATCTGAGGCAGGTGGTTAGAATGCTACATAGGTTGCCCATAAAAATCCTCTGTAGGTCAACCTTGAAACAATTTACAATCTAATGTATCAAGGAAACAGGATGCTGAAACAGGTCATTTAACACAGTACGTCAAGACTGGTGGAGGCAAACAACAAGGTTCTCACAAAGAATATACAGAGATCAAACTACACTATGGCAACCATTATTAAAGTATGTCATCAGCATGACAGCTATGTTGTTTTACAACAATAAACAAAGACTGACAACATAATGGCTCATTTTGACAGGCTAGCGGGACACATTTATTTCAGGCATGCATAAAACGGCATACTAGAGAGCATCTGCGTGGGTGGCTGAAGGAAAGTATTCTATAGGGAGAATTTATAGCTTGACCTCTTGAAACAAGACCATGTCACTTCTAACACACTTTGTACAGGTCTGTTGTACAGATTGTGGACAGCAGTATAAAAAGGAAATGCTGTGAAATTTGACATTTTAATAAAGACATTTCAACAAGCACAAAATGGTTTCCAGTGGACTATGTTTATTATATAGAATGACAAGATAGAAGAGAAAGGAATAGTATGTAAGCATGCAAAATGTAATCAACAGTGAAAATGAGGTAAAACACCTGCAGGCATTTCCTAGTTATAAATTACCAGAATACACTGCATACGTGCCAGAATATGTACTTTAAAGCCATTAGTATGTGTTTTAACAGTATTCACCTAGATATAAAATAAGATATTGTGAGACGTGTAATGTTTAATGCCATAGCTGGTGCAGTATAAATATGAAGAACAGTATGTGTTTCTGTGACACCTCACAGATAAGGAACAGTGTTTGAGAGAGATAATATAAAACAGACTGCACTCATAACTCTCTCATACAGTGTGTGTGTGTGTGTGTGTGTGTGTGTGTGTGCCTGTTTTCATGATTTATGAGGACACAGATTTGTATAATGACATGGGTATTACACTGGTATTACAACGTAAATATATTTTATAAAGACATTTAATGAGTCATCATATATAAAATAACTTTAAAAACATACTAAACAATGTTTTATTAAAAATGTAGAATGTTTTCTGTGATGGGAAGGTTTAGGAGTAGTGTTAGTGTAGGGGGATAGTATGTACAGTTTGTACAGTATAAAAACCATTACGCCTATGTCTATGTCCTCACTAAGATAGCAAAACATACCTGTGTGTGTGTGTGTGTGTGTGTGTGTGTGTGTGTTTGTGGGCGGGTATTCCCTACGTTATGGGGACCAAATGTCCCTACAGGTATAATAATACTAGTAAATTTTGATCTCGTGGGGACATTTCTTTGGTCCCCATGAGGAAACAAGGTTATAAATCATACAGAATTATCTTTTTTGAAAATCTAAAATAGCAGAACATTTTCTGTGATGGGAAGGTTTAGGGGTAGAGGTGGTGTAGGGGGACAGAATGTACAGTTTGTACAGTATAAAAACCATTACGCCTATGGAATGTCCCCATAAAAAATGAAAACACAACATGTGTGTGTGTGTTTGACAATCCCACAATTGTGTTTGGTATAGAAGAATGAATTCGGAACTGAAGCTGTGAGATAAATTCTAAGTTTCCCTGGAGTACATCTGTATTTCATTGCCTGTTTTTGCTCCTTTTAGCCACACATAATTCTCTTGTTTTCCCTTATGCATTTCTCTATTAAAACAGTCCTTATACCGTGTGTGCTTATGTGTGTGTGATAGAAAAACAAAGAAAGAGGGAGGGAGGTGTTGTAATGGAATGTCAATTTTCCTCTTTCTCTCAATCTCTCATGCAAAAAATCTTTCGTTTTTTTTTTTTTTTTTTTTTTTTGGCTCTCATAAAAGAAATTATGACTGAAATTATGGCTTAAATTATGCCTGTCATCTCTGGTTTTCATGTGTGCTTTCAACACAAGGTTTAGAAGAACAAGTCTTGACAGTTGCCAAATATTCTCCCTTGGGCAAACCAAAAACAACATAGTAATCAGCAACTCATCCCCAGGAGAGAATGTGTGTATTTATTGTGTAATGCAAATGTGTGTGTCTGTGTGGAGAGTACAAAGCAAAGGTGGTCATTGAGGGACTGTAATTGTTAAAAAATTCAAAGACATTACTGGAGACTTAGGACATCAACAATAAACAGGCTGTAAGAAGTTGTCTGCTATAGCTAGCTAAATTTAGCATAAAGACACATGAATGGTAGATTGAGCAACTTACAAAAGAAGCTGCTTGTCAAGTTGTCATGTTGATGCCTCATGTCATGAGTTCTTGAGATATTTTGCAAAGTAAAAGCTGTCTAAGGACTTTGACCATCACCAACAGACACCTTCTATTGTTAAAAAAAAATATTCATCCATGTTGCCAATGTAGAAAATATTCAAATTTAATACATACTAAATAGTACTCCAAAGAAAAATGGTTAATTTTGCTAAAAAGAATCAAGATAAGTTAAAATACTTCCCTCTCCAGTTTAATATGCACTATTGCAAGTTTTCAATTTTTTTGGTGATGCTAATGCTGCAGAAATTGTACACTACAGTTGTAATCAGTGTTGGGGAAAGTTACTTTTAAAAGTACTGCATTGCAATATTGCTTTACTCCCTAAGACAGTGCTAATTGTGTTACTTAGTTACTTTTTTTGAAAAGTAATGTAGCGCATCAACTTTTCATAATGTAATGCACTACATTTGCTTTTGCATTATACTTTTTCTTACCTGTGCTGGGCTTGCTTGTTTGTTTTTCAATAACAACACAAAAAGTTTAGCAAATTTTAAGACCCTTTCACACCAAAAGTGAAATGAATAAGTCTGGGGACATGGGGACAGGAGAGCTGTCAGTCAATATATGTGAAAAAGTAATTTTGTTATAGAAAAGGTAATGCATTACTTTACTACTTACTTGATAAAGTAATCTGATTAGGAAACTCAAGTTACTTGTAATGAGTTACCCCCAACACTGGTTGTAATTGAAACATTATAAACAGCATAATTTTAGATAATTGCTATACATTTACAGAACTTCACATTTATATTTGCAGAAAGGCGGAGTTTTGCATTTCCATTTATATTTACATATTTATTTTTCAGGGAATTTTGGATAGTATGACATTGGACATTTGCAGGTCTATTTTGTCAGTTTGCAGATATAAATAATCTAATTTAACCACATGATCTGTTAGTTAACACTCTCTCTCTCTCTCTCTCTGTTTTCTCATATATTCTCCCTTCAGCCTGCCATATATAGGACTAACACAGGGCAGTCGAGACAGTCCTATCTCTAATAGGAATGTTGGCAGGGATTGCACTGGCTACTGTCTATATTGCTTTGACATCAATGTTGAGAGGATGAAATCACAATAGCACTGCTGTCTCTAAATCACTCCAGGTTATCAGTTTATTCATATCCATTCAGTGGAAAAAATGTTTGGTAACACTTTAAAATAAGGTTCATTAGTTAACATTAGTTAACTACATTAGTTAATGTGAACTGCATTTATTAATCTTTGTTAATGTTAATTTCAACATTTGTTAATACATGATTAAATTTTGTTAACATTAGTCAAAGCACTGTGAACTAACATGAACAAACAATGAACAACTGTATTTTCATTAACTAACGTTAATGAAGATTAGTAAATACCGTAACAAATGTGTTGCTCATGGTTAGTTCATGTTAGTTAATACATTGAATAATGTTTAACTAATGAACTTTATTGTAAAGTGTTACCAAAACCATTTCATAAAGCAATATAATCTCAGGGTTGACTACATGAACTGACTGCATGCCTTTTTACAAGGCACTTCAGAAAGTTACCGTAGCATGCTGTTCTTTGTGTGTTTGAGTGTGTGCAGCTAGTGTGGACTTGTTACCACATCACCCGCTGGCAACACACTCTTATCTAAATATACTGAAGAGAGAATGACAAAGACATAAACTTTACTGGTGCAAGCAAACCACAATCAACATCCAACATACCATCAGCCTCTCTCCTCTCTGCCTCTTTCTTTTAGCTGTGTTTAACTTTCTTACCCTGTCCAGGAACTAATAGAAAACATAGATGTACTCAAATATTGAATCGCCATTCTGTAAAACTGGAACCTTCCTAGTTACTGATCAAATTACTGCTTATGTGTGTGTGTGTGTGTGTGTATGTTTGAGTGAATTTGTGATTCATACTTATTCACACTTATTTCACAAGAAAAACACTTAGGCCTAAACTCCAAAATGAGTTTAGCTTGTTGACTGATTAATCCATGATTACTTTCTTTCTTCAAGTAAGAAACTATTTGCAAAGAGCGATTAAGGGTATAGGCTGATTTAATTACCACTTTCAAGGCCCAGAGAGGTGGTAAAGAGATTGTTAAAATAGTCCATGTGACTACAGTTATTCTATGTCAGAACGCCGGCTCATTTTTGGCCAGCTCCTGCGTCAGCGTCACGCGCATGTGTCGTGCTGCTCACGTGAACAGCCGGCGTTTGACATAGATTCTGGATGCTCTGCACTGTGTGCACAATGTCAACAGCATAGGAGACTGACAGTGAAGAGAAGAAATTGTTGAATAAAGTTATTTTTGTTTGTTTGTTTTTTGAACACAATAAGTATTCTTGTCACTTCGTAAAATTAAGGTTGAAACATTGTAGTCACATGGACTGTTTAACAATGTCTTTAGTACCTTTCTGGGCCCTGAAAGTGGTAATTAAATTGCTGTCTATGGAGGGGTCAGAGAGCTCGAATTTCATTTTTGGGTGAACTAACTCTTTAAGTAACAGTTTCATATTAAATCTAAAAGAGAAATTGACTGTGGCCATCTTAAGGTGTCAAATGCGGCTTTGCCGAGCTGTGATATAAATGAAATGCTCTCTGCTATCTTTAAATAGGTCTGTCTTCCTTTTTTAGTGGAAATGACATCAACAAAATAAATAATGCTGCACATTTCAAGGCACTTCAGTGGGCTTTTAAGTGGTAATGATAGTTTGTGTGTAAGTGTCTGTGGAATAGCAGGTCAGTGTATGCCACGGAATGAGAGGAAAAATGTGTTATCCTCCATCTGTCAGAACATTACTTCATATCCTGTTCAGCGCAGGTGAGCTTTCCACATCCCTGTGAGCTAAAGTTCTTTTCCTGCTTGTACTCATAATTTTTTTTGCAATATCTGTTTCTCTTTTCTCAATTCAATCAGGAAAAAAAAAAAGAGTAGCTGTCTTCACTAACTATCAACAGTGATAAAAAATGACAGGACATCTGAGGCAACAAACCAACCAAATGGTCCAGATTTTATTGCTTCCTCCTGTTGTAAAAGGCTGCCAACCTCTTAACTGTTATCGACCTTGTTCTGAAACAGTAAGTGATGATTCGAGAGGAGTTATAAAAACTGTGAAAAAAAAGAGAGTAATTAGGTGCCTCTGAGACTAGACATCTGTTTTTCCTTTTCTTCATTTTTTTTAATATATAAAACACAGAAAACCCCAAATTTACTTTGGACTGCAAACCCTATTACTCAGGAGAGTGATTACACTGTTGCCACTGTTGTCATGACAACAATGTCTTTGTAGAGATATCACTTAATATTTCTGTCGAAGTATTTACTAAACAAAACTGACTCGTACGGACATTTGAAGTGGTCCTTGTCTGAAAGGATTATTAATCAGCTAAATAATGTTTCATCGTAATAATATCAACAACAGCTTAATGCGTTAAGTTCACACACAGTTAACATTCAAACTCCCACCTGTGAATTTATAGGACTCAGAACAGCATTATTTGCAAAGTTGTTTGTGTGAATTGAACCGCATTGAACAAGTAGCTTTGTGATAGCATACCACGTGACAGACACTCGCTGCACTCGTATATCGTTTCCATGAGTTGTTTTGTTAAATTAAAAATGCAGATATTAGCGGTGTGTCATCTGAAAGTTTTAGATCCAGCTCCGTTAGTTTTGTGTTCGTCTCTCTCTACTCGGATGAAAACGGCTGTCGGTTAATTAGATTTGACGTATGACTCTGCTCCTGGATTGGACACGTTCTTGTCACGTCAACTTTCCTGCTTTATGGATTTTAACTTTTAGAAACAGGTGATTCTATCCCCCACCTTTTTTTTTTTTTTTTTTTTGACCCATCGCCAATATTTTCGCCCGTGTTCTCTGATTTGTTACTTAGACTTGAGTGAACTAACATTCAGCCAATCACAGCGTGAATCATCTCTTGGGCGTGTCTATCATGAGCTTCAAATCTTTTGTTGCTCTTGCGAATTTTCGTTCGTTCAATTACTTTGCTGTTTGGATTATTTGGTTAAATTTCGGTTGCGACGTCGGGTGACCAAAATTCAATGTAAATTCAACGTCTAATGTCAATGTTAAATTGATGTCCGATACCGAGGTCAGCTAACGTTGAGATTTTGTTGTTTTTGTTTTTGTTTTCGTAGTACCGTGACACAAACACGGCTGAATAGTGTTGCTGTGTGTCATATACACAAGGAAAAACTTGATCAATTAGCGAGAAAAAAGATTGCTCAACAATTTGTGGCCTGCAAAGAAAGCCGAAATATTCAGTTTGGAATCTTACTTCAGTTTTGAAAATATTAAAATGTAAATACGCTGATTTAGGTTGTATTGATATATTTTTCATAAAATGTCTGTTGTATAAAATTACTGTAGATGTAATCTGTATACTCATTGAATACTTTTTTGTCATCCAACTGTTATGAAGTAAGATAAAAGTGTAGTCAAACTGAAATATGGTAAATACCATAAAATAAAGTATAGATGTCCACAGTGGTCTCAAAGTCCCAAGTCCTGCAGTATTTTTTTTTTTTTTTTTTTAATTTTCAGTATGATTTCACAAAAATAAGTTCCTGTAAGCTATCATGGCATGTTCCCAAAAATGCCACTAGGCTGCTGTAAAATGTCAATTGGTATTCTATTCAGAATGTATTATTATAAACATCACCTTTGGGTCACATCACCATACAGCTGTTTTATAATGGCTGCTACGCCCCTGATTTTAACACTGTATAGGCTATACGGGAAGAAGGAGGTGGGAACCGGTGAACATTGAACGTAACTTTTAAGTCCCCTTGAAATCAAAATTTAAGGGAACTATTCAGACAGTGCAAGTATGCTTTCCATTGACGCGAATTAAGTCCGTTTGTCAAGTGAACGGTCGCAGCGCGAGCAGTCTGCTCTGGCCCAGGGACCGCGGAATCGGCTCAGACCACGACAGGCCGGGTCCTTTCTCGTCCTTCACTGTCGTCGCTCCTCCTTTTATGCTCCTCCGTGAGAGATAAGAGACAGGTGCAGTGCGCAGGTCACGCTCCTTAGCAATCAGGACACCGGCTCTAACGGCTCTCGCCCCGCCCTGCTTGTCACATAATTTTATTTTACCTTCACTATGGTTGGTGATATTCACGACTGAGTAACAAAAAAGAGGGGTTGGGGGAGATTGACATTGGTTATTTGTTCAGGCAGCAGCACTGCTGCATTCATTATAAATGACTCATCTGTGCACATCATTTTTTTCACAATATTCAAAATAATGTACCCTCCCTCTTGCAGAGACAACTCTTGGTCTTCTCTGAGGATGTGTTCAATGGCATGAGGACAGGACAACCTGTCAAACACATCAGAACACACCAATAACAAACTACAACAAACTAAGATGGACAAACTAAAGTCCTGCCATACATTATTTCTTGTTAGAGAAGCTGTTTCACTCTGATATACCATAGGCTACAACAGGGAAGAAAATACCGACAGGAAAACAAAACACAACCTCTAATATAGACGTGACCAGACAGCTGGGAACTGAAAAGACTGTAAATTAAATATAAAGCAAATGAGGGTAATGATGAATAGCACCTGTGCAGATTAAATGAATCTCCATGACAACTGAAGAGTGGGGGGAAACAAACAAAGGAACATGTGACTGCAAATAACAAACTAAAAGTCCATGAAAACAAACTAATTGGACATAACTGTGACAATAATATTGCTAATTTCTAAAAATGTTTTCTAAATGTTTCTGTTAGAGTATTTATAATTAGCTATATATAAAATACTATATTAAAACATAGCATTAGTATGTTCCCATTTAGAGAAGTATGTGAGTGTTTTTTCAGTAGCATTTGTCTGGCCTGTGTAAGAGTCAACTATTTGCTGATTGAGACAAAGAACTTCCTGTTAACACAGCTTACTTCCTGTATATAAGACAGAGTGAAGTATTCAGCCAATGAGAACACAGAAACAACATTTATTTTAGTTCATCAAGACTCTATTAGTGCTGCTAAGCTTGTGTATCAACAAGCAAGCCTCAGGCTATATTTCAGGGTCCAAGGACATGAGAAAACACTGAAAGTCACAAAGATGGGATAATATGTGAAAGAACAAAGTATCTCAGGAGAGAAATATTAAGGTTATGTAAAATGCAAGTTAATATTGAAAACATTAGCTATATTTACAAATACAGTATAGTGCAGAAAGGCCATTAATATGTTGTTGCATCAGGAATTAAGTTCTCCTCTTTTGCGTCATCGGTTATCTAACTTTTCCTCCATGTTTAGCTCATAATCCTGCAGTGAGTAACAAAGAGTGAATCCATAATTTACTTTATTGTTTCCTCAAATATGTCAAATATACAATACAAACATCCGATTGTCAAACCCAGTTGAACCGTCATTTGAACGGTCTGGTGGAAGAAGATAAGTATGTACACCCCTGAGAAAAGCTGTGCTTCTCAAAGAGAGGTTAAAGTGAAAATTATGTCTCATAGACATATTTCCTGTCACCCAAAGGATCTGTCAAAAGAAGCTGTTCATTTTTTTTTTTAATTTCAAGGCTCACCCAACTTAAAAATTCTGTCACCATTTAGTCACCCACTTGCTGTTCCATCCCTCTTCCATAGATTAGAAAATGAGTCATGTGGCTTTTTTCTGTACAGTGAATTTGAATGCTGTCAAGCTCTCAAAAAGACATGAAGGTGCTATTACGGTGATGCATACAACTTGTGCACACTAAATCCCACACTGAAAAAAAATGTATAGAAACAATTTTCACTCAGAAGTAAAGCTTATCAATTTCATTAAAAAGACAAAGAAACAGCAAGTAACATTTGAATTAAAGGGTTAGTTACTTTTTTTTTTTTTTTGCATGTCTTCATAAACCATTTTGGAGTCTGACTACCACTGGCACAACTTCTGGTCTGCATTTGCTTTCATTATATGGAAAAAAGCAGCATCAAAATTCTGCTAAACATTGTGTTACACACGCACACACGCACACACACACAAAAGGAAATGGAAAAAGGAAAAAAAGGGGATGAAAGGAAATGTTTTAGCAGCAGGTTAAACCTGTGTACCTTCAGAGCTACATATGAAAGATGTTTTTTTTTCCTTTAAATGAGAGCTAACGAAAGATATAGTCCATTAGGGAGTTAATTCAAACCCGAGTTCTTTCTCAGCACATGGGCACAAACACATATGCTTAATAGCCTCTCTCAACTGCATAAATATTAACAAGGAAGTGCAGGCAATTAATGGGTGCACATTCAGGAAACATCTTGATGGTTAAATATTAAACCCGCAATGTGTCCATTGTACTGAGAGAACTCTCTTGAATATTTTGTACTGACATTGTGTGTTGAAGAGAAGTTGAAATTATTGTTAAACAGAAACTGTGCGGTCCAACTAAAACCTATACAAAAAGTACAAGTTCTGTCAATGTTTAGAATATAATACAACATATAATACAAGTTTAAACAACATATAGAAGTCAACATTCTGTGTCATTCATTCCGTGTAGCCTAATATAAGGGTCGAGAAATGTAGGGGGAAAGTTAAATCCACTCCACAAATCTTAGTAAAAGCTTTAAGATGCTTTGCCGCAGATTAATTTTTATGGCATACATAAATTTTAGTAAATGTTTTTGGGTATAGCTCATTAAATGTGAATTCTGATGAAGCAACAACATTAGGGGAAAAACTTCAATTGTAAATCTAAGTTGTTCATCAGGAGTGGGAGTAGGAGAAGTAGGAGTTCAGTAACAGAACGATGTAAATTCATTTAAGATTTAAAGAGCTAATTATTTGAACAATATCATGAAAGCACAAGGTTGTTGGAAGGCATGTCTAACGTTTCCATATAGTCATCACAGATGACCAGCGTATTTTTGAGTAATTCAGATTTTTATCTAGGCAAGATGATTTGGTGTTGTGTCTGATTTTCTTCCTTATGATCTCTTTTGAGTCTTGTGAATCATTCCATTCTGAACATATCAGTAAGCAAAGCACCTATTTAAAATGACTTGGGAATCCATGGCGTGTAAGATTAATAACGCTCTCCACAACTGCACAAAGTAGGCCCATGTGTTCTGAGTTCATGGAAAATACAACAAACAATGAATCAAACAAAATTAGTGGGAAAACAAACAGCATATTCAGAGGTTAGACTCCCTCCATTGAATGGCCTGTGTATGTGTACAGTACATGTGTACCTGTGTTCCTGTGGGATTTTGCTGGTATGTGTCCCAGACTAAGGGATTTTGAGAATTTACTTGTCACGTGCTTAGAAGCTGTGTTCACACTGAATAAACCCTGGAGGTCTTTGATCCACAGTGTGGGAGATGTCATGGGTCACAAATTACATAATTCTACTAGTGTGGTCTTTCTTTGTGTGACTTTGTACTTGTTTGAAGCCTTAAAGAAGCTTAAAATGATGCTTTGTTTGGAACAGGCAAATAAATCAGTCAAGGACGCATGTGCATTTTATGCACTTACATGCGAGTACAATATATTACAGTAATGTATTTTAGTTGGCTGCTCAGAATATCATGGGACTATAAAGGTAACACATTTATACACTCTATTCAACTATTTCAGAACTATGTTTGGACTAAATGGCAGCTTTGATAGCAGTCCAGCGTATTGGAGATGACCTGCCAGCCTTTGCCACATATCATGTCATCTGGGAATGCTGCTATTCTTCCAAAGCTCCTTATCAATCACTGACATTTGGCCCAGGGAACACATATGGAAAACAAGTCACTGATGACCTGAACTTAGAAAATCATTCATCAGAAAGGAATAACCTTTTGAAACATGCTAATGAGACTTCTCTCCTGAACGTTGTTAGAATTCCACATTTTAGAGATGCTGCTGAAATAAAGATTCTCTGTTTTTGATTACGTTTCTACTAGAGTTATTTTCTTAATGTCATTGTATATTAATTTATGACTTCATTAATATTTACAATGATCAAGATGAATAGAGCACATCTGCTTAAATGATCAGAGAGTGATGGAAAGAGAGGATAAAAAGAAGAAAAAACTGTTTCATCAGGTGAAACATAAGTCATGTACACTAAAGCCTGGTGCCACACAGTCTAACTAGGGAAAAATGCACATTCTTCCATTTTAACGTTTTTGTTTGTGTATTTTTGCTTTGACATGAGTGTAAAATATGTAAGAAACCCAGATTGCTCCTCTTATGAAAAATATGAGACACATGTTGCTTTTACTTTATCTCTATATGTGAACATAAATCTACATAATTTGCACCAGGTTGCACCACCGACAAGGCTTAAGCTATTCCCAGAGTAAAATGTATGTTTGAGCAGTTTTAACCGAAAGCAGCTTGTACGGACATATCTTAAAATATGTCAGTGCCATTGTTTTGTCTCAAGATGCATACCATTATGTTAATGTTTTTTTTGTGTGTACTTTTATTAAAAGTTACTTATCCTAATTGAACTAAGGCATTAAATTAAGTCAAAAAATGTTGGCTATAAATTGCTGCAACTGATTTCCACAATTATCATTATAGGTTTGACTTAATAAGGTTTGTTCAAAGAAGCTCCTTTGAAAGAAGCTGTCATTCTAATGTAAAATTTTACTTTTAATTCACTCTAATTATAATTCAGCTTGTGATTAAGTGTGCATGAGATAGAGACTTTTCTAAAAATCCTTTGCACTCTTTACAACTTTTTTTTTTTGGCTTGGATAAAGGATGAAAGGGTACTAAACAAACAACTGTAAACTACAGCTACAGTGACAACTGTGTATGTCCATATGTCCTCTATATGTGTGCATAAAATGGCATTATTACATCTGTATATATTTGTGTTCAGGTATTTTTAACCTGTTAGCATTCCACTGTACCACCTGGTACAAATACCACTCAAAAGAGACCTTAGGAATGCTAATGGATAAACTTAAATGCAGCTCAGAGCATCTATAGAGCTTCAATGCATTTATAAATTGTTCAATGAATGACCAATACGAATGTGAGAACAATATCCCTACATTCTTAAACAACTAGTTATATCAAAATAGCAGTGCATGTAACACATATATAAGAATGCCGAGGGTCCTACTTTTCCAGATCTGCACTTCCTCGTCAAAAAAAACAGTTACTGTTTATCATAATACACAGCATCTATAATGTTGCTTTAGCCATGGTAGGATGTTTGTGATTATAAATATGAATAAATCTAGAGTTCTAAAATCTGATCTGCTATAATTGCATTTAAGATGTCAAGATTAAGATGTTAAGATTTTATATAATGTGATCCTGCTGTGCTAAGTAATGCTTTTCTGTGAAAAACTTCCAGTCGTCCAACATATATTCCATGATCTTTCATCATTACACATCAAATTAATGGTTGGGAATGAAACAGTCTGGTGAGCCTCTCTATGGTAGTTCCTATTTAAACTAACCTGAATTAAACTGAAGTTGTTGCAGAGTCATCTGGATAAAGATTTTGTTCTATTGTTGTATTTTGTGATAATTAATAGTTGGAATAAAATGAATCTGAGGCAGAATCTGATGAATTGGTTAGAGAAAGAGACTATAGGTTTGGCTTAAACATTGATAGGCACATATTTGATTGTCCCTAATTGTCGATAGAGACAGTCAAACCATGAAGATGCACCCTTTTTGATTGCATTAAAAAATGCAATACACCTCTTTAGTTCTTGTCAGTGGCGGAGCCAGGATCTTTTCACAGGGGCCAGCAACCAGTCTGGGGTGGCACAGAAATCTTCATTATTTCAACATAAAAATGAGTCTATAATGTATTGGACTTTGCCTACAACACAACTGAATACAGTTAATTTGTACTTAATTGTAATTGAGATAATGAACTAGATCATTATCTCTTTAAAAAAATGTTCCTCACCTGCAGGCATATAATAAAGGTGCTCACACGATAGCTAAATTTCAGCTTGTTCAGTCAGCCTGTTCTGGTTCTCAAACCCCGGATAGCTTCTTCTCCATTCTTGCATCTTCATGAATGAGGCATGCAGATAACGACATACAGTAGTTCATAGATTATCACTGAATTTTATGTATAATAAATGAACTCTCCAACAATTATGAGTTTGTCTGTTTCTAAAACTACTAAAAGTAAACACTAAACGTTTAACTTACAATATTGTCACATTGTTATTTGCAAGAATGTGAATAAGGTCGGAAGTCAACCGCCAGAATGTAAAATTAATTATTTTCTGCATTTAAATGTGATACATTTTTTTTGTACTTTCTAAATTAATGCAAAATTAGCATCTTCTAGTACAAATGCACAGTGCTCACATTTATTTCTGCGTTACAAAATTACATATCAGCTTGTGACATGAATGTGACCTCACATTGCAGAATATTTTAGTCCAGAGACATGTGATGCATATATGTAACAAATACATACGTGCATGCACAGTTTTAACCCAGCTTTAATCGCTTTCTTTGGTTATTTCATGACTTAATGGACGATGTTCGAAGCTCGTAGTTAATTTTGCGCTTTAGTGAAGTGATATACAGTGAAAAGTGAAAAGTGCGCGCCGCGAGCACGGTATAACAGCTGACACGACAGGGAAGTACTTTTTGTCTTCTGAGATTTACTGACATATATCAAACCGCAGATAGTGAATACTGACAACGCGTTTCTCACAGCATCTGACAGGAGTGTCACCTTGGCTTTCACACACGTGTTTCAAAATAAAAGTGTCATCAGAAAACGTATTATGTTGTATGATGTTGTTGTTTCTTTCAATGCACACAATCAGGGCCACGCCCCCTCACCGGGACTCTCCCGCCCCCTCAGATCACCATGAATGTTAAAGTAATTTTAATGATAAACAAAATATTTTATTTAAAAAATTACATTTTCCAATTGCCCTTTCTTCCAGTTCCTAGAGTCACTATTAATCTTAAATAGCAACACTTTAGTAAAGAAAAGTCTGTTAGGCAAAGTCGAATTTTGATTGGTCCTGTCGTTTGATTAGCGCGCTTCCCCACCCCCACTCTGACGTCACATTACATTTCTCGCGCACCAGAACATACACAATTAATTACATTTTTGAAGTTACTACGGATGATCATTACTCTTGTTTCACAATGGATATTCGAAAGTGGATTAAAAAGACAGAGTCTACCATAACACCTGCTGCTGCTACTTCAAGTTCTGCTTCACCTGACAATGCAGGCCCGCTTCCGCCACCGGTGGCAGTTACTCAGCCGTCCAGAAGCAAAGACTCACCGTCACTGTCCAGTGCACCAGAGGATCTCGGTAAAGACAAGCCAGTCCAGGTTCGTTTAAAACAGTTTCCTGACTGTCAGCGGTCATTTTCGCAAAATTCGTACAATGATAGGGAATGGCTAGAATATTCGCAGCAAGGAGATTCGGCATTTTGTTTTCCTTGTCGTAAATTTGGCGGGAATGACTCTGTTTACAAGCACTGATTTTAGCAATTGGAAGCACGCGACCGATAAAACCAAAGGATTTTACAGACATGCTGACTGTAAAGAGCACCTGTCATGCATGGCTAATTGGAAAGAGCAGTAATTGCGGTGTTCCACAGGAAAAGCGATTTCAACACTCGTCAATTCTGATCAGCTTTCTCGTAACCGCCTATATGGGTCTGCAATTGTAGAATCAAAATTGTGAAAAAAAGTGTGCAGTCAAATGTCCCGGTGTGTATGAAGCTTCAACGAGTGTTTTTATCAATATATTTGTTGTACTTTAGTGTTTTCTAGACTCGATATTGTTTATTAAAATAAAAAAAAACCACCCTGTTTATGTGATCTCCGCCCCTTTCAGTATTTCACACGCCCCCTCTTCAGGACTCGGCTGGCGCCGGCTCTGCACACAATGCGACCCACTGAAAACGATCTTGAAACCCACCAGTAGAGAAAATGTACGTAGGCTATATAATGTCCGGCGTTCTCGGCACCTGTATCCTTTCCGCGCGCGTATGACTTGCGTCTGGAGCAGAGGAGAAATTGGAGTGCGCGTCTGAGAAGTCTCCTGTGTTTTGTGGGACGGGTTTCGCTTAAATAAACGTCGCCGTTCATGTAAAGAAAAAAGGAGACCGAAAAAGCAGTTGTCAGCGGGGTGGCCAAGTTTAGGCCCCACCTTTGGCCACCCCCTTGCTCCGCCCCTGGTTCTTGTTTAGAAAAATCATATAAATCTTTGTCCTCTTTTTAGATCGCAAATAAATATGTACAAACAACACACTTTGATTTGATATTAAAAAAGAAATCATGTATAGCTCATGTTTAGTTTATACAGGGTAAAAATCTATGCATTCATAATAGTCATAATACAGAATTACCTTAAATGTTAAGGATTAAATCATTAAAGCGCTTAGAGAGTGTAGACAGTGGTTCTCTCTCTCTCTCTCTCTCTCTCTGTCTCTATCTTTCTGTCTTTCTCTCTCCCTCTGTCTCTCTCTCTCTCTCTCTCTCTCTCTCTGTAAAACATGAAACGTTTTGTGGACTATATTGTGTTTAATAAATGTGTATAATGACGTGGTTATTACAACAATTACGGTTCCTGTGTCCTTGTAAACCAAATAGTTTATAAAACATACTAAACTGTTTTTTTGAAATTCAAATCCAAAGTTTTCTTTGATGGCTATGTTTAAAGATAGGGTTACTGTACTGTTTGTACAGTATAAAAATCATTAAACCACATGTTTGTGCATTTGTGTGTACACTTCCCACTGCCATCTGCAATGGCACACGTCAGAGCAAATGCGTCAACGAGCATAAACATAGACAGTGTCCCTATTGAATCTAATTTATAAAGGGAAATAAATGTGCCCATGCATGCTTTTATGGATGAAAGCATTACTGAGAAACAGCTTGTACTGATATTGCATTCAGTCACTGATGAAATCTCTAGAAGAATTTGTCGGGATTGCTGAGAAGTCTCTAATCTTTGTTAAAGACATTTCCAAACCATCCATTCCTAAATATACAGGTATGGGTCAGAGGCCCTGCATTTTCCACCTCGCTTAATGCAGCAGTTTATGGAGTTGAGTCAAGCATTCTGCCTCAACAGCTGTCATACATCAACTTGAATGTGTGTTCATTATCTAAAGATAATGAATGAAACGATTTCATAGTGAAGAGCACAGGAAGGAAGTCTTTAAATTTTCACTTTCCTTCATGTTTCATAAGGGAAAACTTTAGCTGACCTTTTTTTCACCGTTTTATTTGTAATTCATTAACTCTTTTCCTAGCTATCATTATTCTGTGCGATTCTGAGAGTTTAGTTTTTGTTAGTGAGTTTTATCAGTGACTTGTGAATTACTGATGAGGTTTCACATGTGGAATAAAATTTTGAATGACTCAAACTGAGACAGACTAAATCCAGACGAACTGCAGCAATGTCTCCAAGACGCTTTGAAAAACCAACTCTTTTTACATACTCTTAGACACACTTAAGGCCAATTCACTGCACCGACAGACACAGAGAAATGGCAACACTTTGGCTGGTTTTGTCAGATCTGTGTGTTACCCCTATTGTTGCCTATTGGCATCTGTTGGAGTTTAACTGACTGAAAATGTTGAATGTCTGAGAAATTACATATTATCTAGTGACTGTCCATGTTGGTTGGAGTCTGTTGGTGCAGTGTGAATTTGGCCTATAGACTACATTTAATAGATTACACTTTCATGACAACATGTGCAGTTGGTTTATACAAGGTGTAATTACACATTTACCTTTTGACCAGCAGGTGCTGTAAGCATGTTTTAATTCGAGTGCTTCATTTCGCAAAACAACTGATTTAATTTATTTGGAGTTTCTAAAAGCTTCAATCTATTTTAAAGCAACCAAATAATTTTCGGGACTGACTGAAGCTTAATGTGACAATAAGGGCGGGGTGAGAGCCGTGAGAGAATGGCGCGAGGCCAGTGGTGTGATTGCTGAGGAGCATCACCTGCGCACTACACCTGTCTCGTGTCTCTCATGGAGGAGCTCCGGAAGCATAAAAGGAGGAGCGACGACAGAGAAGGACGAGAAAGGACCAGGCCTGGATTTTATGTTATGTTTTATTATGTTTATGTGGGAGGCAGTCCCTCGTGGACGACATTTTACGTTAGTTTTGTATTTGTTTATTTGGTAACACTTTATTTTACAATGCCGTAGTTATGTGTTACTACATGTACTCACTATAGTAATAACAGTAAATTATGCATAATTATAAGTAACTAACCCTAAACCCTAAGTGCATGTAGTTAATTAATAGTACTCAGTACTTATTTGAGTAATTACAATGTAACTACGGCACTGTAAAATAAAGTGTTACCCCATTTATTTTATTTTTATTAAAGTTATGTTGAATGTTCGCCGGTTTCCGCCTCCTCCGTACCGTATCTACTAACCTCGTTACACTTAGTTTAAGAAATTAGAAGGCTTTTGAGAAGCTTTCTGTCTGTCAATCTATTTGAGTGTTCACTGCAGTAGTGAATGCACGGCCGGAGGCTGAGAGGACCTTGGAGTGTTTTTAGATGTTGCATTATGGTTACACCAGAACGGAAAAGTTGTAGAAAGATGAGGGTGTGTAATTATTTGGCGGAAGTTCAAACTTAAAAAAAACAAAAAAACACATCTTGAGACCACTTCTTTGCCATTTTGTTGCAGTGGGTTTGCAAGCTGCTATATAGCTTGCAGCACCTTTAATCCAAAAAGAATAATTTGTTGAACTTTAGTTGAGTGAAGGAAAACACCAACCCGCTCTACAGATTACTAAAATATCCAATCTGAGATCTGATTAGAGTTGCAGTGTTACTGTTACTACAGTATGAGAAAAGTCAATATTTGGAGTATGAAACTTCTCTGCAATGATGAAAGCAGAGAACAGGGGGGGGGGGGGGATAATGCATAATTTCTTGAAGTAATATAAATGATTACATATGCATGTTTGGCAAGAAATCAGATACAGTGTGCTCAGAGAAAGAGTTAGGAACCCTACTGTGTGGTATTTTGACCACTGAGACCTTTGGTGGTGTTCCCAAGCGTTCCTGGCAGAGTGACTGTCCCATGTTAGCCTTCTTGTTGAACAAATGCTGTCCAAAAATGCTGTGGTTTCAATGAGCTCGCCAGTGAAACTGATCTGTCTTGGCATTTCCCCTGGCAAACAGATGGGCACTTTCAAGATATTTATTAGCCAGACGCCAGTCTCAAATCCAAATAATCTCAGACTCTAGAAGCCACCTGACTTAGCTACTGATGCTATTTGTCATGCCTATATACTAGCCTTTTAAAATGTTTTTACGATGTGGAAATCGCTTTCAAGTCTTTTAATGACATTGTGCAACGACCCTGTGCTTGTTTACCAGATTCTGAGATATTTTCTATAGTTTGTGGGTCATAGAGAGGTTTAACATTTTTGAGGGATAATAAATCTTCTACTGATTATCAGAACATTTATATCGGTCCTGTTTGTTGATTTAAACAAGAATAAAAAACGTTGGATTGGGAAACAAGTAGGACTACCAACAACCCATAAGTACTTTGGGTTGAAAAAAAAAGTGTATGTGTAAATGTGGTTCTGAGAAATTAGAGTTAGAGAATTAGAGTCCTAAATGTTTTTTGAACAAAGCTCTGCCAAACGTTTCATACCATCATCGATAGGTTTCAATGATCTCATTATTATTGTACTTTGGCAGGAATTTTGAACTATTCCCGCTCATCCACACATTTCTGCACACTGGAGGCCACCCACAACCAAATCCGCATGTAATGTCTCAGTTCACAGCTAACTTTTAAGGAATGTGCGCTTTTGCAAATGGCAAATGTTCTCAGATGTTGGGACCAGTCAGTCTCGCCAGATTTCACGATCAAAAGATGAGAGTTGAATATGCAGATGGGTATATCTAAACACATGGTTTATTTATCTAAGTAGGCCATGTGTTCTTAGGTGACATAGTTGGAGACACAATGCTAGCCAATATGCTCAGTCCAAAATTGAGCATACTGTATGCTAGGCACAAAATGTATTGTGCCATTGTGCCAGGGTTAATAGGAGTTGACATAGTGCTATTAATTCAGCAGTGGTAAATCAATTAATAGTTCAAGCTTACTTCTAGGCAGTTTAACACAGTGTTATATGTTAAAAGTGTTGTAATTGTCACAGTATGTGGTGATCAGGCAGAACCAGAGTGTCAAACATGATAAATAGCAGGTATTGTGTATCATTTACTGTCATCTGTTATCTTTTTTCTTCTTCTTCCTGAGATGTCATACTGAAAAAACGGTTTGTTAGTAAAGAGATTTTGAATAGTACATTTGAATAGTGGCAGCAGCTTGTATCTAGGTTTTTCCACTTTCGGCTAATTCTAGCTCTTTAGGGCACCCAGTAATGAAGAATAGCTTATTAAAAGACAAACATTGTTCAGTTGTTGAGAAGGGATGTTTCTGGTAGATTACTGAAAATGTGTTCATATTGTTGATCTTTCACCAGCACATGAAGTCTCTAGATAGGTGTTCAGTTTGTTCTGCACAAGTGTTCTATTCAAAATGTTTAACATAATCTAGAAAGTTAAGAAGAAAATTTAGAAAGTCTTGTTATGAAATGATAGAGGAATGACAACTAAAAAAATTAACTGTTGTTTTGATTTTGCATGAACACAAAATCAAAGAAGACCAACTATATAGTGTGGGAACAGTGAGATCTCCTTGTTTGTGTGTGTGTGTGTGTGTGTGTATTAGTAACAAATGTACAAAGGTACAGTGTACCTCACTGCTAATGCAGTAACACTTTGCATCATTAGAGTTCTTATAAATTGCTGTATTACCCTGCCATACCGGAAAGCCTTTCAAGGAAAATTTGAATGAGTTATTTTCCAGAAAACTTAAAAAAAAACAAAAAAAAAAAAACGTTTTGTATGGTTTTTCACGGCATAAAAAGCATGCATTATTTTACATTTACAAACCAGTGATAAGATTTGAAGTCCATTATAAGTAGAGCCAGCAGAAAAACATTTTACAACCAACCTTATGTTACTCGTTTCTACTAATAACTCTCTAATGGATCGTCTGTTCTATGTATTATGAGTGGGTACTTTATCACAATCACAATTATTTTCATTTGTGAGTAACATCGACTTGCTATTGATGGTGATAAATTTGAAATGTGCAGGGTACTAAATCATGACTGGAGGCTTTCTTTTTTTTTAATGTCTGTAAACGATACTGAATGTCGGCCAAACGTATAATATATTGGAAGTCTTTCAAAAATAACAGAGGGTCAAAAAAAATGTTTTTAAACTTTGTAAATGTTTTGCATGAATGTCTCACACATAACTGTGACTTACGGTTTAGTTGCTGATATTTGGCTCAGGGGTTGCATTTCAAATAGCTGTTGACTTGTGTGAATTACAATCATGATTATGATGTGAACTGGTTCCATAAAAATTTTGGAAAGGCATGACAAAATGACAGAAAGATCATTAACCACACTAAACTCTATAGAACCCTGAAGTGCAAGTCTTGTTTGATGGATGGATATAAATGTGAATTGCAGTGTAACACGTGTTTAGTCCTGTCATGTTTAGTTCTGTGGTAATCTGTCATTGTCTTCACCTGTGTTCACATTATTAGTTATTGTCATCACCTGCATTACCCTCGTCATCAGTGTATTTAAGTTCCTCCCCTTGTCTTAGTCTTTGTCAGTTATTGTGTGTACTATGTACGCTGTGTCACGTTGCTTTCTGTTCATTAAACCTGCTTGGTATCCGTTTCCTCGTCTCCTGTCCTCCCGAGCGTGACAGAATAACCGACCTAATAAGAGAAACTTTCTCAAGAGAGAAAAACAAGATGGACTTACCCACGGCAGCCCTGCTGCTAAGTCCGGAGGCCAGGGCCTACCTGGAGGGCATCTTCTGGACGCTCCGGAAGGACTACCACTCCGCCTCAGCCTGGGTGCGCGCCGAGGTCGGAGTGGGAGTCGACGAATTCGGGGGACAGTTCATCTCAGAGCCAGGAGCGGGCCGGAACTTAATCGATCCCTGGTCCGCGGATCCAATCCCCACCCAAATCCCGCCCTTAAAACCTCGTTTGCACCGTTCCTGTTCGGAAGCCTGCCTGTCTCCCCGATCCCGTCTCCATCGCTGGTCACAACCAGCCCCTGGATCCGTGGCCACCGTTGCTGTCGGCCAGCTCCTCGGCTCTGTCCCCGCCTTCCACTCCGTGCGGCTCCTCACCAGTGCCTCGGGCTACCCTGCCACCAACCCAGGTTGAGGCGGAGCCCCCAGCGTCACACCGAGCCTCCAGACCCACGTCACCACCGCGACCCATCAGCCCGCCACCATCGCCTGGGCCTGCGCCTCCCTCACCTGCTCCTCGGCCTGTCTGCCCGGAGGCTCTGCTAGGGCCCCTCGTCTCGCCTGGTCAGCCTGCGGGGGTCGACGCCCAGCCGCCGCCACGGACTTCCGGGATGGCGGCTACGTCACCCCTACGGCGCCAGCAGGCTCCTCCCTCCCTACAACTTCCCAGTCATCCTCGGTCGCCCTAGCATCACCCCGGTCAGTCAGAGCCTCGTCGCCGCCTCGGTCCCGCAAGCCGGCAGCTCTGGGTCGTACTTCCGGGTCGGCGGAGTCGCCCAGGGCTGTCGGCCAAGAAGTTCCGCCGAGGTCTCTACCATCCGCCATGGCTCCACCACCGTCGTTCGGCCCCAGGAAGTCATCCCACGGGACTTGCTGGCCGCCTTCCTGGTTCCGCCCACTGTCAGTGTCACCATGCCATCCGTGGCCATCGGCCCCAATCTGCTGCCCGCTTCCAGCGACACGCCCCTCCCCGAAGCCTCCGCCCTCTTCACCCCTCTTCTATGGACTATACGGCGCGAGGACGCGCCTTTCCGATGGGGGGCGTAATGTAACACGTGTTTAGTCCTGTCATGTTTAGTTCTGTGGTAATCTGTCATTGTCTTCACCTGTGTTCACATTATTAGTTATTGTCATCACCTGCATTACCCTCGTCATCAGTGTATTTAAGTTCCTCCCCTTGTCTTAGTCTTTGTCGGTTATTGTGTGTACTATGTACGCTGTGTCACGTTGCTTTCTGTTCATTAAACCTGCTTGGTATCCGTTTCCTCGTCTCCTGTCCTCCCGAGCGTGACATGCAGTCTTCCCATATTTCCTGTTGTGAGGCAATCAGCCAAATGAGCAGTTCTATAAGAATATGAGCATTGGTCATTGTGCAAACAAAATGGCACAATTTCTTTTGCTGCTCAGAATCATTGCATTAATTAACTGTTGAATTTAAGTATTTAAACTCTCTACTATCTCAATTCAAGTGTTATTACTCAATAGAGACCAAATTGATTGAAAAAAAAAAATATTTGTACAAAAGGTACTAAAAGTTTAATACAAGTACAGTATTCTGAGCTACAGGCAACATGTCTGTGGTGGCATTTGCTGAGATCAAGTGTTAAGATGCACAGTTTCTCTATGACATTGTCACCAGTCACTCTTCTGTAATACAATCTTCAGGGATTTTATACTTGCTGTTAGTACTGCAGTAGAAAAACATCTGTCTGCTGTTATCTTATAGAGACCACAGTGTCAGCTAGTGGAAGTGGAAATGGTCAAAGTTGCTTGTCATTTTGGCTTTGTGTCCAAAAGAGTAAGTAATCTTTTGCCAATTTTCAAAGATGCTTTTCCAGATTGAATGGATAATTCCCCCACTGCAACAGAAAGTTGCACATGCAGTGAATGTAATGTCAGAGAAGGATGGATGGGTTCCGCTGTTACTGTGTTTAAACTGGATGCGGCAGTTCATCTGGTGGAATCCCGGTTGTAGATGGTTGGAAATTGAAATCCATGGCTTAGTGTGGATGTCAATATAATAATGACATATTACTTAATAATTAGTTAATAGTCATGTGCCTCAACAAGTAAAGTCATAAAATAAAGATACATTTGTAAATCATTAGCTAATGATTCATTAAAGCAGACAATTTGAAGTTGAAATACAAAGCTTCAACTCACTGTGATAATGAACACATCACTAGTAGTTAATAAAATATATGATCAAGGAATTAATATATTGACACATTTAATTAATAACAATTCATATATTACTTAATCTATTAATCATATAGACTCTTTATTAGGTGTTGATCCAGTAACCATTAATTAATGGTTTAGTTCTTCATGAGTCATACATTTAACACATGATTATCATTTAAGCATGATTAAAGAACATTTATTAGACTGTATTGTATGTAAAGCCAATTCAATTCAAAAAAGTAAAAAAAATTTCTCTTAATTTTTCTTTATTCAATAACAAAATAAACATTACAGACTATATATGACTATACAGAACAATTCTATGTAAAACAATTGTGGATTTAGCATCAAAATTTAGCATCTAATGTTAAAATGTTTTTAATATAACCTTCTCCCTTTAAATACTTTGGTCAGTTTAAGAATAATTTATGCAATTATATATTATTTATTTGAAGGAATAAAATAACAAAACAGTTTCATGTCTATCCTTGTATTGTTTAACTGGTCAAGGTTGATATGGGACTTAGAAAGTAATTAGTACTAAGAGAGAGTAATTAGTATACAGTAATCTAATTATACTGTTGAAGATTAGTAGCTAGTTACTAATTACTTTTTTTACACTAACTTAGTAGACGCTACATGTAAATACTTTTGTCCAATTGAAACATATCCATCCGGTTGTTGCGAAATTGAACTAACGCCACCCACTACATAACTTTCAGTTGTCGGATTGCTGTTTAACTGTCTGTTGTTGCTAAAACAGTCAGTTCCAGTAAAAACACATTTCACACTACAGTGCTTGGATCACAAACGGCTAAATATGTGATCTAACATGCTAAATATCTGTCTTTGGCATCACAGTGATTAGTTCGGTTTTGTGTAGCATCAAACTGGCCCCTGTATTGTGCACATGGTCTGAAAAACAGATGTAATGCACAAACTTTATTTAATATTTCAGATATTTAATACATGTGCCATGCATACTTGGACAGACAGATGAAGATTGCAGCTCGACTATGCAAAAGTCCCCTGTAACTCAATTAGGCTTATACAGTAAGTTGTAATGAGTTGAAATTTCCCCTAGGGGATTAATAAAGTTTATCATCATTGATTAAGTTTATCATCATAACTGCATATCTAAATGTACTTAATGTGAATTCCTCTCAATCAGATTAAATGGTTTGATTATCATTGAAACCACACATTTGAGTGATCACAGAACACCATCAATTGATTATAAAAGAGGAAAAGATGTGGGCACTGGAGAACCTTCGCAGACAAAGACTGTGACCATAGGCTACTCGGTAGGCTATTTCTTCTCAACACAAACTTACTTTTCCTTATGCAAGTAAGTTGCACACTGTATGCCCACTTCAGAAACTCAACAGAAGTAGAGCCAACTGGGTACTTTTTGATATACTGTGAATTCTGTCATTGCCCCATTACTCTAATTACACACTGTTTTTCACTTTCTAAATATGCATACTGGGATGCAGCCAAATAGTGTCAGACATACAATATCTTTGAGGATTTTTAATTTAAATAATTTACCTCATGGGTAGCAAACTGTTTTACACACTTAATATTAAGTCTGAAAGTATTTTTGTCACTTCAACATTACGATAAAAAAAACAACAACTTCTATTTCAACATTTCAGCAGAAACAGAGACGACAAGGAGCAGCTGTGCTGTAAGCTGCACTAAAAAAGATGGATTTAAAATGTTCAGTATTCCGAGGGGATCACATGCCTTTGCTAAAAACAGAAGGAAATTATTATATATTACATTATTATATATAATATATATCATAGTAATTATTAATATATATATATATATATACATACAGTATGTATATATATATATATATACAGTATATATATATATATATATATATATATATATAGCATCAGACAAACAATATAATTCTTATTCTTAGTGAATAAAGATTACTCATTCAATAAAAAGATTGAGAAAATTATTACACAACCACCAAATAGGTAGCAACATGCACTATGTATGTTGTGTAAGTTGCCATTAAACAAAAGAAGAAGCTTTTTCTTATCATCTGTTTCCATGCTGAATCATCGATTCATTGCTCGGTTGAGAAGGTCTTGTATGTTAACCGGGAACATACTCTGGGTTGGCTGAACTTACTCCCTGATGCGTTTTTGGAACCAGCATACCTTGAGTAAGCAAGGTTTGGGTTAATCAACCGAGAGTTCAGGGTATAGTTAACCTTGTTAGTTATAGTTTCTGGAATACCCCCTGGTGGTGATCAGTGGTGATTGTTGATTGTTGATCCATTGATTGTTGAAGTCCAAAGTGGATGACAGGGAAGGTGACTGTGACAGATCCATTCATGGTGGGAAATAGAGTAGGGGTCTAATGTCTCACCATTACTGAGAGCCGATTTCAGGAGTCACCATGGAAACGCGTGGAGAAAAAAGGCGTGGGACATATTTCAGCGAGATGTAGTTGGAGGTTTTAATGCTCGCTTATGAAGAATATAAACACATTTCAACTAAAAAAGCAATACTGCAGCATCAGCAAAAGAGAGAGAGAGAGCTTGGCATGGCAAAAAAAAAAAAAAAAACAGTAAATGCATGAGTTTATAAAATTATACGTAGGTGGTTATTTGTCCCCTTTCATTGCAATGCAAAATTCTTTTGGGCATGTTGTAAAAATAGACAAGCATTTACTTTTTGGCCTTCATAAATTTCTTAATATCACTGTAGTGATGTACATGATTGGCTGGTAATATACAGTATGTTGACAAAAAAAAGTGTAATTTATTGGCTTGTTTTATCAGGTGTAATCCTTCAAAATGAAACATAAAAACGTTCTCCAACAAGGTGATATTTTCTAAATTTACTAAACTGTTAATGAAGTTTAAATTTAGTGTTTAATGTCATTTGGTTTTCTATGTAGCTAATAGGAAGAAGGCTGAGGCCCATGAAACAGGTGGGGGTCCAAAAATTTGAGAGAACATCACATAAGCTGATTTCATAAATTGACATTGATTTTCCTAAAATGTTGTTTTCTAAAATATTGACCTTACAATTATGATGAATGGTGTTTCCTTTGGGCACTAGATTTATATTCTTGTATTTCTGATTTGATGCAGTGATTCAACAAGAAATCACAGGTCATATATTCATATGTGATTGAATTTCACAAATCATATATAAAATTATGTATATGACTAACAAAACCATCTTATTTTATGCTGAATAATGATTATTTATAAAGTTAATGGTAGCACATATAAACGCAAACTGTTGCTGAAACTTTTAAGTGGGTCGATACAATTCTTCTAAATTTGTGACAATATTTTGAAATTGAATCTATTTGAGTCACACAGACTTCAATATTCAGCATGCTAAACACAACAGTGGTAACAATTAAATTTGATTTAAAGTAAATTATCAAATGCACTCTTTTTTTAGTCACTACTCAAGTGTGAGTCAACTTTACTTCCTAAGCTTTTGTCAGTACAACATACTATTCCTTTTTCACTTCACTTAGTTTTTTTAAGGCAATCTGTTTGCATGCTTTAAGTAGATTTTACAGTGTAGTGGGGACCAGTAATGAGGGCGATTTAATGCTTTAAACACGATTAGATTTAGCACCCAAAAATATATTGTTACCTGGACATGGATTGACTTCCAATTAACAATCTCCTTCATTGACTGAAGGAGCTTTAATAGGAATGCGAGTTCCATCAGTGCACATCTGGGAACTCTGAAATTGAAAGTTATGTAAGAAACATTTTAAAATGACTGTGATGGTATACAGTACTGATATATGGATAATTAAGTAGCGCTATGTAACTAAAATGGTCTCACAGAATATCATAGAAAGGACAAACTCGCCACTCTGTGGAATTCCTCTTTAATGACTCTCAGTGGTTTATGGCCAGGGAACTGCACAAAAGTGTGTAGAAACTGAATGCAATGCATACTGTACAAACAGCTCTACACACAGTTGCCTTTCCCACATGCTCTGCATCGCCAACGTTACACAAAAAATGGGGCAATGCACAAAATGTGCTCTGTGTCAAGTGCTGATGTGTCACGTTTGATATGTAAGGTTTCAAAAGATTTGTTAAATAAATTAACAAGTCTTTCGAAAAATGGTAACGCTCCGGCAAATATCCATTTGGATACGAAAACTTATCACCCTCTCACGGTGGAAAAGATTCCGTATAATCTGTGCTTCCACATCCACTGGATTGTCTTCAAAAGGGCATGCCATGCTCCGTCGCCTCTCTGAAACAAACTAACCCTGAAACTAAACCTGCCCCGGAGCAGGTTATGTTCAGAGCTTAAGTTGCTATGGCTACTTACATACCTTGAAACTTACCTCCGTTTTTGGAACCGAAAGCTGAGGTTATCCGCCTACTTACCCTTAAACTTACCCAGGTATGTCACATAACCTGCTTTTTGGAATACCCCCCAGGTAAGTTCATAAATTCATAAAGTATGTCAGGTTTTTAAGATTAGCCAACTTAGTTGCACAATTTCATTTAGAGACCTGGGCGGTATTCCAGAAAGGAAGGTTAACTTACCGTCACATATACCCTGAACTCTCGGTTGATTAACCCAGAACTTGCTTACTCTGGGTATGTTGGCTCCAACACACCTGTGAGGAGTTAGTTCAATCAACCTCCTGTTGGTAACTGAGAGTTAATGCGCGCGGACGGCGAGTAGCCTACATGAAGGCATTTTCTATGGATCGCCGATTTCAGGAATCACCATGGAAACGCGTGGAGAAAAAAGGCGCGCGACATATTTCAGCGAGACGGAGCTGGAGGTTTTAATGGTTGATTATGAAGAATATAAGCCCATTATAACAAAACAAAAAAAAAAAAACAATACTGCAGCATCAGCAAAAGAGAGACCGTTGCCTTGGCAAAAAATAACAGACAGAGTAAATGCGTGAGTTTATAAAATTATAGATTATAAATTTACATATTTGAGGCGGGGCTAGACTTTTCCCTTATTTCCTCCACTTTTGCAGTTATCTTTCTCTGTTTGCATTCATGGATTTGCCAAAGTCATCTTAAATGTTTTATTGTCAATTCAACTGAAAATTTTGAGAGAACATCACTTAAGCTGACTTCATAAATTGACAATGATTTTCCTAAAATGTTTTATTTTGATGGTGTTTCCTTTTATTGGGTACTTCATATTATATATTATCATTGTAATTCTGATTTGATGCAGTGATGATCCGCGATATGTCACGTTTGATATGTAAGGTTTCGAAAGATTTATTAAATAAATCAACAAATCTTTTGAAAAACAGTAACGCTCCAAATACGAAAACACATAATCTGTGCTTCCCCATCCACTGGACCGTCTTCAAAAAGGCATGCCATGCTCCGTCACTTCTCTGAAACAAACTAAGCAGGTTATGTTCAGAGCTTAAGTTGCTATGGCTACTTACATACCTAGAAACGTACCTCTGTTTTTGGAACCGAAAACTGAGGTTATCCGCCTACTTACCCTTAAACTTACCCAGGTATATCACATAACCTGCTTTCTGGAAAACTCCCCAGATGACTAACGTTAAAACTTGTAAGTCCAGTCAACTGTTGTTTGCTAACGAATGAAACACAAACAAACAGATCCAGAAAAAAGGCTCTTTTAAAGAACCATAAACTATAACCGGATAAAACATGACTCACGATGACGCACCCCCTTTATACAAACACAGGACGTTAAGACATGTAGTTAGAGGCACTGTCTACTAGCAAAGTGCAATTGTTTCAGTTGTCTGATTTGACGAAGCCTCACCATAAGTTACTACTATGTGGAGTGTTTCCCCCCTGGAATCAGTATGTGTTTGAATAAGAACTCATGATCTCTTAAAGAGGAGAATGTGTAAAACAGTATGATAACGCCACCCAGTGGCGTATTAAGAAAATGTTGTAGGATTCATAGACTCATGGGTCAAGTGAGAATTTTTAGATCAGGAAGATATTACAGTTAAGCCTGCCAAGATAATATTTTGCAAGCAATAGTAGCATGATCAATAAATAATAGTCTGTAGCCTCTTTTAACAACAGAGACAAGTAGGAGATGATCGTGCACCAATGTACATCTACGAGAAGCTGTTTCATTTTAAAATTGAAGACAAATATATGCACCCTGTATTATTTTAAATAAGTAAAATACAATAAGTACTTTAAGGGCCACATTTTTTTAATGATATAGATGCTCTGAAAAGTAACTTGACAAAGAAGGAAGCTTATCCATTGTGTGATACCTCGTCAGAACACTAGGGGGAAGCACAATACTGAAACGTTCTGATCCTGAACAGATTATGAGAGGCCCAGGACACTCTTGTCTTGACTTTTGCTGTGGTTTGAAATGAGCATAATAGAAAGCTTCTTTCTACTTGTTTTGTAGTGTTAGTTTTTTTTTTTTACATCTAAATGAACAGGTTTTTACACAAATCTAAAATATTGCTTATGAAAGAATTAGCCCAACTAGATTAAGGCCTGGTTTCACAGACAGGGCTTAATCTAAACCAGGAGTAGGCCTTAGTTAAATTAGGATATTTAGACATCTTTTATAAATATTAGAAAATGCATTACTGGTGTAAATCATGAAACAAAACAATGACACTGACATGGGACTAAGTTTAAGCATTGTCTGTGAAACCAGGCATATATGTTTATATATTAAATGTATACTGTATATGAATGTGTAAAAGACATTTAAGGATAAAAGTTGAAATAGATCCTTTACGTAACTGCATGAACTGCATGTTTTGTGCCTCGATCTGGCCTATGCCTTTGTATCAGTCCCTCATTCCTTCACGTGGATGCTTTTTGAGTTCTTTCATTTACCTATAGTAATAACAAATTGGTAAAACATTTCAAGATTTGCAATTTTGCCTCACAACACCTAACTTCACTACGCTCATGATCAGAGCCTTGAAAGGTTACAGGAGAACGACCACAGTCAGTGGTTACCACAGATACGAGTGTATATGGATGATATAACAACACTTATGACAACTGTCCCCAGCACCAAAAGACTTTATCAAAACATCACATGGGCGAGGATGCAGTAAATGCTGGAGCATTTCCATTGTCAAAGGTCATGTCACAAATAAAAGATTTCATATTGACTCTCTGAAGACATTGCTATTCAAACAGCAGCCCCTCAGGTGGCACCAGGGAGAAAGTCGACTCCTTCTGAAGCCGTGTACAATGCAAAGTCAGCATTTCATTGAAAGGACGTGATTGGTCAAGTCAAACATGGGAGAGCAGGCCTTGGGTTCATTCCAAAAGCTCCTCAATGGTACAAGGCAACATCAGGGTAGAAGAGATGTGGAAGCAGGAGGATGCACGATCTTGACAGCTCAGGATGGAGATCAGTAAAGGAAAGACATGCCCTAATGTAGAGATTGCTCTGCTTTGCAGGAAGCACTAACCTAAATTACTTCTCTTGTGCACCTCCTGCTTTACAGCTTGCCATATGATATTTAATCTAGCTACAGCAAGAACACAACCCCCTGGAGCTCCTATAAGCGAGGTACAGGGTAGCAAGTCCTTGACATCCCTCGCCTCCATGCTAAGAACATCCACCTCCTCAGAGATAGACCGACCCCAGCATTGGGCTCTTACTTGGGGTGGAAGAAACATCAGAGTGGGCTTCCAGATACCTCGCGAGAGCACTCGAGCTGGTGGATGAGGGCTGAGAAAGGCCTGAAGCCATCTCAAACTCCTCTACCGGCTCCAATTGCAAATGAGTGGCATCAGTCTTAGAACAGAGACGAACCACCACAAATGCTTTTCCACAAACATCAGCATGAATCTACCACTTCACAATTTTCTTACCTGCAGGCCAACCTCCATGGAATGACTGAGTGTCCTCCACCATGGACGTCATCTTATAAGGTTTACGACCCGAAAGAATTTGCAGAGACTTGGGACTCTGACTTAATTCTTGTTGAGAACAAGGACAAATAAACCCTTTTAATTCTATATATTCTAAATATAACCACATGAGAAATGTATAGTCATAAATGTGTATCCAATTTCCCCCCCGTATGATTTTCCTTTTATAGGGTTTGACCTATGTATTAATTCTCTCTTTTGAAATTCTTTTTTCTTTTTAATGTTTCAGAGTTGCTTACTATAAAAAATCACATGGAGCATGTTTAGTCTCTATGGACTCCAATCTTCTCTCTTAATCTGTTAATTTACATTACATTTTGCTAACTCTGACACATTGAGTATTATCTTGAAGATTCTTCTCTCATACATCCAATACAAAGTCTTACGCAAATATCTTTCTAGAGAACAAAGGGTCGTAAAAAGTTCCCTCCGAAGGAACAAATCCTTATTGGCTCAGCTACCTCCAGAGGGTGTGGCATCTTCACACTTTAAAAATCACTGATCACAAGATCACAGGGCTCTTTTCTTTTACTGAGAAAACACTGTTGTGAAGATGATGTTGAGCTAGAAGTTCTGAAGACCCCCAAGTTTTTGCCAGGCTGCGGCCTTGTCTTTCCATTCACCAAAGATCCTCTGACTCCAAATGGTTCTCTCTCATCAAGACAACTTCAACAAAGATCAACGGGAGCTTCCACAAATTGTATCAGGACAGTTTAATTCAAATGGGCGAGACATGCAAGTCATTATTCGATACATCAAGTATCCTTACCCCTTTTAAAGAAGGGCGTATTAAAACTAAACTGATGGTTAGCTCAAGGTTGTTGATCTGTTGACGTTCAAACAATGCTATAACATCTTGCTTTCCTGTATTCTGCATCATCTCTCTTTTCCCTTGGTACACAGTATGCATGTATGTATGTGTGTGAATGTTAGAGTAGTTTAAGTGCGTAGCCTAGTTAATAAAGTCTTGTCACATGTGAAGTTGTCTGTATTTCATGCTCATATATTGGAGTCCCTAATCATGCAGATTTTGACTACATGTTCTCAGTAGTACTGTACAATAAGAATGTCATTTCCATGTCAACAGAACTTTACAAAATAATGTTTGCGACTTTTAAAAGTATAATTAAAACAATAAATTAGATTTTTCAAACCAGCAACCTTGCATTTATTTAAGTTGTGGGAGGATGGGGTGGAGAATGCATTTGAGAGAAACTGTTTGAAATACTCTAAACTGGTAACCGAAGCTGCGCAAAATGCCTGTAAGATGAGGATTTTGAAAGTGGGATGCAGGGGCTTTGTCACCATATCCACAACCACTCTACTGAGGAAAATGGGGGTCAGGGCTCGCTTTCTCCAACAAGCAATCAAGTTCCTGTCGAATGCAATGGAAAGAAGCAGCAATTGGCTGTGGATTAAAAGGAAGGACATCAGCTGGGCAGCGAGATGAAGACGGGTGGATATGGAGTTGAGGGGGGTGTATCTGGGATGCCAGGTGTCCCTGTTGAGACCTCAAGTCCTATTAGCTCTATACTTTCTCTTACCTTATATGACCCATTTAGTGTTTGTTAATGTGACAGGCAGACAGTGTGTACCACTGTGTAGATGGCAGACTCAGACAGAGCAAGGCACTCTGTGGAGACAGATCAGTGGGCGGTCCTTCTGACTCATCAAAACACCACACACTTATTCAGTCCAAAAACTGTCAAGCTGCTTGTGTTTTCCTGCTTGCCCTGCAGAAGAAAACAGACTTTCCTGTAATTTTCTGGTTTTCACAGGCTGACATAATGTCATGTTTATCACAATAATTACACTGACATCATTTTATTTTCAGGTCCATTTGCTCTGTTGCCCCATGTCTGCTTAGATAAATTGGCATGTGTGTCTTCCACAGAACCTGAACTGTAACGGGAGCATGTGGGCATTAGCTTTTCGGTCACACTGTGTCCGAAATCAAATACCTCTCTAACATATGATATGCGAAAAAACAGAATGCCAAAAGAGTAGTATGTCTGAATACGTAGTAGCCGAAAAACAGAGGCGAAAAGTTCCTGGATGACCTACCACTTCCACCAAGATTCTAAAGCATGCATGGACACTTTACCATCCTATAAGGCCACAGGTGAGGATTTATGAATGGAGGTGAAGTGACGCAAATGATGCTAGTTGGTCACATAACAGTAACAACGTAGATTTAGAACATCCGAATTTCATTCATACTACCCATTTTAATACTGTATAGAGTGTACTTTTTAATGGTCATTTAAATGTAGTACCAAATCAGACAATACACGATTTTGGAAGCAGCATCATGGTGCTTCCCATTGAGTTAGTACACAGCAATATTTGCCAAAAATTGAGTCCTGCTCTTCATTCTTTTTTTAATTCCAAATTAAAAGTTGCTTTAAACCCTCGACTAGGAATAATCTCTGTGTTGGAGCTAACAATAATATTATTTGGCATGTGTTCCAAAAAAGTCTGATTATAAATGTAAATGATTTAAACAAATATTTTGTGTTTTCTTAGTTTATTGTAACTCTCAGTGAGGATGAACTGGAATTATACTTTAAAGAAATACTTTTTTATAAGACAATCAATTTTTTTTTTTAAATAAATGACAATACATTTTTATGCACATCTGTATATTTTTAGTTAGTTAAAGAAAATGTTTTAAAAACTGCTCAAACTTGACCGTAACAAATTTTGTCACTCATATGCCAGACTCCTCAGCAATGATGATTGTTGTTGTGAAACAGAAGTTGTGATAGTCTTTTCTTCCCATTTGTGACATACAGTATATCTCAGCATATATTTTCAGCATATTCAGCTTCTCGAACAAGAAAAGGATTTAGGGCGTGACTTGATTTTGCCATTGTTGTGGTTGTCTCGCCCTCCACCAGTAAACACATTATCAGAAAAGACGAGATGTTGATGCAAGTGGGAGGGGAAGTTGTTTTTATTAAAGATTATGAGGGCACACAAATCTTAAAAAAAAATTAAAAATGATAATGTGGATTTGATAAATCATTTAAAATATATATTGCTGCAGTATATTGAATAAAAATGAGGGAAAAAATGTCCATCTTGATTTCAGGGTGAATTTACACTGGTGCCCCATGCAGCGATGGGCTGTGGTCCCAGTGGTGCCGCTACCATAGCAACAAATGTTGTCATGGCAGACAATGACACAACATAATTGTTGCTGAAATAATTGAATTATCTTCCTTTGCTCTATTCGGATTTTATTCATATATTGACTCAACTCACTCTCTAATTCTGGTTTAAATTTGAATACTCTCTCTCAAAACAGTGATATATACTGAAATGCAAGATCACATACACACATTTTTCATATTAACATTTTCCATTTCTAACATATTCCATTGTGTCACTTAACATCATGCACCCTTCAACACTTTAATATCACACTACATTTAACAAAAACACATCTGATTGGCTCAGATGTGATCTTATAATATATTTATAACAGACTTCCACTTTTCCAGATGTACTGTACTGAATGTTTGATGTGCTGAATCATGCCCCACTTCCAATAGACTCATGCCCAACATTGCAGTGATTGGCAAACTGATTTATCTTCCTGAAATATTACACATGTACACAGATAACAGGTTCATTTGAAACAAAAATTCATAATACTAGACACTGACTTGACAAAGCAATAAAATAACATGAAAAAATAACACGGAATACACCCAGACTATATCTTTTTCTATGAAATATGTTTGTATTTCTCAAGTTTGTATATGTTCACTAATAAACATAAGCTCCAGGTGAACCCCAATGACACAGCTGTATAACGACGCATCCACTTATAAAACAGGACAGTGATATATGTGCCGTGACTCTGGCTAAAATGACATCATCAAGATGGGACAAGATGGAACACCCTATTCTCCATCAGAATAAGGGTCTCTGCATTAAACAGCATTATAATATAGCAATAAGGGTCTCTGCATTAAAACAGAGCAGGAACTGAATCCAAGAATTTATGCAGATTATTCATACCATTGTAAGTAACTGGAACGTTTTGCTGTAAAAAAAAAAAAAAAAAACACTGACAAAACTGAGGTTGACAGTTGAAATATAAAGTCTATTGACCTAAATCTCACGTAAAATCAAGAACATGCTAAGGTTAAATTTCACCTCAAAACCAACAGGGAAAAACAGAATACATTACACACACACACACAACAGCAGAGGCCAAACTACTAAATTCAGTTGCTTTTTATTTTTAGATAAAATAATCAACACTCAAATAATAATAAAAAACAAAACAAAACATGTCAGTTGCACATAAGGCATTTTTAAAATTTACACAGTTACTGTCATAACATGTGTACTATTTTTTTAACAGGTAAAGTAAATAAAATGAATATATGATCCCGTCTAGAGTTCATTTCTCTAGAGAACTAACATGTGTTGTACACTAAATGACTTGCCTGAGGTAAATGTAATGCTACGTGTATGTATATAGCAATTGATCAAAAGCTACGTGTGGATATTAACATCGTGATGTTATTTTCACCACTGTTTAGCACATTACCATCATAGATCAATTTCAGCAAATATTACAATTTAAATAACATGTCATTTCCCCCATTGCATGAATGAGAATTATAGGGCATTATTTATTGCAAAAATCATCCTGAAATAGTCTTGCATTTTCATTCCGCAAAATATTATTTCTCTTTTTGTTCGTTTTGGTGATTTCTGTTATGGCTTGTTTAAAATGACTCATTCTCCAGTAGTTTCATTGGTATGACTGTTTTTTATATGCAATATTATCAACTGTAACTGTAACAACTGTCATTTAAATAAATAAATAAATAAAGGTGTGGGTACGCCTTTTAATAAAAAAGTAGGCTACAGCAATCGTTCAAGAGTAAACTTTTATGTATAGCCTATTGTTGCCCAATCCACATGTCAACAAGTTAATCCAATGTTAACGATTAAATTCTGGACATCCTTTAATTACGTAAGGTTTCAAGCGGTCTCGCGCTGTTTTATGATTTGCTGCATGACATCAGCTGGATGAGACGAGAGGCAGCGGCGGCTCCTCATCACTATGACACAGAGTCTGAGGATATAAAAGCCTGGGCCACTCCTTCTGCGCCCGCTGCACGGCTTCAGAGAGCAGCTCACTTCAGGTTACCGGACAGAGCGCGCGAGAGTGTGAGTGTCTGACAGAATGGCGACGCTAGTTGAACCTGTAGATACTCCAGCACCCTTCGGAGGTGTCAGCAGCACCAGGAACACGGCATCGCCCACGGCCTCGACTCATCACTTCGACGAGGGCAAATATTACCTGCTGGTGGTCATTGGGGAGCTGGTCACCGACGAGCATCTGAAGTGTGCCATTGCGGACATTGAGAAAGGTACCTCAGCTGACACAAATAATGTGCAGTACCTCATGAATATATTTCGATGATGTTTGGAGCAGTGTATCTAATGCCTTTTCAAGTTAAGTACACTAACCTTGAACTCACTTCGGGGTTGAATGGGTGATTTAATGTGCGACTCTGTAACCACAAATTTCTGCTGACTGCAAGTAACTTTCCATGCATCATGTTATTGGATTTCTTTGTTGTGTGACTATGTAGATGGAAACTGTATCGCAGCCCCTCCCTGTTAGTAGCCTACTGGCGAGTGCACTGCGTGTCTTATCAAAGCGATCGCATCGCGCCACCCAGGTTCCCAAAGACACCACCATCATCAGCACCATCACTGTTTTCGCAGTTTTCTATCTGATGAGCCACATGTGTTGTTTTTGGCCATTTGACGAACTTCAGTGTCTGACTTGTGTGGGCTAGCATGATTCAGCATGCATGTTTCTAGCGTGTCGATCAATGAGACTGAGCCTACTGCTTGTTTTGCCGGGGTGGAGGTTCTTGATGTGGAGCATCGATCGGCTCTGCAGTCAGATGTGCTCCATCATCTTGCTTCTGCGTGGTTGTGATGTGGCGCGCCAGTTCTTTGTTTCCCATGCTCGTGTTTTGCTTATTATATCCCATACTATATCCGACTCATGTGGGAATCAACTATGCACAAGACATATTTCAGTAAATTATTTATTCAGTTAAACACGACCACAATTAAATACTTTAGAAAAAGAGTCATATTAAATTGCTAGATGTTCTTCATAGCTGTATGGCAAAAGCCGTAACTTCTGCCCACTTGACCAGACCTGGAGACATTGTTGCTGCGCATCCTAATTTATTCCATCCTCCTCTATTCTACTCACTCTAATCACCGGTTTGTAGGCGTGGCGCGGTCCGCACTGCAGTCCCTACGGAAAGTCAGAAGGGCCCGACGTTCACGCCAAAAAGGGCGTTTCAGTTAGTGATGGGACGCGCATACCTGTCCTTTTCAAACTGTTCATTCAAACAGATTTGGTTGTTCTTTACGTCAAGACGTATCTTACGTAGTCACGTGATCCAGCATCCACATTTTAAAGCAATATGTAGCAACATATTGTGTTTTTTTCATTATATTTTATTAACAAGTGTGATTATTGTAATTGTATGTGTCCCTTTCCCAGTTGAGTTTCTAGCAACACAGCCACGAACTCCTACATAAGTTATTTAGAATATTTCATTATTAATTCATTAATTTGTTCGAATAGAGTTCTCAGTTCATGTTGTTGACTCACGAACCCCTTTCTGGCCGAATCAGTCCTGTTTAATATGAATCATTCAGAGCGAATTGTTAAACGGTTTAACTTATTCAACTAAGAAGATCGATTCGTAATCTAATCGGATAGGTTTAGTTGTTGAGCATAGCATGAGGCGTGCAAGAAAAAAAAAGAACAGAATTATGACTCTCTTCATCTGCTCTATTAGGAGCCGTTCGTCGCATCACTTTGATGAAGCCTCTGTTTCAAAGCTATAAAAAAGGGAGTGATTTTTCAGGTTTAGTTGGTACTGGAACAATTAGTAACGTTTACTGGAAGTTTCACTTTTTTTATTGTGATAAACAAAACTCATTACTTCTGAATTGAATTAATAACTGAAATTACTCCAGGCATAGTCCTACTTGTGCTCTTGTTTTGTGCAACTCGTGGTGAGGGAGTCGGGCTTGTAATCTGAAGGTTGCCGGTTTGATTCCCATGCTGGCAGGAATTGAAAGTGGGATAAGATTGTGAATTAACAGCATTCCCTCCACCTTCGATACCATGACTAAAAAGGGCCCTTGAGCAAGCCACCTAAATCCCTAATTGCTCCCCTTGATAAAAGCGTCTGCTAAATAATGAAAAACGAAAAAAAAAAAATGTTTAGCATCTGCTGAATTCTAATCATTCTAACCATAAATTCAGCAATAATTGCAGTATTTTACTATACTTGCCTCGCAGGCACAAGTTGCGGATGTGCATGTGCGGTAGCAGAAATAAAGGGGTATTATTCTTCTTTGATCAGGGGAGCAAGTATGCCATCATAAAAAAAAAACATAACCATTTAACATTCAGTGGCAGATCATTCTCAAGTTTATATGATATCGAGAAATGTTGTGTTTAGAGCATAAACTCTGTTCTGGCTAACCACTGACCGTGAAGGTTCATAGATATTTCCATACATTGATTAGCTTTTGCATGTAAACCAACAGAGCCCAGCATTTAGTTACGTGAATTTACAAAATATTGGGCTTCAGTTCAATATGCAGGAAAGATCTGAAACCCAGTCTGATTTTCTGATTACTTCCCTATTTAGACTGATCCAATGTAAGTGTTATTTTGCTCTATTGAGTTTCAGATTTCTCCCTGGCATAACACTACATACTTCATACTCAATAAATAAACATTTGAAATGAGTTGCAAGCAGTAGCCTGTATTGTCAATGTATAAAAAACTTTTCATGACTGATAAAAAGGACAATACATTTCATATTTTCACCCTTTCTCCTCTGGCTTTCAGGAATTCGTTCATGGGACACAAATCTGATCGATTGTAACTTGGACCAGGAGCTGAAGCTTTTTGTTTCTCGACACTCTGCCAGGTTTTCAGCCGATGTGAGAGGTAGGCTGAACATGATCTGCTCACTACATATCCTTTAACCAGCTCAAAACCCTTATGTAGCAATTTATGATAGCTTAATATAAAATATTTAAAACACTAGTGACCCCAAACCTCCATAGTGATAAAGAGTAAGTATTGTGTAGAGATGCAAAAACAACAACTGCATAAAGTTTTTTTTTGTATCATAACTTTCATGATAATGTCATTAACATTTTCACAATAAAGACCCATAGAAAATTAGCATTACCATGACATAGCAAAATCTCCTGTCACAAGGTCATTTAAACAGCTTCACATCGAGCTGAATTTGTCATAGAAAATCTGCCTCAAAATCTGTCTATAAATACTGACAAGAAGTGTTCCAGTGACATTTCACTGCCAATTAAATCATCTAAAAGGGAATGAAAGATGTGACTGTCACTTCAGCAGTTTAGTGCCTGAACCTGTGTCTGTGTTACGTTTCTTCCATCATGTTTTGCATTTTGACTCTCATGATCTTCTCCATGATGGCACCGATGTTAGATTGCCTCATGTAAAATCGATTCTTATCAGTTTATCTTTATATTAGCACTTAGCATGCAAATGTTGTAGAGATGACCACAATGTTTTGAACTTTATTTGCTGCCATATTTATTTCTGCTATATCTACAGTATAATCCTCTTGTATATTTAGAGTAAGCTTGTATTTTTTTGTTTTTTTGCATTGTGATTTGTGTGTGTGTGTGAGTTCTTGATAGATTCTTTTGATGGAGATAAAAGAGGTGGGTTTAGACAGTCTGCCTGGAGCTCTGTCTGGATCAAACCCTGTCCCTGGTGTCCCCTCCTCTGTCCTCCCTGACTGTCTGCCTGTGTAGCTTTTATTTCTATACTTTTTTCCCCTCTCTCATACTGAATTGCTGCAAGGGATGAAAAGCTAAATGTGAGATAATTAGCTGAAAAATTAATGACAATGGTTTTATCTGCCTTTGAACTAAAGGCTGCACACATAGTTGTACACAGAGGCTTAGAATGCAGTCAAACCCCAAGAGTGATATAGATTTCTTTTACAAAATATCTGAAAATTATAGGAGTTTAACCATAATGGAAATATCTCTTTCAGAGAGACAGTGAGTCTGCTAATTTAAGCAAATGATGAGCCAACACTGACCTTCAATGATTGAAATGTAATCTGTGTTAGCTTGAATACACACACACACACACACACACACACACACACACACACGCACGCACACAACACCATAACTTAATAGCACAGTGACTTACACTCTTGACTTTTTTCTTGCTTATATGTATTAGTAGGAAACACTTAAGACTTTTCTGGCTTTGGCATTATAGCAAGCTTATTACTTTGTTGACATAATCAGAATTCAGGCTGGAATTCTTATTTACTCATCTAAACGACTGTCAGAAGAGGACAAAGCAAGAATATATCATTGGCTACTAATCCCCCCTTTATGATAAACATGACACACGTGGGTGTTTGTTCATTTCCATAATCAGATTTATTGCTCGATGGGTGGCTTTATACGAAGCTTTTTAGAAAATTAACAGAGGAATTTGCATTATGCTGCTTTTGGCCATTAAGCCTTGTAAATGCAAAGCCATTAGCTGTCCACCACAGACAAATACCTAGTGGATGTCTTGATAATTGCTTTATCCCACCAGTCTCACCCCTGCCCCCTTTTTTACAGCAATTCCAATTTTCTAACACTTCTTGTTACTTTCAAAGAATTTTAAATTAATTTAGTGATAATAATTTTCAGCACAGAGTATAAAAGAATTATAGGATAATTATCTGTCGTACTCTCCTAGAGGGGTTTTGTTGGAGAGTAAGACAGATAAATGGGGGCAGGGGAGAAGGTGGGTTATTACTAGTCAGCATGGAGGAGGGTGGAATATAAATCATTAAATGTCTGAGGCCTGCAGAGAGTACAGCTAGACTTGAGACTCAAATACACACATGTATACATATATTTATTTATTTAGCAGAGCGAAGCATAAATGAAGGAAATAAAAAAAACACATTGTTATAAACTTTCATTCTCATAAAAAATAGAAAATTAACTCCTTTGTACAAAATACCAACCAAATGTCTTTGAAATATGTGGAACCCCTGCCAGAATCACTAACAGAAGATGAATCACAGTGTGAAACTCGGAAAAGAGATTACAGTGAAAAAAGACGAGGGAGCACTTGAAAGAATGCTTGAGAAAGAATTATGAGAAAGGCAATATTGTGTCTGTGAGGCTCAGAAGATAAAAGGAGCATGGAGGATCCCTTTTCTGAGATACTTCAGGACCTTTAGAGGATGAGCATATGGTACCTGGCATTTTGACTTTGTCATTGCTTTGAGTCGAGATTGAAGCTTGAAAATGTGCCTGGAGGTTTAATATTAGATCAGCTATCATACTCCAGCAGATTCGCACAGCATTAGACAGTGCAGTAATCAATAGTAATGAATCAGCTTCTGTAATGTAATCAATAAGCACTTAACAGATGATTGCACTGTCTACAGTGCATTTACATGCTGCCTGATCATCTAGAATTGTGATATTATTAATATTAAAAGTATGACATATGAACTGACAATGTATCTTTAATGTCAATTAAACTGAGCCTGAAGTCAGGTCTAATATGCTTGATGTAGGGGCTAGGAGGTGATTAATATGCATCGCATGAAATTTTTTTGTCAGAGGGAATTTGAGACTGAATGTTTTAAGAGGAACTCTGGTTTAAATGGTATTAATATTTCTAAGTAGTAGGATGTGTATTTGAAAGGACCCTTTTTGATTCCCTTTTCAAAATCCCATTTTGGCATTGAAAGGACAGAACAGTCAAAGTGAAGGAGAAAGTCAAATTCATGTTGTTGGCATTGCGTTTGTATGGATGCTTGCTCTGTTTGTGCGCCGTGGTGAGCGTCATTAGATGAGGCTGCCTGCCCAAAGGGTTTTCAGTCTGTATTAGTATCAGAGACAGAGTGAGTTGAGTTCAGGACAAGAGGGGTGAGGTTGGGGTTGGGTGAGTGTGGTAGCGCAAAGTTAAACAACACTGCAGCTGACACATCTGCACCCTGAATCAAATTGGATTGGAAATAGTCCAGCTTCTAAATGACAATCAAATATGCCTGCTTTAGTTTAGTTATGTTAGATATCTACAACATAATATGGTTATTTGAAGGTGCTTTTACAAGCAATTTCAGATTTTTTGCTGACTTCTGCCATTTTTATAACTTCAACCTCTCTCTCTCGCTCTCACTCAAAAAAAATTTCATTAAGGACATATAACATAAGCAAATACCTACATGCATAATTATTAACAGACCATTTTGAATTTGCTGTATTCTGGATGGGTAAAAAAGGGTGGTACGCCCCAGGTGACGGAGACTTTTCAGTGATATCTGTAAGGTTGTGGAGACATTGACACTGAATGTTGACTCAAAAATGAAAATTCATTCCTTGCTGTTCTGAACCGGTATGGACGGAACAAAAAAAATAAGATATTTTGAAAAGAATGTTTCAACTGTATTGGCCCATACAATGAAAGGTGATGGGTCCAAAAACAAAAATGCATTAAAAAAAAAAAAAAAACATTTTAATGTCATATTTGGAAAATTTAGGTATGTGAGGAATTCATCATAAAAGCCCCATTTTACTCACCCATGTGGATAATAGTCTATGGCAGCAGTTACATTTTCCAAGGGCAGAGGAAAACCACTATCGACCGTAGTATAATTAGTCTAAAATTTAGTTCGCTCCACTGATAATAATCACATTTTTTCCCTTCATCTTTTTGGAGTTCCCGACAGCAGCTGTTTTTGTCACCTAAATGGTCTTCCCCCTGCTGTGAGGTTGGCCCTGTAATGATGCTACTTTTCTGCTTGCGTGAGTCTGGGTGTGTGCTGGGAAGCAGAAATAGCATTCATGTCAGGTTACTGACACATCAACTGTGTTAACAGACCTGCCTAGATTTAGAGGAACGAGGAGAAAAGAAATGAGGTTAGAAGAGAATCATTCATTACAATACACAGATGTGTATGCTCAGAAGAATATCTGCTGCTAAACTAGAGCAAAGAGTACTGCAGTGAGATGACTAGAACATCTCAGGAACGCATCTGTTGAGAATAAATGAAGATACAGTGTGTTCTACATCAAGCACACTCCCCTTGCTATGCAGATGTCGATTTCAGGTCGAATAATATGCTTCCCAATCAATTAATTCTTTCTGTTCATTAGCTCCTCCCTGTCATCCTCTTCCTAATCTTGATAAAGAATGTTCTTCCAAAGGAACTTCTGCTCCCATTGCTAATGATTAAAGAGAGAGTGGCCCATATTGGAGTCATTACCAGCAGCCATATCATCCTGTAGCCCAAGACTGGTTGCCCACTGAAGCTAAGCAGGGTAGAGCCTGGTCAGTACCTGGATGGGAGACCTCCTGGGATAACCAGGTTGCTGCTGGAAGAGGTGTTAGTGAGGTCAGCAGGGGATGCTCAACCTGTGGTCCGTCATTGGGACACTATACTGTCACACAAAAAAAGCACCATCCTTCAGATGAGACATTAAACCAAGGTCCTGACTCTCTGTGTCATTAAAAACCCCAGGATATCCTTTGAAAAAAGAATATGGGTGTAAACCTGGAATTCTGGCCAAATTTGCCCATTGGCCTCTGTCCCTCATCATAGCCTCCTAATCGTCCCCGTATATACTGAACGGCTTCATCACTCTGTCTCCTCTCCACAAATAAGCTGGTGTGTGGTGGGCATTCTAGTGCAATATGGTTGCCGTCGCATCACCCAGGTGGATGCTGCACACCGGTGGTGTTTGAGGAGATTCCCCCTTCCCCCACTTTGGGTGCAGAGAAAAGCTCTAAATACATGTTATAGATGATGATGATGATGATGATTAATCACCACCCTTAGGAAAAGTCTAACTCACCCATTCAATGGTCGTTGTGCTGGTTGGTCTACATTATTTCTCTGTAATAGTATTAAGCCAGTCTATGTAATGCTAGTTATTTCTTTAAAAAGGTTAATGAAATGTTTTGTCGGGAGCGGTAGAAAACGCAAAAAAATACAGGGGAAATAACAGATGAAGAAACAGATATGAAGTACACAGTGAAAATGTTTCGATGAGGGGATATGGAAAGGAACAAATTCAGAGCATTAATGATAACTCAGCAGGCAGGAAACACTGTAATTACCTACACTGCATGAGAGAGCCACCTGGATTTATGCACACACATACAAACACACACAGACATACTGCATATGTCCTAAGGTGAGACCCACAAACAGCCTGCAAATATATAAGTTGATGGGAGAAATACAATGCAAGATATTTTTATAGGCCTATCTGAAGTTTAGGTAAGACATTGGGACACATTCACTGATTATGGTGTTATCAGTGTATGCTTTTTCTTGAGAGCTTTTTGGTTTTGTATGCATTTTTTTACATAGTAAAAATAAAGCCTGTACCTGTATAGTTTGCTTTTTTGACAAATAATTTAGCCATATTTAAAATATTTGAAAAATATGAAATATTTTCTTCATATTTGAGGGTTTAATCCAGGGGTCTCCAAACTCATCACACATGCCTGGATGTTTGTAGTATGCCTAGTAGACCACGATTTGCTGTTTCAGGTGTGTTTAATTGGGGGTGAAGCAAAACTCTGCAGGACAACGGACCTCTAGGACTGAGATTGGAGACCTCTGATTTAATCGAACTTGGTCAATAAAAACAAATATCCATGCCAGACATCACTTTTGGCCACTTCTGTACATTTCTTGTCAATGAATCTGGATTATGAACTTATAAATGAAGGGAGCATGTGCCTGCAATTGACCCTTCGCTGGCAGTTTGATTGACAGGCGATCTAACCAATCATAACCCCGAATCCACCATTTTGTCCAACAAAGCAGGCAGGGGAGTTAGTAGATTAACGTTGGTGAAATTGAACTTGAAAAATTGTGTGTACTCAGGTCTTTCTCCGCTATGTATTCTCCACCAAATCCAACACAGTGATTTATACATGCGTGAGATTTGTGTTTTCTAAAGTTTCAGGGCAAACTTATTTATGAACTATAATTTTTTATGATTTTATGCACTTTAGTGAATGAGACCCAATATCTGCAATGTAAAATCTCTGCTGCACAAAAAGCATGTAATTTATCCACAACATACAGTTTTGGAGGCTTTCTTTAACAAATATTTTTGGTTGTGGTGTAACCATGCTTGCAAGAGATTGAGCCCTGTTAAGTGCAATTGGAAAAATTGTGTGTGCCCTCTTGTGTTTTAGATTTAGACCTTGAAAGTTTAGATAACTAAAGCCATATTCTTCAAGCAATTTTTAGCACTCATGGATTACAAGATCACTGAACCTAAAAAACAACCTCAGAGGGGGATTATGAGACTATGAACAACAATTGCCGCATGAGTGATGAGGCTGATGTTACAGAAGGGGCTCAAACACTCTACTACTGACAGTGAGAAAGTTGACTGTTTCCTGCAGTCTTACAGTCTCATCACTTCTGGACAAATTATAATAGGATTGATTCGCCCAGACAGAGACTGGAAATTTTTCACTTGAATTTATAATGAGCCATTCAGAGCCATATTATATTGTCAGTATAGTCACACTGTCAGAGGACATGTATGGACAGAAAGTACAGAAAAATGGTCAGCCAAAAAAAGAACACTTACCACAGTGGAATACTAGAAGCTCTTTTCATGTTCCACCCATGTGGTGATTGAAAGAGAATGGATGACTGGAAGTTACTGGAGGACGGGCAGAGATTAATTAGATATCTGTGTCAATAGAACATATATAGAGAAACGAGGAAGAGAAAAAGATAGTGTTTGCATAAGTACATACAATGCAATTAAGTGAGACAGATGCCACAAAATCCCCCAGACCATAACCATTTTGACTGTAAATTTAACTTAAAACTCAATAAGGCATACATGCATGACTGAAGGAATGGTAGTGAAATAAAAAGGATAAACGGTCGTCAGTAAATTTATAGACCATATAAACACACTAAAACCAGTTCTTGGCTTGTCTTTTTGGTTCCTTAGGCAGCAGCATTTGTGTTGTACTGGAGTCTTGGTCTTGAGAAGCTCATTTCGCCAAAGACAAATCCTTAAATTATTTATGCATATGCATAATTTAATTTAGTAGATAACACAAACTAAAGCATTTTACCCATGTGCATTGTATTTACATCACAGTGAGCATTAATAACATGTCATTTTATTTTCAGGACAAAAGATTCTGCACCACAAAAGTAATGTGTTGGAGACAGTAGTGCTCATCAACCCTTCAGATGAAGCTGTTAGCACTGAGGTAAACACCCTTTCTCGGTCTCTCTATATTTCAATAAATTTATCTAACACCACAACGTATTTTAAAATGGTTTGCCTGGTTCACATAAAAACAAATACCTTATTGGGGATAAGAATAAACACAGAGCTAATATCATATAAGACAAGAACATCAAGGTTATAGTCAGAGGTCGAATTGTAAATAAGAATATTAAAAAATCGTGATGTTGTGGTTCTGAAGCGAACCTTGAATTTTTTTTCTAAAATTTAAATATTTTTATTTTAATGGATTAAAGCTATTAGCGGACAATGGCTTATGTTGAACAATAAGCGGTACAGTCTTTGCTCACTGTGGCTTGAATGAATGGTTTCTGCAAATTTAAACAGCGCCCTATGAACATCGATCACAGTTTAATTATTTAATTAAATAAATACATAAACCTATATTTAGCTAACATGTTAATTATGTACATTATCACCTCTGAGATTACATTCACTTTCAATAATTCACTGCAACAACGATCCCTTATGGAATCAATGCAGTTTAGCAATGTTCGTTACTCTTTCTAATGTGACGGGAATGTCCTTAAACACTTATCAAAGTCATATCATACCTTCTGTTCACTTCTTTTGAAAGAACGTCAAAAGATAATCTTGAACCTTTCTCCTGGCTATTCTGAACAAATGCAAACGAATGCTTGCTTGACTGTGGGCACTTTTAATAAAAAGGGGATGGTAAGAGGGAATGGTGGCTTTATAGAAGGGATGCTTTTTTCCATCCCCTCACATCCTCCTTGAATCGAACCTGGTTATAGTGTTGGCAACAGTGTCAACTGAAAAGCTTTTAATACATTTTTGATACTAAAATGATAACAGCTGGTAAATATTTTAATTAACTAAAATGCCATGATAACAAATAGTTACGTATGTAATGGTGAGTTGCAGTTGCAAAATGCACAACACGGTCATACACACAAAAGCCTTGCTTTCACGCTATGACTGCAGTTTGACTCTACATTAATAATATGGCAAAGCACTGCAGGTCTGACCCTGGCAGACTGCCCAGAGCAGTCAATGGCAGCAAACTGGAAAATGCTGGCCCAGACAGAGAACAAGAACGAAAGAGGAAATGACACACAGAGCCAAAAGCCCAAAGTAATACAATATGAATTTGTTGAAATTAATGATTTTTTTTTTCTGTTAAAGTCACACAAAATTGCAATAGTAACAAGTTTACTTCTGTTAGGTGGGTTCTTTATGGCATGACATTTTATAGTGCAAATGCTCACTTGATTAAGGTAACAGTTTTTTGCAGATATGGCATTTAAATGATTAAGGAAAACCTTCACATGCTATGTTGTTTTTGTTGCATCTAATGCAAGCCAAGATCAGTCCAAACCAAGTCCATGTTCAATGAAGATTATAATATTTTATAAACTTTATTACACCTAGGTACGTCTGATGGTCTCAGACTCAGCCCACCATAAGCTGCTTGTCCTAGCAGGACAGTGTTTTGAAAATACAGGCGAGCTGATTCTCCAATCAGGCTCCTTTTCTCTCTCCAATTTCATTGACATTTTTACAGATCAAGAGGTGAGTGATTGTTAGTTTTTTGCTATATTTGCTATAGTTTGCCAGTTTTGTGACTGCATTTGAGAAAAAATACTAGAATACTAATGATTTTACAAAAACTAAAACGAATACTAAAATTCAGCATGCACACAGCCATTCTACATTACATTCAAGGAAGCTGTCTCATTTAGTGTTTCGTGAAATGTTTTTCAATTCATTTTACTCACAGATTGGAGAACTTCTAAGCACCATACATCCAGCCAACAAAGCCAGTTTAACCCTTTTCTGTCCTGAGCATGGTGACTGGAAAAATTCGAACCTGGACAAACACAACTTGCAGGACTTCATCCATATGAAGCTAAACTCCCCAACCATCCTTCCAGAAATGGAAGGTCTTTCTGAATTCACAGAATACCTGTCAGAATCTGTAGAAATCCCATCTCCGTTTGATATGCTGGAACCCCCAACCTCAGGAGGGTTCCTAAAATTATCCAAACCATGCTGCTATATTTTCCCTGGTGGACGAGGTGATTCAGCACTGTTTGCGGTTAATGGCTTTAACATGCTGATTAATGGTGGATCTGATAGAAAGTCATGTTTTTGGAAGCTGGTACGCCATCTGGACCGAGTGGATTCTGTTCTCCTCACACACATTGGAGATGACAACCTCCCTGGTGTCAATAGCATGCTGCAGCGCAAAATAGCTGAACTCGAGGAGGAGCAGTCACAGGGATCCACAGCTAACAGTGATTGGACAAAGAATATGATCTCACCTGATATTGGTGTTATGTTTGTCAACATGCCCCAGAACCTGGAAAATCTTGAGCCCAACTACAGGATTAGAAGAAATGCTGAGGAGGCATCTCTCACACTGCAGTACCTAAAAAAGCTGTCTTTAAAACCTGAACCTCTGCATAGGAATATTGGGAATACAGTAGAACCAATAATACTTTTCCAGAAAATGGGGGTTGGAAAGCTTGAAATGTATGTCCTTAACCCTGCTAAGAACAGCAAGGAGTTGCAATACTTCCTGAATGAATGGCATGGTAGTGACAAAGACAAAGCCCCTGTCTTGTTGCCAAATGGAAAAGAATCAGAGCTCCCAATCTCATATTTATCTTCCATCTCATCACTGATTGTATGGCATCCTGCTAACCCATCAGAAAAAATCATCCGTGTTCTATTTCCAGGCAATTCTACTCAAAATAATATTCTTGAAGGCCTAGAGAAACTTAAACACTTGGACTTTCTCAAACATCCTGTGATCACACAAAAAGAGCTTAATTCAAACTTAGCCCCTACACTGAAACAAGCAAAGATGAAACATAAGACAGACAGTAAAGAAAGCCTAAAGTCTACATCAAAACCATCCCCAAGCAAAAATCTCCACAAAGAGTCCAAAGATGAAGCCCCTGAAAAACTGAAAATCCTTAGTAAAACTGACTCTGTGGAAACTCAGGAGCCAACACAAAAAACAGAGAAGAAAGAAAAAGCACTGGTGAAAAAAGTGAAAGCAGGAGACAAGGACATTAAAGGCAAGATTGATCAAACACCCAAAATTGACACTCCAGAGAAAAAGAAAGCTGACATTAAACTAAAAACAATAAAGAAAGAAACAAAGAAATCAGTGGAAAAGAGTGAGTCTGATAAAAAGGCTGAAAAACCCACACCTAAAAAAGAAGAAAAGACCATAAAAGAAGAGAAAGTGAAGAAAGAAGAGAAAGTGAAGAAAGAAGAGGTGAAGAAGGAAATTAAAAGACGGGACATTAGGAAAGATTCACTATTAAAGGAAAGCAGAAAGGATGAAAAGAAAGAAATGCAGAAAGATGAAAAAGAACCTAAGAAAGATTTGAGGAAAGCTGGTATCTTGAAAAAGAATACCCCTAGCACACCCGAGGCAAAAAAAACCTGCACCAAAACCAAAGGTTGCAGCACGAGGAAAGGCTCCTGGAAGTCCTGCAAAATCCAAAGAGAAGGCTAAGGCTAAGCCCACAAAAAAAGATGTGGGAGAATTAGTGGTAGCACCTTCTGTCTCAGGTGCCACTGCTGAAGAACCTGCCATTGAAGCTAGTGTAACAGATGTTCTTGAGGCAGAGAGATCATTGATGTCTTCTCCAGAGGACCTCACTAAAGACTTTGAGGCTCTGAAAGCAGAGGAGATTGTTGAAGATGACGAAGTCCTATCTCAGACCAAAATAGATGATTCTGATCAAGGAGAGATGATCAAGCATGAAGAAATAACTCCTTGCAAAGAATCTCCAGAAACAGCAGAGTCACTGGATGAAGGAATAGCAACCACAGAAGCTGAGGAGGAATGTGGTGGTACTCCAGGAGAGCTAGAACCCAATCAAAAAAGCAACGGTACCAGTGAAAAATTTGAAGATGAAGGAACAGGGTTGGAAGAGTCATCTGAGATAGGGGACTATGAAGAAAAGGGAGATACTGAGGAAGTGGATGAGCAGGACAGAGCAATATCTACATTAAACGATGATGGGGAGAAGGGAGAGCAGGAAACAAAGGAAGGATCAGATTATGATGCAGAAGAACCACAATGTAAAAATGACAAAGAAACTAAGCTGCAGAGTTTTGATGTAACCACACCACCAAGGCTTTCTGCACCTGTATCTCCTGCTGTTTCTATTCATGATGAAACCCTACCAGCAGATCCAGACAGTGAGGTTGCCTCTGATGAAGAAAATCGAGATGAGCCTCCAGAAGAATACACAACATCTGGACACACTCAGTCTACAATTGAGATCTCAAGTGTTCCAACACCTATGGATGAAATGTCAACTCCAAGAGATGTATTGAGCGACGAGACAACTAATGATGAAAGTGATTCTCCCTCCCAAGATTTTGTCAGGTACGGCATCGCTACAGATTTTGAACAAAAGAAGCTCTCACCTCTCCAAGATCTTCCTGAATTAGAACACTCCAAGAGCGATGCCACTGAGGGACATGACTATCACGTATCAGCTTCCACCATTTCACCACCATCTTCACTGGAGGAAGACAAATCTGCCAAGGAATTTTTAACTAAAGACGGATTCTCTTTTGATTCAAACAGACTCACTGCTACCATTACACCTTTGCCTCTTGTCAGGTCACCTTCCGGTGACCAAAACGTGAACATTGATCATGTTCATACAGGTGTATCTTCACCGATTGAACTGGGAACCACACTAGCAGTAATGTCAAAAGGAATGGAATCATACAGTCCAGATGAGAAAACCTTAGAGGGCCCTATATCTCCTCAGTCCTCAGGTCACACACCTTACTACCAATCCCCAGTGGAGGAGAAAGCTGGCACTCTACCTTCTGAGAAATCATCTGAGTCCCAGGGTCCTATTATTGTTGACATAACAAGTGACAAGGAATACTCTCCCAGAGAAGCTAGTCCTATTGATGAAGCAGAGCCTGTGTCACAAATGGGAAAGAAGCAATCACCAAGTTATGAAGTACATTTATCAACCAATTTTGAGCTTGATCACAAGACCCAGACTGACAATAATGATAAGAAGTTAGCAACAGATGACAGTTCTTCAGTTACATGTGCTACATCATTACTTCCTGCTAAAGTAGAGAGCCTGTCTGATTCAAATCCTTTCACGACATTTAAAGAGGACAGCAAAATGTCCATATCTGAGGGGACCACATCTGATAAGTCTGGCACACCGGTTGATGAAGTTGTTGCAGAGGACACATTTTCCCACATTGCCTCTGCCTCAACTTCCCTTGCAACAAGTTCTTTACCAGAACCTACAACAGATGAGGTCTCCCCATCACTTCATGCTGAAGTGGGCTCCCCTCATTCCACAGAAGTGGATGACTCTCTTTCTGTCTCTGTTGTTCAGACTCCAACCACAATGCAGGAAGTAGATGTCTCCCCATCTAAGGATAGTCCCCGGCCTATGTCAATCTCCCCTGATATTTCTCCAAAAACAGCCAAATTGAGAATGCCACAACAGGAAACAAAACCATCTGAGCAGTCTTTGTCAGCTGAGGGTGGACAAGAATCCCCAGAACACTCATTCGCATTGAATTTTAGCAAGCAGTCACCAGATCTTCCATCTGCAGGAGAAATGCAGCATATAGCCACTGAAAATGGTCCTACAGAAGTGGATTATAGCCCCTCGGATGGAGCTGATTTTATGGGACAGCAGCACAGACCTGAGGAAGCTGGAGTGAAGGCAATGCTTTTCAAAGAGTCTGATATTAACCAGGTTGCTCCTGCTTCCCCATCAGATGCCTCTCAGTCCACCCCATCAGTTACAACACCCTGCCAAATTGGGGAGCCAAGAGAAGTTTCCCCAAATGCGGGTCGTTTATCAGAGTCTCTTACTCCAAAAGAGTCACCCTGCTATCAGTCCCCTTCATCTCCTGACTCTGCACTTGTTCTAGGCAGACCAAGTCCTTCGCATGAAGGCACAGATAAAGATAAACTTAGTCCCAGCTCATTTTACGAAGAGACTGGTATGGATAAAAGACTTGAGAAGACTCCTCCAAAGGCCCAGTCACCCTCATCTCCCATGGTGTCATCTTGTTTGTCTCAGAAGACAGAAGAGCTTAAACTTGGCTTAGGGACAAATCCATTCACAGACTTAAAATCCCCTACTAACCCCAAAATGTCATCTCCAGGCCAACATTCTCCTTCTTTCAATCAGACAGACACTCAAGAGAAGTTTTCCAACAGCTCCACATCATATTCCTACAGCTGTCGCTATGGAGAATCTACTAAAATTTGTGATGGTGGGTCCATAGGGCCAGATACATCAAAAACAATCCTATCTCAGTCACGAGCAGATGTGGACTTGTGTTTGGTGACCTCCTGTGAATACAGACATCCAAAAACAGAGCTTTCTCCATCCTTTATAAACCCCAGTCCTCTTGAGTACTTCATGAATGAGGAACATCCTCTGGAGGAGGAAAAGCCACTTACTAAGTCTGGAGGAGGACCACCACCACCTGGAGGGAAGCAGCAGAGCAAGCAGTGTGAAGAAACTCCACCAACCTCTGTAAGTGAATCAGCGCCCTCTCAAACAGACTCTGATGTTCCTCCTGGCACAGAGGAGTGCCCATCAATAACAGCAGATGCAAATATTGACTCTGAGGATGACTCAGAAACACTACCAACAGATAGGACTATTACTTATCGTCATGCAGACCCACCTCCAGCCAGTCCTAGAGACCCTGCTCCTGCTCCTCCACATCCTGATGCATGCATGGTGGATCCCGAGGCCCTTAAGGCTCAGGAGACATCCCAAAAAGATGAAAGAGAGAAGCCAAAAAAGAACCTCAGCAGCAAGACCAAGTTATCTGCAACAAAGAGCTTGTCAAAAACAAGTGCCATCAAAGAGTCGAAAGTATCTTCTCCAAAAAAGGCTACAGAAGATAAAGATGCCAAAAATGCTACTAATACCTCTGCATCAAGGGGAGTGAAAAGCAGCACTTCAGGTAACTGTAGTTTCATATAATTTAAAAATATGAAAAATACATGTTTACTATAACACCTTACATAATAGATGATTATCCGTCTATTTTCTATTATTTTTTTAAGCATTATTTATCTATAGCTTTTAATATAAGACGTTTACTGTATATGTTTATATATGTGATTTATATCTTTTTATTGTTGTTAAGGAAGCACCAAGTCCAGCAGTGGAATGTCAGTACCTAACTGTCCTCCAATGTATATGGACCTAGTTTACATACCAAATCACTGCAATGCCAAGAATGTGGATGCTGAGTTCTTTAAACGGATCCGATCCTCCTACTTTGTAGTCAGCGGCAATGATCCTACAGCACAGGAGCCTAGTAAGGCAGTTCTGGATGCTCTGTTGGAAGGAAAGAGCCAATGGGGAAATAATATGCAGGTACAGTTATCCTTCCAATTGGTCTGATTCATAATTTAAATATTTAATTATGAATACTTTCCTTGAAATTAATTCTGCATATGATATTGGTATGGATATTCTTACCCCTCTAGGTCACACTGATTCCAACCCATGATACAGAAGTTATGAGGGAGTGGTACCAGGAAACCCATGAGAAGCAGCAAGACTTAAACATCATGGTTTTGGCAAGCAGCAGTACTGTGGTCATGCAAGATGAGTCTTTCCCTGCATGTAAGATTGAGCTGTGATTGTCATGATCAAGATGTGCTAGAGGTTGGATGTTGGAGAGCAAACAATTGGAAAATTTACTACACACATTCACACAAGCAAATGTTTAGGATTTCTTTCCATATACTCAATAGAGGAACCAGCAAAAATGTTTCTCAGTAGAATTATCTAGTACTTTTTGAGGTCTCAGGTTGTGAAAATATTTGGTTAGACGTTGTTGACAACACAAAGAGCTGTTTTTGTTGTGTATCAGACCTCCTCAAATATACACCCAACACCCAGCAGAAGCTACTTAGACCAAACTGAACAACTAGCTAAATACGTACAGTAGTCAGTGGATAAACACACTGTACTGAGCAACTACAAATTAACTCATTTAAAAACAGATTATAAATGGATCAATGGATCGCTGAAAAAGAACTCCATAAACGATAATGTTTACACCAAAGGTTGAGGGATTGTTTAAATGCCTTAGAAAGTTAAATTGAATGTACAACAAACATGATGCACTTAATATGAGGATAATTAAATGGTATGTATGATCCACAATTACATATATATCATTGGATGCAAAAGCTACATTTAACATCATATTCCAGCCGCAATGAGTTGCATTAAATATGAATGTGAAGCTTGCTACCTTTGTGATTAAATGCAAAATAGAATAAAAGGTCTAACCAATTTAAAATACTCCCTGAAAAAATGCCTGAGAAAACATGAAATACCATAAGTCATATGTAAAAACCTTAATTCATGGACTAGCAAAGAATTAATTAATTATATTGTCACCATTTGTAATAGATATGAATTTTTACAGGTAGGAGATATTTCTTTAAATCTTTAGCTTGAAATCACATGAATTTCACACCAGCCTTTTTTTTTAATAGGGTAAAATATTAAATGTTTGAACTCCAAAAATTGTTACTCATCAATTTATCCGGCTTATTATTTGCACACTTTATTTATGTTAATGTTTTTATCTTAAAAGCCTTATTTAATTCTTAAATAATTTATAACTTTGGAATTTGCTTTTGGGGCATACCTATGACGTGAATTATAAAAGGAGATCTCTAACATGCAAAACTCTTCTTGATTCAGAGTTGCTTCAAAGTTCAACAATTGTTTTTGTTTTTCTTTGATAACTATTGTTTTCTTCTCTAACTCCAAATGGAGTTGATTATCCTTTTAACTGAACATTTTACTCAATGTTGAGAGCTCTTCTGTATGCACTGTTCATCCAAATCTTATCCATCTTATTATTTTCTTAGCTTGTCAATGTTGCCAAGAAGAGCCATCAAATTGTGGTACATTGAGAAACTGAAAACTTTCCTTTCCTTAGGAACCTTTTATAAAATTGCACTGTACTATAATTATAAATAGTTTAGTGATGGAGTGAGTGGTCGGATGATATGTGCATGTGTACTGTATTATCCTTGACATTTCTCTGTGCTTTCTTTCACTATGAGGGGAAACTCACTCTTTACTGCCAACAAATCACTGCAAGGATATGACTGAAATATTGGAAAATCATGAACTTGGATCAGGTTTGTTGTATCTAAATGTCACCTTTAATCAATAACCATACAGTCATGGAAGTTTTACCATCTCATTGAAGACAATGAGATTTAAATTCCAATCATCAATTACTATGACGCTTCCACAATATACGGATTTTACAGTTTCTACCAGTAATTAGATTGCATGATGTCTACATGACAATACAGGATTATACCGCTGGTTGTTAAAATTTTTCAAAGCCATAACTGCTTGAAATATTTTATCACAATATAAAGAGCCAACAACACGTCTACAAAAAATTACCAGGGAACTTGGTGCCGTTGTGCCCAACCCTTACCAACAGCTCAAGATAACAATAAGCTTGATATGACGATGATCTCAAAACTCACGGTTCAGAACTGGACACTTCTTTATTCTATACTAACAGCAGCAACGGTCAACAGATCTTCTAGCCACATGCTTCAGCAAAATGCATTGTTGTTTATCTGCAAGACATCTACAAACAGTAAATACAACACATACATCCAGTCTATCACTCCCCTCTTTCCTCTGACCCACAGTAACACTTCACTTTCTCTCAAAACTTCACAATCCATCTGGTTTTCCTCGCTGACCTTCGGGTGCTAGTAAGAATATGTCTGCAGTTGTGTATGAAATATATATATATATATCTTGTGAACTTGCATCTTTCCCTTTTTTCATTCCTAATCTCATATCTAAAGGATAGTCTCAAGTCAAAAAAGTATTACCTTGTGCTTTTTCTTGATGTTTGTGTGCGATATATCTTCTCAACTACGGGGTGTTTGATGTAAAGGGAACTACAATTAAAAAGAAGGTAAATCAGTCCACAATAAATAATTTCATGGAAAATATTTGGTGTTTTTATTTGTAGAGTATGCTAGTTTATGTATTCCACAAAGTTATGTTGTTGATGGGGGAATTGTGTTCTCGTGCTTACTCAAAGACATTTCTGAGAGTTTAATTGGCTAGAAAACAGGTCTAAGCCCCAGGGATCATATGTCTGATTCTGGTTCCAACCAAATTTACCCACATTGAACAGGATTTAGGCAAGTAATTTGTGCATTCAAAGTTTTGGCCTCAAGAAGACGAAGGAAAAACATTGAGCATGACTTTAAATTGAACTTTTATTTGGTAACACTTTATTTTACAGTGCCGTAGTTACATGTTAGTACATGGACTTACTCTAGTAATAATAGTATATTATGCATAATTATAAGTAATTAACCCTAAACCAAACCCTAACCCTAACTGTAACTCTATAGTAAGTACATGTAGTTAAGTAATAGTACTCAGTACTTATTTGAGTAATTACAATGTAACTACGGCACTGTAAAATAAAGTGTAACCTTTTATTTTAAATAAAAGGAGAGCAATATCCTACGTGCTTTTATAAAACAACACCAACAAAACCTTAATAAAAATGTACTCTTGAAAATAATCTGTTGTGGTAAATCAAGGCTGGTTTGCAATAACATCTGTTTGATTAAGGGAAGACAGACTGGTCACTACCCTGGCAGTCTACCATGCCATCACTGCCCTTATGCCATAGAGGACATTAACTAATGATGACTTGGGCACTGCAGGCATTTTTCAAACCCAGACAGAACCGTAGCGATAAATCAAAATGGAAATGTCTAGCGGCAAAAGTACCAGAGAAATAACATTGGCTGAAGTTCAATGTGAGAAGTCTGGGTCACAGCATGCTATTACTTTTATGTATCTGAGCATGATGTCAGCAGATCAATGCAGGTCAGAGGAGTCATGCAACCTAACGTGACTTTAGATCCACTCTGTTTGCGTTGATGTGAATTTTCTGACTTTTTTAAAACATTGATTGTGCACTGTGTTCTCAGAACCGATACACTTTTTTCAACATGTAGCTTGACACAACAGGTAATATCTCTCCCAGAGTCCATAAAACCACATAAACACTTAATACATCATGTAGCAAACATTCATAACAAAATTACTTGAAAACTCTGAATACTAGTTCTGATTGACTGTGAGTCACAGGTTGAAATATATGGTCAAAGATGTGGTCACTAAATGCATTTTGTAACAAGGTAAATATCGCTTAGTTTCAAAACGTGAACTAGGTACTGAGAAATGAGCACAACCAACTTATGTAAAAATGGTAATGTTAGCCGTTTACAACAGCTCTTTACCATGCACATTTGCTAAACAACAAATTAGATACACTGGGCAATGCTAAATAAAGCACTAGATATAAACCTGTGATTTGGCCATGCACACAGCGCTCTTCTTCAAAACAAAACATACAGTCACAAGAATGTACAAGTAAATACACTGTTAAAGCTGCAAAGCTCTTTGTTTCAAATGATCTGTAATTTCTCAGTTATAAGTGAACACGAGTACACATAATATATGTTAGGAAATATCAGTGATGTCCTGAATTTACTTTATTAGCCATGTTATACTGCTCACAGCATCATGTGAACAACTCCATCTTGGATCTCATCAATAAGCCAGTGCACTGGAGAGTCGGCCTCCAATTGGGCAAAAGACAGTCTCAGCTGAATGGGGTGAGGTGCTGTTGCTAAGGAAACGAACACCAGAGTCCCACCAGGACCACAGAAGGAGTCTAAATATAATATAATTGCTTGTTCTACTGTCCATCTTTAACATGTTACACACACACACACACACACACATATATATATATATATATATATATATATATAATTTATTACATGTACATGTTTCTATAATTTTATATAAAGCTTAAAAAAATAAAAAAATACTACTAAATACTGACCCTAAATAAAATATCCTCGAAGGCACAAAACTGTCCCTAACTTACATGTGCTTGTGGATCTTACTTTTCATCTTGAAAGACATGGATTCCCCGTGTGTTTGCACTGTCAGCACTTCTTGCAGTTGAACACAGGTATGTAAATGGTGGGTAATCAAATCTCTATTTCCTTCGAATGTCCAATCAGCCCAAGTGTTTTGAAACATCACCAAATAAAATAATCATCTCCACCTACTTTGCATTTATAGTCACGCCATCCTGTCAGCTTTATATACTTAATTTTCCCCCTATATCAGAAATCCAGAAAACAGGGAAGATGTCAATGGCTGCTACAGCCTCAAATACAATGTCTGACAGTCCTGAACAGTCATCAATTCCAATGACCGACACCCCTTTAAAAATGCTCATCAAGAGTTTATATACATATTCCATTTAGTAGAAACAACAAAATTCTACAGAGTCACACCAAGGATTCTTTATTTTTCATTGCTTTCTTGCATGTTGCGTTTAAATCAAGCTAACAATTGTATATTTGAACTTTCAACATGACATGCTATGACACTCTCAACACACTCTAGACATGCAAAAATGTATAACCAACCCAGCCTTGACAAAATTTTCTGACTGAACGTTTTGCCACACAACTGACATATTATTGTGGCATGCATTAGAACAACTCTCGCTCTCTGTCTCACGGCCATTAATAATGACCTTTCAATGCAGAGAAAAGCTGGGCAATTATCCAGCTGTTAATTGATTATCTACTGCTGTGTGGTTAGAACAGATGAGCAAGGGAAGCAAAGGCACACATTTAGTTTTTTTTTTCATCACTAATAGCTCGTTTTTTAATAGTACAATACAACATCACTACAGACAGAAAGACGCTGTAAGTGTATCTAGGGAATCTATGTCTCTGTCTCAAACCAATGGAATATTACAACATCCAACTAGCAGTGCTCGTATAAAGTAACCATTGAAACATCTTGAATCAGGGATTGTCAAAATAGGCTACTTTGTCTGTTCACTTGCAGTTGAACTGAGAAATAAGTCAGTCTAGAAACCCTGCTGAAGAAGGTTTAAGACAACCTACAATACTAGTTTTAGCCAGTCACACTCAGTGACATTGCTGTATTGGGTGGTTTTTAGTACTTTTCGGGGAGACTTGCTTAAACCTGACCTGCTCTGCTTAGGCTGTTTTTAGCAGGGAAGACACAAGACTGTGTATTTTGTGTCTTCGTCCAATTCAAAAACAAAAGTTCTGTATTCTTTTAGGCTAAGTCCTATTATTATTGGTGCTTGCCTAAGGCAAGCATCAATCTTGCTATTGTGCCGGACAAAACTTCGGCGCGTAACTCGTCCCGCACCGTTTGTCCTAGACCCATGAATGAGGTGTCAAATCGACCGGCTCATTGAGGAGAGGTGTGCTATGACTTTTATAAGCGATCGGACCAACGACGTTCGTACAGCGGACGAAAAAAGCGGCGAAAAAAGTCCCATTGACTTTGCATTGAAAGATAGATGAGATGGATTTAAATGAATCAAAACATCAAATAGACACGGGACTTTGGAATTTTTGATTTGGGCACACATGCAGTCTATTAGTTTAAGCCTGTTAACTGCCTAGCCATGCCCTAGCAACCATTTAGAGCACCCTAGCAACAAAAGTCCCACTGACTTCCATTGAAATATAGATGAGATGGATTTAAATGAATCAAAACATCATAGAGACACGCAAGTATGGCATTTTTGATATGGGCACACATGCAGTCTATTAGTTTAAGCCTGTTAACTGCCTAGCCATTCCCTAGCAACCATTTAGTGCACCCTAGCAACCAAACCCAAAGAGAGATATTTTCAAACCTGAACATCATAGGGTTGGTTTATATCGTTCATTCTGGAAGGCAGCCTTTGGAGGATCATCACTGGCAGCTGCCAAGCCACTCCCTAGCAACCAAACAAAGTACCCTAGCAACTGTTTAGCAAGACCTATATCTCTGCATCGGAACATCGTACAGACATGGTTGTTGGGACTTTTGTCTCATGCTAGCAAACTGGACTTCCAACATGCTACACATGCTAGCGGTGAATAGCTACATGCTAATACTCAATAGCTAAGTGCTAAAGTGGGCTGAGAACATGCCAAGAACTCTATAAAAACTCCATAGAAACTATCTGTGACAACAACCAAACACCTAGTAACACCCTAGCAACCGAATGCCGACTTTTGCCACTGTAAGCACCAATTAAATTTTTTTCAGAAAATGTACGTTCTTGTTATTATTATTATTCCAAAGGAGTGTTTAGTCTTTGATCAACAGCGCCATCTGCTGATTCAAACTACTGAAAATAAGAGGTAAATATGGCTTGCAGATCTAGCTTTTCTATAGCGTGTAGTTTACGAGCAAAGGTAATCCGCAGCATTTTAAACCACTGTCTAATTAGAGCCTTCATAGTCACAATCGCAATATTTTCTAAAAAATATTCCGATGTCTATTTTATGACAAATACTGAAGTCACACTGTAAACATACCGGTTAACAGGAGAACGCCACATTGGAATGTTCCATTTTTGGCCTACAACGGGGGTGTCCGGTTTAGTACTTTTTTTATTATTTATTATTATTATTATTATTATTATTTGTGTCGCTAATAATATATAATGTTATGCTTGTCATTTAAATATCTGTGCAGTTCAACGAATAAATCTAAATAATTCTACCTGCTGAAATATTCATTCGCATAGACGGAGCACAATGTGACTGCGTGAGTTCAGGGAGACATGGCGTTGCGAGGGTTGACCGCCTGTGCTCGTGTTATACTGACCGATGCGTCCAGAGCAGCAGCTGGAGCCCTGCAGTCAGACTGTTTGAAATGTCGACATGGAGGTAATATGCGTTGTAACGCTGTGTTTAGTCTAGCTTCAGACAGTGAACTGAGAATATACCATAGAAAGTGACGCTAAAAGTCAAGGCCAATGTCATTGAGGAGTTTACATACGCTTACACGCACCGCAGCGAAGAGAATAGAAATATGTACGTGATTGTTAATACAACAGTTCTCTCCGCATATGAAAATGCATGTGGATAGAAGAATCTGTCATAGTTTCCTAAATATTTGTGTTTTCATTCATTTGGTGAGAAACTGACTTGTTTACAAACACTCTTTTCAGCCAAACGTTATCTCCTGTCTGAAGATGTGGTGAAGCTGCAGGATTTCCAGCAGAAGAAAATTGCTGTTGCTCACCGAGTCTCAGGATCAAAAGGCATGCTTTGGGCTTGATTTAAATAACTTGCCACCACTTTCTGGTGTTTGAATATCATTACTTCACAAAGGTGCACTTAGGTCATATTTGTCTAATTAAAAAGTTATACATATAAAGAACTTAATTGAACGTAAGAAAAATGTTTAATGAGGTCGCCTTACAAAAGCTGTTTTATTAGGGGGCCAATGGGGACCAATATGAGATCGCATGAGTTTAGACTGGCCCACTTTAATTCACGACTGACTATATTAAAAAAAAAAAAAAATGTAATTAAAATCTCATTATATAAATCTGCAATAGCACACCGTTCTCTACAGCCTTGTAATTAATTGTATTTTTCAAAAATATCATCATTTCTAATTCAGTGCAAATACAGTTGCCTAAGTGTTGCTTCACAGCGAAGAGTTATTAGAGCAGTTAATAACAGTACTCTTTACAATAACACAATGTAATGTTTAACAGTATTACAATCTATTTTCTGTAAGTGTTCAGAAATGTACTGCTCCTAACTAGCTTAAAGTTAACTCAGGCCGTCTTCAAAAAATAAAAATTATAGTACAAAAAAATGCTATAATTTGATATAGAGTCATTTGTATTATTATAATAATGATTTAATAATGTGAAGCATTGATTAATTATCTAGTAGTGACTGTAATTAAAAATTCATGTTGTTTTAATTTTTTTTTTTAATTGTTTGCTTTCCAATAGATGGCAGCAATCGCCCACTAAACCCAGGCACATTTTTCTTGTCTATCACAATGAATGAAATTGAGAAATGTAGATCTTTTTAAAAGTGGATTTAACATTTTAACACTTTTTTTATATATATATGTATATACTTAAATTATTACAAATTGAGGCAAATAAATAACAAAAAATACCATAAAACCCCCAAAACGGCACAACTTTACAGTAAAAATATCAAAGTGAGCGATATTACGTTTGTTTAAGAAAAAAGTTACATTATGTGACAAAATCACATTTTACTGTCTATGTAAGTTAGTTGGACAGAAAAATGAATATTGTTGTCCAATGTGTAATAGCATAACATAACATGTATAGACCTTATATTATGTCACTTCTGCTATGATCGCCACAAAACTAATACACAGGATAACAGGCCCGGATTGGCCTGTGCGAGCACAACTTAAATAAAAGTCACTGAGTGCACCTTTAAAACCCAGAGCTGAAACGTCATTTCCCCCTTGTTCTAATCGTCACTTTTTTTCTTTTTTTTGCAGGTCATTATTTTGATACAATACATCAGAAACTAGAGAAAAATGAGCAAATTTTAAAGGAGGAGTTGAAAATAATCCTGCACTTATGCCAGTCTGCTGAAGATGTTATTATGGCAAGAAATGCCATTTACAGGTGAAACTGCCTCAGTTATTCATTAAATATATAAATGGTTTATATTACAAGGATGTTTACACTATCGTGTTTAGGAATAGTTAGTAAGGGTTTGCGATATTGACAAAAAATGATATCTCAATATTTTCTAAGATTTTTCTGATAACAAAATCAGATGATATTTTGCATCATTCAAAAATGTTTTATTTGGCAATGTAATTGGTGACATCGTTTGTTATATCTTTCCATCTGTCACTTTTTCTGTCGAAAGGAACTTTCTTGGTAAATGATTCGTAACCATTCATAATCCTCATATTAGTGCAAAGGCTGCGATTATTTAATACGCAGCTTGTCGGAGCTGTACGGCTCTGTGATCAGTAGTAAATGCTTCTCCATCTGAAAGCCAGATGGCGCTCTTGCGCAGAAACTCAAAATATGCCAGCAGAAGAAGATAAAGCGTTATATCGCTGTAGTTGAATAAATAGAAGGTTGAAACGCTTTGATTGATTAAACATAAATAATAAACACATTTTGGAGTAAAAACATGTTGTGGTCTTTTGTTGGACAAAATGTTAATAAATGCTTTCATGTCTGGAAAGATGTTTGACGTGCGCTGCTTTTTAAATGTACATTATAAGCGACTGAAACTCACAGTGCTCTCAGATGGATTAACATTTGAAGCCGTTCTTCATTGACAAGCTTCTTCGTTAGTCTCTAATTCTCTCAAAGACTGCAAATATTTGGTCATATTTCTGTGATGTCAAAGCTGAATTTTCAAGAAACATTTCTAATTATTATCAATGTTAATCAGTTGTGTAAGTGCTGCTTGATATTTTTTGTGGAACTTTTATTCTTTGATGAATAGGAAGTTATTTATAAAAGTCTTGATTTCCTTGAAATAAATTAAAATCTTACTGACCCAAATATTTTAACAGAAGTGTATGTTTTGCGCAATAAGCAAATTTATAGTGATTTAGTTCCAGATCCAGCAAAATATTAATCTTAATACTTTTCTGTTTGTATTTGATATTCAGATATCTGTGTAATTTTTGCATATGAATATGTTTGTGTATATTTGTTAACACTATGCTCTTGTCATCCCTGTCCATTCCAGGTACCATAAAGAGAATCGTAACATGGCATTAGGGGACTTCAAGTTTGGCCCTCTTTTCATGAGATTATGTTATGAGCTGAGTTTAGAAGAGCTGGCAGCCACAACTCTGACAGATCCAGTACGTGAAAATGAACACATATTGTTCAAAACCAATACTTTTACTGGATGACCATGTGGATGGATTGTAGTGAGATTTGACATTTTCTTTTTCTTGCATAGGCTCTCAAAGGATTCTTTCCAGACTCAACATCCTTTAATATTGCCATTGACATGCTTTTCACTAAACAATGCTATGAACGTAAGTTTCTTCAGGTCTCTCTATTCTCATGCACTTTACGATCAATCAGAAAATTTTATTGTGCTCTGGTTGCCTCTTCTGTTGGCTTAAAAATGTGTTGGATGAAATAAAGAACTGAAAGGTCTCGTATTTGTAAAGCCAGTGAGACAAAAGCTTATCTGAGATTCTTGAGGGAATTAATCATCGCAAACAACTCCTTTATCGGTGTAGCTTCTAATCCGCAAAAAAATGCAAAAAAAGTCTGTTGCCATGGCTTCAGTGGATGTGATGTGGGTCACTGATTGTGTTCACACAGGTGGCCTGGACGTGTTGGGAGAAATGAAAAAACAAGGAGTGCCGTTCAACAAGGACACCTTCATACTAGCCTTTGCTACTTGTTATAAACTGGTAAAGGCAGTGTAGATGCAACTATTGTATGCATTGTATTAAAGACATTAGGAATCACCTATGAGTTACTTTAATCCCAGTAGAGACAAACAGTATTTATATATGTATAAAAAACACATACAGAACAATAACAGTATATAATAGCTGTTTACACATTGTTTTTGCTCCTTGGGATTGGCAGAACACCCCAATGTCGTATCACATCTGTTTGACCTTGTTGGAAGAAGGTCAGACAAAAGGCAATCTCATCCCTCGACATGCCTATTGCTTTGCAACTGCTCTTGCTCTCAAACAGGTAAGACGATTAAAATGTCAATATCCAATTTCAAATTAAAGGATAGATTTTTCTTGTATGCTATGTAATGCCATATAAATTAACTGGGTGGGTGAAACATATTTTAGTAGTTAAATGGCATTCAGATGTTTTGTCATTGAATCACAGATGATGTTGCATCTTTTGATACATTAACAGTGAATCTTAAAATTTGATCAACTAGTGAAGTGTTTATTTTTTCATTTTACCTGATGTGTGTTGTAGAATGATATAGAGAGAGCCCAGACGTTCTACTCACAGATCATGAGCACAGACAGTCGGCTATGCCTGAACCTGAGAGTAAGTGTGTGTTTAAATCAGTCTTTGAAATAGAGCTTGCAAATGTGTAAGTGCATATGTATTTCTAGGTTCTCATACTGGCTATGAAAGGGTCCATGAAAGAGGCAATCTCTACCCTCACAACAGCCCAAGTGTCAAAGACTCCAGTGTTTGTGAAGAAAACAGAGTTCTCTGAGGAAGTGGTGAGATATCAACTATACACCCACAATACTTATTCTTTGTTATTATTCTCATACACCATTACTATTACATTTAAGAGTGAAAGTAAAGTCATCAGATCTATGAAATAACAGCTGGAATTATGCAGTCACCAATATTAATCATGTAAGACAAATCAAAACTCAAAGTAGCCACTAGCTCTGCACAATCTTGTCATTCTGTTCAGAGGTGCATTTTAAACATGAGATTCCATTACAGCCAGGCATTCTTGTCCAATTAATTAATTTCAAAATTCCTTAAAATAATAGATTTGATTTGGTTGTATTATTAATCAGTATATGAAGTTTCTTTCAAAAGCCTAAAAGAATCTTGCAGAGCCCAATCTTTTGATCAGAGCCAAATTAAAGCATATAAGAAAAAGGAGAGCATGAGAAACATTCAAATTCAGTCAAGGACAGTGTTGGGGAAAGTTTCTTTTAAAAGTAATTCATTACAATATTGTGGTTCTCCCTAAAAAGTGTTGGTTGTGTTGGTTAATTTTTATGAAAAGTAATGTTACATTATTTTTGTGTTACTTTTTCCTCACCTGGGCTGGGCTTACTTGTTCGTTTTTTGATAACAACAAAAAAAAAAAAATGCTATTTTTGGCAAATGTTAAGGCCCTTTCCAGGGCTGGATAGGTTACCTTTAAAATGTATTTCTCTACAGATTACAAAATATATGCTTTAAAAAGCAATTTCTATCATATTTATTTAGATTACCCAAGTTTTGTAACTTAATCTAAATACTTCAGAATACCAATACCAAGTATATATCACAAAAAAGGTAATTGCAAGTCTTTTATCTCACAATTCTGAATTTTTTCTCAGAATTGCGTGATATAAAGTTGCAATTGCGAGATATAAAGTCAAAATTCTGAGATATAAACTCACTCATTTTTTATAAATTCCATCATTTTGTCTTGTGGAGAATATGTAAACATCTGTTATGTGAAATAGCTTATTCAGGACAGTACTATATAAAAATAACATGCAATTTTTTATGGTCCCTCTTATTTTGTTAAAATTACTAAAATATTGCATATTCTGCAAGAGCTATGAAACTTCTGAACAGAAATGTAACAGCTTTTTCAGACTGTCAGAGTCGGAGAACCATCAATTGCTGTTTACATTAATTGCCCGTTACAATTTACATTAATGTTTAAATGACATTAAAATTCAAAGTAGTCACTTTGGTAATCTAAAATATTTTTCGAATGTAACTCTAATTTGATTACCACCTATCTAAAATGTAAATGTAATGAAATACAGTTCCTCAATTTTTGTATATTAAATATGGAACTAAGTTACGTGTATTTCGTTACTCCCCAAGCCTGGCCCTTTCACACCAAAAGTGAAATGAATAAGCCTCAGGCTGAAGGAAATGCATATTTACGGCTATACATTTGTACAGTAGAAGGCTCAACTCAAACAAACCTTTCAGCTGTGCTGCCATTCTGGATTAAAGAAGAATAGAATTCTTGATACACTCTTATTTCTAAATCTAATCTAAAGGAATATTTGATAATTAGTATGGTTGAAGTAGATAATTAAAGGTCAGCAGCAAAGACTTTGGTTAATAAAGTGAGATTAAATACATAAGGTATTTGTGTGTAATTTAATAAAGTTAATTATTCTACATTTGCATAAAATTCATTTCATTGTTTTTATTTATTTTGAGGAATACTGAATGTTTTTGTGCAAGTGAGATGAGTAAACGCATGTACACATTTAGTATAATAACCATCATTTTTATGTAGCACACACAAAACCTCTGCACTTTATTTCTCTCAACAAGGGTACAGGAGAGCTGTCGGTCAGTAAAAGTGAAAAAGTTGCTTTACTTGTTGGAAAAAGTAACGTATTTTGTTGTAAATTGAAAAAGTAATCTGATTATGTGACGAGCTAGTGGCGACGAAAGCAGACTGCGTGGGTTGGCTCACGTTGGCAGCTTCTGAGTCCAAAGTTGCCCTGACACACCAAACCGACGCTCGACACGCTCTATTTAAGCACATATATTTGTCATTCAAAAAGGGAAAGCGAAACTAAGACTGCATCTATACAAACCATAAACAAAGCAGCGCTTGCTTACCGTTTTGAATATTAATCATGCTGATCACGTTCTTTATTCCACTCCGCTCATATTATAATGAAAATATTTGTGCATTCGAGTGCTCAGGTAAGATGACGTAAAATTAGATCAACCTTCTTTCTGTGCCGTCATGACTTCTTTGCTTGCGTTCATAGCTTTTGCTTATATTCGCATGAACTGACTCGTTTACTATTCTGAACAGCCAGTCAGAGTTCTCTCTCTCACCGACAGCCCAACGCTAATTCATCATGTCAAATCGGTCAAAAAACAGCCAACGAGTACCAACTTCAGCCGACGGTGTGGAACACACTGAGAAAAACCTAATCAACAAAAAATGAACAAAAACTGCCCCACGGTCGACCCTCGGCTTGGTGTGTTCCTGTCTTAAGGGTAAAAAATCTTTGAGGCACGTGATTTCTACAAGAGCGTTGCAACTAACATTATCTTAATTGTCACCCTTACCTAAGTGTTTATACTAAGCATTTCACAACAGTTTCTGGCAAAACATAGCAATGAAAAGCGGTTGCTATTGTTACATCATGTCCCATAAACAGAACATAACGGACCACTGACTTTTAACCTTTCACTACAGTTGTACTATGATATTTGAATTAGTTTGATTACCTAAAGGCACAAAGTGTCCTAAAAACACAAATGTCCTAAAATCTGAACACATTGCTTTCTGAGTGTACACACACTCATGGTACACGTCTCTATAATTTTCCATTATATAACATTATATTTTTCCTGAATCATGGTTAATGTACTCCCTGACTTCACACTCGGCTACCGGATACATTGTGTTTAGCCTTTTTTTCAGTAACAAGTTTTATTTATGTTGTTTGACAGCTTGCAGGAAACTGCATAATATCCATCTCGATCTCTGTTTGCACTATTGCACCATTTTTCATGCACTGAAATTCATACTCCTTGATGACGCCACTTTGTTCATTCTTGAAGTGAATTTACTTGTATGGCGATTAGATTCACTGTTTTCGACTGCCGCCTTGAAATTGAGCATGCAAAAAAAAAAAAAAAGATTAGAAATAAGAAATGCTGTAATCAAGCGTACAGTGGAACTGATGAAAAAAAAAAAAAGAAAACAAAGCTGCTCCATATAAAATTTTATTTTTAAAGTGATTTTCACAACATTGTTTAAAAGCATATTGTGACAGTGCAGTAAACTATATGGCAATGTTTACTTTCACTTTCACTTTAAACAGAAAGAGTAGAGTGAGTCAATTAAAAGTGGAAATGGAAATAGGGGTGAGGTCTTTTTCACCTGTGAGGTGAAAAGAGAACACGTCACCAATGTATAAGAGGTTTCAGGAAGCCAAAAAGCAAGCAGCGGCGTTCCAAACATTCCTGCCCCGCAGAACTCATGTCTCTGGGGCTGCTGGGTAGGACCCCAACCAAGTACCAGCTCCTCACACAGAGCGCAGCAGAAACAGAGCGTCGCGTCCTGTGCTCCCCCTCAGAAAGACTGGCGGCGCGACACTCTCAGGCGAAGTCCTCCAAGGGCAAGGCGGATCTGAGGATCGTCATTGTCACACGGAGGGCTTCGTCTAAGAAGTCCTGACGCCACCAGCATCAGGCTTCCGAGGGCGCACCCCCCCAAAGGACAGCGGATCCCACCTCACATCACGGTGCCCTCAGGGGGCCGTTCTGCCAACCCTGTCTATTGTCCGGGGCACAGACGCTCTCAGCGGGATTCCACTCAAGGGTGGCCCACCTCCTCTGCAGAGGATTTTAAAACGGGCAACACAGTTATTTCCTGCCGGTGCGCCGCTTTAGGATGCTGTGCTGGTTGTTCAAGAAACACCGGAGGCCAGTCTCGAGAGACTGGTACCCTCAGTAGATTTTCTGGCCGAGTGGAAGCTTCTACCAAATATATCTCGTTGGGTCTTGCAGACAGTCGAAATAGGATATGCCATCCAGTTCAGGTCTCGACCACCTCATTTCAGCGGGGGTCATACACACGGTGGTGAACCCCGAGCAGGCTCTGGTTATGGAACAAGAGGTGAAAGCTCTTTTGCAAAAGGATGCAATAGAACAGGGAGTCGGGCTTTTATTTCATTGTTCCAAAGAAGTTTGGAGGGCTGCATCCATTTTTAGATTTAAGATTCTTAAATTGAACAGTAGCCAAGCTCAACTTCAAGTTGCTCATCCTCAAACAAATCGTGTCACAGATCCGGTCCAAGGACTGATTTGTCACGATAGATCTGAAAGACGCATACTTCTACATATCCATCCTTCCACAACACAGGAAGTTCCTGAGGTTCGCTTTCGGGTGTGAAGCGTACCAATATCGTGTTCTTCCATTCGGCCTAGCCTTGTCTCCCTGAACTTTAACAAAGTGTGTGGATGTATCACAGGCTCCATTGCGACTCCAGGGTATCCGCATACTCAATTACACCGCGAGTTCCCTTTTCTAGGAACAAAGGTTGCATACGTAACCGAGATGTTTCTTTGTGTAGTTGGTGGTTTTCTTTGCTGTCTGGGTTGTTGCGCCCATAGTTTTGTAAAAGAAATAATTTATTTAAGTTAAGGGCAGCCGCCTCCATTACAATATCATACTTTTAATAATTGTAATGCTTTTTTTCGATTACTAAAATGCACCTTGGCTCATCCCTGCTCAATTCACATGAAATCAGCCATTGGGTTTGAGTTCAGCAGATGACTTATGGAACGTGTCGTGGTCCCTTCATTTTTTGAGGGGGAAGTGGTCACTAATGACTTTGTTGCAACCCATCAAAGAAGGTTTTTCTTGCAACCCATGTTTCACCAAGGGTACCCTTAACCTTATAAATACAGGTTTTCTTAACGTAAAGTCATTGTTGCAACCAGGCCCAGTTCCTCAATAAATAAAGAAGCCAAACACCTCTTGTATTAAAAACATTCAATTAAATTAAACCAGAACAGATTTTAAAACATTTTTTCATGTGCTTCCATTCTCATCCCTCTGTTGTTTTCTTCTCGTTCCTTTCCGCTCTCTTAGATTAATGAATTGAGGAAGAAGAGTGCTGATGGGCTGTGGGAGGGACGTGTGGAGCAGGTGCTGAGACGGTTAGAGGAGGCTGGTCAGATCACCAAAAAGACCCTTGATGATTTCCTTTGTCACACTCCCTCTAGGAAGAGGAGGCCTCTGGGAATATTGGAGCAAGAAAGAAACATCAGCCGAAGGACTCTTAAACCCCTGCATTCTGCACTACTGTTAGAGTGAATTAGTTGGAGTTCAAGACTCTCAGCTTTGGCGTATTATGTTACAAGAGTGAAGGCGTATCCTTGATCTACACACTGTGAAGACGCAGCCTATTGAAGCTCAGGCTTTGGCATCATCTACCTCCTGCTGTTTTAATTTTCAGTTACTGTTGTTTAAGGTTGTGGAAATCAAGTAAGGAATTCAATCTCTTTAATAAAGTGATGTTCCTCTAATTTGGGATCTTTGCATTTTTGTATTCCTTTTTAAAGGGAAATTGAAGAAATGTGAATAGAGCTGCAACCAGGTGATAACTGTGAACCCTCTTAATTTGCCTAAGGGTCTTTACTTGCCTCCGCTCTCTCTTACACTTTCCTTTCTGTCTACATACTGTCCTATCATAATAAAACCCAAAAAAATGGCAAAAAAAAAAACTTTTTTGAAAGTGATGCTTTTTAAGCTCCATCCTTACATAGCATAAAACTACTACATCGCATACTCTAGCTTGATTGTTCATGCCAATAGGCCAGAGGGCAGAACACTATATAGTTTTATATAGTTAGTTTTATTCATTTACAAAGATGTCAGTCATGATATGTTATATATGTAAAAAATAATTATGATAGAGTTACAGGGTAGTCGGTTGCCTGTAAGAGAGAGAGAGAGAGACTATGAGATGTCCTTGTGTAATCTATTTGTAAATTGTATATTTGTATATACATTTCAGAGTCATTAAGACAACTCAGTAACTATTCATAATACGGCATAAATAACTGTAACCATACAAAATCTTTATAATGGTGATGAATAACTAAAACGAAGACTAACAACACATACACAAATAGTTAGATATCTTGACTTTATCCGCATGTTTAGGGGCACTATACTGTTCTTTTCCTCGTTTCTTTGATTTTGTTCACATTTTTCCTGAAACACAGTGTTTTACCGCAGATTAATTTTTTTAACGTCACCATCCTTTTTTCGTCTGTAATTGTAATTATGAGTGTGTATATATTCCTTTATCGTTTTAACCGGTCCATTTTGTCCAAAAAACTATGTTTCCATATATTTAGATGTAATGCTAGCGATCTCTCTGTCTCTTTGTTCGTAGCGTTTGGTTGGTTTAATTAAATGATGGTTTAACCATCCTCTTGAGTCATTTTACATACTATATGATGTTTTATTAACAAAGTTCAGGAGGAACACATTCAAATGATCTAACTAATCATCACATCACTCCAACCAGCAGTCATTAACCAGCAATCAACATGTCTCCCCAATCAGCATGAGTGGAGACCTATATATTGACGCAGTCGACTCACCTATGTTTTTGGACAGTTTCAGCATCCCTCCACCACTCCGGCTCCTCACACTTGCCTGGTTACTTTCTAAACCAGAATACAGGGGAAGTACTCTGGGCACAGGCCAAACACTGAGCTCGGAGCCGTCTCCTCGGACAGCACACCAAATATGTATACTAATTACGCTGATTATTTGTAAGTGTGAACTCGTGAAATTACATTTAGGGTATAGAATGCGGAGTAGAGATCTTTGAAACATTTAAAGATTTCAAACGCTCTGTTTTACCACAGGGGTTAGAGGTTAAGCAGCGGGTGTTATACGACTATTGAAGGCGTCACATTCTCTCTAGTTGGCTCAAACCTACAGGCCCTACCTACTAAATTAGCTATTTCAATAAGCTTTAGGAAACAGTTTGCAAAGTTACGATGGCTACTTCTAAAACATTGAAAAGAAGTTCTGTTGAAACGGTAGAAAATCTTCCTCATGCAAGGCAGAAAAAACACAGGATTCGTTTGACCAAGTTTCCTCATGAAGATGAAAATTTTGTGAAATAGGAATTTCTGATGGAAAGCATTACGCACAGTCAAACTCTACGCTATGGAATTTTTCGAATTTACATCACCGACAACTTATGTGTTTTTGCCCAATAACGACTGGTCATTTTTTTACAATCATGTCTGGACCGATCTGAATGGGATTGCTGGTAAAACATGGGATGGAGTAACCCCAAACGTGCGGTACATGCTGATGTAGACGTCGTAAAGTAGAGCTAGATCCCTTTAGTTTGGAAACCCTGGTTGCTTGTGATAAATGAGGCTGAGCACGGATAATCAGGATAGGAGATTGGGGTCCGCCCTGTTGAGTGGGGTGTAGGGGGGTTGCCGTTACTTTCTCACAGACTATTAACTCTTCAGATTCTACCCTGTGTGTGGATGGAGTTTAACCATTATCAGTTTAAATGTTCATATTTTGCCTTTTATTATGATATGAAACAGGAAGCAAAATAGAAAAGACAAAGCAGACTTGATTCGAACTCAGGTTTTTTGGTGCACAACAGCACCATATGTCAGCTGTAATGAGGGGTGAGTCAGCGGATGAGATCCAAATGCAGGCATTATTTGCAAACAGGTTAGTCGTACAGGCAGGGTCAAAAACAGGAAAGTAAACACGGGTAGAAAACGCTCAGAAAAGTTACACACAGGGAAATAACAAGACCTTGCAATTGTGTGAGCAAGGGGTATAAATGGTGTGATATGATTTACTGCAGGTGTGAATGCAATCAGTCCAGATGAGAAGGCTTATGGGAAATGTAGTATGTGTCTGTGTGTGAGTGAGTGTATGAAAGTCCAAGGTGGATTGTGGGAAATGAAGTCCGGAGGTGATTGAAGCAATTCAGGGTGTAGTGCCCTCTAGTGGTGGTCACGGGCACTCCAGCTGCTAACCCTGACATCAGCACACTGCTGTCAGTAAGTGTGAATCCCAATTTGATAAATATTTACATGCTGTTAATAAAACGTGTATAACGTGTTTCACTTGGATTTCCCCAATAATGTGGAATGCCTTCTCATTCCAATAATCCGTTTTGCTGTTCTGTCTAAATGAAACTTAAGTGGACAGTATAAAAAATTGTTACATTCACGTTTTTATTTTTTTTTTTTGTATATTAATTAAGTTCATGAAACATCTTGATAAACTATAGGCCTTTGCACTGTCATTAAAAAAAATGAGCCTGTCATCCACTCACACTCAAGTTGTTCCAAACTAGTATGAATTTATTTCCTCTGCTAAACACAAAACAAGATATTTTGAAGAATGTCGGTAACCAAACAGTTTACGGACCTCATTGATTTTCACGGTATGGGGAAAAAACACTATTTGGTTTCTGACATTCTTCAAAATATCATATTTTGTTTTCAGCAAAAGAATTTGAATTTAACTGAATAAATGTGTTTATGCAGCCTGCTGCTTGTTTACACGGACCATCGTGTGATTTCAAATGATTTCTCAGGACTTACATCAGCGATTAGGTGAGAATGGAAACCGAAAGTGACTAGGGTTTTTGGAAACGAAACATTACTTTGAGGCGGGGCTTGAGTTGATGCTTTATAAACCCTCATGCCTGGGCTCACTGTGATCAGAGACACATTATTTGATTTCGGTGTGACTCAAGATATTCAAGACAGCAATTCAACGAAAGCCGTAGCAGTCTATTTGCAAAACACAGCTTGGTAAGTCGCATAGCCTACAAACTATAAAATATTGAATGTTAATTTTAACTCTAATCTCCAGTATATGATGTTTTAGTAGTTGTGATGATTTTACATATTTTTATTCTCATGTTGGCAGGCAATGGAACTGGCCATAAAACTTTTAAACGGAGACGTGAAGCGGCTGGTGGTGAGCGTGAACGCCACCGTCGGCGAACTCAAGCAGCTCATTTCTCAGCACTTCAATGAACCTCCTTACAAACAGAAGCTGTTTAGCGACAACGGTCACCGTATCAGCCTTGATGAGGAGTCCAGAAGCCTCAGCAGTTACGGTTTGCACTCAGGCTCAGCGGTGATGCTGCTCATCACGAACCCTGGACCTTTCCAAGTGTTCGTCAAGAACGAGAAGGGACAGACCAAAACCTATGATGTTGATGTCAATGAGACCGTGGATCAGCTCCAGACTAAGATCTTCCGCAAAGAGAATGTCCCTAAAGATCAGCAGCGACTGATTTACAACGGCAGACAACTGGAGGCTGGCATGAGGCTGCAAGACTACGACATCACATCTGGAAGCACCATTCACATGACTCTCCGCCTCCGAGGAGGTTAATCTGTTAGAGTGTGTGAAAAAAAAAACAGTAGCCTACTGTTGTCCTTAAGTGTTAAATAATGTAAATGCTGTAAATATGATAGGCCTTTACGATGTAACGTATTGGGTTATATATGTCTATGTCTTATATGTCAGAAGAATTTAAGTGATTCCAGAGTAGGCTATTTATCTGCACTTTATAACTGATATCTTATAATTATGAATGATATTTTATTTTACTGTATTTTGAATCGTAAGTTTACTAATAAATGATCTAAACATTCCCAAGCAGAGTTTCAGTTTTATTGACTTATTTTCTAGACCAGTGTGGTTCCCAAACTTTTTGACTGCAAAGGAGGTTTCCCTGTCGTCCACATCCCCAATAATCCAACCATTTGTGGTAAATAGGATAAGGATGTATACTATATATATATATATATAATATATTTATAATTATATACATATAGGGGTAGTCGTGGCCTAGTGGTGAGGGAGTCGGACAGGAATTGAAAGTGGGGATTGTGAATAAACAGCACTCTCTCCACCTTCGATACCATGACTAAAGTGCTCTTGAGCAAGACACCTAACCCCTAATTGCTCCCCTTGTAAGTCGCTTTGGATAAAAGCATCTGCTAAATGATGAAAATAAAAAAATAGAAAACATATATACACACATATACATACATACATATATATACACACATATAAATACATATATACATATACATACATACACACATATACATGTATATACATACATACATATACACACATACATATATATATATATATATATATATAAATACACACATATACATACATACATATATATATATATATATATACACACACACACACACACACACACAGTTTATTTCAAACAAATATTATGCCTAGATCACAATTCAAAAATATTTACAATGCCAGACACACACTTGTTATGTAGGGTGTTTTACGCTCTGGCCCAGGATAGAATATAGAATATTAAGGTAGACATTCTTGGAATTCCATAAAAGATTACTGGTGGGATTTTATTTTTTTCCTGTTGTCATTCTAATGTCCTGAAATAAAAGAAACACATAAACATAAACACATGCAGTCATACAAATGAATGTCATGTACATAATTATAAAACAAAAGATGATAAATAGAAAGTGATCAAGGTTGCACCAGGTTGTGCCGATTTCAGACTGGGTGTGGTTGCTTTTTAGGGCATGTTTATCTTTCCGGTGTCCCTCGTGCCTCATCACATGATCATGGGAAATACCCATTCATCATGAGCAGAATGGAAAATGAAGGTTGTGCAAGTACCTGTCAACGAAACACCTGCACTGTACTTAATAGCACTTTGCAATAAATGAAGTCGGCATGAGCATAATTTGATCAAGTGAATTAGTATATTTGCATATTTAATGGATGTAACAAATATTAAATAATAATAAAAGCATTTAGAAACAAAGAACAGGTCATACTGTACACTATTTGTACACCACAAAATTCCACTATGATGTAATGCTTGTACATGTCTATTAAAACTCTGAACACACCCAAACGATTGGCCTGTGTTATGTTTATGTTTTCTGAAGTATAGAAACAGAAAGTTGCTGAATAATCCCTGAAAAGGAAACTCATTGTGAGGGTGAGTTTCAATACAATCATGAAAATTTAGAACTGATTGTGTTTGAGAGGCAACTATCTTTTTACAATTAAAACATAAATAAATATATTCACTATACAGCCAATAATAATGCTGTGTAAAATGCATCATTGTTGTTTTTATGTGTAAAATCACATTTTTCTAAACAACATTACCCACCTTCTTTAAAAACACTGTCATGCCGTATTGAACCTTTAAATTATAATATTGAGTGAATTGAAATATTTGGTGTGTGTGTTACTAATTATTTTAAACCAAATGACATTTTTAAAAGGAACATAACATTGTCTACATTTTATCAGGGCTATACAATATACAAAATATATTAGCAAGGTCACTGCTATTTATGTAAATCGCAGAATATACTCTTAAAATACTAAAATGAGTTTGTAATCAATGATTTTTTTTTTTAATTAATCAAATACAACACAATCATTGTCAGTGCCTCAACAAGCAGTAGGAAGATCTTGGGGCAGATTTCTTCTAAAATGATTCAAATCAGAGCAATAATTTCATAACAGTCAGTGGAAGTAGCAGTACAATCTCAATACATCACAGTTATTTTACAAAAACCGACCAATATTCCCTTTCAGTTGTTCCAGAAGACATTTAAAACATCTCGGATACAAATGAGTTCTTTAAGGGCACAAAATGCATTCATCTTAAACCAACCTAGGCCCACTGTAGCTGGTTTTGTGCTTTCATTTCCTGACAGAGGCTAGATAGGCATACCAGAATAAGGCAACCAGGTTGGCAAACAGTACTCGAAACTGTGTAAAGAGTAAAAGAAAAAGAAAGTAAGACAATGAATCAGAGATCCCTTATGCAATCTGAAAGAGAGGAATTGGTGTCATACTCTCATGCTTACCTGTACTGGTATATAGTTGATGTTGATAAACTGAAACGGGGTCCAAACCTTCCAGTTCATCTTCATTGCAGGCCAGTAACTTGTTTTAAGTTTGTTTTGAACATCTGAGGTTGTCTTGCCCTGCGAAGATCGCATTTTCATTATTTTCAGGATATACTACCAGAATATCTCATGAATTAGAATTATATGATAAAATTAGTTTCACAGTAGCCGTAAAATGACTTTTTTTCCTCACCATTCCAAGCTTGGATGTAAACTCAGAGTGGCAAGATATAAACATGGAATTGTGAGAAATAACATTAGAACTTCGAGAGGTTTTAATCTTGCAAATTTATATCTTGCAATTTGTACTTTTTTCTTCTTCAGAATTGCAAGAAACAAAGTCAAAATTTTGAGATATAAACTCGCAATTGTGAGGGGAAAAAAAAGTTTATTTTTTATTCTGTGGCAGAAGCAACCTTCCATTGTAAACGCAATCACAATAACCTTAAATTTAGATTTATTTTAACTCGTTTTTATCTGCATATGCTTTATAATAATTTCTCTGTGTTCTCTTCTTTGTGTTTGTGTGCGTGCGTGTGTTAATTGTACAAGATATGGTTCAGCGCTCTGTAACCTTGAAGGCAGTCAGATAAAATATGAACGGACATCAATACCTGTTGAGCCATGAAAAGCTACTTTGTTCCAAGGAAGAATGCATTGTTCCAAAATGCATAAGAACATTCTGCGCTGATGTCTCGTCATCGAGACACCTGTTTTTTTGTACTTGATAAAAATTCTCTATTAGCCTTTTATTTGTTAAACTGTGTCTTGACCCAGTAAATCAATAATAATAATAATAATAAGTTATTTTATTCTATTTAGAAGTCAATTGTAACATATCCAGGTAGTGCAACCACCTCATGAGCTAAGAGACTGAAAACTGTAGATCAGCAAACAGATGAAGTTCATTGACCATCAGCTGTACTTCATATTCTGGTCAAAGTTGAGCATCATGAGCTCACATTATCTATTCATTAACTGCTTCTAATGAAAAGACTGCTGCTTGCATCAGTGAGTGAAAGCCAGTCCTGTCGTTTTATGCTCTACAACATTATGAAAATCACATGCATGCTTCATCCATCCTCCACTAATCTTACCACAATTACAACAAACTTCTCCATACTAGACATTAACTGGTAAAACAATGCGTCAATGACAGTAATAACAACAAAGTTGCATATAGAGGTATGCCCAGAAAATTAAGTGTTAATAAATGCAGAAATTATGTCCTGAATCACATTGTTTCACTGTATTTAAAGGGGCCCCGTTATGGTACAATACATTTAACATGCATTCAAGTTCAAAAAGACTTTATCTTTCTCATAATATACATTGCAGCATTAACTCTTTTCTGAAACCATTTGATTAAGTATTCAGTCTCTCAAAACAAAGAGCCTATTCTGCTCGGATTGGTGAGATGGACCAATTTTGCATGCAATTTCTTAGGAAGTGCCTTTGGATTTGCCTCCGCAGCACAGAAAAGTATCTTCTCGGCATGTCGACAACTCAAATCAAACTGTTCCAGGCCTCAGCTACAAATACAGTGTTTGAGGGCAAGTCAAAGTAGATTTTGTTCCCAGGCAGCCAAGGAAGACCACGGCTGGAATTATGCAAATCTGTTACAAACCTACATAGGTTCGTGCAGAAAGTAAGACTGCGGACTCATTTTGGCACTTTTTATCTTAGCACTTTTATCCATTTATCGAGCACTTTGATCTTTGCAATTTGCAGACTTTTTACATTCACAAACAGCAATATTGCTCACTACGTGAAATTTAATATTTGAAAAAGCATAACTGGGGCACTTTAAGAAAACCTATTTTCTGTCCAACAAAGTAGAAAATTTGATAAACGCGACAAAGAAGTTCAGTTATGAAACATTACCTCCAAAACATTCATAACCACATAGAAGAGCAAGAGGAAAGCAGGGGCGAAGATGAGACGTTCTAGCAGAAGGCGCTTGATCAGGCAGTATGGGACAGTGGTTGGCAAAAGCACCTCCAGGAGCTGGTAGAAATAATGACTGACTGGACCTGTGATAAAAAGTCTGAAAAATCAAAGAGAGTTGTGAAACATTTACAACGTATTATATTACATTAACATAAATATAGATTTTTGTCAAATGATTTAAAGTGTACTGCGACATATATATATATATATATATATATAATCAAAATGCATTATTTGACTTTGAAAGATTACTTTACCCATAAATTGCAAAGTGTACAGGTCCCAGAACACTGATTTTCTTTTTTGGGCTATTTTCTTCCCTGTTCTTCCTGTACTCCAAAGCTTGAGACAGAAGATTTCCCAAAGCAGATAGAATACCACTGCAAGAAAGAACAAAACAGACATTGTATCACTGTATCCAAATGGCCTTGCATCTAATAAAGAAGACACTTGTCTTTTTTGTGTTCGATCAAAAAAAAAATAATAATAATAATAATTTTTTTTTTTTTTTTTTACTTTTGACAGGACTTGATTGCCCCACCCTCCAAACAACCAATGGAAAAAGACTTGGTGCAAACAAAGTTCCTCATGGCTTAAGCTTACAAAAAAACAGTAATGGATAAAATTAATGGATATTGCTACAACACTTTTTTAAGTATTTGTGTGTGTGTGTGTGTGCTTAACTTGATTTAAAACTATTTTATATCAAATTAAACTGACCTCATGTTTCCCTGTTGTTATTTGAATAACTATTCTTAAGAAAAATATAAATTATAGATAATATTCATTATTCAGTATTAATATATGGTTAAGTATTAAATATCATAATCATATAATTACATAAGTGACTGCACATTCATAGGGGTAAATTTGATCAGTCCTGAAAAAGGAAACGGAAAAACTGCTTTTACGATTTTTGTGAAATGACAAAAAAAGTTAACGGCTGGTATATATGTTGTTGTACTGTTTTGAGCAAAAGATAAATAACACAAATAATCTGTACGTGTCTGATATCACCGCAAGCAGAATTTGTCTGTTTTAGTATGGTGTGTAATGTTTGAGTGTATAATGATTTGTTGGGGGTTCAACGAAAATAACGAAACGATAATGCAAACATTGTAGTCAGCATGGTAACATTAATTACAAGTAACTTGCCCCAAAACTACAGCTAGCCAACTAGCTTTAAGAATGATATTAACTGACCTCGTAACCGACTTGGTGATGATTGGATACTTCTTTAACAAACTCAAGTATTGCTGCAGTACCCTCGCCAAAAAAGAGGGATCCCGGACAAGCACACTTTGCGTTGGCATCGTCAGTTTACTTTATTAGTACAAAGTCAGTGCACTTGGGTCGTGAGAGACCAATGTTTTCTCAACAAAGTGCAAACGATAGATGAGGAGGGTCGAAGGCAGCGTGAGTGGTCTGAACGTGTACGTCACAGAACACGACGGCTCTGTGCAACATCCTATTGGTTTACTTCTACATGACCACGCCCTAAAGTCCACGTGCTGTCTCTTAAAGAGACAAGCCAGCTCAATTCTTATTAAAGGGATAGTTCACCCATACATGAAAATTCTGTCATCATTTGCCTCACTGACTTCTATATACTGAGTACTAAGACAATGGGGCCCATCAAGTTTGGTTATCGACATTCAAAATATGTTCTTCCTACAGCTTTGGAACAGCTCAAGGGTGAGTAATGGGGACATGATTTTTATTTTCGGGTGAACTAGCCCTTTAAAGGGATAGAACATTCGGTCAAACCTGCATGACTCTCCGGCTCACAAGTGGAAATATCAGGCAGCATATTAATTTAATTGTTAAATAATGAAAATGAATGATGACAGGGGCTGTTGAACAAAAAATAAGAATTTTTTTTTTTTCATTTTTAAATGACTCATGCACTACATTCCAAGTCCTCCCCTCCAGCATAGCTTTCATTTGCAAACATTTGTAGATGGCAATTTTAAGAGCAAAACAAAACAAAAACCCACTTCAGAGGGTTTTAGTTATGTGATTTAAACCATGATAAGAAGTGGAAAATGGTTCAACAAAATATATTAAAGCTGCGGAATTAATTTAATTTACATGTGAAAAAAAAATGTTTACCCACACAATCATTCACACTAATACCATAAAAATATACAATTGTGCAAATAGCGTAATTTACAATCAACATATAACAAGGAATTTACATAACACTGGAAATGGATGTATACTAAAATATTTATGTCGGCTGAAAATCTATGTGGTAAATACTAAGGATCTGGAATATGGGTTATAATTTTCATAGTCCTCAAATGTTCCTTCCAAGTATTCCCTAAAGTTAAAATGACAGGATATGTCAACCATTCAACAAAACAAAACAAAAAAAATAAAGAGGATTCATAGAAAAACTGATCTACATGTAAATACTAAAAACCTGTTGATACAACCCATGATTTTGTGTTCTTTTACTTCAAAATGTGAAACAAACTACTTGATGGGGTTTACATAACAGGTTACAGAAGACTGTTATATGTGAATTATAAACAATGGATAATTAATTCACAAAGACACAATCATTTAAACAAAAAACAACAACAACAACAACAACATGAGAAACCATGTAAAATTTACTTCTGTCTAACAAATCATTAGCTTTATGAGGAAGGCAACAATTCTGGGTCAATCTTCAACAAAACATTATCTTGAAATGTAGAGTTTTCCTGACAAAACCCAAGTTCAAATCTTCATGTGAATCCCATATCAGTGGCAACTGGTAATCATGACTGGCATCATTCCTATGCTCAGATAATGACTTGGGAGTTTTCTAAAACAACAACCACCATAGACACTGAGCAAGATTATGGTGGAAACCGTGATGTACAGAACCCTCGTCTTCCCTCTCTCTTTCACACAGAGATCAGAAAAAACATGCACACCAAACCACATGCACAGGGATGCAAGATTGCACTTGGCCTGGAATGGAGAAGAACGAGGGTTAACACATTAGCTTTAAACTAAGAACCAGTAACCCGGGTCAGCTGAGATGCTACTCTTCAACCCTCAAACCATGCCTTTGCACTCGTTCGTAAAAGAGCAGATATGCGCTGGAGGAGAGAGCCTCCTGAAGGCTGGCTTTCCTCACAGAATCATCAGAAACCCAGAGCCACTGGGAGCTAAAAGGAGAAGTTCCACGGGGAGCAGCAGGGCAGCGGCGGTAAGTGATAAAATGTCCTGAGTGCATGTCGCCATGGTGAACCAGTACAGCGGTTAAGCGGAAGAGGTACTCGGAGGCGCTGGAATCAGAAAAGAAAAAAAGAAAAAAAGTTCTTCAGCTTAGAAGCAGTTCCAAACTAATCAAAGCACATTTTCAGGTTCTCTTTATAATAGCATGCATGCATCTACCTGTAGTCGTAAGTGAGGTTGAGTTGTGAGCTCAGTCCTGGTGAGTGTAGAAAGACAGACTGAAAGGTTCTATTGGATAGTGGCTTATTGTTGTTACAGTGTTCTGAATCTGCTAAAGAAATTAAAAGTCCTTTTAAGACACTCAAAAATGTTATTTTTGTATATTTTATCATATACAATATATTGTATAGAATTTTGTAATTATATATTTGAGAAAATATTATTATTATTATAAAAATAGCAAAATGACTGCAAAGATATTTGATTGACAGCATCACATCAAAGAGTTTACATCTCTTACCAACACCATTGGCAACGGTTTTGTCTTTTGGTTCTCCGGCAGCTTTGACAGATATGGGCTTGTTTGGTCTGCTGGTCCTCTGCAGGTTTTGACCAGCAGTGCAATGTTTGTATCGATCCAGAGACAAATATTCAGTAAACTGAACATGCTCTTGTCTCTTTATGGGAGTGCCCTCTTTAGACCATGTCAGTCTCTGCAAATGGATGCAGAGGCACTGAGGCAACTAAACGTGAAAAACACACACACACAAAACAACAAGATATCATTTAGGAGCACTTTTAGGGCCTGTTCACATAAAGGACGATAACTATAACAATAAATATATAGTTTTTAAAAGTGTTCAGAACTTAAAAGAATAGCACAAACCACACCACAACTATTACGATAACAGCACAGAAGAACAATATTGTTGGAATCCCTTTTACAGCACTTTTTTTCCAGCAGATGAATGATAAAAACATTGACAGCCAGACATCAGAATTCATCCATTGATTCATTTAAAGCGGAAGATGACAAAACTTGTCGTGTGTAGAATACACAGAACGATTTTGTGAGTTGTCAGAGTTCAGGAAAGGCTGTTGGTCTAAATGGGAGAATTTCAAACATATATATACCTTCCCAAGTTTCAGCTGTTTGACAAACGTCGTCCTCTGACTCTCAAGGACTTCTCCATTTACAAGTTCTTCAGCCTGTTGCTACAAAGAATCAGTTCAGCAAATAAATGATGAGGTACAATGGTACTAAAGGAACTTGTCCTGCTAAATTTTACATATATGATACCTTGGTACAGTTTTCACACTCCACTTCTTTGATGGTTTCAGAGGAGATGAAATGCTGCAGACACTGGTCCAAAGTAACCGGTCGGCCCTGAAAGAACGATACACGTGAATGCAAATGAAGCAAATTACTATAAGGAAATTTTTGTCTGTAAGGCACTAGCTGGGTAATAGAACTTCAACTGTAATATTTGAACGTAGTGATGACAAAATAGTCAAGGAAGCTATTCTGCACATGTAATTGTGTATTATTGAACAAGTTTACATTACCCACTGTACAGAGGGGATCGAAAGAGACAAGCTGTCGAAAGAATCATAGTGCACAGGACTCTGAAATCAAAAACAGACAGGGTTAACAATTCCAGTGTTTCAATAAGATGCTGTAGACATAAACCTAAAAAATTTAACTTGAAAACAACGCTAAAAAAAGATCACCTGCTGCTCACAACGCTTGCAAGCCATATAACTTGTTAACCGCCCATGAAAAGGGTGCCGAGTCCTCCATAAACTCGGAATAGGATGTAATGGGCCTGGAGATGAAAAAGAAATGATTAAATTCTAAAAAAAACCAATAAACAAAAAGTTTAAATGTTAAAAAGAAAAAAGTCCTCCTTCACCTCCACTTCTGCAGCTTATGTTTTTGTCTTTCGACTCCACAGATTTCTGAAATCATTAACAGTAGGGTGGCAAGAAATGTCATGTTTAATTAAGAACTCTTTAGATTTGCAAATCTTTTAGGTCCTAATATTGCATTAATGGTGATTGCACTTGATTACCTCCAGTGTTTGCATGTCGAATAGGTGAGCGACTCTGGGTTGGCGTTCCCGTTCCTCCTCTAATGATGATGTGAGAACATGAAAGAGCTCATGAGCATCCTGAGGAGATAAGGCAAGAAATGCATGTCATTTTTATGTTGAGGGCCCCCTGCAGTCAATAATTTTATCCCTTAAAACTCATCTTTGATAATCAAAATGACAGATTTAAACTTTTTGTCCTGAGAAAATAGTTCCTTCACGCCTTAAAATAGCTTGAATGTAACTCCACACCCTTGCTTTGTTTAGTATACGTGGAATCGTGAATATGCAAATATGGTCCCCGCCTCCACACACTCACACCAGCTCAGACTCCCTGATCCAGTGGGTCAACTGTAGTAAATGATGCACGATGGAAATATTGGTTTAATTCAGCCATATATGTTTGAACCAGAAAGTTATTCAGAAGAATAAGAGGAAGAGTGAATTATACAGGTTGCATCACCCTCTACAATGTCAGACACGTAACTGTAATTGATATGGTTAGCCTTTGGCTTGACTACATTACCAAACAGCTAATAATGAGTTCCTAATGTTAGACAAACCATGTTCCTGTTCACCAGATCAAAGTCAGACAGATGCCTTCTAAAAATTTGCATCTTTAAAAACCCTTTGAAACACATAGGAAGTCAGTGAAGAAAAGCCCCACCCCACATGTTGATATTGGTATTGTATACTTCCCTAAAGTATAGCGAAAAACAGAATGTGATAACAGTAGCATGTCCAAATTCACAGTACTGACAAAAGAGTTGGCAGAAAGTACCCGGATGACCTACTACTTCCAACAAGAGTCTGAAGTGTGCATATGATGGACACTTTACTATCCCATAAGACAATGAGAGCATTTGTGGATGGTAGTGAAGAGACAACTGGCGCCGTAGGTCACATGATAATGACAGAATGGCGAATATAGTACGTCCCAGATTACATTCACATTACACACACTCATACTATATAGAACGTGTTTTTTTTTTTTAGAGGTCATGATGTAATTACTTATTAAAAATAAATACCTATTCAAGAGAGTATGGAATTTAAGGTGCAGCCGAAGTTTCATATTTGTGACGGTCGGAAAGTGGTACACTGCAGTTAAGGAGAAAATACTCAGCAATGTTTTGACTGATGCATTTGGACATGGTTTGTCTTAAAGCATATTAAAAACACCACAAAGATGTATTAAAGACTTACACAGGGGGTCTGCAATGAATTCTTAAAAAATTCAAAATTTGAGCAAAGGATGTAAACACAATTTGGAGAAATCCCCCCATTTTTAGGAGAAAAAAAAGGAGGGATCCTGTAAAATATGCAACTGCATCGTCTTTGAGAACGTCCTACCTGTTCCTCAAAGGAGCTGATGTGCCATCTGTAAAGTCTGAGAGCTTCTAAAAGGCCTCCCGCATCTAAAATGTCATCTTCTCCAGTATCATGACTTGATAGGGCTTTATAAAAGGAAGACGGAGAGATTACGGTTTCAATGAGAATTAACATTTTGTGCATTTGTGCGAGCTGAAAAGACTGGAAAATAACCTTTAAGTAACTGCATCAGAGATCTGGACAGCTGCTTTTCTCTTGCTGTTCTCTCTGGATGGACACTGCTTTCACTTGCAAAGTCTTCCAGCCATCTGATGAAGGAAGGACACGCTGCCAGGCCCTGGAGAAGTGAGTTCATAAAGCATGTGTTCCCCAGATTAAGCAGACCAGGAACCATACCTGTGAAAGAAATTATACATTTAATGATCAATGTCATAATAAGACATCTTATTCGTACTTAAATTAAATAAGCCAAAAACCATACCTGTCAGATACATAATACATTTAAGTAATGAATAAAGTCAAAACACTACAGTGTTGTGCCTGCAACCCCTCTAGTTGTTACTATATTCATCATATAAGACAGCCTAGAGCCTCATTGCTTTCATAAAATGGTTACCACTTAATATTAAAAGGCACATATTTTCATTCACGAGTTCACACGTACATGAAATCAGATACAGAAAAGTATGCTTAATTGGCGAATTAGGACAGAACTTTTTTTCCAATTGGAAATGATTGGATCATGTCTTTTTCTAATTGCCATGATCTCATGTGAGTGCACGCATCACCAGTGAAGAGAAGTTGTTGCGAATATAATGGTTTTGATTATTTATTAATGCACATTCATTAAAAAAAAATTATGTGCATGGTTAAATCATTTGTAACCAACATAAATACTCCAGTTAAAATTGTCAATTTTGATTTCATGGTTACTTTAGCTTCCTCTAGGACTCTTAATCACAAAATAAACCTTTTCTCTTCTTCTTCCTGTCTGAAATTGGCCCCCATAGTACATACACTCCAGCAGCCATGGCAGCAGCTATCCCACCAATTACACCCCAGTTTTTCATCATCTTGTTCCTGAAACATAAAGGCAAATAAAAGCGTTTTCAAATTTGATTGCATCCAGCACAGGCAGCTGAAAAAAAGAAGCGACAAAGTTAAAGAACACATTTTCAGATCCTGATTAGAGACAAAGATGTCAGAGGGACACCTGAGGCAGACGGCAGACTACCTCTGACCTTGACAGCTGTGTTTGCGTTAAGTCTGGTTCTCTAACAAAAAGCCCATAAGCCATTAGTACGTACAGCACACTTTTTTTTTGGGGGGGGGGGGGGGGGGGGGGGGGGGGGGATAGTGAAACATTTAAAGCCCAATTTTAACCTCAGATTCATGCTGCATTCTTAATTAAAGCTTTCTGAATCATTAAATACCTATAATTGTTCATTTCACATCTATTGTCAACACAGATGGAGTAGTTTGAATAAGCTACTGCTGGCTATCAAGCTAGGAAGAGAACCAACCGAACATATTTATTACAGCACATACATGTTTACTGGGTCTAGAGCAGCTAAACGCAAAAAAAAGATTCGTATTGTTATTCATCTGTGATGATGAATTAAATTCACAGTAATAAAAGCGAATGTCTGTTGGCCTCCAGTGCAACAGCTGGGACCATCTTTACTGCCCTTTCTTGCGTCTAGTTGAGCTATACAGATTTACTAATCAGCCGGCATGTCACACGTTTCCATACAAACTCTAACCTTGCAGCGGATCCAGTTCGTAATAACTCTCGAACAAGCTTGTCTGTAGCTCCCTGTTTGCACCAAGGCATATTTCAATGCGCCCGCATGTGCGGAACTAAACATTGCGCATTGTTGTTCGACGGACCCTCAGCGGAGTAGGACGAGCCTGCCGTAAACGGAAATCATGGGAGGCTGGGAAAGCTGTAGGCTATTTACAAGCTGCGAGGGTTTGTGTGTAAAGTACAAAAATACATTGAAAAGAACATTTACTGTTCAATATCCCACTTTACTGTTTGGGGAACTGGATATGTGAACAAAACATAGAAGACAAAAAACTCTTAATTTATTTTTAATATTTTATCTATAATTGCAAAAGTACGTGTATTGTCCTGTTAAATGTTTAGATTTTTTCAATGAAATATATTTTCATCATATTTTATTTTTTATTGTAAATTACGTGACAACATATTCCAAATGCGCTTCCAAACCCCATCTCATTTTTTACATTATTTACAGTAAAATGACATTTATTGTCTGTTAAATCTATTCTTTGTTATATGCATTACCATCAGCTATCCCTTATTAAAATGACATCATCCTTTCAGCACGTGCATTTTTCAAGGACAAGTAGTGAGTGAGTTTTTTTCTTATCACTTTAACTTCTAGTTTGTTAGATTTGTCTAACAAATGAATAATCAAATCTGTTACCTTGATTTTGAACAGCTAATTGTGGAAAACCGGGAAGAATTTACAGCTTTAATTCATCTTTCAAACAGTGTCATGACCTCGTGCTCTAGTAAAAGGGATAAATACAAACATATATTAAAGTGTATTTATTTTAGTTTTAAATGGTGCAATACAATTCATTACTAACAATTACAGATTTTTTTTCCCTCTCGTTCAATGTTTAAATTATGAAAAGGATTTACTTCACATTTTGGAAACATAGTGGAATAATCTATATAAATAATATTTTTTTTTTTCCAAAAATGTGAATGGGGGGGAAACAACTCAATGAAATGAATGGATGGCAAAGTGTATTGCCTTGATTCATCATCTCCATAACATATTCACAGTGCCCCACTGGTGCTTTGGTATGACACGGGCGTTCCAGCCTTTGCAGAGATCCAGCGAGCCGAGCGACGCCACCGGCGACACAACAGGCGCAGAAATCATGGCAGCTCCGCACACGCACAACACCGCCCCTCTCTGAGCTCTTCACTGTCCTCACGCCTGTGGTGCTGAAATCAGCCTCAACTCGACAGCAATGTAACGGCAATGAGACAAAGACTCCGGCAGCCCGACGAACAGACCGATAATGGACGATGACTTGTTTCAGTTAAGGCAGCTCCCGTGAGTGTTCTTTTCATCCCTATTCTTTCATCCGCACGCGACCTGAGCCATCATGTAAACACTCTTCCGTTCATTTAAGCCCTTTTAGTGATATACAGCAACTAGAATGTGCTGTAAACAATGTGACATTGATATTTACGCAACTTAAAAAAAAAAAAAATCAATGCTTACATAATGGCTGTTTGATGTAGTATATGGATACGCACGTTTGGGGTGCATGAATTGCTCTGCCGATGTACGATAAACAGCAGAGATTAACAGTAGATTAAACTAACAGCTTATTTGTGTATGTTAAAGCAGTAACGTTGTTTTGCATTGACTATTTTCCTCGTCCTTTGCCTCATTTGTATAGTACATGTCACCTTCCATTGAATAACACAATGGTTATTTGTGTATAATTGTGTTTTTATTTATATAGACAATCCAAATTCTGCCAATATCACTTTAAGAGCAGTTCAGACAGTTTTACATAACATCACATAGCTAATTTAACATAACTATACTGTAAAAGTGCATTATGTATTGTCCTGCAATAGAGGATTTATGGGCGACATGGGCAACCGCTCAGGTCGGCATCTTGCGAGGGGAGCGCGCACACAAAAAAAAGGGGGGGGGGGTTACCGGTTTTTACCGCTTATTTTCACGTCATTTTTTCGTCACGTCAATTATGTCATGTCACCGTGTGGGTCAGTGTGCACCTGGATAACTACTCTCACTCAGAAATACGAGAAGGGGCGGGGTTTGGTGTTCACTTTGTGCTTCCAGAGGGGAGACCTGGGGTAACATCAGGTGGGAGAGCTTCTGAATCGACACACACTGAGAGTATGGTAAGAAAAAGCCACCTGCAGCCCAATTTAGTGAAAAAGAGGGACAATAAGAGGGTAACTGTGAAAAAGCTATCTCTCACCTTGTTATGAGTATAATATGCATATAGAAAAATTATTTTTCTGTCATTACACATAGGGCAATGATATTCCTTTTTGAACTACCTTACATAATCAGAGATTAAAAATAGGATTTTTACATAATAAACGTAACTTTTTAAGACAAATCTTTATTAGTGTTTTCCTGTACAGTTGTGCAGTTTTAGGGGATTTGTGGCATTTTTATTTGCTTCACTTTGTAGTCATTTAAATATGTATAAATATATAAAAAAGCAACATTTTATGTTAACGTTTTGAAAATAGCTACATTTCTCAGTTTCATTTATGGTGATAACATGAAAAATGTTTCTTGGTCTACTGGAAAACAAACACTTAAAATATATATATTTTTTTAATAGCCACTACATAACTGTAGAGGATTTGTCAGAAAAAGAGAGTACCCAGATGCAAAATGAGCAGTAACAAGGTTTATTGACAACAGACAGGGCACAAGAGGATAGGGGAAGCGTGAAACTGTCCAAACGGAAGGGCCGATGGGAACCAGTGACAGGACAGTGGAGAGTGACCGCTGGAACCAACTCTGGAGGACAACAGGTTTAAGAACTGTTGAGGATGTGACCGGGCCAGGCAGATGATTGTGTGAAGACAGTGAAGCAGAGATCGCACAGACTCAAAATCAGTCTAGCTGCCAGGCAGAGGGACCCAGCAGGCGGGGCATCTCAGGGAATAGGCAGGAACCAACATAATGGGTGTGATGGGTATGAATGGGTGTGATGATGGCAAACAAGGAGGCAGAACAAGAGGAGCACATGGCAAACACAAACAGAGCTCAAGCTCAAGACAAACAAGGAAACATTAAACAAGTACAAAATGGACAAGACTGTCAGGGCAGGATCCTGACTGGACTTGTATGCAAGTTTTTCATTTAGATTTATATTTAGCCATTATAAAAATTCTTATTATAACAATAAAAAGACTCTTTCTCAAATTTGAGCAAATTTTGTTCTAAAGCGTTTTTTTTTTTTTTTTTTTCAAACCTGAATATGCTGTTGTGCAATACTGTTTTTAAATGAAATGAGGTCAATCCTGAACAGCAACACATCTTGGTCTTGCTCTTGGTCTTGATGTCCGTGTCATCTTAAGAAACAGAAATTTGTCCTTGTGTGTCATTGGGCTTCAAATTGTTTTTGATCATCCTCCGGGTGAGACGTTAAACCGAAGTCCTGACTCTCAGTGGTTGTTAAAAATTCCATGGAACTTCTCATAAAGAGTAGGGGGTTCCTAACAATCCCCACCGATTTGGCTCTATCACTCTCTCTCCTCTCCACCCATAACTGGTGTGTGGTGAGCGCACTGACTCTGTTGTTCTGTGGCTGCCGTCGCATCATCCAAATGGATGCTGCGCACTAGTGATGATTGAGGAGAGACCCCTGACATGATTGTAAAGTACTTTGAGTGTATAGAGGTACATAGAAAAAGTGCTATATAATGTCTCATTCATTCATTCATTTGTGCATCTGTGTTGCAGTAAAGGTCTTTCCACTGATGCAAAAGTTTTTAATAATCTGCCTGCTTATGCTGATGTTATTCCTCCTGTGCTGCTGATGCTTGGCACTAGGCCCAGTCGCCATCTGATGGTGTGCAGAAATCATGAAGGCAGCGCTCTTAATTGTTAATATCGAGCTTGTTTCTGCTAGGCTTTGGTTTTGGCTTTTTCCATGTTTTATGAAAATAATACAGAGTAAATCGCCTTCATTCTTAACATTTTCTTCATGCTTGCAGTCCGTAATGGAGCTCAAGTCTGTTCTGTCAGTGATGATTTAATCTTCATCCTTGTTTTGTGTTTTTTGAATGCTCTCAAAGTACCGTTTGCCTCTGCTGAGCGTGGAGAGGTCATCTGTTTAATTACACTGCCTGTCTGCTCACGAAGGCTTTATTGCTCGTAGTGTCGCTGTGAGCACTGCAATTACAGTAATCAAACCATGGGATTTCTGTGTGCTCCTCTTATTTACTGCTCCCTGATCCAATCTGTCTTCATAACTGCGAGATATTTGTAAAGTAAAATCCCCCTGACTACCGCTAGAGCATCTGTTATTGTTTTCCTTAAACATCAGTTTTCATTCAGTGAGAAAATGCCTGTCATCCAGTTGCCCTAGAAAGCCTGACGGTTGTGAGTCACAGTTTTAAACATCACTCCACTGTCTCTTCACACATCATGCTGGCTTTCTCTCGTGCTTTCGTTCCAGGGCAACAGAAGAGGGTTTGCACAAACAGGAAGCTCTCTCATCCCCTTGACAACAGTCTCTAATTATATGCATCATTCTGTCAGCTGTAACATACAGATGTTTGTTCTGTCAAATAATTTATTTTTCCCAGCCACGTTACAATAAACAGCATATTGGCTGCATGGTGTGTGTGGACTTTTGCCACACTTGTGATTTTTGACAATTGCTAGACTTGTGATTAAGCTGTCAGGCAACATTATATGATCTTTCTTCATGATTTTTGAAATCAGTCACTGTAAAAAGTAAAAAGGATATTTAATTCTGAATTACATTATGGGTTGTTTTGGGTCAGATCCGAATCCAATACTACAGAAATGTGTCGATCTGAATTACCTGATTGATACTGATTTTCTGTTTGCCCATTTGTCTCTCTGACAGAGTGGTGAAATTTCGGCGCACAGGTGAAAGCACTCGTTCAGAGGATGAGTGTGGCAGCAGGGAAGAGGCTTTGGAGGTGGAGGGAGGACGAATGGATATGGAGTCTGTTTCATTGGCTGATGGTGCTCCGGTGCCTCGGGAATTTGCCAACCCCACTGATGGTATGTTTAGGCCATCAATATAGCTTTTTGATCACTTGCTAGGTTTTTGTTTAATATGTATATAAATTTATATAATATAAATTTAGAAAAAGCATGTGTTTTTTTATCCAGGGTTGTTATTGTAAATTAAAATGATTAAAAATGGTTTTTGTCCATGAAATTAAAATAATTTAAAATTAAATTAAATGAAATATAAATATTAGGCGAAAAACTTTTATGTAAAATAGAAACACTGCTTTGGCAAGTAACTGAAATAAAAATAAGTTTAAATTGAAGTACTAAAATGATTAAAACTGAATAAAATTAAACAAAACATAATTTTATATCCAAAAATAAAGCTAATTCAAAATATTAATAAATATTAAAATAGTATATAAATGATACTGAAATAACACTGTTGTGAGCATGATAAATACCTCCCATATAAAGTATAGTTGATTTGCATTATTAGACAGGTCACTGAAGGGATAGTTCACCCAAAAAAGAAAATTATCCCATGATTTACTCCCCCTCAAGCCATCCTAGGTGTATATGACTATCTTCTTTCAGAAAAACTTAATCAAAGTTATATTAAAAATTTATCCAAATCCAAGCTGACTCTTCCAAGCTTGGTGGTAGTGGCGGATAATGGTAGTGAGAGGCACTTGGGTTTTCAAAGCCCAAAAAAGTGCATCCATCCATCATAATAGTAATTCACACAGCTCCATGGGGTTAATAAAGGCCTTGTGAAGCGAAGCAATGGGTTTTTTTTTTATAAAAATATCCATATTTAAAACTTCATAAACTATAATAGTCTCAGCCTCAAACATCAGGCCCACAGACTGCTGGCATTTGGTACACTTATCTGGAAACACTTCAGGCGTTTCGAAGTCGTCATCTGGTTGGTTGAATTCTGCAGGATGTCTGGGAGATGTGTGGGTCGTGTTCTTCAACAGTACGCCTGGAAACATATGCAGTGACACCAAACCCCCTCGTGGAAGAAGAATGCCGTCATGTTCACAACTGTGACAATGAGTGCTTACTAGGATCAACTGGATTTTCTAAATCCATGCCAGTCTGTTATTGTAGGGACATCGGCTTTACATTTTCATGCCCCTAAACATGATGTGGAACAAAAAAAACTGAGATTGCTTGTGTTACATGTCAGTAAAACATCTTAGTTGGTGGTCCTTGGCCATTGAAAGCTGCAATAAAGCCGAGACCTTCTGTCATCAGTCTGTTCGACCGTTGCCGGAAGCCAGTTATTATAATTTTTAAATATGGATATTTTTCTTACAAAAACACATCACTTCTCTTCAGAAGGCCTTTATTAACCCTCTATTAACATTTTTGGGCTTCAAAATCTCGAGCGTGATTCACTCCCATTATGAAGCTTGGAAGAGCCAGGATATTTTTTAATATAACTCCAATTATGTTCATCTAAAAGAAGATAGTCACATACTCCAAGGATGGCTTGAGGGTGAGTAAATCATGGGATAATTTTTATTTTTGGATGAAAGGCTAAACTACTCTCCATATGTTATTCTTTCAACAGATACCTTCATGGTTGAGGATGCTGTGGAAGCCATTGGCTTTGGGACATTCCAGTGGAAACTGTCCATCCTGACTGGACTTTCTTGGGTAAATGTAGACAGGGAAAAATGGTCATATCCTCACAACATTGGATAATAGAGTGCTAGAGTGTCTCCCCAATTTTTCAAAGGTGCTGAAAGGAAGTATTTTTTCCTAAATAAATTTTACCTCAGAGATTGTTTTTTAAAATGTGTTAAAGCATAATAAATAATGAATCAAGCTAATCAGCAACGAGGTGAATCACAACATTACAAATTTTGATTTGAAGCAAAGAAGTATTTGAAAATCAGACAAAAATACAAAGGATCTGTAACGAATGGGTGCGTGACAACGTGGATGTAGATCGAAGTGCAGGCTTTATTAACAATGTGAGAGGATCACAACAGGAAGACAAGACAAGGATAAACACTCAGAATTGCACACCTTGGTAAATACAAGACCTCGCAACGTGTACTGGGCAGAATGCCTCTTAAATAGGCCAGGTAATATGTTGAAGCTCGCTGGGATGATCAGTGCCAAGGTACGGGGCTGATGCGAAATGTAGTATGTGTCAAGTCTGTAACGGTTCACTAATGGGAAACAGGTGAGAGTGTGATTAGTTCCTGTATAGTGCATGGTGGGAAATGGAGTCCGATGGTGTGGTAATAGTTCAAGGTGGAGTACCTCTGGTGGTTGTTAAAGGTCACTCCAGCAGATAACCCTAACATAGTCCCCCTCCTAAGGAGTGGCTTCCAGACACTCCTAAACAGAACCAACTTATGTCCAGGAGGGAGGTGAACCAGGGGGCAGGATTGAGGGCCAAGACCATGGAGTGGAAGAGGACATGAAGATTGGGGCTGAGCAGGCAGCCAGGACGGAACAGGCTGAGCAGCCAGGGTGGAATACACTGAGCAGACCGCCAGGGCGGATTTGAAGACCCCCACGGCGGTGCAGACGACCCCTACAGCAATGCGGACGGGTTTTACGACCACCACAGCAGTGCAGACGGGTTTGATGACCCCCAGGGCGGAGCAGATGACCACCACCGCAATGCAGACAGGCTTGAAGACCCCCATGGTGGAGCAAACGACCAAGACATCAATGCTGATGGGTTTGACGACCCACGGCAGTGCAAACGGCAGCTCATGGGCGACCTCAGTGGTCGAATCAGGACAGACAGGAAACTCAGGGATGACCTTCATGGTCATATCAGGACAGACAGGAAGCTCAGGGGCGACCTCCGTAGTCGTATCAGGGCAGACAGGAAACTCAGGGATGACTTCCATGGTCATATCTGGACAGACAGTAAGCTCAGGGACGACCTCCGTGGACAAATCAGAGCAGACAGGAAACTCAGGGACCTTCTCAGACACATCTCCTGAGTCCTGAGACTTAACAGACATCAAGGGCTCTCGCGGTCTCTTTGGCAATGGCAGTGTTAACAGGGCATAGTTCATTAACGGCCTCTGTGGCCGTGATAAACAGGGTTGAGTTCTCTAAACAGGATCAAGATCATGTACTTAATGGCTTTAATGAGGGAAAGAATTACAATCTCATGAAGCATTGCGAACAGCGTACTCAAATTCAAAACAGTGGAGAAATATAAAACCACTCATCTACAAATGTTGATTTTATATATATATATATATATATATATATATATATATAAATATATAAACATATTTTAAGTTTATTACAAAATATGCACATATATACAAATATTTAAGTATTTTAAGCTGTACAGCATCATGGATAATGTAGTTTTTCACCACGAATTCTACTGTTAAATGTAATTATTTTAAGAATACCATGGATCCATGGCAACTACCATGGATTAACAACCTCGCTGCTCACAGTAGGTGTGTCTTTAAAGATCTGTAAGTTATTGTTAAAAATCTATTTCCCTATGGAGAAAATCAATGGAGGTTTTACTTCTGGAACCCGACTGTTGCACTCTGTTACAATCAATTGACCTTGGGTTCTAGAAAGACACTATTTAATAAAACATTTGATTATTTTATTTATAAAATATTATTATTATTCAAATTAACACAGTGTCATTTTTATATGTTATAAATATTATCTACCAGTTGTGTAGTTAGAATTAGTAGTTGCTATATTTGTTTTCATATTGCCGATGATTTTATTTGTGTGCAGATGGCCGATGCTATGGAGATGATGATTCTCAGTATATTGGCACCTCAACTGCACTGTGAGTGGGCACTGCCCAGCTGGGAGGTGGCACTGCTAACTTCGGTACTGGACACTTCTCCTTTAGTCAAGAATGACTCCTCTCGTGCTTTTTCTGATAGGTTTGGGAGTTGGATTGGTTTTCTTGTTCTGTTAAGCTTTGCATCAGCTGCTCCTGAATGTATTTGCCTGATTAACCACATTGTTATGAATAAGTGTGTTCCTCCCTTTCTCTGGAACAGGTTGTATTTATTGGAATGATGATCAGTTCCTCATTATGGGGGAACATATCTGATAAATATGGGAGAAAAACTGTGAGTATGTTCATAAATCAAAAAAGCAATATGTACATGTCCAACGAAATAGCTGGTCAAAAGTTATTAATAATCTCACTCTGCACCATGGGGGAATTGTAAGAGCCGTGTGTGTGTTTCTGGTAGGGTTTGAAGATGAGTGTATTGTGGACCCTCTTCTATGGCCTCCTCAGTGCATTTGCACCTATATATGGATGGATCTTGTTCCTCAGAGCTCTGGTGGGCTTCGGTATTGGAGGGGCTCCACAATCGTAAGTGTGAAACAAATCTACATACATACACAAACGTTCAAAAGTTTTGGGTCACTAAGATTTTTTTTATGTATTTGAAAGCTTTTTATGCTCACCAAGGCTGTAATTATTTGAAAATAAAAAAAGAAAAAAATAATATTGTGAAATATTATTACAATTTAAAATAACTGTTTTCTATTTAAATATATTTTAAAATGTCATTTATTCCTGTGATGCAAAGCTGAATATTCAGTGTCACATGATCCTAGATCTGATGTTCAAGAAATTTCTTATTATTATCAGTTTTGAAAACTGTTTCTACTGCTTAATAGATCTGTGGAAACCATGTGGAAATCAAAAGTCTTTACTTTCACTTTTAAATAATTTACTGCATCCTTTCTGAAGAAAAGTATTAATTTCTATCTACATCCTATCATTCCTATTGACCTCAAACATTTGAAGGGTAGTGTACAAACATTTAGTGAATTGTGATAAGGGGATTTGCAAGATGGTAACCTAACATTTAAGCTTCTTTTAATCTATAGGTTCTCCATTATTATTTTTACTATGATTAATCGTAATGTGTCACTTTCATCTAATAACATCATTAAATATTTAGAGACTTACAAAAACCTTTGGTCTCTCCTCTAAGAGTAACATTGTATGCTGAGTTTCTCCCGATGCGGTCCAGAGCCACTTGCATTCTGTTGATAGAGGTAAAATTCTATTCTATTCTATTCTATTCTATTTTTTTAGATAAAGATATCATAGCCCTGATTAAACAGTTTCAGTTATGAGTTGTTGAACCAAAACATGAAGTCATCATACCCAGAATAGCTAATGGATTTAGTCTAAATCTCTTATAAATCTTTTCCCCTTTGATCTGCTGTAGATATTCTGGGCTTTGGGTACAGTATTTGAAGTGATGCTGGCTATTTTGGTGATGCCAACTTTGGGCTGGCGCTGGCTGCTGGCCCTCTCCACTATTCCACTCTTCATTTTTGCTTTTTTTTGCTTTGTAAGTATGAAGTCCTCATACCAGTTTGTTCCCTCTCTTAGAGCTAGATATGAATAGTGTGAGCAAAATATTGTCTGAACAATAGAGTAAGTGTCTTGCACATCAACAGTGGCTGCCAGAAAGCGCTCGTTACGACGTCCTAACAGGAAATCAGGAGAAGGCTTTGAACACACTCAAACGCATTGCTGCAGAAAATAATGTCCCAATGCCGCTTGGAAAACTCATAGTGGCCAGACAGGTAAAGTAATAGTTTCTTTTTTTTCTTTATGTATATTGTTTATGGCTTTCTTTACTGAAAACAGTTAAACACTTCCTATAATACAATGCTGTTGAATCTGTCAGTTGGGAGGAACCTGCTCTGATATGTTAAGCTGTGCTGCTCATGTGTGCAAGTCCAGCTTGCAAAAATCAACTCTACAAACAACAATAATTCAGAGTTTCCTACCTGAAATATGACTACAAAAGAGAAGGAATAGACATTGGGTCTCATTCATTAACTGTGTAAATGTTTTCATGCATTAATACGTTAGTACTTAAAATTATTCTAAATTTAGTAAATTAAAAAAATAGAACCTTAAACTTAAACAACACATTTAAGTTAATGTTTTCGGCTGTACAGAACTATTAGATATTGTTATTTATACTCTTACACTATTATTCTTTTAAACTTTCTATTCTTCAAAGAACCCTAAAAAATGCACCATGGTTTCTACAAAAAATGTAACATTGATAATAATGAGAAATGTTTCTTGAGCACCAAATGAGAATATTAAAAAGATTTCTGAAGTATCATGTGACACTGAAGACTGGAGGAATGATGCTTTAACATCACAGAAATAAATTATATTTTCAAATATATTAAAATAGAAAACAATTTAACATAATAAATATTGTTATTTATATTTCATCTCTCCTTATTTTGAGTTTAACTGTTGTTTTCTATGTTAAGGAGGACAGGGGAAAACTTCGGGATCTTTTCTCTCCACACTTACGCTGGACCACTGTTCTGCTCTGGTTCATATGGTAAAAGAGTCCTACTATACTGATTCCTACAAATTACCGTGTCATTAATGTAGACTTTTTGTTCCTTGAGATTTGTCGGCTCTCACTCCTTTGTTTCACAATTTCACTCAAATATTTTACAATGTTTAGTTCTTGCTGCTTGCATTCATGTTCTGTTTTGTTGTATGTTTTCTGTTGCAGGTTCTCTAACGCATTCTCATATTATGGTGTGGTTTTGCTTACCACGGAGCTTTTCCAGGAAGGAGGCGCCTGTGGTGGTGAGTGACAGCTATTGTGTGTTTAAAAACAGACTGGAGCAGCATAGTAAGAATGTAATGTAAAGGCTAAGAATGGCATAGAATCCCATATTTATTCAACAAATTATTTAATATACTGTGTGTGAAGTATATATTGTGTATATATATAGTAATAGTATGTAAATCATTGTGTTTAATACATTTCGAACAATAGTGTGGTAAAATGCTACCCAAATACCAACAATGTATTCTGTGTGCTTATATTGGTCGTTTGTCACCCTCTAGGGGCGAAGGGTAGAAAAAGGGAGCCAGGTTGTAGTTTGGAGTGCAAATATCTGAATTCAGATGATTACAAAGACCTGCTATGGACCACACTTTCTGAGTTTCCAGGTACACTTTTGAATTATAACACCTCATTTTTAAGTAACGTACGGCGGGCAAAACAAAAATGTGATGAACGTATTGATTGATGCGTCACAGGCCTGCTGGTGACCCTGTGGGCAATTGATCGTTTAGGAAGGAGGAAGACTATGGCACTCTGTTTCTTTGTTTTTTCCCTCTGCATTGTGCCGCTCTACGGCTGTGTGGGAAGGTCAGAAAGCACATCCATTACGGACATTTTTCTAAAGCACTCAAGCCTGTGTTAATCTCAAATGCGAATATACATCTATATCTACATGTCATGTCATGTAAAATCCAACTAGTATTTATTCCTAATGTGATATCTTTGAAGATATATTATGTCATATAGCCTAACTATATTCCCTTTATTGCAGGACTTCTTTGACAGTATTTATATTCATTGCGAGGGCCTTCATCGCTGGAGGTTTCCAGGCTGCGTATGTGTACACCCCTGAGGTGAGAAATCTTTCAATTAATATCAGTTGATACATCATTTTGATTTCTTAGAAGAACTGAGGCTCAAAGGGAAGCTCTATCCTTCTTTGCTGTGTCAAAAGAATATGTAATAGATACACAGCAAAATTTGACACTCTTGGCAGATCAATTTTAAGAGGAGCAAAGCCTGTTGGCTTTCTTTGTAGTGTTAAATTTTTCTCTCAAGGCAACAGCTGTGCTGGAGAAGGATTTTGACCTTGGGAAATGTCCAAGTCCTGGCTCACTCCCACCACTTGGCAGCCATTGCAACAACTCACCTGTAATAAAACTGGCCATTTTGACATCCTATGTTTTTTTCATAAATACTGGAGTTCATCTCAAGATAAAGGATTCGAGGGTTGAATATTACACACATTATCTGTATGTTGACTTTGACATTACTGTCATTGAGTTCATTTTAATTATATAGTTACATAAATACTTGACTGTATAGTACCTCAAGGAAAGAGGCAGTTTTCCCAAATACATTAATCTTTGTGATATTTAACTGGTTTTTAAAAGTGTTTAAAGCATACAAGCATGCTGAAGAAACTTTAGTGGAATAATAGATCCATGTCCATTCACTAACCACCCAGTGGTTAAGTAATAGTTCAGTAATAGTTCTCTCCTTGTGTCTTTTGCAGGTGTACCCAACAGCGACGAGGGCTCTGGGTTTGGGCACCAGTAGTGGGATGGCCCGTGTTGGAGCTCTCATCACACCATTTGTGGCACAGGTGTGGAAAGACTAACTAGAAAATAATAAAAGGAAGGATCATGTGGCACTGAGGCTGACAGTTTTGCAATCACAAGAATAAATTACATTTTAAAATATCATTTTAATTTTTTAATTTTATTGCTGTTTTACTATATTTTTACTGCACAAATAAATGCAGGCTAGGGGAACACAAGAGACTTTGTTCAAAAACAGTAAAAAATCTTACTGACCCCAATGTGAATGTGTGATCCAGAGAAATTTGACATATTCTATCCATACCTGCTTCCTTCCTGAAGGTGATGCTGGAATCATCAGTGTACCTGACCCTGTCAGTATACTGTTGCTGCTGTTTGCTGGCTGCTATTGCTTCCTGTGCACTGCCCATAGAGACCACAGGACGGGGACTACAGGAGTCCAGTCACAGAGAGTGGGGTCAGGAGATGATGGGACGGGCCTCAGACCACAGCCCTGGAGGGATTCCACATTCCAGCTCTGGATCACAGGACTAAGGGGTTTAGAAAGACTTTGTAGAAGAAGTTGTTCTTAGATGGAAGTGGGGAATTTTTCTGTAAAATAAAATGTGTGTCCACAAAGGAACAGCAGATTTAATTGTTTTAAGAACTGCTTGGTTTTGATTTAAATCAGTCCATTAATGACACATTCCCCCACCAAATGTTTCTCCTTAAGAACATCCGGACCAGAAAATGGAGGGAAAAAGATTTCCATCACATAATAAAATTCATCCAGAAAATGGATACAAAACTGCATTATGCAGTTTAACACATGAAAACCATCATCACTCTCATATGGTCAAAGAATCTAAAGAGCATTTGGGGGTGTTTAGGAGAAGAATGAAAGGTTTGAACTTTCAAAGTCCTGAAGTCTTGAAGTTGAAAGATAGCACAAGAGTATGTTTGTTCAAGGTTTAGTATGATAGCAAATAGAAAGATTTAATTTATTTTAAGAGGGCCTTACACTCCACTCCCAGCATTCCTTTGGGGAGGACGCGACAACTTTTATCTATTCATTGAAGCACAGACAGGATGCTGCTATAAATCAGACATTGCACCAGTTTGTGGTCTCTGTTATCTTGTTTTTTTTTCAAAGGACTATTTACCATACTTTAAGCTGGTTAAATGTTTGCCATTCATAGTGTTAAGAGTTTCACTGATACCAGTGACATATCCAGTAGAACCTAAAGTCTTCATTTCGTACCACTTGAGAGCACCTCTCTTCATCCTCTCACTTGCTGTCAACTGCAATCACTCATGTAAAATTTTCATTCATGTACAAAACTCCAGTTGTTCCCTTATAATCAGGCATATCAAAGGTTATTAAACTTTAAAATATAACTCGATAACAATAAAACAGTTGCAAGTGGCTTTCATCAGAATGGGTCTGTAAGTAAAGTATATTTTTATTACCGTCATACTGTCTTTGTTTCTTCAGCCCAACTGCTCAATGGTATATTCGGTTATTTGTATTTCTGCCTTCTCAACCGTACAGTGGGTATGTGTGTGGCATGATGGGAAGTGTGCAGTTGTTCCTGTGAGTCCAGAGAGTTGTCTCCTATGCCTGCCTTTTGCGATTTAGTGCCGCGTTTTGTGTCTCTGTGCACACATCTCTTGCCACTGCACTGATGTACATGTATGATAACAATAAATTATGATTCAAAAAATAGTATTTGTGTCTTTATTGTAGATTTGTGCAGATAAATATAGTCAAATGTATTATGCATCTCTTGGAATCAGTATGACGACTGTTATTAGAGAATGTGTTAGAGAACACAACAGATGGATAACACTTGTCCAGAAGTCCGGATCTATTACAGACGGGATTTGGAGTGTGCTAGCAAGCCTTTCTGCTCCAGGATCTGTCCAAAGAGCCGAGCAGCTTCCTCAGCACATCCACGATGGATGGTCAGTCCAAAACCTCCATGTCCGTAGTTATGGATGACCTGAGGTGAATGAAAACAGCACGGTGTGTGAAAAAAGGAGAATCTACAGAACCCCTAAAGGCACGTGGAGATGTAAAAAATACGAGATGGTAAGAAAAATACATCTCCTAACCCCACTGGAAGAAGGCATCAGATCTTCAGGCTAATGATGACTATGAGCTCACCTCAAAAGCTTGTGGTCCAGATCGTATGGTCTCTCTCTCCAGTCTAACTTTGCTGCGTGCGGGCCTGAGACCAGTCCAGTCCTCTACTATCCGCGCATGCTAGAGAGAAATGAAAAATGAGAATCCAATCCACTCCTTCCAGTCAAGCAAACACGAATTTAGCCAGACTAAAATGGTTTGAGATACCCGTAGACTGGGTTCAAGCTTGCAGGCGGCTTCCCAAATTCCTTTATGGTCAACAGAACTGTTCTGCAGATTCCAGTTTCCTACTTGAAAAACTCCACCCACAGTGACTAAACGACTCCTGCAGAGAGAAACAGAGGCAAGACTGCTAAGACTACATTTTGCACTTAATTATAAACGAGAAAAAAATGGGCAAAATGCTTTTAGTTAAATATATACATAATATATATATATTAGTACAATGTCAGCATAAAGAGTCTTACCCAGGAATGATATATGGTGACTTATAGACTCCTGATGAGGAATCATGTGTGAGGATCCAGTGCTTTAACCATGGAGCATCTACCTGTTGATATAAAAGGCACAAGATCAGCACAGTTCTATGTAAAAACTCAAGTCTGATTGACTTTATCCACTAAACCTCACCTTAATGATCTGTCCTCTCCCTGGCTGGAGCTCAGGATCAGGCTGAAGGTCTCCTGATCGGACACCAGAGCAGTTGATGATAACATCAGCACCTCTATCGGCTAACTGGAGGACAATTTTGAGGTCATTACAAATGCACACATTCTATGACTAAAATCGCTTTCAGTATAACAGAATCTCAACATGAAAACTAGGGTTAGTGAGTCTGCCCATATTACTGTATGTTAAAACTAATGTCAGACAACCAGATGCTATACTTGTTTTCTTACTGATTTTAACACTGGATCAGGTGCAAGTAAAAATCAGAAAACTACCATAATACTTCACTGCTTCTGTGGCACAAAATATTCTAATTAAGACAAAGGGTTATTTTGATTTAATGTGATCTAAGAGTAAGTGTTAGTACTGTTTTAAAAAGTTACACAACCATTTAAAAGTTTGCGCTCAATAGGATTTTTTAATGTTTTTGAAAGAAGTCTCTTATGCTCACCAAGGCTGAATGTATTTGTTCAAAAAATATAAATACAAAAAATAATTAAAATATTATTACAATTCAAAATATAGTTCAAAATGTAATATATTCCTGTGAGGACAAAGCTGAATTTTCAGCATCACTACAAGTCCTCAGTGTCACATGATCCTTCAGAAATCATTCTAAAATGCTGATTTGCTCAAGAAATATCAAGAAGCATGAAATAATTCATACAAACCACACTATAAACAATTTATAGGCACTATTTATACATTTTAAGATCTTGAAATTTTCATTTAAAAAAGTGAGAATGACAGTTCCTCAAACCTCTTGAAATGAACCAATCTTCTTCTGATAAAACTTAATCTTTCTTTGTCCTAACCTGCGGAAAACAGAATCATGACCAACGTGCCAACGACTATGTTAATTATTGTTAGACCTTAGAAAGGTTATACTGTAAATAAGTAACACATCCAGTACAGATTTTACACAACTATACAAATGCATAACAGTTTTTCTGATGCATGTAAAATAAAAGAATAAGTACATTCATATAAAAATTAGACACACACACACCAACATATAGCGAAAATCTAGCAATTCATAATGTTTATTTGTTTTAAAATTTTTCAAAATGCAAAAACTTTATTTAAAAGTTTAATAGAGAATTTGAATCTCAGATTGGATCTCAGATTTGTGGACTTTTGAACCCCACTGTATATTCTATTTCATTCCCATTCTAATTTGTGTTACTGATAAGATAAGAGAAATCTCTAACCAGTCCATGAGCCAGGGCAGGTATGTCTTTCCTTCAATCATGAGAGCAGTGTTGAACCACCCAAAACTAAAAGGGATGGAGGGAAAAAGGAAAGGTGACACAAACACTATATTCATAAATCCCAATTTAAGGGCTAAAACAATTATGATTATGATTATGAAAACATGTCAGCAGAATCAAATTATGGAAATGACTTGTGACTAGATGCAGGTGATAAGTACCTGTATCCTGGGAACATATCTAGTTCACGTTTAGTCAGCTGGCGAAAGCCCAACACAGCGTTTTTTTAAATGAGGGGTCCTGTTTGAGGGGAGCAGAGATATTACAGTCATTTCCACAATCATCCCTCATGGATCAGTGACATGGGTCAGTTATTTTCACTCTAATTTTATACTGCTTTTAAACCCCTGCCAGAGAGAGGGGGCTCCACAGTTTAAAGTGGATGGTTAAGGTTGTTTGATTGTAACCACTATTTCTTTTGTTCAGCTATACAATAAGGTTCATTATGCTCTTTTCTGCAGTTTTGATCATGCCAAAATATCATTTAATGTAGAATAATCTTAAGGGTTAAAACAATTACCTGACAATATAATACAGCATGTTATATCCATCAAAACTTGCAGCTTATTATATAACTTTCTGTATATCGGAAAAAAATAATCCCATTACATGTCATTGAAAGATCATTTTCTCACCGCCATAGGTTCAGTGCACAGGTTATAGCCAGACTGGAGGAAGATTCCCATTTTCACTGAATCTGGAGAGCTGAGGACACTTAGAAGATAGTCAAATGTCTCTTTGTTCCATTTACTGTGAAAAAATAATTAAAAAAAAAAGATGTTTCAAGTAATTAATTTGCTATTATTTATCCACGAACAAATGCACAAAGATTCAGACACTTTCACACAAATGAAACCTCACGTTTCTTGCACGTTCCCCTTGTCATACAGATACGGCTGCCAGAGTCCAGCTGCCCCGTCGCTGGTGGTGAGTGGAGTGAAGACATCAGCGTACACCTCTATGGTGAGGGGGGAGACCCTGCCGTCAAAGTGCTGGTAGATGCTCTGAGCCGTGGAGAGGCCGATGACCCCCGCTCCAATGATGCACACCTTCATGTCTGCAGAAAAATGTACCATTACAGATGAATACCTCTTTTGCTACTCTTTTTGCTGATTTGGACAGAAAAGCACATTTGCAGAAAAAGTGCCTTTTTTCCTCTTTTATTTTATTGCATTTATTTTATCTTTGTATATGTAAAATATGGTTTCATTTTTTTGTTTTTTTTTTGTTGCAATCTTATTTAAGAACAGTTTCAGTGCAAACCTGTGTCCAATGCTACCATATGTTTATGGGAAGGACATTATTAAATCTTATGACTATAAAAACGCCATACAGTGTGGACACAATGACAAGATTAACAAGGACATTCACATGAACTATACAACCTAATAGGTAAGGCATTTAATGTAATGTCAAGCTGGAAATACTCTATATTTTACATTTGACAGACGAGAATTGCATTACATTCAAGGTATAGGCTACTTTGCCATTACAGCTTTACTCACCAAACTTTCTTGTTACCTCCAAAAAGAGATCGCGTTGTCCTGAACAGCAGGTTCTATCTTCTTTGTTGCATGCAGTCTTAAGCAATGAAATGACAGCTCGCAGAACTTTTCCCACATTTCGTAACGTCAGCTGTGACGTTAAGGTGGCGCTACTCGTGAATGGACTCAGTATGGGCCGGATTCGGAATACTAGTCTAACTATTTTTTACACGGTAGAAATAGTAATAGTTTATTATTCAGCCATAGTGGTGGAGTCCGAGTGACTCGAATCTTTTGAATCTGCTCACCAAAAGGATTTGTTCATATTTGTTCGTTGATTCATTCAGACCCTTGAGTTACACCGTTTGTCCAGTAGATGGCGACAAGTCTATTGCGAGTCATTTTCTCAGAGTAGGCAGAAACATTTGTATTTTGGGGTTGCTTTACCTCCAAGGTAAATTCTGCAAATTTGTGAAACTAAAAATAAATCAAATGAAAAAAATAAGTGTAAAAAATACCTTATCAAAATACACCACTTTTACCCATACCAGCACAAACATTCACAATAATCCCTTTTCCAGATCTACCAGTAATCCTTTATGCATAACATGTGATTTTGAAAGCTGCTTGATATAAGATACCTGAAAACGACTTGAATCTAGTGTTTATAGAGGAGTGGGAACCCATGAGATCCCCTGCCACTAAACATTATGTAGACATGTGTACAATAAAGATAATACATAATTTAAAAGGATTAGATAAATCAAGTTGGCATCTGATTCTTTATTTGCAGAATAAAGCATTGAAAATCAGTTCTGTTATGATGTGTCATCTTTTATTTTAAAACTCTATTCAATAGTAGGCTATTAAAAATGAACAAAAGAACATTTACATCACTGTAGTTTAGGATTTATAAACTCATGGAATCCATTATCTTTTGGAATCAGTATGACAGTGGTTATGAGATTATTGCTGATGTCGGATAAGATTAAGGATAATACTGTCCAGAAGTCCGGATCTATTACAGACGGGATTTGGAGTCTGCTAGCAAGCCTTTCTGCTCCAGGATCTGTCCAAAGAGCCGAGCAGCTTCCTCAGCACATCCACGATGGATGGTCAGTCCAAAACCTCCATGTCCGTAGTTATGGATGACCTGATGTGAATGAAAACAGCATGGTGTGTGAAAAGAGAAAGAGTTATGCAAATGAAATAGCTCTCTTCACTATGAGCTCACCTCAAAAGCTTGTGGTCCAGATCGTATGGTCTCTCTTTCCAGTCTAACTTTGCTGCGTGCGGGCCTGAGTCCAGTCCAGTCCTCTACTATCCGTGCATGCTAGAGAAAAAAAAAAAAAGAGCAGATTTGTAGGAATATGGAAAACCGCTCCTTAAATAACAAATCTAGACAACTTCTGATCTCCTACCTGTAGACTGGGTTCAAGCTTGCAGGCATCTTCCCAGATTCTTTTATGGTCAACAGAACTGTTCTGCAGATTCCAGTTTCCTACTTGGAAAACTCCACCCACAGTGACTAAACGACTCCTGCAGAGAGAAACAGAGTGGATCAGTCCTAGGACAAGACTATATTTTGCATTTCATTATAAAAATAACTAAAAGATGAGGGGAACCAACACAGCATGTTTGCCTTTACCTATGTATGTCTTCATATAAATATACATTGACTGTGACCAAGAAACTCACCCAGGTATGATGTATGTTGAATCACTGCTAGACCTAGACGTGAAATTATTTGTGGTGATCCAGTGTTTTATCCAAGGAGCATCTACCTGTTGACAGCACAGAATCTCAGGTGACACTGTTCTGTCGAAAACAAAAACCCTGATTGACTTTATCCACTAAACCTCACCTTAATGACCTGTCCTCTCCCTGGCTGGAGCTCAGGATCAGGCTGAAGGTCTCCTGATCGGACACCAGAGCAGTTGATGATAACATCAGCACCTCTATCTGCTAACTGGAGACCATGATTTGGGGGTGAGAGGTAATTGCAAACTTTGAGCACAGTCACTTTACTGCAGAATAGCTGAGGTTCTCAGTAAAGAGTAACTGAAATAGTGGTTGCTATACACCATTTCCACTGCATCTTACTATAAGTATGAGTGATAAAGAAAACTGCAGACCACTGCTACACATTTATTCATGTTTAAATAAGGAATAATTGATGACAGGCTGTTGAATTATTAGAAAATAATGCACACCTGAGGAGATAAAGCGGCCACAACATGAAGCAATTCATTCTATTGTTTACTATTTTATTGGCTTGGTCAGTGTCTTTGAGGGTTCTGGTTATTTTGCTGTTGTAGGCTGTAAGGACTATTGACATAACTGAAATTATTTGGCAAAGTGATTTGGACATATAATGCAGTCAAAACGTGCCTGGAACTACTTTGCGTGTCCTTGAAAATTGTTGAACACCTTAGAATTTTCATCAACCAATCAGGTTTAAGCATTGTAGTTTAATATTAATTATTTTAAATAAATAAAATAGAGCTGTTTTGTTGATTCAATACTGATTCATAATTACCTGAACTTAACATCAACATTAAAGCTTTTTAATTATTGAAAACAGTGCAACAAACGTGCAAACCTCTTTAAATGAACCAATCTTTCTCAGATGAAACTTGACATTTCTTTGTTTTAACCTGTATAGACAACAACAGAAAATGATTAAAATGTATATGTTAGACATCTATATATACAGTATGCAACTTCATCCCACTTCAAGTTACTATTAAGATCTCTCACCAATCCATAAGCCATGGCAGGTATGTCTTTCCTTCAATCATGAGAGTGGTGTTGAACCAACCATAGCTGAGAAAATGACAAGATATGACACCGAGATCAATCAAACTGAACCTTAACACAAGCACTTAAAAATAATATAAAGTAGGCTTGCCCTAATTCACAATGAATGTCCAAATAAACCGAATATTACTCCAGATCTTTGACATTTGAAAGAATGTCAACAATATCAAAATGATCAAAATTGTGATTAGATGCAGGTGATAAGTACCTGTATCCTGGAAAGATATCTAGTTCACGTTTAGTCAGCTGGCGAAAGCCCAACACAGCATCTTTATATGAGGGGTCCTGTATGAGGGGAGCAGAGAGACAGCTACAAAATATGTCTGAAAATTAAGCATTGTTTCTGGTCAATGACATGCCATATCAATAGCATGCTACACGCAGCTATATGGTATTTCACACAGCTGTACATTTTAAATATCAAGCATTTTAAGGAGGGAAATGAGAATATTCTCACCGCCATAGGTTCAGTGCACAGGGTATAGCCAGACTGGAGGAAGATTCCCATTTTCACTGAATCTGGAGAGCTGAGGACACTTAGAAGATAGTCAAATGTCTCTTTGTTCCATTTACTGTGAAAATAGAATAAAAACATTTTATTCACTACTAGATTATACAGCATCTCTGAAAACTTAAGGATGTGCTTCAACTGATTCACGTGCAATTTTGGATTGAGACACTTTCACACAAATGAAACCTCACGTTTCTTGCACGTTCCCCTTGTCATACAGATACGGCTGCCAGAGTCCAGCTGCCCCGTCGCTGGTGGTGAGTGGAGTGAAGACATCAGCGTACACCTCTATGGTGAGGGGGGAGACCCTGCCGTCAAAGTGCTGGTAGATGCTCTGAGCCGTGGAGAGGCCGATGACCCCCGCTCCAATGATGCACACCTTCATGTCTGCAGAAAAATGTACCATTACAGATGAATACCTCTTTTGCTACTCTTTTTGCTGATTCGGACACACACACACACACATATATATAGGCTATATGTGTATATATATATATATATATACATTCAGTACAGCATGTACACACTCAGTGTGTCTGGAAAAGTTCCAACCAGGCTTTTTTTAAATTTATTTTACTTTCTACAATCAAGTTATGCTTTATCTTTGTTGCTTATGTGCAAACAAAATGTAGCCCTTTCCATTTGAAATAATATCACCAATGCTGCCTCCCACATGATTAATCCTGAAGAAATCAGCACATGCAAATATTTATCGATATATGCAAACTGTTTTCCTCATTGGTTACATGATACATTGCACGTCATACCAAGCTGGAAAGAATCCATATGATAGAAAGACAGTTTCACTCACCTGAATTAAATTGCCCAAAAGTTTTCTCCAAAAAACTACTAGGAAAAGTCCCATACGCTCTATTGCTTCTCTCTCACATGACAGACCAATATAATGAGAAACCAGAATTTATTAATTAACTTCATTCCCCACAAGTAACTTCAATAACATGTTCATTCGTTATCTTCACACAAAGTTTGAATGACGGGGTAAAGTCCACTGGTTTATATTAACCAGCCAGGCAACTTTATGATGTCTGTAAAATAGGCTATTTCACTTGAACAAAATCATTGAATTCATTTATTTCATAGATCAACCTTGTTACACCTATTTAGTCAATATTATCAGTAACACGAATGTTAATAAGGGGAAACTAATACGAATGTAAATAAGTTAGAAATAAGTTTAATAAATACATTTAAAATTGGCTATAATATGATTTAACATGTGTGTGTATGTATATATATATATATATATATATAAGTTAAATTAAACAAAACTATACGTTAGCTTTACCTCATAATTAACATAATTAAGCAAATATAGCACAACATACACACCACCTTATTATCAACTAAAATTACTTTCCTCCCCCATACCTCCCGGATTGCTTTGAGTGGATTTTTTGCTTAGTGGTGAGTATTTTGATTCAAGGGCGCAAATATTTTGAATCTCCATTCAACAAAATAAGATTCGTTCTGATTTGTCCAGTGGCACGGCGGCCTGTTACGTAGGTGCTGACTGCTGACGTATCGGTAGGCTTGTTCGAGATGCTTCGGCGCTGAGCAGACCGAGCCAACAGTAGGCTTTCCTGAACTTTGTATCTTTCCTTTCCTATACCTCCCAAAGCCAAGGAAGTTCATTTTAAAATTTTTAATGATATCTACCCATCTTCAGAATTCCTTAGGCATAGATTTAATATTAACCACAATAATTGTATTTTCTGTGATTGTGACATTGAAACAACTGCACATTTATTTTTTGACTGTAAATTCAGTAGAGCTTTTTGGTAGGATATGTATGAGTGGCTTAAAGTTTCTGTTAATGTGAATTCTCAATTTTCTAAAAATGATATATTTTTCGGTATACTAATGGAAGATATGGATATTCAATTTTTGCTAAATAATGTTTTAATTTTGGGAAAATTTTTCATTCACAAATGTAAGTGCCTTAAAGCAAAACCATTATTTTCTGTTTTTCAAAAAGAATTTTGGTTGTACTGTAAATCTCTAAGAATGTTAAAATGCATGAAACGAAAAAATCTATTTACTTTATTGAGGAAATTTAAATTAGAAGACCCTGCTGTGTAAATTTCTTTTCTTTCTTTCTTTTTTTTATATTTTATTGTTGTTGTGCTCTGTTCTATGAGATTCTTTTGTATCTTAATACTGCCTTATTGTACTTATTTCCTTTTGTAACAAAAAATAAATAAAATTAAAAAAAACAAAAAAACAGAAGGCTTTCCAAAAGTACCGCGAGAGCGATTCAAAAGTATGAGGAGTCGTTTGCTCTATACTTAAGTCGTTCGCTCTCGCGGTACTTTGATGTCCAGCCGTTCTGCGAAGCGCCGATGCATCTCGAACAAGCCTGGTGTCTTTTTGCGCGATATTAGGCTCGTTTAAGATGCGCCTCGCTTTTCGTGAAATATAGGCGAGAGGAGGCGATTGCGGTGAGGTGAGAAGTAAAAAAAAGAGCAAGAAATACGGACAATTCTCTCTTCTCGAGGATCAGACACCTACGAGATCAAAGGAGGATATCGCGGGATTCACACTGTGATACTGACAAACAGGATGTAATTTAAGTTCTGTTGCTTTTATATGTAAAAAAAATGAACAAAGTACTTGTTATTTTATTCCATTGGAAAGACGTGTTTATCAATCATTTTGACTTTATAAAGACATTTATATATTTTTATTATATAAATATGACAACAATCACATAACCCTTAGACAGGGGCTGTCAGAGTTTTTAGGAATATTCAGACATAATTTATTCACATAAAAACATGATATCAGAGAACAATGCATCACGACTATTTAAACCAAAGTCGTTTCCCATCGTTGATCAGCGCATGGAGAGCAACTGCGCCTCGCTGTCTCCACACTTTATTGACACACGTCGCTCTGACATCTGAGCAAGGCGCTCCACACTCGGACACATTTCTTACCGGCATGTATCTCGAGGTGATCGATCACCGGTGATCGGTTCTGCGCAGATTTTGCTTATCTGAAAGCCTTATGAATTCATCCACTGTTGCCAAATAATTTTCATAGGAAGTTGCTAAAGGCGGAACAATTTGTTGCTAAAAGTTGCTAAATGACGCTGTCACGGCGTCGTGACGTCATTACGTAATCGCAAACGCAAAACTATCCTCATGTAATATACAGAAAACACTATGAGTTTTCTCAAATTTGCTGGCCACCTCAGCAAAAACATTATTTAAAATGTTAATTTAGATTTGTTTGAAAAAATTATATTGGTGTAGTAGGCTATTTGTAAAAGTAATACAAACACAAGACCTTTTTGATCAGATATTTTTATTTTTACAGTTTTTAACAGTTACACTCTTTTGAACAATCACAGTTTATGTAGTCTATTTTCTTTTTAACTTGTGAAATTAATAATTAACAACAATTAAACAACAACTAAAGCACTGTATTGGTAGTTAATATGCTACCTAAATGAACAACAATTATACATGTTAATAATAAGGTATCAGTAAATGAACAATTATATCAAACCATTGTAGAAGTGGAAGTTTGTTGCAGCCACAGAATCTGAAAAGGCAGATTTGCAAGCCATACCTAAATGGTCGCATGCTAGCAGTGAACAATGTTCCGCAATGGCCATTGCCATAGTAGCTTCTGCACTTTTGCAGTTATCCATTTTATTAACTAGCTGTGGTAATGTAGACTGCTTTGCTGGGTTATATGGTTTTGATTTATTTATATGCTTTGCTGTAGTACAATGTTTTCTGATGTAATACATTTTTGCAAGCATATCTGATCCGCAGTGTGCACGGTATGCTCGGGCTTCAGCCACCTTTTAAATTCAGGTACAGACTCCCACTCTTTTCTATATTTCTGGCTGTACAGTTTTGATTGAGACATGTTGATAGATGTAGTTAAGTCTCTTACAGATCAAAAATTCATGAACAGCTACATTCACTGAGTTTTAACTGTGGTTGTGGTTTTAATTATTTTCCCAAAATTGTGAAATGCATGCTACTACTGCTGCTGCAGTTTCTGTGCCTGGCTATTTAGACCTTATATAGCCACGCCCCTGCACTCATTGTCTTTAGTCTTGCGGTTTGTGTTTCTACAGCGATCTTAAAGAATTTATTAATTAATCGCTCATCTTGAGTTAAGTCTGCCGTCACTAGGCTACCGCTCTTTAGATTTGAGCCCCTTTTCAAAAGTTGCTAAAAAAATTGCTAAATTTGTTGCTAGGTGCTTTTTGAAAGAAAAAAAAAAGTTGCTAGGGTAGTCTGAAAAGTTGCTAAATCTAGCAACAAAATTGCTAAATTGGCAACACTGAATTCATCAGGTCATTGAATCACCCATTCAACCGATTCGTTATTCGACCGAGTGATTCACGACAGCAACACTCCATTAAACATAACATTTATACATCTAAAACCGAGTTTCGGTAATCTTCCATCCTCATAAACCCAGTTCATTCAATACATCCAACGAGATTCAGATTCAAAACACTGACTCGTTCAGTAAAGGGCATGTTCCTTCATTAATCCAAGCTGTTCAACCAATGATAAACTCCACACAGACCATTCTCGAATGCTATTGGTCTATGCTATAGTCACTCTTTGAAGTCAGGAAAGCAGGAGAGAGATTCGGTGAACGAATTTTTTTTTTAAATGAACAGAACGATTCGTTCACATAAAAGATTCATTCAAAAACACCGAATCGCAAACACCGCTATAGGCTCTATGAGCTGAAAGCAGCAGCAGTAGTCCGAGATTCAGCTAACGTTACACGCGGCAGTGAGTGAGAGAGAGACAGAGAGAGAGAGAGAGAGAGACAGAGAGAGAGTACCAAAACATCATTCCGCTCATGTCAAAGCGGAATCAGCGACACAAACAACGCCGAACAGCGGCTCAGCCATATGGCCTTTTAACAGTGGCCCCATCGAGCGCGTGGAGTTGCAGCACGTTCCCCGTGTATCTGGCGCTGCTGCTAGGGAGAAATCCGCTAGTGGGTTTAGCTTGTGACAGATAGACTGGCCGTTGTGCTGGGAGATTTCCATCCATGGCTCTAGTAACCCTGCAGCGCTCGCCCACTCCCAGCGCGGCGTCCACTTCCAGCACCGCCACCACCAACGCGGGGGAGGTAAGCGGAAATAAACACGCTGAGATGAGACGATGTAATGTTTAATAAAATACATAAGGGGACGCATATATGAGCCACGTAGGCCCTAATGCTAATACAGCTCAGGCTGTAGTAGAGCTAACTAGCGGGATGCCACTGAGATGACACGATTCGCCTTGGGCTTGTTATGCACTTTATAATATAGCCTACATAATGTGTACATTAGCTATATACACAAACATAAATATAATTCTTGATTCAAGTTGTTAAGTTTCACTTGATCATTCATCTTGGTCTTGTGTGTTTTGTGATTCTGCTTAATCTCTGTGGCAGTGTTTGGAGGAGGTGGGATGCTTCTCTTGGATCCTGGTCAATTCTGTCACCAGGAGAGAGCGTTTGACAGGGTTGTTGTACTTTAGTGAGCTAATGGCTTGTTTCCAGGCTGTCTTGCAATTTGTGGTTCAACGATTGTGAAAGAATATTTCTAATTTCAGTGAACAAAACACTGTGTTTTGTTTGGTACAGACTGGTTTAACTAAGGATTAATCATGAATACCATTGCTAAGTCTTAAAGGTGCACTCCGCATGTTTTACTTAAACGTTATAGAAATGAATGACACGTTTGGAAAATTATTAAAACGGTGTACACCTACATAAGATGAAGATTTAAGACATATCAGCCGTCTGTAAAAAGGTATTTATCTTGGAGCGGGTCGTCACTTCATGGGTGCCGCTGTTGACATCACGTGACCGCCCGTGTCACGCAATTGAGTGAGTCAAGTGTGCAAGGTGCTTTTCAATACATAAGCATAAAAATACTTTAAGTTGATTTATATATTCTTGTGACAATTTAATATTCGTAAAGAAAGACACATTTACCCAGATTTGTAGAATTCCTATCTAAAATTAAATTCTTAGTTAAATATTTGCGGATTGGCCTAATTAAAATGTACTTTTATTTTGCTCTATGGTGAGACATTACATGTACAATCAATGTACCAGTTGGTATTGTTAATGTTTGTGTATACACATCTTAACAAAACAGGTACATCTTGACAAAACACACTTTATAAATTATATACAGACATGTAATAACAGTTGGTATTGACGGGACAAATAGGGACTGGCTTAAACAAAAAAAAAATCACTCAGTGCACCTTAAAATGGCAAGATTTGTTTACAAAAAATAAGCAGACAGAATATGCCACTACATTCTTTGGTGGTTATATTTATTTTGGTTGAAAGTATAATGACTTTGCTCCTGTCACTGTATGTTGCAGTAGTAAATGGAGGAGTTTGTTTTATCTCATGTTATTGTGTTGGACTGTGTGCTTCTATTCATCTGGTCAAGCCATTTTAAAAGGGGAACTGCCAAAGAGCTTTTTGCTCATGGTCTCTCTTGTATACAATGAAACTGTCCAACAACAAAAATACTGAGCACTGCCTTCCTCATTCTCCATAGTTCCTAATTTGTGCTTCCACAAAAACACCTAAGCCATTTCAGTTTACTTAGTTATCATGGGTTATAAGTTGCTAGTGTATCTGTGTGGTGCAGATCTGCAGGCGGTTAATTTCTGTTACACTAGCAGCCCTTCATGAGCTGCCGTTCTTTGTGTGAAAATTAAAGGTCTGCCCCCCTGAGGACTGCGTTTCTTCTCAACAGAAATTTAAATCGAAGTCATTGTGCCCTGGCACAGCTAAGCTCCTCTCATGCGATGAAAGGCCTCCTGTTTTTACCTTTTCATTAGGAGCGAGACCCTTTAGCCAGTCTTGCTAGGAGAGCTGTATGGCTATTGTTAGTGATTCTCAGGAGGTGGTTCTGAAAAGTGTCAGGAAAACCCTGCTTTTTCAGCAATGGTCTTGTAGGTTTTAATTTAAATTGTCTTTACTCTATGAAAGCACCCCACCTTCATAATATTTCCTCTGACATCACAGTTGTCTTAGAAATTGTACTATTGTACTAGTTACACTCAGTAGGAGGCGCTAGCACTACACATTTGAATGGTACAGCACAAAGCACTTGACCTGATGGATACTGTATTATGAGAGTAACTCTTGCATTATGAATTATACATATATGTGCACTATTTTTATTATATATATATATATATATATATATATATACACCGTTATGGCCAGGGCACTTCACACTTTTAAGTCGGTTTCTGTCATGGTACCAGGGTCAGATTAACAACATTCTTGAACCGCTTAGGAAATGTGGTCTTTTGCTTCTTAGTTGGACTAAACCTTCTTTTTTCCTGACTGTTCAGATCTTTAATGTTTATATTTATATAGTACTTAAATCTAAGAATGATTGCGTAATGCGCTACACTAGTGAGGACACACACTATTTAGAATTCTCAGCACGACCTCAAACATGAGGCCTGGAACATGCAGCTGCAGTGATGTCATCTCATGCAGAGACTGAGAGAGAGGGATAGACAGACTCGTAGAAAGGAGGGGTGGCAAAAACGCATTGAAGAGGAATAATTACGGTGATGTTAGTTCGGTTTTAAGTTTTCAGCTTCCAAGGGTAAAAATCTGCAGAAGCTTTGTGTGGTTCAATGTGAAATCAAAACTGACCTTATTTATTTTAAAGGATTAGTTCAAAATGATTAAATGTAAATGTATTATAGAAGCGGTTCAAATGACTCCTCAATTTAAAGGTGCTCTGATCAGGGTTTTTGGGGCCAGTGACCTATTACTGATCACTGGAAGCAACATTGGGCGACGTGATCATCAAAATAAATAGAATAAATAAAGAGATGGGAAAGTATCATGAATTGACAACTCTTTATTGGCAAGAAACATGTGCAACATATTCCATTCTCTCTCTTAAAGGTGATTAGGATCAACTTAGAGCTTAACAAATACAGCGTTCCTTTTACATTAAATAATAAAACAGAATAGTCTTTATCAACAGAAAGTAATCAAATGTAAAACCACTGTATAGTGTTCACTGTATAAATGTCAAATCAACCAAATTTTGGAAACTTCCCCAGCAAATTTTTATTTCATTTTTTAATATTGTTTTCTATAGAAAGACAAACATAAATACTGATAAAAGCCAAAATATGATATGTCACAGATGAATAATTGCTGAGTAATGCACTGTTTTGTAAAGGGGGGTCAAAATGACCATTTTCACCTGAGATTTGGAGCCAAATTAGAGGGGTGTAAAAATGACTTTAGAAAGATGGCAGCATCATTACTTCATTTTTACACAGAGATTGGCGTAAAATCGGTTGACTTTAGCAATCTTTGTCAGTATATGCCAACAGTGATAGTTCAAAAATGGCAAAAAGCACTTCTTGTGTTGTTGCCTTGCAACTCAAGAAGTATTAAAGATTATTAACAAACTTTCCTTTTGGTATCTTAATTTTTAAGGCCCTCGAAGGTCCAGTCCCAGAGATATGGAGATCTTAATGTGGCTCCATGAGTAAATTGATAAATTGTACACATTTTCAATGGGTGACTTTGCATACAGCTGATGCCTTTTTCTTTTAAAGAGGAGTATCTGAAGAACAAATAATGTTAAAACTAGAAATATATCTCGTGCCTTTTCTTTCAACACAATTGCACAGAAAATAAAGAAATAATAATAAAAAAAAATCATAAATAATCAATTCCTTTGTTTTTTCATTTTGTGGATATTTCAGTTTGTGGTTTGGTTCGTACGGTGTTCTTCGTACAGTTTTCCTCATACATTATTGTTTAACAACATTAAGTTAAAGAAGGTCAAATTTATCAGTCAACTGAAGGCTATGCTCCAAACACTTACCTTACTCCATTCCATCACTAAATGCATGTCCTTGAAATAGAGTTTTGTGACAGTTTTGTAACATATTTACTTTGACTTCTCTGGTAACGTCAGTTGTTTGTCTCATTTCAGATCATGCTGCCAAAATTACAACAACAGTTTGATCAAAATTATTTCTAGGGACAATTCAGTAGTCTCTGGATATTGGTAAGGACAGTTTCCTAGCTTCCCTACTGAAATCTACGCCCTTGCAAATAATAAAATTTTAATTAACTCACAAATGCAAGAATAATAAATAATGAAAATAATACTACATGAACTTTTATTTGAACTCTCTGAAAGTTGTGAATCCCGTATCCCATTTTGAGACATTGAGATTTGGTTTAAGCAATGATAGCGGTCAAGAAAATCTTTTAGGCTTCTGTGCTCTCTAAATGTGCAAACCTAGTATCCACATTAGGACATGCAACAAAAAAATGAGGTAATCCAGTTGTGGAAAAAAATGGATTTATACAGAAAAATATAGTCAAAATAAAGTTTAAAAACTCATCAAATATTTGTGCTCACTGACAATGCAGATGTGGCTTACATGAGAGTGTCACCTTAAAATGTATATTGATTTTTTTTTTTTTTTTTAAATGCAGTCTCAATGCATCACGTCATTAATCCATGAGATTTATCTTTATCAGTGTATTGTTACCCCCCTAAATTTTTATGAGGCTTTAAATGAAGTTTCTTGATCCTGTTAATTTCATTATATTGAAAAGAGAGGTCAGGAATTTCCTAAACTCTTACAGATTTGGAACGGATTCCTTTAATTCACGTTCCTGTCGTGCATATTTGAATTGAATTTCACTCTGAAACTTTTCACATTACAGAATCAAAATTGGTTTGTGAGTGCTCAGCAGCACCGTATCGATTTCTACCTTCTTTTGTTTCACCTTTCGCCCCACGCTGTCTGTTCATCCACGTAATAAATCACAGAAGAGCCTCACGCCTCCAAACAGTCTGTTTCTGTTCACAAACCTCATTGTTTCCACTGCTCATAAAATTTATACGCCCAGCTTCTGCATGAAGCATATTTTGGTACGTGACAGAAACCCTGGCACGACCAATAGCCCTGACATGGTTTCTTCCCCTTCAGGCATCTGTCACATCTGACCATGGCACACTCCCCTGCCTCCATTCAGTGCTACATACCACTATCAGTAACCTAATAAGCAGAGCCGTCACGTTCACATACAGTGAGGAACTATTTTAAAAACACTCTTTGTTATGATGAAACCTTATCTTAAGGAGAGGCCCCTTTCTTCACGTTTCAGCTTTGAGAGAACATTTCTTCTTTGTCATATTATGCTTCTGTGAATAATGAAATATCACAGCTTTTTTTGTAATTTAGGACACATAGGTCTTGTGCTTAAATGTTACACATTTAGCAGAGAGAGAGAGAGACCGAGAGAGTGAGAGATCATGTGGGTGGCGGTACATGTTTAGGCCAGATTGTTGTGCGTTGCGCTGGGTTTGAGTCGGGTGAGGTTGTGGAATTTGGAAAAGTTCCGATGCCTGAGGGATTCTGGCCTCTCCATTATTTATTCCAGAATTGTGCTGACATTTTCAAAACAGATGCTGAATTTATAACTTATAATTTGGTTTCGGTAGAAGATGTGTGAAGACGTAATTAGAGCAGGATGTATCTTTTCTGATGTAATAAATCAGTTCTTTTATCTTAAGGCTCAAAGCAATAAAATTTAAAATAGAACAGTGTGGACTCTGTTGTTTTAGATAACTAACTTCTGTTTCCCTCATCTTTTCTTTTTATTTTCACAGGACTTTGGAAGTGATGATGAGCGCGGCTAAATCAGAGGTAACAACTGGCTTTCAAATGCGAGTTTTTGTATATTTTTGTGTGTATGTGTGTTCTCAATGTCCAGTCTGTCAGAACCACAATGGGAGTCTTCGTTGCACCCTGTAGTTTGAGAGATGGTTCTGCTCCACTGTTCTAACACACATATAATCAAGGATATCTGAGTCCAGGCATCTTATCACTGCTTTCACAGCAGCTCTAACACCAGAGTGGGTTTTTATTACAGTTCCAGTTCCTCCTTGACTGAAGTGAGGTCAAGTGGGTTTCATTTGAAGCAGCTGTATCGTTCCTAATGAAGAGTCCTATTAGTGTTATCTGGTTTCTTGTAATTCAATGACTGCAGACGACAGATGAATGAAATGGTGTTTAGAAGAGCTACCTTACAGGGAATGAAAACGTTAAAGCTGGGCTCATTGGAAATTCGGACCACCATCTACATATTGAAACTATGTACCTATACACACCTATAAACCTACCTATACATTCAATTCACTGCAATATCCAACTGAAATGAACTCTAATGGCAGTAAAACACCAACAACTTTTATTCCTTTTCACACAATTTATGATTATACGGTCAGATTATCAACAAATAAACATTTATTTTCATACGGTTCCTTCCACAATACTATGCTGTGGCCTCAAAACACTTTTACCATAGTGCATTATTTGTAAAGTAATACACTTTGATTATAACAGAGCTCAAAAGACTTGTATGCGAGCTGAAATGGCATAGTTGCATCAGCTTGGATAAAACTGTACACATGCAATAAGCAACACAATATCATTTTGCAGAAATGTCGCCACAGGCACAGTTGTCCAATGAACCTGGGTTGCTTTTTTTAGTTGAGAAATCACAGTCAAATATGTGGAAGTTTTGTGAGTCTTTTTTGACTGACTCATTGAAAATAACCGATTCGTTTGTTTGTGAATCCTACCTTTCACAAGTGGCGACTAGATTTTTTGCCAATTTTTGTTTTTCCGTCTTATTTGCAATAGTTTCACTCATAGTCTGAAGCCCTGTTTTGAAATGATTTATGTCAATACTTTGAAGCATCAGGATATCATAATTAGATCATGATTAAAACTGCACCAAAAACATACATTATAAGAGAGGAAAACTGCAGAGTAGTTCAAATCTTTCTCATGCAATTCTCTTCCATTTTATTCAATGTGGCGGCTCTTATTTTGTAACATATTTAACTTGTTTTTTCAGTTTGTGTAATTTTTCAATACAAATTGCCTTTAGATAGCAGAACTGTCTTTTTGTTTGACCAATGACAGACGTTTGGAGTGTTTGGGAAATCATTATTTTTGCTATATTGTTTAGTGATGCTGGTGGTGGAGAAATTACACACTTCAGCTATAATTGACCTATTAAAATGATTAAATTTAAATGTGTATGTTGATTCAAGTCTTTAAAGTATCAATGTAATATCAATATATTTATGATTTTATCGTTACAGCTTTAGCGTTTACTAGTAAGGACAAAAGCTTTTCACGTAGAGAAGATGCTTGTCCTGGCTGTTTTTTTTAGATTCAGCATTCTTTCATTCAGCGATCTTTTAGAGGACTTATTAAACTAGGGCTTGTGTCTGCTGGGATTGGACTGATGTCCCAGTCCTTTAAAACTTTGAATCTAGGTCACCAGTCAGAGCAGAAGAGAAGTTCTTAAAAGACAAGTTGTTTGCTGCAAGTTGTGCAGTACTTTGTGAAACTCTTGCTTTGTATTTCAGTGTTGCCATCCTGGCGATGGTCAAGTAACAACTCTTGAAGACAGTCAGAATTCTTACGTACAGTGCAGATTGAGGAGCTAAAGGAAGAGGATGTGTACAGAGGAAGAGTTTCATCCCAAAAGTCACATGACATCCTCAAAGGTCACATTGCTCAGGAAATAGCTCTTGTGTTGATTATAAACTCAACACAAGCTGAATCAATTGCAATTTCTGTCTTAATTTGACATTTTCTGTCTAAATGACAGTAAGAGGGACTATAATGAAGTGTTTGTTTTGTGCTTTTGGTAAAAGTATCACTTAATGAACGGCTTGCAATAAGCACATTCAAACAAACTAATCTCTAGAACGTGTGAACACAGCAGTAATGAGTACTCTGTTAAGGAGGAAAAGGAAATGGATTGTTTTTTTGTTTTTTAATTTCGATCAAGCTTAGAAAAGGGTGTGGAGGAACTAGTGTGCCAGTTACCTGAATGAACCTACTAATGCCTTCTGTCTGTTTTCTGCTGGATGGAAGCACATGTGGTGTGTGTGACCTACATAAGGTCATTTGACAAGGGGAAGAGCAGTTGTTCCCTCAGCACATTTAAAGTGCTTTTAGTACTTTCTGTCCATCTCCGTTTCTTTCTCGCTCTGTTTGCCCTGTGACCGTTTGAGAAGGCAGTACTCAGCCTCAGTGTTTCTGTAAAAACAGGATATGAGAAAAGGAGTCTGAGATTCCAGCTTTAGCGATTGCAAACACAATGGAGGCTGTGTCTGATTTTTGTATCTTCCTGTGACTCATAGATAAGACTATAGTCCCTCAGCACCAAATACCAATTAGAAAGAACATACAGTATTTGTACACTTGAGCCACTCTTAAAAATCACTTTGAGATCAGCTGGTTAAAAGTCATTGCAGAAGTTACTAAGTACTGTGAAGTTTGTTCTGAACAAAAAGAGCATAATTTGTTTGCAGATGCTACTTGGTTTGATCATTTTATCTAATGTGGGGTTTCCCAAACTGGGATGTTTGCAAGGGAAATTCAATGGGTTGTAATAATTAATTAAATCATGAAAAAAATATTTATCTAAATAAATCATTTTAAAATGTAAAAAAATCAAAATATAATACTCACTTGAGGCCACAAGTCAGAATAGCAATTCCAATGTTATGTTCGACGCTTATTCTAAAAAACCATACATTCATGGAACTGTCCAGGGTGCAGAAAACTAACAGAAAAGTTGTGTGTGTTGGGAACGGGATGTCCTAGAGGCTCATGTGAAACAAATCCTCTTTTAATGAGGAAAAACAAGGTTAGGATAAAGTCACTAGTGCAGTGGATGCATGGAGCTAAAAACAATGTAAAAACAGCAGCATCAGCAAAACAGAATACCTCTTCTTCACAAACAGCCATTTTCGACAAGTGTGAAACCGAGAGCGAACCAAAAGACTTTTAGTTTTGGAGTCGGTAAGTTAAGAGTCTAAGCTAGCTACTGTTTTAAAGATACAAACTACTAGTTGTTAAAGAAGTCCTGGACTGAGCATTCCAGCTTGTTGCATCCGTTGTTGTGCAATTGTCAGAATGTGACATGTCATGGACACACTCCCAGTATTTGATGTAATTTGTTTATGCACACATGTAAAGACCTGTCCTTTTGCCTTAGCTCATTGATTCCTAAAGTAACACCCGTTACTAGTAAGAAACGGTTTGAACCTGACAGATTCCTTTTCGCTTACCTAATGCTGGCTTATCTTGTATTTTCCTGAAATCATGTTGAAATATGTGCTATTGCAGAATCTGCAGTGCTGTTACGTGCAATCGTGCATTCGTGGTTTAGTGTGGAACGCACTAGTGAATGGCATAGCTTTGAATGTTTATAATGTGGATTTATAGCATGTTCATACAAAAGAGAGCATGTAATATTTGTATTTACTGTGGTTCTATATTCATTCCACTTAAATAGCCCAGTTTGTACAAAAGAAAATTCTTTCTGTTAAGGTTTTGAGCAGTGTTGGTGAGCGATGTTGCTTGGGCACTTTCCAATTGAGAATGGACAACAAATTTCGATCTAGAGTTTCCAGATAGAAATTTGTTTCCCATTCTCAATGGGAAAGTGCCCAAGCAACATTGATCAAAAAGTTGCCCCGTGTATCATCATTGTTTAGGGATGCACAGTGCATCAGTATCATATCAATTACTGTCCGTTTTTAGATATTTTTTATATTAAAATATTTGTTGCAATTGGATATATATTATATATAAAATATATGTATATAAGGACTGTAGTTTTACTCGTATATTGTGAAATATTAGTATTGTTATAATTGTCTAGAGTGAAATATTACAAGTAATTATTCTTTTTTAAATATTTATTACTATTACATAGTCACATTGAAATATAATGACAAAGTACTTGGCCAAATTGTGCATTTAAAGCTGCAGTCTGCAACTTTTTTGTGTGCATGTTCAAAATTTACATAATGAGCAACATGATGAATCCATTTTCCAAACTGTGTTTTTGTCTTATCCTGAATAATAAATAACACCTATAATAAGTAATAGTTTATATTCTGATTATTTTAGACTGGTCGGGTCGCCACCGCTGCGAAGTAGCCCAGTACCTGTGTGATTAGACATAAACAGAGCTCCGGCTACACACATGCAGTTTTGTTTATTAGCCGCTAAAGCGCCAAAAGTTAAGGACTGCAGATTTAACAAGCACAGCAAACCTCTTTTACATCGAATTTTAAAGGGTTAGTTCACCCAAAAATTAAAATTCTGTCATTTATTACTCACACTCGTGTTGTTCCACATCTGTAAGACCTTCGTTCATCTTCAGAACACAAATTAAAAAATGTATTAAAATGAATTCTTTTTTGATGAAGTCTGGAGGTTGCATGGTTTCTGTTTCTGTCTCAATTTTATGGAGCAACAAAAAAAAAGAGTTTAAGCCACTGGAGTCACATGGAGTACTTTAATGATGTCTTTTTCCTACCTTTCTGGACCTTGGACTGGTAATTGCGTTGGAGCTCTATGGAGGGACAGAAACCTCCTGACTTCATCAAAAAGATCTTAATTTGTGTTCTTAAGATCAACAAAGGTCTTACGGATGTGGAACGACACGAGGGTGAGTAATAAATGACAGAATTTTCATTTTTGGATGAACTAACCCTTTAAATCACAACCACAATTTTATTAGAAAAATCACTATTTGATTTTTTTTTTTCCTGTAAATTGTGCAGCCCTTCTGTGAAAATTCCTATTAAGCATTCTGAAATGGGCATAGCTGGATGAGAATGCCTTTTGTGACATCTGTATAAATAAATAAAGGAGTTTAAACACCCCAAATTTTAGCCTTATCGTAGAAAGGACAGGACCCCTCTAATAAGTGTAACCCTAATCCTAGCCTTTGCGAGATGCACTCAGGAATGCTTGCTGAACTGGCCAAAATGTTTCCTGTGAAATCAACCAGGTGGCATAGCAGCGAGCCAGTTGGTGATTTCACCAAACAGACTCAGAGGCAAGAGTAGCCAAGAACAGCAATCTGTGTTTATGTTTGGGTTTAGTTGTAGTGCATATCAGGGTTTCAGTATTTGGGTGTGTGTGAGCGTGTCTGATCCGTTGGAGAATATAGAAGTTAAAATTTTGCAATATTGTTCTGAAAAACGGCATGATTTACAGTTGATGTTGGTGCTCTAATTTTAAACATCTAAAAATATCTTAAAGTATAATTTCAGCCTTATATCTTGCTACTGACCCTGAAAAAACATGTTAAACCAGCCTTAGCTGGTTTGCTGGTCTTCCGGTCCGGTCAGACTCAGACCTGGCTTCAGCTTTGAGAAGTAAGGAGGCCCAAGTGACTTTCCTGGTGAGCCAGAGATTTAACATTATTTTATTTTTTTTCTTCTCCATAACAGATTTTTTAACTTACTCTCTAATAAAGGGACAGGTCTTAAAATGGATTCTTTATATAAGAACTACTGCATATATAAGAACACATGGCTCAACGCTAAGGAGATCACTGGTTGCTTGCCTGTGCCAAAATTTTCACTGACTCCACCACAGAAATAATAATTAAAAAAAATAAAAAAAAACATAATAATAAATATAAATAAAAAAAAATTAAATAAAGACAAGTAAACAGTCAGTAATAAAAAATATTTAAAAATAATTAAATTACAACCAAAAGCACTAATAAATACAATAGAACAAAGATACAAATGAAATAAACAGATTACAGGTAGTATTCAGGTACAAAATACTATAATGTATAAATTAAATATATAGTACTGTGCAAAAGTCTTAGTCTTAGATGTTCTGTTAAAAAACAGAAAAAATAAGAAAAAAATTACTTCTGTAGGCTAAAGTGGTAAGTATTTAATGACCTCCCCTTTGTAACGATTGTTAGTTAAAGTGCCCTCTAGTGTTTAAAGCAGGCACTTCAACTAACAATCGTTACATAATATTTAAGCACCCTGCACTCACACACATGGGCGAAGTCTTGATTTGCTGTTAGTGGTCAATTCCGAGCGTTTATCTCCTGTGTTTGTTTTCCCTGTTTTTGATTCTGCCTGTTTTTCCTGGTGTTTGATTCTTGCTGCCTGTCTCGATATTTCCTGCCTGTTTGCTGACTACGATTCAACTGACAACCGCTACACCCTTACACTTGAGCAATAGCAGTAACCCGGCTCTCTTTCAAAATATAATACGTTTCTCACATTTTCTTCTTTGAGAAGCTGGAAAAAGTCCAGGAGGTCACACTAAATACTGATTTTTGCTTAAAGAAGCCATTTTGTTCTTTTTTATTTATTTATTTTTTTTACATTTTGTGTTCATAGTTCCTGTATTTTCTGTTTGTATCACAATAAAGACCAAAATAATATATAAAAAATAAATACAAAATAAATATGGATTGTCTTTAAAACTTTGCTAAAACAAAAAAGCTGGTCGTGACCCAAGACTTTTGCACCATACTGTTTTAATCCTAATTAAGCTAAAGAAGACATACAGTCGAGGGCAGATTTGAACAGTGTTTTTTTCTTTCTTTTTTTCTTTTTTTTTTTAACATTAATGACACAAGACAGCAGCAGGTATTAAGCTACTGTCACCAAATGTACGGATCTGACGTACATCATATTTTCTTTAACTGGTTGCATTCATTAAGAGTAAAAGAATGATCTCTCACGAAATGTGGTGCTGAGTTGAACATTACACCAATTTTGAAATCGGCCAGGGTAGGCCAAGCCAGATTTTTGAAAAAAAAAAAAAAAAAGTCAAAATTTTTTAGAAAACCTATGCAAGGATGAATTTTTCACAAAAAGATCTGTAAAATGGATTTAGAAAATAGAGTGAATTTTCACTTCATGTAGACTTGAAACCAGCTAAACGACCGAATCAGCTTAGTTTTTGGGTTTTTTTTGAGCAGGAAGTGCTTGATGCTACATCATAGTATCTCCAGTTGCGTTTGCATAATTGAACAAAGATAATAGATCATGGGTCATATGTCAAATCAACCCATTTTATTTTTATTTTAATAATATTTTATTATATTTTATTTATACTAGACCATTTTCACCAGAGATTTGGTGCCAAATTACAGTTTGGCGAAAATTACTTTAGAAAGATTGCAGCATTCATTATTTAAAATAAAATAATTAAAAAATAATGATGCTGGCATTTCTCAAGTCTGTTTTATTTTTGTTAACAGTAATATGGCTCTTTTCTTAGAATCACGTTCTATTAGAAGTGCACAGACTGCATGAACCAGTATTCTTGAGACAAGAGTACGTTCAACATCATTCGAACCAAGGCCGATGCATGTGGCAATTGGTATGATTAACAAATACAGGCATCAGCAAATAGATTGAAGAACACTGATGTAATATGCGATTCATCATTCTCACTTTAACACCTGAGAAAAGATTTGTGCGCTGTTTGCCCCCTCCCTCCATTTGTCCCTTGTTTTCTCTCCGTTGCTCGGCAAAGATATAATGGAAATGTTATGTTTACATCTGCTCCCAGAAAAGAAGCTTTTTAATCTTTTTGTGCCTGTGTGTGCAGAAAAGCGACCATAGCACTTTTGTGTACCAGTGCAGTCTCAGCACACTGAAATAATCAGTGAACACACACCTTACGATATACACATATACACACCTGATCTGTTTAGAGCTCCATATGCAAGCGTCCTGAATCAGGACACCTGTCAGGTGTTTTGGAGTTCGCCTGATAGTGATGGTTATGCTGAGTCACATGGGAAGCTCCGTAAGTGTGGTCATGTGCTCCATTAATTGCTGTGTCAAAGCGTGAGCATGTAAGGCTAATCTGCTTAGGATATACTGTACATCATGAATGTTTTTAAACGTTTGCACACCTGCCATATATTGCAGTAGCACATATGCCCAAGAAAGGAGAAGGTTTGGCTAAGTACCACAGCCCCATCTGTTGTAATCTACAAGAGGATTTTGTAAAGAAGTAGGGGATAGTTTAGCTCAGTAGAACTTCTGTTCATTAAACTTATAGGAAATGTACGTCAATTGAGATAAGTAAAAGCAAGAGTGATATTCTGAAAAACAATGTTTGATTTGTTTTTTTAAAGTAAGTAATTAGCCTTCAACTTAAAGGGTTAGTTGACCCATAAATGAAATTTCTGTCATTAATCACTCAACTTCATTGTTCCAAACCTGTAAGACCTTTGTTCATCTTCGGAACACAAATTAAGATATTCTTGATGAAATCCGAGAGTTTTTTTTTTTTTTTAACCCCATAGAATGCAGCACAATTACCACTTACAAGGTCCAGAAAGGTAGTAAAGACATTGTTAAAATGGTCAACGTGGACTATACCTTAACAAAATCTTTAATCAACAATTTCTTCTCCCCTGTCATTCTCCTTAGCTGCTTTCGTTGTATGGAACTGCAGGCTTCCAGGTTCTATGTCAGAACGCAGACTCCTTATTGGCCGGCTCCTGCGTCAACATCACACACATGCGTCATGCTGCTCACGTGAACAGCGTCGAGCAATACTGAGTGTAGGAGACTGACTGGGGAGAGAAGAAACTAAAGTCGTTATTTTTGTTTTAGTTTTACACACAAAAAATTTCTTGTCGCTTCATAACATTGAGTTTGAACCCACTGAAGTCACGTTGACTATTTAAAAGATGTCTTCACTACTTTTCTGGACCTTTTATGGGGGATAAAAAGATGAAAGATAAGAAAAGCACTTGTGGGTTTGGAATAACATGAGTGTGCTTAATTAATGACTTTCATGATGAATTTCATTTTTGGGTGAAATGTTTTTATGGTAAGTCGTTACAAATTAAGAAGGATTGTATGCTCATGTCTGTTAGAAGTTACGAACATATCAACCCAATCTTGCTATCTAACGAACGAATAGTAGAAAAATGTCCCAGGTTCAACGCAAGGCATCGGTGGCATGTTGCCGTTTCATGGAAAGTTATTTAATCTTTTCCCTCAATTTGGAAGGACAAACATATTAAACCCTAGAAGTTCCCGCTGGAGATATGTTGGTAATGCATGACTATAGTGGAAAAATAATTTTCTAATCTCAGTTAATCGGAATACTGTACACTACCGTTCAAATGTTTGGGATTGGTAAAATCTCTTCTTGAAGACCTTCTTGAAATACTTTGTTTAACATATGAAAAAAATGTTTTATGTTCACTAAGGCTGCATTTATTTAATCAAAAATACAGTAAAACAGTAATATTACGGAATATTATTAAATTTAGAATAACTGTTTTCTATTTTAATACATTTTAAAAGTCCTAACTGTCCGTCTTGATTAATTGAACATATTCTTGCTAAATAAAAGTATTAATTTATTTAAAAAACTCTTACCTGAAAAATTTGAACAGTAGTATAAATCTTCAATTATGTTTATCTTTTTTTTTTTTTAAACCTAAACCTCCATCAGTTTTATTTGATTTATGCTTAAAAAAACAACCTTTAATTCAAGATATGTTCTCTGAAAACATGCCCCAAACTATTTATAAATGTTTAGATCACTATACTGGAAAACAGGAGAAAAATATTTATTTAGAAAATTCTTTTTTACTGTGTAGAAGTTTATCTGCCTAGAGCAATTGTCAAACCTACAAAAAGATGATTTACACTGTAGCTCACAAATGTTAAAGAATGTGAAAAAATATTCTTCTGCTCTCATTTCTGAGGGAATCCTCTGCAATTCTTTGTCCCATACTGGCTTCCATTGTCAGTTCATTACTGCGTGGGACAAGTCAAAGTTATTTTTAGTGGTAATTAACAGCATTCCACTTGTATTGAACACAGAACATTCTTTTAAAGAGTGTAACCTTTGCATTTTATTTGTTTTCTATTTTTGTTTTTGTTTTTTTTCATGGGTCTTGTCTTGCCAATCCAGAAAGTCAAAATTCCAAATGCCCTTTAGTAAGTCCCATTCTCTTGGCTTCTTTAGTTATTTTAGACGACTCTCTTCATCTCGCTTTCTATTCATCCTTCCTTCCTTCTTAAATATCTCCCCTCCCCTTTTTTGTAGATTCCCCCTAGCTATTTCTGTTCCTTGGTGTCTCAGTTTACTCTTTGTCCTGTTTAATCGGCTTTTAGACAGAAAGAGTCAACCCTCTTCATCTGAGTACTGCTTCAACATTTGTCCTTGCCGGTGTGTGTATGTGTGAGAGAGCCAGCACTCCTGACCTTCTCAGTCAAGCCAAAGTGTTGACAGACAAGTTAGTGGAGTATAGACGGTCATCCAGTCTCTTCTCTTAACATAGTCTTCTTGGGACAATCAAGGGGGAGCTCATCCCCCGTCTCCTAATGAGATTTTGAAGAAGCTTCTCTGGTTCGTCTGACAGCGGCAGGCACAGCCGCCCATGCTGAGCCCATGTGAGGATGGCACACAGAGGATTCTGGGGCATATCGTTTTAGGGCGTGGTCACCATTCAGGACCCTCAACTAAGAAGATCATGCATTTATTTCTGCTGTTAGTAGCCAGTAGCTTTTTCCCCCTTTTGTCCATCTGAATATCTTTAGGAACAAGAACAAGATCCTCTTTTTCTCTCATTTTGTTTTTGTCAGATTTGCTGGAGTAATCTGCATTATTTTTCCAAGAGTAACACCAGGATCTCTGTGCCTGCTAGGCTTTTTGCAGTGTCATAGCTGTTTGGAGTGCTCTACATTGAACAAAATTGGTATTTGCTGCAATATTCCCTCAGAAGTTGCAAATTTCACAAATGATTAAAAAGAAACAGCAAGTAACGCATTAAATTAAACATGACGTTGAAGTAAAAAAACTGACATGGTATTTTCTTGTAAAACGTACTACTGTAATCTTAATGTATGACTCTGAAAAATCGTTTTTACAGTGTAATTTCACAGGAGAGATCTCCTCATTCGAACACACAGAGTGCTTCATCCCGTCCTGTGTAACTAAAAGAGAAGGGAACAGGTTTTTCCTCCTCTCTCTGTTTACCGACACACACACACACACACACACTGATCGAGGAGGAGTGCGTCAGTAGGGAACTCGCTCTCACACTCTCAGACAGCGTCAGACCGAGGTAGGGGCTGCAGATGCACTCCTTCTCTCCTCTGCATGCTGTTTTTCTCCCTCTGCCGTAAGCAACTGGAGATCTGACCGAAGCGTGCTGCTGCAGACCGGGCGAGGGAGAGCTCCCTGCAGCCAGCAGCAGGATGCATCTGGTCGTGGATTCCTGTCAGGAAGTTGTGCTGAAGATGCTACCGTACTTTGTGGATAATGCATTCGTCACACAGAGCCAGATCTACCACATGTGAGTGAACCAATGAATTGGTGCAGGAGTCTCAAGTGATATCAGCATTGATATGGATTGCAGTGTTGTTTATGTCTTTGATTGTGATGCATGACATGTACAGTAAGATCCAGAAGATCCATTCTAATTTTCGTTCTGGAAATGAACAGAATGTTTTAGGATTTTGATGAGAAGAGAATAAAATACATAAAATACGTAATATTCAGTACTGTTTCGATTCACTAAGTAAATAAGCATATTTCTGACTTTGATAATCAATCTTTTGTAGAAACAGTCACATGGATCATTCTTAAACTGATCTGGAGAACATCATCGTCAGGTTTTACTCAAACTTATGGAATTTATGCAGCTTGAGTGCTGCAGTCATAAAAGAAACAAACCAACTACTAAAACATTATTAATTGCTAATTAATTATCTGAAAATTGTCAATCGTCCAGTTGAACTTTTCACTCAAATTGTTATGTTAATATACATTATGGGGTCTGTAAATTAGTAATGTTTTTGAAAGATGTCTCTTTAGCTCACTAAGACTGCATTTAATTTAATTTGACAAATCATTCTAATATGCTGGTTTGGTGCTCAAGAAACATTTCTTATCAATGTTGAAAGCAGTTGTGCTGCTCGTGAATGCCGTGAAACTTTTTTTTTTCTGGATAATTTGACGTGATGTATTTGAAATGTATTTTATTAGAAAACTGCCAAGTAAAAGTATTTTCACTAGTGGTCTCAGGCATTTGGATCCCACTGTAATGTCTGGACTGTATGGTGAGTGAGAAGTGTAGTACAGAGGTGGAAACGTCAACCTGGACTAGGTGTGTGACCCAGTTATAGCTGCTGGCAATGTTAATGCATACCTCATATTTATCTGAAGCCTGAAGATGAAAACCGTTTTGATCTTACACGCTTTTTATGTTGGTCACATTTGCGTTGACCTGTAAAATCTGGTTTTGCCACATCAGAAACTTTCTTTTTATTTGCTCTTATGTAAGAGTGATTATTGTTACCTGAGAGGTAGGGATGTTTGCTTATTTTGAATGAAAGGCATGCGGTTGTCCAATTTTGAGTTTTTTGAGTTTGCCCTAGGTTGTGTTTAAAGAGCATACTGTGTACGCTGTATAAGAGTGGACATACCACTTCTGCAGATTCCAAAATACTATCTGATGGAGATGATTCTGGGCCAAATAAATCATGACCTTCAGATGAATTTACTGACTGTTATGTGAAGTTGTGAAGCCTGGATGTGTACTTGATATTGTGCTTTAGTGTGATGTGGAAAGTATTTTTGGCTTATGCATGTAGAAAACAAGTAAGAGTTTATTCGGTTACACTTTATTTTGCCGTAGTTGCATTGTAATTACTCATAAGTACTGAGTACTATTAATTAACTACATGTACATACTATAGAGTTACAGTTAGGGTTAGGGTTTGGTTTAGGTTTAGTTACTTGTAATTATGCATAATTTACGGTTATTACTATACCGTAGTTGCACATTACTACATGTACTTACTACTGTAAAATAAAGTGTTACCGTTTATTCAAAAGTTGGCCCTCTATAGGGTGTGCTGTATATTGCTACTATTTTAATGCACTTTTATTAGGCCATTGCCTACCGGGTTTTTGGTCAGAGTGACTGATCGTCAAATGAAAAAATATTGATTTGTGTATCTCAAATATCTTCAAAAAAGTGAACAATATATTTTTTTAGCCATGTTCCCCAGCGCTAGCATACATATGGATTCAGTTGTTATTTATTCAGTCTTTGCTAAACATATTGTGAAGTTTGTTACCTGCTTTCTTTTTTTATTAAATAGTGTCCATGCCACTAAAATTTCATATAATATTTAACAATACAGTATTAAACCCGTTACAATTTTACACTGTATGGTAAGGTATCTTTTATAGTTGAAGGCCTCTGAAGTGCGGGACACATCGAACAGTTCCTCCCCTTTTTTAAAGTCACCAATTGTGTTTTGTTTATATCACAGCTCGGGCAGAGCCACTGAGCTCGGTAAAGCCACAGTTTCCTCCTAATCTCGTCCGTATCGCTTTAAATTATAGAATTTTGTGCAGAATTCAAATGGATCCAATACGTTTTTTGGTCTGCGCCGATATGATCCGCTCTGTGCTATCGTGTCTCTATACTGGAGCAGACTGTGTGCTGCGGTGGTTCGCGTGACACTAAAGTGACAACAGGCTTCATTCGCTTCAATGGAAAGCATTTTTACACTGTCTTAATCCTTCCCCATCTCCTATATAGTGCACTATGTGCCATTCACCATGTTGAAATATGTGTGAACAAGTGACCGATTTCAGCTTCAGCGCCCATATATAGTGTAGGGGCGGGATGCTTTAGATTCTAGAGAGCATTTGATTGGACAGAAAATCATTGAATTGCATATTGGCGGAAGTGAAGGACTGTGAATTTTGAATGCTTTTATCTTCTAAATGCAAATTCTGTCATTGTTTTGGAGCACAATAGCTTATAGATAACAGGAAGGCTAACATATTCATACTAAAAAAACTTCCATTTTGATTTCATGGGGACTTTAACCAATTAACAGGTTTTTAGTCTCTTTCTGTATTTTCTTTTTTTTAAATTAGAATATATAAGTGAGTTTCTGTGACATTCATAAGGAAAATAAGTTGAGAAGTTTATATTTTTGCTGTAGTTTTGATTCTAGAATTTCTACCAAAAGGCTGTTCATCTTACACCACGTACCAAGTATCCAGTTGGCGCCGACTCTAAACATACAAGTGAAACGTGGACGGAGACGTTTTAGAGCCGTTACTCACATCATAATTACACCCTTGGAGATGAGCGTATTCTGCTCAGGGCTTGTGTATCGTCATTTTCTGCTGTCTGTCTCACAGTCGTGACTCAATTCATCAGTCCATCGGTGCTGAGCTGCTTCCAGCCTTCACATAAATCGCTCAGAGGGGCGGACAGAGAGAGAACACAGCGGGGAGAGGAGAAACAAAAGAGAGGAGGATTGAAACAAAAGACACTGTGATCTGCTGACACCCTCGAGGCCTTTGGAGGGAGGGTGAGAAAGTTGAAGAGGGGAATAAGAGAAAGGCAGGAGGAAGAAGTAGGAGAGAAATAAAGAGAAGGGTGGGGTGGGGGCACAATGCGAGTTTTGTTGCTGGTTGCTAATCATGTGATGGTTGTTCTTCTGAATACTGAGACACTGCATGTCCAGTCAGGAAAATGAGAGGGATGAGTCAGCAGAGGGTCACAGCCACAGCAGGGCGAAAAAAAAAATGTGACCCGAAATATTTTGCCTTCCTAGAGCATGTGGCCAATTTTATGACCAACAATACTCCGGTTGTGAGTTATGAAATTAGGGACAAAGTGCAATACAAAGTCTTGATATTTACCATCATTATCTGTCACTAAGGCAATTATGACAGTAGGATAACAAGAGTGTTTTAATTACAGCTCAGTAGCTTCTTTGCAAGACATTGAGCACATTTCTCACCTTAGCAGCTGTAGTAAGCTGTCTTTTCCCAGCACTGAGTTTCCATTAAAGCTTACTTGTGCCACAGTGCATTAGAATAATAGTGAGCCTCAGGTGGTTCACATTTCTGTGTGTTTAACTGCATGTGAGGCTAATTACTGCCCCACCTGAAATCACAGACCTGATGCACCTGTCATGAGCGTACGGGTGAGTGGTGGTGAGATGGGTTGTATAACATGCAAAATTCAACCCCAGTGCATTAAAGATGCACAGTCCATAGGTCATTCACAAAGTAGGGTTTTTTTTTTCATATGGAAAGAATGGACACAGTCATATCTATTCATCATAAATTCTCTACAGTAACTTTTTATTTTCACTGACTAATCTTCTTAAAATAGATTATTGACATCAAGTCAGTTTTAATTTTATAGTGTTTTTCATCCTCATGAACCTCATGAACTGATCCCAAACCTCATGAACTGATCACTGGGGTCCCTCAGGGTTCAGTTCTTAGTCCCCTCCTATTCTCCATTTATACTACATCACTGGGTCCCATCATACAGGCACATGGTTTCTCCTACCACTGCTATGCTGATGACACACAACTCTACCTGTCCTTCCAACCAGATGATTCCACAGTAGCTGCACGGATCTCAAGCTGTCTGGCGGATATCTCCACGTGGATGGAAGAACACCACCTGCAGCTCAACCTGGCAAAGACTGAGCTTTTAGTCTTCCCTGCCACTCCTACTCTACAACACGACATCAACATACAGCTTGGTACAACCACCATTACCCCATCAAAGTCGGCCAGAAATCTTGGAGTTATCTTCGATGACCAACTGACCTTCAGAGACCACATCTCAAAGACGGCGCGGTCATGCAGATTTGCACTTCGCAACATCAGGAAAATCCGTCCCTTCCTGACTGAGCACGCAACACAACTGCTTGTCCAGGCCCTGGTCATTTCAAGGCTTGATTACTGCAATGCTCTTCTGGCTGGTCTGCCGTCAAGTGCAATCAAACCTCTTCAAATGATCCAGAACGCTGCTGCTCGTCTTGTCTTCAACGAGCCTAAGAGAGTCCACGTCACGCCCCTCTTCATCTCTCTGCACTGGCTACCCCTCGCTGCTCGCATCAAGTTCAAAGCGCTGATGCTTGCTTACAGATCCACCACAGGCTCTGCACCTTCCTACCTCCACACACTGCTACAACGCTACGTCCCCACCAGAAGCCTGCGATCACTAAAGGAGCGTAGGCTTGTGGTACCGTCACAGAGAGGCACAAAATCACTCTCCAGAACATTCTCCTTCACTGCTCCCTGCTGGTGGAATGATCTCCCTACTTTCATCAGGAACGCAGAATCCCTGGCAATATTCAAGAGACAGCTGAAAACTCATCTCTTCCGTGAACACTTGATCCCCTCATAAAAAAAAGAAAAAAAAAAAACCCTTTCCTTCCCTTTTCCCTTCCTACTCTAGCTTATGGTACTGAGCAATGTATGGAACTTGTATTGTGAGCACTTCCTGTGTTATTTGCCAATTCATGAAGAATCGCTTGTTTGTTTTCCTCACTTGTAAGTCGCTTTGGATAAAAGCGTCTGCTAAATGACTAAATGTAAATGTAAACGTTCATCATACACTTATGCACACGTGATGAAATGTATATTTGTAGGGCAGTGTTGAAAAGTTGAGAATGTTTAAAAAGAAATTACTTTTATTTAGCAAGGAATTGACCCAAAGTGACAGTAAAGACAGTCACATTTATAATGTTACAAAAGATTTCATTTAAATGCTGTTTTTTTTTCAACCGTCTATTCAGCAAAGAGCAAATTTGTTCCAATTCAGCAATTTTTTTTAATGTTAGCGTGTTATATGAATCAGTTAACAGGACTTGATGTTTAAAAATAAGAAGGAAAAGAAAAAAAAGAGTCGATGAGTGGAGGAAGAAAAACCCCTGCATGCTTTCTCTAAATCCAAATCCACAACTTTTAGTTCTTGTGGGTTTTGTATTGCATTGTCTAAACTGTCGTGCAAGCATGTTTTGTTCAATTGCTGCTGTCGTTTCTCACAGTGTCTCCTTTCTACCCTTTCTTTCCCTCCATCTTTTACAGTCTAAGTGAGAGCTTCTTCATGGTCAAGGGGGCCGCTCTGTTTTTGCAGCAGGGCAGTTGTCCACAGAGTCAGAAAGGTCATCCTCACCACAAACATGCAGGTCAGTCCATGCATGCACTTGAATAGGATTGAGGGATTTCTATAAAATCCTTCTCCTCCCTCGCATCACACGTCAGTGTGGTAACCCTAACCCAGCCAAATGGTTGTGAAATATACTGAGTTTTAATCACAGTACTGGTGATGTTTAGCATACAGAATGCTCACTGTCATTTGAGTCAACCTCGATCCTGTATTAACTGTGTTTCAGGGCCTTTATTACCAATTTTTTCAAATCTTAAGTCAAGAGTTAAGATGGGGAGTTTCTGTAATATAGCCCCAGATGTGTTGCTACAAATTTGTTACAATAACAGTTGGATTTATGATATTTTGGTAGAAGTTATGGTTACTAAAATAATTTTTGTAAGGGTGACTGCGTCTATTCTGAGAGAGAAATTCAGAAATTCTGCAGCAGATGCTGTCCGGCTGATGGACAGACTCAATGCTGGCTAAGCGTGTCCCAGACAAGTGTGTGTGTGTTTGTGTGTGGATTAGCCAGATTAGCAGTTTAGCTCAGCACATTGGGACTGTGGGAACATCACTTCTTATAGACAGGCCTCACAGAATGGGTTTTATGTGGTTTGAGATGCACATATGTGTTCAAATGTAACTGTTTGTTCAGAAAGGAAAATATAAAAATGTGCACATTTTTTTATTATATTAATATAATATTTTTAGTGCTTTGAATTGTTTAATTATATTATTTAATTTGTTTTCTACTTTTTGCCTCTTATTTATGGGACCGTTGACACCAGAAAGGAACGAATAGGTAGAGAGGCTATCTGTATTGGCAAATATTTTAATACATTGAATATAGTGTAACTATATATTAAAATATAGTAAACGATAGTGGAGCTTGTTTTCTCATTATATGTGGTAAATTGTCACAATCTGCCTATTAAACAACCTATTACAGGTAAATGCTAATATTTATGACAAAATTCATGAAATGGCAGAAATGATAAAAGATAATTAAATAAATAATTTTAAAAGACAACTTGCTGTGACACCATGCCTCAATAAAAATGATACCTTTTGGTTAAATTCTACCAAGAGTATATAGATGAGAAATAATGTTTACACTTAACAATACTGTTTAATTTGTTAGCAATGGTAAATGCGTTGGCTAACATGAACTAACAATGAGCAATATATTTTTTAAATCATTTAATATTCTTTGTTAATGGTAGATGAATAGTTAATGTTGGCTAGTAAACGCTGTGTGTGTAAACCTCACTCTCCTAATTTCAAGTAGCACACTAGCGGCTGACGCTAGAGACTGCGGCTTTTAGCATCCTTGTTAGCGTGTGCGCCTCTCATGCCGGAAATTCCGGTTTGAATCCCGTTCCGAGTGGTTCAAGTAAGACATTAGTTCACTGTGCATTAACAAGTGATAACAAATGCAGCTTTTGATTTTAAAAATTAATTGGTAAGTGTTGAAATTAGCATGAACTAAGAATGAACATTGACTAATAAATGCTGTAGAAGTAATGTTAACTAATTTGAACAAAATAACAATTTATTGTAAAGTGTTAATGTATACCATTGTGGATCTATTGAGTTCTTTACCCAACAAATACTACAAAAATATAATGATATTGAGATTTTAGTTTGGGAGACCTTTTTATCTACAGTAAACTACAATATGAAACCACTGCTGGAAAAACAAGCATTTGTGCAATTTATCTGACACATTTTAATCAATCAATGAAAGAGTATCGCCACATCAACAACACAAACACAAATTCACGACAGCAGATGTCCGGCAACCTTCTAACATGTGACAAGCTGAATTTATTAAACATGCTATTTTAAAGTTCATGTTTACTGTTAAACATAAGGGTGTACATTTGCTCCGGGTAAATTGAATCTGTTATGAGAGAAACTAAGCACCATGCAGACACAACAAGCCCTCAGGCTTTACGTGCTATCTCGCCATGCTTTCATACGGCTTTTCATATCACAGCAGGTTTAGACTGAATGAATGTTTTTTCCTATATCATCTGATACTATCAAGCGTCTGTTTTGTCAGTTGGCTAATATTATGCTGTCGTCTTGTTGGGATGTAACGTTTTCGATTTGATGTGTCAGGAAGTGTTAATCACAGGCGAGTCAGTGCAGGTTTGACGAGTGGTTTTGTTTTTACATAGTCTGACCTCAGGACACAAAGGGTTTGTGCTTTGCATGAATCATGAGCTTTTTCTGAAATGTGAAAATTACAACTCAACTGCCCATCAATAAGAAGATGAACAAGACAAACAGTTCATATAAAGTGACTTATGCAGGTAGTCTGGAAGATCTGGAATTAGATTACAAGAATTATATCATTTGAAAAAATACATTTGCATCACAGCACTCAGTGGAGAAGTTGACTGTCTCCATTGAGAAACGGCGGATGTCTGTGTTAGACAACTAGACGATGCAAGGTTTCTCTTCCTCAGTTGCTGTCCAGGTACAAAATGTTCTCAGACAGTAAAAATAGCTCAGCTTTTTTCTCTTTAAGACCTTCTCGCAGTTTAACAGTTATTCATGAGGCAAATCCTTGGTACTCATCCTGAATGTAAATCAAGCTCTAAAATACCTTCACTTTAAATTTCCTTGTATTTAGATGTTAATGACAAAGATTTCCATTTATTTTGGTCCTGTTTTTTTTATTTGTTGTTTTTGACGTCATCAGTCACATCTATTTGCATTCTCATGGTGCCAGGCGACAGACAGTCTAAACCAGTTTCAGCTGTGATGTATTAAACACTGTCCACCTTCCTAAAGCAAGAACAGGATTCTGTGTGCTTAAGAAAATACCTGTACTCTACCGTTCAAAAGTATGGTATGATTTATTTATTTATTTATTTTTTTTTTTTGAAAGAACATTAACTATTACTATTTAAAAGAATATATATTTCAAAATGATTCCTGTGATGGCAAAGCTGAATTTTCTAGTCTTCATTTGAAATACAATTACCTATAGATTTCTATCAATGTCTTTACTGTCAGTGTTGATCAATTTAATGCATCCTAGATGAAAACAACAATTAATTTCTGTATAAAAAAATACAAATGTACAAATCTTACTGACTCTGTAAAAACTGTGAAATTAAATGACGAATCACTTCCAAAATCTTTACTGTTGGAGAAAGCGGTGTGTGAAACTGTTCCCAGTCAGTCAGAATTATTATTAAACTAATAGCTCATGCAGAAATTCAAATTCTGTCCTGATTTACTCATCCTCATGTTGCTCCAAACCTGCATGACCTTCTTCAGTAAAGAAAAAGAAGCAATTGTTTTTGTAAATGATGTGCTGGTCGCTCTTTTCTGTGTACTTACTGAATTTGGACTGTGCTTTTAAGCTTGAAAAAGAACAAAAGTGATCCGTGTGACTTGTGAGAGAAATTGTTAACAATTTGTGAATGAATCAACCTTGAGTTGCTTCACATAAGCAGTTGGACTGATCTAGCTCTGGAATCCTGATTTGATCACAATGATTCTTCAGTTAACAGTGTGCTGGTGGGGAAGACTATCAGTGAATAATGATTTAAATATTTGTCTGCTGCATATGATTTCAGAATACTTGCTATTCATTATAATAGCATGGAGGGAAAAAACCTCTATATTTTGTGTTTCATGGAACAACATGAATGTGAGTGAAAGATGATGAATTTGTGTGTGTGTGTGTGTGTGTGTGTGTGTGTGAGTAAACTATTCCTTTAAGGATGATTCTCAAAAACTTCTACGATTCTGATCAAAGCTATTCTCATATCAGTTTTTATCAGATAAGCATGTAAAATTACGTAAATTCTTGTCTTGGAGTCCCAGAAGACCAAGAGGCTTGTTTTGTTGGATGAGTAAACATACTCCTTCTTTGTCCCAAATGCAAAGCAGCCAATAAACCGTAGAGAACATAATCTGTTTTGTTGAGTATACATGACAAGATTTGGCTCTTAATTTGAGTTTATTTGGTTTTCACGTTTCTGGCTTTGTTCTTAACCTCCTCGTACACTTTGATTGGCCTCCCACATGTCCCACACCAGTTACATCACAGCTTCATTGATTCTGCCAAAGCCTACAAGAGCAGGAGGAGGTTTGTTTGGGTAGGAACACACCACAGTCAGATGTCAGAGGAGTTGGTCTGTCTGTTAAAGAGGAGAATGAAATGTAAACAGATCTTGTGTATTTAAGACTTGGTATCTCTCATTGATTTGAATCAAAAGGGGCGGGGCTAGAATAAGATGACTGGCAGGTTGTCAGATTTATAATTATTGATACCTGTGGCACAAAGGTACTTATTTGCACATGCCTTACAATGCAGCCGAAAGTAGCTTATTCATGTCAAACTTTATCATTTAATTAAAAATGATGACCTGAGACACGTAAACACAAGAAACTACTCGTTTTTCATATCACAAAGAACATTTTCTCTGCATTAACCTTTTGTGCATTTGGACACTTGTACTCTGCGATGTCGTAATATAAGCAGCGCAAATCAAAACCCGTTCGTCTTCCCACCCAACACTTCAAGACTCATTCGTATCACATAATTCTTGGCTCACTCGCCCTTATAAACCTTAGTTCACTCCTGACTTTCATGACATCAGTTTTAAGTCAGCTTGTTTACTTTTATGGTTGTTTTTCTTCAATAGATTTTCAATAGGGGTTTGAGATTCCACTGGTATCAATGTAAACAAAATAGTCGTCATGTTTTGTTTGGATTGTAACGATGGTTTCACTCAACAGGTGACTTACCTCAGCATCTACAGGTAATGATCAACATTCTTCGCTCTGAGGACCGCATCAAACTGGTGAGAGAACACACACACACACACACACACTGTCAGTGACTAACATTTTGAAGTTATGCGCAGTCAGGCTGAATGGGTTTTATTGTCGCAGTTTTGCCTGAAGCTTTTTTCTTTTGCTGTGTTTATTAAGTCATGTTTAAATGTCGTACTAGTATTTTCGGAGGGTTCCATGGTGAAATATACTAATGGAAGTGTCAGTCACCTGTGACATGTTGATTACTATGCATGCAGCTGCATTTGTCTTCAGAAATGAAAGTTCTGTCATTAAATAAACCTCATGACATTCCAAACCCAATACAACTGGAGCATTTTGAAATATCTGTGATCATTTGTGGCCTCATAAAAGTGGTTCAAGACTTTTGAAACTGAAACTGTGACAAAGAGAGATCATTATTTCTTTCTGTTATAGCTCTCAGATATGACATCAATGATTTTGATCTGAACAACATAGGTTGTTGTGATCAAAATCATTGATGTCATATTTGAGAGCTATAACAGAAAGAAATAATGATCTCTCTTTGTCAGTGTCATTTTTGCAGTCTTTTGAGAGCTCCAGTGGATCATCAGTGAAAAGAAGTGGAAAATTTCAGTCTGTTCCTTACACAAAGCAATAATATTGTACGATTTTAAAAGTGTTCAAAGAAAAAAAAAACATTTGGAAAGACAATTTCAGTACGTTACTATGTTTAATATATTTTATGATATTGTGTTCTATATGAGTGCTGTTTTTGTTCTAAACAATGTATATCAACTGTGATGTGCAGGCAGTGCGGTTAGAGAGCGCATGGTCTGACCGTGTGCGGTACATGGTGGTAGTCTACACAAATGGCCGGCAAGACACTGAGGAAAACATCTTGCTGGGAATGGACTTTAGCAACAAAGACAGGTGCCTTCAATTAAATCACATATAATTTAGCATGTTCCATCAAACAGACGAGTTTAGAAGTTTTTTGTCCTCCTGCAGGGACATTACATAATGTATAAAAATATTTCATTCACAGTAAGAACTGCTCTATAGGGATGGTGCTGCCTCTGTGGAGTGACACCAAGATTCATTTGGATGGTGATGGGTGAGTACTGCCCCTTCTGGGAACGAGAAGGAAATGCTGCTGCTGGTCACTTCAGCGTTTGGTTTGATTTGAGTTTTGAATTGATCTGTCCACTGAAAATGAAGGCAATGATAATAATAACAACCATTCATTTTTTTTTTATTGTTATTCATAGAGGTTTTAGTTCTTTTATGAGGTGCGATGGCCTTAATTAAGCTGTCTTCTCATGTCTCCAGGGGCTTCAGTGTGACTACCGCCAGTCGCACGCACATCTTCAAACCGGTGTCAGTCCAGGCCATGTGGTGAGAAAACAAAATCAATAACTTGTGTACCAGCGCAAATTAAAAACAGATCTGTAGTATATGCTTCTATATAGAGTGATTTTGTTGTCATGTGCTAGAATGGGTCGTCTTTTGACCCTTTTTGCCATATTTATTTGTTAAAAATGTGTTTAAGAGGTCATTTAAGTGCTTTATTTAACCCAAAGCTCTCGAACAACAAAAATGATTAAGAACTGTTATTTCTAATCTTTCATGTTATTACAATCAGCTCAAATATTTTTTTTCCAGCCGCTGTCTAGTTGGCTAGGTAAATTTATGCACTTGTTTGTTACTGGGATATAAAAAAACAGCTCCTCAGGGCATTGAAGATGACATTTAGTGGACTGTTTTTCAAATGTTCACAGGTGCTTTGGGAGTTTGACATCCTTAAATATAATAGAGCACCACACTGCCATCTGGTGACCCTTTCAAACAAGTACTGTGGCAGTACCATGGTACAGTGAATATCAGATCATCAGATAAGCCATGTTTAAAATGACCAATAAATTAAACTATACTAATAATTACTGTACGATTACCATATTCACATACATACTCCATGATCTCCAACATACTGTCCAAAAAACTTCTGCTCACTAACCAATAATTATATACGAGAGTGTATATATATATATATATATATATATATATATATATTTCCCGAAACAGATGAGCCTGGTGTTAAAATGCTTTTAATCAACTGAGATTAGTGTTTTGTTTCACTAGTGTCACTTTTTAACTTAATTTTAGACACCGTTTGATCCTTTTTAAGGATTATACATTCTTTTATTGTTGAGCCATAGCATATGGACCCCATATCCACCATAGCAGATGGAAACTCTCATTGTGATCATTTACACTGATGGCGTAGGTCTCAACATCTTGCTCACCTTTAACCTGTTCTTCCTTCAGGTCTGCATTGCAGATTTTACACAAAGCATGTGAGGTGTCACGGAGGCACAACTATTTCCCCGGTGGCATGGCGCTCACGTGGATAGGGTACTACGAGAGCTGTATTGGCTCTGAACAGAGCTGTATCAATGAGTGGAATGCCATGCAGGACCTGGAAACACTGCGACCAGACTCTCCTGCTGTCTTTTTTGACAAGTGAGTGCAAACCCTGAAAGTCTTAGAGTCATTGGCACTTGTTAAACCCACAAGCAGATTTAATTCTACATTTTTGGAAGTGACTTTTTTTTTTTCTTTTTTGAGAGCAACTAAGACCATGAGCAAAAGCAAGACATTTTTGTTAGTTGTTGTTTTTATGTAATATTTGATCTGTTTAATAATCAGTGGTCATCTGCTGGAAAGTTTAAAAAAAAAAAAAAAAGGGTGTAATGCAATTGACCCGCCCCATTTAATTACTGTTGCTGTGTCTGATAAGCCATGCGCTCTCACGCCACACATCATGTTCTCACACAGTGCAAAATACATCGCGGAACAAAGAGGACACTGACAATGCGTCGACAGACAAGACCAGGCAGGCTACTTTTGATATGAAACAGTTACATATTTTAAATATTGTCATTTTTAAAAAAAGTTTAAACAATAAATACCGCATAGTGGCTCTTCAATGTGTCGTGACAGATCACCGTAGCTCCTTCAAGCGGCTTGTGAATCAACCATCTCTTCATACTAGTTCATTTATAGCATCAAATAAACATGAATGGATATCAGTAGGAATGTTGTTTCAAGTGCGGAAAGACGGGACTGCACACAATTTTTCAAGTTCAGATTCACCAACGTTAATCTACTAACTCCCCTGACTGCTTTGTCAGACAAAATGGGGGTTCGGGGTTATGATTGGTTAGATCACTTGGCAATCAAACTGCGTGCGAAGGGTCAATTGGTTGAGCCAGTGTTGTTGTGTTGAGCCAATCATGATGGTCTAACAAACATGTGAACATCAAAGTTACACCCTTCACCTTGAAATGATGGTCTTACTTGAACCCTCGATCTAGATTGTGTTCTGTTTCTGTTTCTCAGGCCAACAGAGAGGGAGAGAACAGAATGTCTAATCAAATCCAAACTCAGGAGTATCATGATGTGCCAGGACCTTGAAAATGTCACGTCCAAAGAGGTCAGCAGAAAGTGCATAAAAACACAGCTGCACACTGACATACTGAGTGATATGTGTCACGACAGACTCAAAATCATAAGTGGTCACATGAGAAACATTTGAGACCTGTTGTTACCAGCATCCAGTAATGTGTGTCGGCTGACCTTTTGTGATCAGATTTCAGGAGACTGATCTTAATTACAGGTGTGGATAGGTTGCATAACAGAACAATTGTTGAAGACTGTAAGTCAGTAATGATGTGTGTTTTCCTTAGATTCGTAATGAGCTGGAGCAACAGATGAACCGCAACCTGAAAGAGTACAAAGAATTCATAGACAATGAAATGCTACTTATTCTTGGGCAGATGGACAAAGCCACTCTCATCTTTGACCACCTTTATCTGGTTAGTGCTGCTTTTATCAAACCAAATTCCTTCCCTTAATTTATTTATAATTGATAATTAAAAATGCAAAGTCTATTAGTTCTGTAGAAGAGCAGATGTCATATATGGGGCACTAGATGTCAATTTCTCTAAAAAGCCAGTGATTCACATCGTTCATTTTCAGGGTTCTGAATGGAACGCTTCTAATCTAGAGGAACTTCAGGACACTGGGTGAGTTTTGCCTTTTTCTGACATCCATAGTTTGTTTTCCTCCCATACTGCTGATTTTCTCAAGATACTGCTTCTCTAAGTGGGTTAATGTTTGGTAAATGTGAAAGTTTAAGGTGAGTATGTATCAATATCACCTCTTAAAGGGCAACATTTTCTCCTGTTTCAGCTAAAGTTCAGAGTAAAGCCATCAAAGCAGTTTCTTTTACAGCAAGAAGCAGGATGTATTTTTAGTACCTGATGTAAGGAACAAGAATAAACTTGCATGCATATGGATTTCTATTGTTGTGCAGATGGAATTTATTGGATCTCTTCATTTTAATTCATTGCTATTTTAGGGTGGGCTACATCTTAAATGTTACAAGGGAAATAGATAACTTTTTCCCAGGAACATTCTGCTACCACAACATCCGAGTGTACGACGACGAGGCCACAGACTTACTGGCTCACTGGAATGAGACCTACAACTTCATTGTGAAAGCAAAGTAAGACATTATTTTAGATTTCTTTTTTTTTTTTTTTTTTTTTTTTTTTTTTTTAAAAAGCAATATACTTTTCTCTTTCCTTATCACTTTTCACACCCTCCATGCTGTTTTGTTTTATACTCTGCAGAAAGAATCAATCCAAATGCTTGGTTCACTGTAAGATGGGCGTAAGCCGCTCGGCCTCTACTGTAATAGCATATGCAATGAAAGAGAACGGCTGGTCTCTGGAGAAAGCATATAACTTTGTCAAACAGAAGCGCAGTATCACACGTCCCAATGCCAGCTTCATGAGACAGCTTGCGGAGTATGAGGGCATACTGGATGCCAGGTAAAAGAAACATTTCCTTTTGTACTGTAAAATGGTATGTGTATTTCTTGTTAAAGGTTCAATCTGCCATTATTTGTTTGTACACATTTCTTTCTTCTGTGAACCACAAAAGAAGATATTTTGAAAGATGTCTCTTTGTTTTGTTTGTTTTGTTCATACAATGACAATTAGGGTCCATTGTTGCTTTTGGACCACACTGACATTCATTGTATAAACAAGTAACGTTTTTTCCCTTTATTTATTTATAAATTATATAAATAAATAAATAAAATATTTAGCTAAAATAATTTATCTGAAATACAAAAAAGATTACATTAAATCAATTAAATCATTAAAAATACATTAAAAAATTTATAAAAAAAAAAAAATCTCTCCTGAAACTGTTGTCTTTTGTGTTTTGGAGAAGAAAGCAAGTCACACAGGTTTGGAACAACTTAGATTTGAACACTTTCTGTCTTTTTTCCTTTCAGTAAGCAGCGTCATAACCGCCTGTGGCGTCCTGATTCAGATTGCGATCACCCTGACTGCCAGCAAGCTGCTGGCCCTTGCTGTATGAATGCAGAGACTGTGGATCACGTCACCCCTGACCCCACGAACCCCAGGGTCACTGTATGCTGTGAGCCCACCACCCACTCCTCTCCAATTAGCCTAGATCTTGACCCCAGTCACCCACAAAACTATCACTACTACTTCCGCCGCCTGTCAGACTCGGCCCTCGACAGCAACCCTTCCACGCCTGTCCATGCACCGCCTCTGGTAGATGTAGATCGCGTCTACATCGAGGTTGCCGATGTGGAGCAAGATGCGCTTCTTGAAGATGAAACCTTCGAGGGGCGCGATGGCCTTCATTTACCCCATTTTGGTGTCCCAGAAGAGGGCACAGCCGCTCAGACCTGTTCTCGAGGGCCGGAGCCTCTGGAGGAACTACGCCTACGTTTGGAGTTCAGCACGGTGGTGGAGGAGGATGAAGAGGAGGCTCAGAAAGAGCAAGCAGAAATGGAGGCATTAGCAGAGGGAGCGAAGAGAGGAGATGGGAATGAGGGTGGAAGGAAGGATAGTGAGGAGTTGTCAAACGAAAAGGGGATTGATCTTGCAAGCCTAAACCATCTGTGCAACGAGAACTCCAATAACAATAATCACCTCAAAACACAACAAAATCTCACTGTGAGTTTCTCAAATGGTAGCACAAAGTATTAGTACCTAGCACCATTTGTGTCATATATTATTTGCATTACATAATTTTTTCTTGTCTTTTCTTGTTTAGGAAAGTGCCCATCTGAAGCAACATGTTAAGCCAAGGCTTGTTCCTGGTTTGTTGTTCGCTTCCAAGCCCACCCAGGGTGCTCTGTTAGAGGCTAACAAACAAGGCCTTGCCCCTTTACCCCTCAACAGTGTGCCCAATATCTCTATTCAGATGCCACCATGTGCCAACTTGCCCATGATGGCCAAGTGTGGCAAGTTTGCCTCAGATTCGTGCCTTGATGCCAATGCAATGCCCTTGGGGCATAAAGATAAGCCAGAAAGCAAATCTCTTGACAAAGAAACTGATACACAGACTCTGATGCTTGAGGCCAAAGGGGAAGGAGATTTCAGACAGAAAGAGACCGATGCACAAGGTTCTTCTGCTCTACCCAGTAATGAGAGAGAGATGAAGAGTTTGGAGAAGGCAGAGGCATCTTGTTCTCCACAACAACAAGAGACTCTGATGCAGCTGCAGCGTTCTGGCCTTGTTCGCCGTCGAAAAGAACGCTTGGAAAAACTCTCTGGTCTCTTCCAGGAGCGTGCACGCACAAATGAGCAACGGGGAGCAGGTTCAAGCAAAACCGAGGATGCAACAAACAATTCCAATGATCAAACAGACCCTTTCCACAGGCCCTTCGGAACACGGGCAGATTTCCCTACCGAAGCAGAGGTGCCACTGACGAATGAAGCCTTGTTGGCGGTCCTGGGTTCAGGTGGCCTGACGCCGGTTTCTTCCCCACATGGTTCCACGCTCACCCGCAGCTCCAGCAGTGACAGCCTCCGCAGTGTCCGTGGCAAACCAGGCCTTGTGCGTCAGCGTACCCAAGAAATCGAAGCCCGAATGCGACTAGCAGGACTTACTGTACCTTCTCAACTAAAGCGTTCCAACTCTCTCGCCAAACTAGGCAGCCTCACCTTCTCATCTGAGGACTTGTGCTCGGCATGCTCCTCTGATGCAGGGACCCTTCTCATGCTCTCATTGTCCCCAGAACCTGAGCACTCATTCAGTCCAGAATGGGCCAGACCATGGCCTTCTTCCTCCTCCTCGACCTCCACCAACATGGACATTATCAACCAAGGCGAATCTGGACCTGAAGAGTCCAAGAGCTGACAGTGGGAGGTGTTAGCGCAACAGTACCTTTTGGTTTCAGCTTCAGCTGGAGTTCTGCAGCAATGTTACTGAGATATTTATATTTATATATATTTTAAACATTTCAGCCACTTGGGAACACTGGCCATTCACAGAAGTTCTTGCAGTGAACAGATCTAACAATTTGGGTAAAGAGTGTCTTCTACAAAAGAATTGCTTTCTGTTGTGAATATAAACATAATATTCAATAAATCAAAAACCTTCTGGACAGGTTCAATGCATGTGTATTGCACTGAGTGACGAACAGTTCATGAGGTTTTCACTGCTCCTCCTCTCTGCTGTTCTGAAGCAAAATAAGCACTTGCCATCCCTAAGGCCATTACTTGAAAGCGTCAAAATAGACTATTGTGTAATGTTTCCATCAGCCCACCCATTTATCGCACCATAAATCACTTAATTGTCGCCCGGAATGAGTCACAGATTCCTTCGGATATGGTCACACATTTGAAAAGGGTTTTTTAAATCATACACCCTGCTGTGCTCACGCTTCCTGGCTGGATGGTGAAAGGAAATGGACTCTTTGCCGTGATTAGGAAACTTCTTTGTATGCTGATTGACTCTTATCATTCACAGAGCACTGATGATTCACTCAAAGGTTTCAAACTAATACCTCATATCAGTACAGTACTGTTCGTAAGCCAGACAGATAACTAAACAGGATGACTGGCAGAACTTCAGTGTTCACACGCAATGCAGTGTGTGTGGAGACTCATTGGGAAAGCTGGTGGAGGACCACCATAAGATGTGTTTGGGATTCTTCCATCTTTTTAATACTTGATGATGGAGTTGAAAGACAATCATTTCGAAGGATAAAGAAAATCAGAGGCGACCTCAAGCTGTTGTTTTCAATCCACTGAATCGCTTATAGATGCAGTCTCTATTCTGACGAATGTGACTGTCCATTTTGCTGTCAAAATAGTGGTAGGGTTTTGGGGGAATGTTTGGGTCACTAATTTTTTAATAGCACATGCGTGTTCTTGTAGAGATTTTATATCATCCGAAACTCCATTATAGTTTCTCTAGCAGAAGAGCTATGTTTCTAAATCTGATACAAATTAGTGATTCACCCAGGTAAAGACTGACTGTTAATTTTAAGGACTTACTTAAACTTACTAGGACAGTGGTTAGTTTATGCCAATCTGAGGCTTTTACAGTTTGTTGATGATTCCCACCATGTTCTGGCTCTACTGTTCTTTTTCCTGTTTCTCGTTGTCATTTTTCCATAATGAAATCAAAGTAGGGTAGATTGGCCTTTTGAAACAAATCTTTGTAGAGGTTGAACTGAACATGATTGCTCTGAAATCAGACAACAGTTACAAATCAAAGATGTGGCATGGTTTCAGTAACCGTTAAACTGTGAGTGTGTGTGTGTGTGTGTGTGTGTGTGTGTATGGGTGAATCTCACAAAAGCATGTCCAGGTCACATTTTGCCCCAATAATCAATAGATTAAATTAATCAGATAAATGAATTTTAAAATCAGATAAAATGAATTATAAAGATTCTAAAATAAATTAAATTATATTTTGCTTTTAGGACCTGAACCCCGTTTTTAGGACCATTAAATACAAATTCAGTGGCGATCCCCTTTAGATTCTCATTAATGCAATGCAAAAAACACTGTAATACAACAATGTTAATATGTAAATTGGCATAAAATAATAGCCATACAACCAAATATTACCATGATTTATAAATACTTTACAATTGAAATTATAAATCAGTAATATAAGCAGTATATTTATGCAGTAACCTTTTTTTTTTTTAAATTCTTATTTTTTAAGCATTACAGTAATGGGAATCGAAAAAAATAGTGTTAATTTTAAGCATCTAAGCAAAATATAATTTCTTATTTTTGACTTTGTAGATTTAATTTGGGGTGACAAATTATCAAGACATGTTATCAAAATATCAGTGATATTCACCTCTGTGTCTGAGGAAACTTGCCATACCAGTTGATGTGATCACAGCAGCTTCGATAACAAACTCACCAATGCATCAATCCAACTGTTTCATGACATTTGTTCTTATCCTGGTGTCAACAGCCCTTTATTTACCAGTTGGTCGATTACAGCTTGAGTTAAAAAACTTGAGGTTTATTATTATGCAGCATACTTTTCCAATATTTTTTTAAACTGATTTTGTACATGTATCTATGCTACCACATTGAGTTTGAGCAACAGAAATGTGAAGTGTGCGAGTGAGCGGTGCCTTGCACAGCAGCTACACCGTTACTGTGAACTATTTATGAACACAAAACCCTTTCAGAGAATGTGTGTGCTTTAATGTCAAAAACATGAGCAGGCTCATAATATACACATGGTCTCCGCTTCCTCACATATACACAAAGCAGTACACTGTATGTAAATATGTATGTCGGTCATATAACAGAATTGCCTGGAGTTCATGGTACTTGCATGTGAAAGTCAACTTGAATCAGTTCCTCTGTCCTGTAGATGGTTGCCTGAATGATTTTTGGTTGATTGGACAAGTATCAGCACTATTTAATATCACTTCCGGGGCCTGAATATAAAATCTAAGGAGAAATAAGATACAAAGCTGTTTGGTGTCATGAACCGTTTCTTACATCCTTCTTGAATGTGCTCCAAACCCTCCTCCTCTCGCTGAAGTCTTTGCCATTTTGTATCTGATGCCATATTGAGGTCAAATCTGGGTCAGAGATTACAGATTAAATGTTATTGTTTGCCTGCATTGTCTTGTGTCATCAACATCAAGTGCCTTACCCAGAAGCACTAGAGGCATTGTTCTATGTTGACTCCCATTTGATAATGTTGCCAGTTAAGGCAGAGGCCAGTGGGTTACATGGGCACATTTTAAAGCTGGTAGACATTTTCCTGCTGTACACTCCTAAATTGTATTGTTGTATTAGAGAAAATAGAAACAGATCATTGACATTTTGCATTATTTCCTTTTAATTAAAGAGGAAGACACTGCAAGCTCATGAAAGCTGTTTTTGGGCGAAGCAAGCAAGGATTTTATGCATTTCAAGTATGAAGTGATAACCAAAGTTTTGTGTTGAGGGTCAATATTAAATGCCACATTTGTTGATGCTGTTGCTAACGGAACCACGATAGATTCAAGCTTTTTGCGTGGCTGTGACAGTGGCTTTCTTTCCAGAATGTTTTTCACTGGTTGTTCTGTTCCCAGATCATCCATAGACCTTCCTCTAGTTAGATATTGAGCGTCATTTTGTGAATTAGCAATGCTGTTTAATTGCTAAAAATAAATAGGAGCGCCGCTTCTCCTCACCCAATCACTATTGTTATCATTAAGTATGCAGTAATTTTTTTTCTTTTATACTGCAGATTTGCTGTAGTTTCAATGCATATTGCACTTTGTACATTTTGTTGAGATAATGTACTGTATGTGTTTATTATGGGAATAAACTTTTTCATTCAATCTTTGTTTTCTTGTCATATTTGCTGCATTTACTGGCAAAACACTTCAATCTACACCATTTTAGACTGTTTTGATTGGTTAACGCACTCTAGTATAGTATTATGACATCATAGTGTGCCATCTGTGCTGTCAGTATATTCTGGCATGGTTGTGCAGTTGGAGCAGCCAGCTTATGCAACTACAGGCTAGACCTCCCTGTGCGCATGCCGTCAGAGGTTTTATTGCTGGCTTTGAGGTTGTAGCAAAGACAGGGTGATTAATGACCATCAAGTCTTCTGAGAAAAAATGCACATGATTGGTAATTGTCTTGTTAAAATAGGGACGTAATGCAGCTTGAACTTTATAACTGGTATTTGATAAAGAAATAAAGTTATAATTGTGAACAAATCAGTGGGGAAGCATAAAATGCATGTTCATTGTCATCTTTGACCCAATTCTGGAAATAAATTATCATGATTGTTTTCATGTTCTAGGTATTAAGATAAGTGTCCCTAAAAATATATGGCCACTTTTGTCATATTTAAAAATGTCTGAATGTCTATCTGCATATGCTGCAGCTTTTAACTTTGGATGCGTGCCACTAACATCTTGGGACACAGAAAGTATCCAACATTAATGTGTTTTATCTTTTAAAACCTATTTTGGGGATGTTTTGATCAAATGTGTTCTTGTACTCACTAAGGCTGAATATATTTGACTATTTGAAAAATAGTAGTATTGTATTGTCATTGCAAATTGGCGGGAAAAAAAATTGATGACTTAATTAAAAATGTTTTCAGTTTTAATATTTCAAAATGTTCATCATTACTCTAGTCTTCAGTGTCACATGATCCTTCTAATATGCTGGTGAATTGGTAAAATTTCATTTCTTGTTTTTTTTTTTATGGAAACCATGATGCAGTTTTTTTAGGGTTAGATGAGTAGAAAGTTCAAAAGAATATAATTTATTTAATGTAACATTTATTTATTTATAATTGCCACTTGGTTTAATATTTTGTTATATACATATACATATATATATATACATATATATATATATATATATATATATATATATATATACATAATATATATATATAATGTATATATGTGTATATATATATATATATATATATATATATATATATATAATGTATGTATATATATATGTATATGTATGTATATATATATATATGTGTATATATATATATGTATGTATATATATATATATATATATATATATATATATATATATATATATATATATATATATACACACACACACACAAATGCAGTGACAGTCGTACATTTTTAAGTGTGGCTTAAATGCCCAAATACTTTTTGGGGCCTGTAAAATAAATATGACCTCATGATGATCTTTCAGAAGGAGTCACCAGATTCTTCCACAGCAGTCTGCAATTCCCTGCTTTCTTTCTTCAGTCTTAGTGTCTGGTGAACTGTGTGCTGAAGTCATTTCTCCTTTATTATCTAAGAGAAAACGAGAGCATCCTGTTATGATCATTGCCATGGTGACGAGTCGCATAACAGGAAGATTTATAAGGCTTTGTTCCCTTGTATTTGCAGCTTCTTTTCGGGCAAAAACTTTGGTCCGTGTCTCTCTACGCGATCACAGTGTCTACTCCCCTGCATAGCTTGTGAAATTATATCAGGAAGCTTTCACTAAACTTTGGCCATGGAGACTGGTACGAGGTTGTAATACTGATAGAGTGGTACGGTACTAATGCTATGCTCTCCTCACGTCCTGTATCTCTGTTTCCATGACTATCAGTGCGTCAGTTTACACTAGAGGTCCAGTGTAGTTGTCTGCTGTTTTGAGAAAAGCAGAGAGCCGCAAGACAGTCTCACTACTACTTTGTATCATTGCACTCTTGGTGGAATGTGTGTAGGTTTTGATCAAAGGAGTGTAGGTTCAAAAAAGTTCACTGAACAATTTAATCTGTAAATACAAAGAACTAAATTAAACACAGAGGGAGTGATTCTTAAAAACATAAAACTGAGAATGCCTATGAAGTTGACACATTAACTGCAAGAGGATATAAGCCGTACAGATAACAGCTCAGTTAATAGTATGGTGATGTCATGATTTTGTGCTCTGAATAAAGGCCTTCGCTTAGAGAAACAATAAAATGAAGCCCAGGACTGTGACCGATTATTAATAATAATATTTCATTAAAGCACAGTTTATGCGAATGATGAAAACTGTCACACTCATGTAGTTTCAAATCTCTTGGGGAAAAAAGCTGTTAGGTAGGAACTTCTATTAACTCATATTTACTGTAACTTGAGAAAAAGAGCAAATGACTGGCTTTGTTCTGTTGGTTCAGCAAAAATCCATGAAAAAGTCAGCACAACTAATTTAAACTACTTATGAGTTCATCAAAAACATTCTGCCAAATTATTAATTTGAGTTAAGTCCATCTCATTCAGCAATTGCTAATTGTGGAGTAAAACAATTTTATTAGGGAAAATGAAGAGAAAAATGCTTTAGTGATATTAAAAAGAATGTACAATAAATGTGCCTAATGATTATTGTATAATAATATGAAAGTATAGTAATAATAATTATTATTATTCTGAAAATGTGCATATAATGTATAATTGTATAATCTTATGCGCCGCACTGAGTGCAGGAAGACTTTTACTGTGAAGTTTTGAAGGTCACATCCCATTTGTGTCTAATATGCTGCACAAACACAATATTCGCAAATGGGCTGTTCTGTTTTATTGAATAGTTATATTTAATTAAACCATACATTTAAAAATATATATATTTGTATATATATCATTTTCGCTTGTGCTAAACCACGCCCTTGATGGTGCCGCTTTCTTTTGGAGTTCACTTTCAAAGTCCGTCAACTTTTTAATGCGGGAGAAAGAATCATAAATATGAATACATCCAGTAGTGTAATACAAGTGTGTGACTGAAAAGCTGGACAGCTGAGTAACATACTGCCAACATAGGAGACAAAATAATTTTTCTCTTTTATTATAGCATTTTAAATCTGTATGTAAATATTTATTTAGATACATTTAGAGACACAATTTATTTTTCAAAAGATATATGGCACTTTGCATTACTTTGTAACTTGCTTATTGCATAACGGAGAGGACATTTAATGCGCAATTTACAATTCTGTGCCTGTGTTTAATTATCATTCAAATCTTCATGGTAATTCATATTAAAGTGTATAGTATGAGTTAACAGTGATCAATTATCAATTTTATTAGAGAGACTAACCATGCCTTTTTATGAAGGTACATTTGCTGCAAAACAACTGAGCACCTGTGACAGTGGAATTTGTAGTTATAGAGAATAGCCACACGTAAATCAGTAAAGAGAAAAATGTTTTTGAGTTGCAAACTTTTAGATTTTTTTTTCTCTCCCACAAATTAAAAAATTGGTACGCTCACATTTTTTTTTGCTACAGTTGGCGCAGTGAATATGGTGCAAAATGCATTCACACACCCGCATCAAAAATGTGAAGTCACGGACAAATTTTGCTCATCTGCAAATTTTTAAGCCCATTTGCCAGCAGAACTCAGCCAATTAGCATCAGGGACGCCCAGCAAATGGCCGAAGAGGAATATTCATGAAAGAAAAGAAAAGTTAGCACGATGTGGACAATAATAAAGAGGAACTTTATGATGGGTGTGCTTAATAGTGCGTTTTTGATCATCCTTGTTCTTTCTTTAACTCACAGTTTTCCAATTAGATGATATTGGCTGATTATGAAAAATTGTGTGTTATCTTCTATCTACACTGAGCACATACTTCATGCAGTGAAGGTACTGTGAATACACCTGCACCAGTATTGGCATTGGGACCCTGAGAATGTCTGCACATAGGGTCCACTCATATTCTGGCCCTCCCAGTTCAGAACATATTTGCACACTATTCAACTAACCATCTTGGGGAAGAGAAGGGACGTAAGAGAATTTGACTATGGCATGTTTTTGAGCCAATAATGATCTACAGACATGTTGTCCAAAATCAGTTTGTGACCGCCTCTGCAGACAATCTTGGGGCACATGGTCTAGCAGGATTCCATGAAAGTTTGCATGTTGAGAAGTAAATCAGGTTTTTTCTTGTAAGTTAAGGAAGTTATATGTTGTCTGTTGTACAAAATTTTGTCCCGAATGTTTATAGATTTTAGTGTTCAGAGATATTTTTTTTATCTTTCACTCCCTTGGATTTGTTCAGAGTTCCAAAGGATCACTTGTGTGGACTGAAAACTGCTTTCATGACCTCTTGTAACAAACATAGCAACTCCATTATCATAATGTATTGAGCCAGGAGTAAAGTTGCTGATGAGACGAAAACTATCCGGGACTATTTTCATAAGCAGGTATGATTCCTATACTTATGAATCCCTTGAAATTAGTGGTTATGTGTTTAATGTGACACTTTTTGACAGTCATTTTGTCTTCTTGAGTACCTGAAGAGATCTATAGTAAGCAGTTTATGTGGAATTTTCATTTCTGATTCCCTTTCCATCCCTAATAGATTTTCAGTGACACTCAACTCTCAACTATGATTTGTAATTAACCCTGCAGAAGTTAAAATTATTTACTTTTTTCCCACAGACATCAGACATCCTAGGACACAGATGCACTATTCCTCTACTACCCTTGTACCTTAGGGAGTGTGACGGAGCATCCAAGACTGGATAGGTTTTCAACTTTTGTTTCTCTCATATTTTCATTGATCACAATTCTTTTATGAAATGTGTGGTTATATGTAATAAAGAGTTTTTAGTGAGGTTTCTAGTGCTAGTGAGGTAGATGCTAGTCCACAAAATTCCTCCACATATTCCTCTGCAGAGCGATTTCCCTGGCGCAAACGTAACAGGAAAACTGCTGGGTTCATGGTTGGAGGTCAATCACTCTGTAATGGATTCCACTGGAGGCAAGTTGTAGTGCGAACCCAAGTGCAGTTTATTTCATCTAACATAAATCCAACATAAATCAAAGTCTTCACATGGCATAAACAAAACAAACCAAAACAACATGGAACTCATCCACAGTGGTACACTGACAATAATCAACAAGGAACAATGCAAACATGAGGCTTACAGACTGAATTACAAACAAGGAACACCTGTGAACAATGATTAAACTAATGTATCAATAGAAACAAGACATTGAACAAGGGAGGCACATGAGGCTGGATCACATGACAAACAGGGGAATCACATGACTTGATATAAGGGAGAACATAGTAAACATAAACGTGAAACATGACAATGACAACATGGGATCCATGACTAAACTCCAAAATACGGACATGAAACATGAACATGAAAACAAAACCAAAACTAGACATTACACAGTGATTGTATTTTCCACTGACACCGAAAAAAAGTTCTTTCTTTCAATTTCCAGTGCTTTAAGAGCATGCACAGCATCAAAAATCATTTAAGTACCGTAGAAAGGAGATCACACAGGGTAAGTAAATGATGACAAAAAAAGTAATTTTTGGATGAACTACTACACTTTAAATATACAGTTACTGAATCTGAATGTTGTTGTGCTTCTACACAGGGACAGGACTAGCTTACTGCATTAGGCAAATGTGACTGTGACATCACAAGAAAGTAATAAAAGCCCATTTGCCAGCAGAACTCAGCCAGAACATCCATCCATCCAACAAAGAGTGGTCTTGTCCTGGAGTTACGGTGCAGTCACGGGAGTATCGGTGAGTATCCACAAATTGTTACCTTAGAAGTTGATTCCGTGGTGTCCATTGAACAAGCTGATCGGATTTTGATTTGACTCTTGTTGTTTGAGACGATACATTTTCTGAGACAGTGGAGAGATGTTTCATATAGTTGTTGTTCAGTCCTTTTCGTTTCTGCATACATGGGAGAGGCAGCGAGCCACAAGGAAATCAAGTGACTTGCCTTAAGTGTCAGGGTGACGGATGCAGCACAATGGAGCAGTTGTGGAGGTTTAAGATGAGATGGCCTTGTACGGGGAATCCTGCCATGCTCACAAGTGCTTCACAGATACGTAAAGGAGGAAAATGGACTGGTAAAAGTTTGACAAATGATTAATTCTGACGACTAATTAAACAATAACTGTCTGATTTGTAAACCAAAGAGCTTCAAAGATAAAACTTGGAGGAAGTTAAAATGAGCTTTTAATATTGAGACAATGTGAGCTTTGTGAGCAAATCAGTTGTCTATTAGTCTGTCCCGAGATACGTCACGGTGAAACCACTTTTGTGTAACGTGTGTAATGCTGTGGTGTAACCACTAGTTCCCTTTCAGTCAGTCATATTCAACATTACGTCAGAACTGAACTGACAAAATGGGATCCCTATTCATCAGTCAAGTGCTGGCGTAGTGCCAAACGTGACCGAGGGTTACACATGTAACCGAGACGATTCCTATGTAGTTCTAAAAGCTTATAAATTCTCGAGTTGCTTTTAGACATAAATACTTATTTTCAGATATTCTCAAAGACTTTTTTTTATCAAGGTTTAGATTCATTTATTTATTTTAAAATCTTGATTTTAACTGTCAGTTTTTGCATTCATTTTACAAAAGTCAAACCTGAATGTGAACACATTTTGTTACACATAAAATTCAACAAAAATGTAACAAAATATAACAGGAATGCTTTATGAGAGCTTAATCAACCTGATTTCAAGCTCTTATTTGAGTTTTCTGGCTCAGTTTTGCTAAAAACTGTTGTGTTTGTCTAAGTGAGTATGTGTTTGAGTAGCTGCATCTGTTTTGCACTTGTTTTGATGTTTTTGAGTGTAACCTCTTCCTTGCTGTCCATTGTGACCGAATTTTTGATTCTGTTTCACACATTTGCAAAAACTGTTAAAAAAAATGTTAGTCACACCAATTCATATGTGTGTCTGTGCTCTTGATATTTTACAATGTCACCTCTTCACTGCTGTTTGTGGTTTTTTCTACATTGTGGCTGATTTGTAGATCGTATTTCCTTATTTTTGCCTATTTCCTATTCATTTCCTAAGGTGGTAATTTTTGACTGCACAAGTGTTACTATTTTTCACGACCGTTTGGCTTGTTCGCATTTCAGTTGTGTTGCGCTTTCTGTGTGGAAACAGTGATATAATTTTTCAGGATTCATTGATGAACAGAAAGTTTAAAAGAACAGTGTTTACTTAAAATAAAAATCATTTGTTACATTAATGTCTTCACTGTCACTTTTAATCATTTTAATGTATGGTTGCTGAAAAAAATGTTTGTCTTTCAAATGGCTGTGAAATCTCAAAATGTGAGACAAAATATTTAGACAACTAATAGTAACAATCACTAATTGTTTTTGGCCATAACAAAAGCATAAATATTTCATAATGGGATGAATAGTTGGACATAAATAATCCATAATATTTTTTTTCTCTTATGTTTATGCTGCTTTTGGGCCAGGGAGAGAAGAGGCATTGACAGATGAGAAGAGGAATCAGAGATTGTTTTGGAGATGTGTAGACAGGAAATAGATAGGAAGTGTGACCCAAAGTAAGATTTCATCAGTGACTTTCACGAGCTTGTAAGCCCTTTAAATGATGCGTGACAGAGCGCAGGATTATGAAGCAATGTGTGTTTTCGGGATTGAATCGCCTGAAGCACTCATCTTCCTCAACATGTGCTGTCAGCAGCGAGAAGCCAAATGCCACTCTTTTTCTGAAAACTTTCAGATCGCTTTTAACTCTAAATGTACTGCATCAATGTTTATTCTGGACAAAGCATATTATAGTCAATATTTATCCCAAACTATACTTTCTGGATGGATGGATTGATTGATTGACAGATAGATGTAATGTCTGGGTGTAAACCTGTATGGTATTTTCTGTGAGGACTGAGATTGACAGTTTTACTGGAGAGTTCCGGCAAAATCTTGTGACTTAAATCTTAATTCCCAGTGTTCTTGCTGACAGTACAGTTCATGTAATGAGACAAGCATGAACAGTCAATGGCTGCTCAGATATGCTGTAGTCACAAGACACTGAGGAAAGAAACACTGTTCCCACCAAAGTCAAGGTTCCAGTAATATACACTCTACTGTTTCATTTGGTTAGAGTTCTAACCATTTAACTCTGTTACATTGCTAAGTATTTAATTGTTCAAAAAAAATAAAGGACTTTAATGTTTGGAAACTTTTACTTTTCTTTTGAAGTGAAAACCAAGTAAGGACACAATGTCCAGTTTGCGAATGAATCATTCTTTTGAGCCGCTTCTTTTCAATGCGAGTCACAATTGGCACTGAACGATGCAGTTGTGGATTCGACTGCAGCAATTAACATGAAATGAACATTAAATTGACTGATTCAGTAATCCGGTTGGAGCGAGTCTCGCCAACGAGTAACTGAATTAGTCTTGTCTCATTCAAAAGTATTTTTCCCCTCATAACTATTGAGTTAGAATGTCATAATTTAGACGATTTGTGTAATGATTATGAATTTGTTTGTTTAGAATGATGGTACTACGGAGCCCCGCACATGACATGCAAGTAAAAAAGTAAATCGTTGACATGATTTAGTGAATCGAGGGAACGAATTATCCGACTATTTTTTTTTTCCTCGTATGTCTGAATCATGCGGGCTCCATATGATTCAGTGATTCAATTTATTTTTCTTACATAGCAGATGTTGGCTTATGTAGTCTTTCAAATTGTTAGAAAAATAATTAACGTATAGATACCTAAGTATTCAAAAGTAAAAAGTTTGTACTTTTACTCAAGTGAAATTTTAAAAGGAGTACTTTTGTTACTTTTAATGGTAATGTTTCAGCAGGGCATCTGTATTTTAATTCAAGTACAAGATTTGTTTACTTCATCCACAACTTTGAACTAGAGCTTTTTAGCGGTTACCAGAGACAAAGAGCCTTTCATTGCCATAAGAAATATGACAAGGAAACAGCAAAATAAAAAAAAAGTTAAAACAAAGAAAACATGTCAAGTTTGACTGTGACTACATGAATGAGCTCATTCGAACTGACAAGTCGAGACAGAAAAGGTGGAAGACACAGTGAGCATAAAACTGTGTACAGGGGAGTAAAAGTGTGGGAGAATCTCAGATAAACACTGGCATAACCTGCATGCCAGAGTCATGCCATCATCAACATCTTGTAGTCCACCACAATAATCATAGTTAGAATAACATCTCTCTCTTTCTTTTTTTCCACAGAATGGGACAAAACCACGGCAAGGAGGGGGAGTCAGAGCAGGACAACAGCTCTGCAGGAGCAGAGGAAAAGGGACCAAGCCCAGACCCTGGGGGGGCAACAGAGGAAGGAAATCCAACCATTGAGACTCATGGTGTCGGGACAGATGAGGAGAAAGCAGCCGGTGGAAGGTTGGATGGAGGCCCAGGCAGGGAGTTACCATCACCTACACCAGACCACAGTTTGGATTCTCATGATAAGGTGTGTGCTCCCACGGATGGGGGGGTTGTGGAGGGAGGGGATGGCGAGAAAGTGGGAGGAAGAAAGAGCAGTGAGGAAGGCAGAGCTGAACTGCTGGCTCCACAGCAGCTGAATGAAATCACACGGTCTAACAGCTGCCTGCAAGGCACATGGGAGGCTGGTGAACCTGATCACGAGAGAAAAGACTTGAAGAGTATGCTAGAAGACTGTCTTGAACATCAGGAAAACCTCAGGTGTGACTTTCCTGGTAAAGACAAAGTTGACAGCGCGAACAAAGGAGAAAACAAGAGTACAAATTGTGCTTCGTTTGTAAAGGACGAAATGGAGTCTGTTTGTGGAGATGACGACATGCTAAAGTGCCGGGAAGGGGACAGAAAACTAGATTTTGATGCTGCCTGTGATATCAGCCTAACCAATGCAGGGCCTACTTTGGAGATTCTGGAAAGTAAGGACATTTCAAAATCGAGGGGTGGGGACGCGAACACCAGCATTGACTTCACGGTTCAAGACAAAGCTTTGGTCATTACCGAAAACGTAGAGTTGAAGACCTGCATGACTGAATCACAAAACAAAAGGCCATTTCACAAGCCCAGCACATCAAACCCCGTGATGAACTCACAAATAGAGACATCAAAGGACATTACTAAGGCAATTCAGCAAGTCAAAGAAGGAATAAGAGAGAAGCCGCCAGAGAATCCACATAAGGTTGTAACAGAAACCCTAAACGCGGAACATTCTTCCCAGAAGAACGTCGAAACCCAGGGGCGGTCAATGAAGGATGTCTGCGGAGCCATAGAAAACGTTACATGGTGTCAGCCAACAGATGATGTCATGAAGACCAGATTTACTAGTTCATGGCTGGCAGGTGCGGATTTACAAAACAAAGTTGTGAGCCTAGAACGAGCGCTGAGCCCAGAGGACCTCAGCCCCTTAGAAGTGGCATCCAAGTCACCTCAGGGTCACGCTGAGAGCCATCGACAAATATCTGCAGGCGAATTCACACAGGATGAGCTTCAGAAAGAAAGGCAATTTAATGTGTCAGACTTGGAGAGCCCTAGGACAAAGGAACCTTCACTTGAGAGCTCACCCGCTGGAGGTCATACAAATAAAGATGGCATAAGAGAGATTGAAGAAAGAGAAAATCTGGAATCTGCTTCAAAGGGTCTCTATCGTTCCCATGCAAAGAAAACCGAGATAAAAGATCTTTCTCTGCGTGGAACAGAAACGGAAGAGGCTTGTTTTGTGACATCTAATCTTGCCAGTTTAAGTATGCTGGGTGAAAACAATCCCCTGCTACAAAGCTATGAAGATGAGAAATGTATTACATTTTCTGAAGCCATTACTGATTCATACCCCCCTTCTAAATCTGATGTTCAAGTTATGCAAAAAGATGAAAAAGAGGATTCCCCTCTTTCAGCAAAGGCCAAAGTACACACAGAGATAAGTGTAGAGTGGTTTCTGGCTGAAACGAGTCCACATGCAGTGATGCAAACCTTTCCAGAGATGGTGAAGGATACTACACATAGGATGGATCCAGTAAGCACCTCTTCTTTAAGTGCAGCGACTGATGTAGAAGATGCTACTAAACCGCAGAGAAAAGAGGGAGTTGTTAACGCTAACTCGGGCGACATGACATCATCAGAGAGAGACGAGGTCAGCAAGTCTAATCAGAATACCATCGGCTCAAAAACGGACGTACGTAAGGAAACATCTGCAAATAGTTCCATCTCTGAGCTCATTGCTGGTCCTGAGACAGCTTCAAGTCCCATAGATGACAGGCTAGGCATGGACACGAAAACAGAAGTCACTCTGTCTGGTTCTTCTCAACTTCAAGAGCAATGTTTTTTGAATATTTTAACAAATGCATCGGCCCATTCCACTTTAAGCCAGACAGATGTATCAGATCGGATCCAGGATTGTTGCAGTGAAGGAGCTGTATTAGCAGACAGCACAGCAAACACATCTGCTGCACAAGATGTGCAACATTCCTCCTCCATGTGCAACCTAATAAGTATGCAAGCTAATGAGAAACAAGATAAAGAGCAGAACAAGCTGTTGACACAAGCAAATTTTCATGTGTTAGAGGAGAAACATTTGAGCCAGCTTGACCAAAAGCACGCAATAGAAACCAACCTGACCACTATTATGGAAACACCACAGGGTGCACAGAAAAGACATGTTTCAGATATGATAAAAGAGACTATTGAGTTGCAGAAGAAGATGAAGGAGTGGACCAAGCCAGCTGATGTCCGGGTCGAGCTGACCTTAGATCCAACACAGTCTGTGAAAGTATCACAGATAAAAGCAGCATTTGATCCACCGAAGAAATCACCTGACAAAGCGCTAGAGAGAAAAACCTTCAGTGAGAAAAGGTAGGACCATTACTGAGAAGGATGTTGTTTATGCAAAGACCCCTTGCTTGGCGCATAGAGAGATGGAGCAGAACCCCCCTGAGTTCTATTGTTTCATATTAAACCAGAACTATATTAAATGCTTGCGGTACCATATTATCATCTTTACATAATTAATCATATTTGTATTATCTATCTATCTATCTATCTATCTATCTATCTATCTATCTATCTATCTATCTATCTATCTATCTATCTATCTATCTATCTACCTATCTACCTATCTATCTATCTATCTACCTATCTATCTATCTATCTATCTATCTATCTATCTATCTATCTATCTATCTATCTATCTATCTATCTATCTATCTATCTATCTATCTATCTATCTATCTATCTATCTATCTATCTATCTATCTATCTATCTATCTATCTCTATTCTACATTCAGCAAACAATGAAATTGTGTATTTCAGCAAAATGGTGCCATCTTGTGGCAGTTTCAGTGTAGGAAAATTAACATATAGGTTGTTTCACAAAAAAAGACAAATAATGATCCAACATGCATTGTGTTATCAGCGTATTGTCTCATAACAATGATACTATCAACTTACTAGTCTACATAACTTAATGTTCACTGACTTTAATATATATGTATGACGTCCGCAACGCTAAACTGGTTCTACTAGTAGTACTAGCAGTCACGTCGTCCACACTGAAGTTCATACCTGTTTACCCTCCGACTGGGCAGGGCTAAGATTAAACTGTCTTGTGATTGGTGGTCTTTGACGCCACTCATTGCCCATTTATCTAATCACGTTCTTTGTGGGGCGGAGAAACCAAAACAAGGCGTGGCTTCCGGCGAGTCTCAGACAAGTTGAGTGAGGCAGAGGCATAGGGAACAGTCGCGCGATCAGGGAGTGCTGCTGGGGAAAGCTGTATAAAGACCAAAATTAAAGTCGGGCTTGGATATATTTTTCCTACGACAGCTGAGAAGGTAAGAATAGGTGCAAACTCAATCTGTCACGTAATTTTTATAACACAAGGCAAAGACGGCATTGGTGTGCGTAAGTTTAAGAGTCTGTCCATGCGAAGGGATCATGGCAGCGTGGATCAGGCCAGATGGGCTGATCTGCATTGCTCGAAACGGGCCATTGCTTTATCAAATTCATGTTTCATATCTGAACTGACATGCTTTTAGGGTGGAATATGTAATGCCATGGATAGATGAAGTAACCCTTTTGGCTCTGTGTTTAACAGCGTGGGAAGTAAAAGTTGCTGCATCTTGCTCTTTTTAAATTTAAAATATTTCAATAAAAGTGTTAGTAATAATAATATAGTGTTTGAATTTTTTAAATTTAAATTGGCTTGTATACAATGTTAGAATTTTGATTTGAAATTACTAGTGTGAACTGTATGATTATTTATTTGCTTGTCACTTTGGAGGAACAGAAAGTGAATGACACCTAAGCAAATAAAGCTTAAGTTCAACCACTTTAATTTGCCACAAGCCAGTGTGATCGATCTGAATTTTTTGACAACTCCTGTCTTGGTGTGCTAAAATAAGTTGTTGGAACTGTCAGTCTGGTCTGGTTTGTCCTGTATTCACTGCTCAGTGCAAAAATGAAAGTTTATATCAGTATCAGATAGAAGTGTCAAGCCTAAGAACAAGTGATCTCCAGCAGATATGCAGAGTTATCCAATGAATTGAATAAATCAATGATTATGCACTATGCAGAGGGAAATGTAGAGATATATAAGGTAATTTATATCAGTGTCCAATTGGTTGATCTTCCTGTAGGTGTGGATTATCTTGTCATATCTGTGAGGGCGAATGCATTAAATTATCTTTGAAACTTAATATAATGTGATGCATGTTTGAAGGGTTTCTTAAAGGTGCTCTCTCACTAATTTACTTGTTAAATTTTACTCCAAGAAATGAACAGAACTTTTATTGAATATCATTGAACTGAAGCTATATCAGTTATATCAGTCTTTTACAAAAAGTTGTTTTATTCTGCATATTCTGGGTCACCCCTTCATGGTAAAAGTAAACAGACATTTTGCTAAGTGTACCTTTTATTCCTATGTGGTTTCAGTTTTTTCTTTTTAAAGATTTTAAAGTTTTGTAGCCTTCCCTTTTCTTTAGAAGCACTCTTTTAGGATTGCAAAAATGTTATGATTTCAGCCAGAGATAGTTACTGTCTCTCTGTAATAAGTGTAGAGTATTTTTTACTTCTTGCATTGAAAGGATAGATCATTCAAAAATAAACATTTTGTCATCACTTACTCGCTCTCAAGTTGTTCCAAATCTGTATGAGTTTCTTTCTTCTTTTGAAAACAAAAGAAGATATTTTACAGATTATTGGTAACCAGACAGTTGATGGTAGCCATTGACTTCCATAATAGGACAAAAATACTATGGAAGGCAATCGTCAGCTGTCTGGTTTTCAACTTTCTTTAAAATATCTTCTTTTGTTTTCAACAATGAAAGAAACTCATACAGGTTTGGAACAACTTGAGTGTGAGTAAGTGATGACAAAATGTTCATTTTTTGGATGAACTATCCCTTTAAGCTTCGGTCGTCTCGGAGGCAGAGAACAAGTGTTTGGGCTGCTACACCCAGTTAGTGTTTTAATGTTATGTAGTGTGCAGGGCTTTCTGTGGTTACCCATGTGTCAACCACATTGTAATATAGTCTGGCTTGTTTCAGTTTGACTCACTAACTTGCCAGGCAGCAGGAAAGAATAAAAAAATAATAATCTCAAGTACTATGACATTTTAAGGCATGAAAAAAGCCGATATATATTTGGATTGATGCTGTCTGTTCGCAGTATTCATAGACTGGTTATTTTGACTGCGTTTACAGTTCCATTTCACGGATTCCATCTGTCAAATAAATTTTTTTATAGAATGAGAAGGATAAATGAACTCATTCTACATGGATAAAAGTACATTATGGTTTACTCCTTTAGCCCTTTTCATTTTTTTGTTTCAAGAGACCTGTCTTTGTTCTGGTTTAGTGATTGTTGGTGCTGATATAGCTGGAGGCCACACTGAAATCTTGACATGGTAATGTTTGGGCTGGCCGTCAGAATGCATCAGGCTGTTTATGCATATGGACGACACTGCTTGGGCTACTCTCTGTCGGTTTGCTTGTGCTCCTTGGGAAATGGGTCAGGATGCTGGGTAAAATTAGTCAGGAGATGCAGGAAGTTGCCGCAAGGCTGGAGAGGATGCAGCTTTGGGAGCGTGTGTGTGGGTAAGGGAGATAGAGAGGAACAACTGGACATATATAGGCAGGAGGAATCTGTTGAGAGTTTTAAGGAAGTCTTGTTTCCTCTAAAGACCTGACAGTTTCAGGTTTCACATTTACCAGTCAAGATAACGTTCTTGTGTTTGGTGCACGTCTTTTTTCTGCGTGCGTCAGAGAGTTGAGCTTTGCGATGGATGGCTCATCATCAGCAGGTATGCAGGGTTAAATGCAACCCTTTTACAAGACCTGCAGCTGTCAGTATACAGAATTTTCTTTGCTAAAACTATCTTGTTGCTCATTTGAGGACTCATTTTAACTTCTATAATGAGGAAGATTTGCCCTATATGACATGATTTTTTTTTTTTTTTTTTACGGCAATTAAAACAGTTTTTTTTTTATTTTGTATTCACTTCTGTTCATTATTTATCTGCATGATATTAGCTACATAGTCCAATGTCATTGAAAGCCGTGAAAGCATGTTCAAAGGTGATTGTGTCAACAAGACGGGCTTTTTTATTTGTTTATTATGAAACTCTGGATCTTCAATGGCTAAACATCAGATCCAGCTTTTGAGCTCCTTTCTGAATGCTTCTTTTCATGGTACTTTTTTTTTTTTTGTGATAAAATTTAAGCTGATGTTGGTCATCTGAGTTTTGTATTTCATGTTTTTAGAAGCTTATTATTTATGCATTTAAGCTTAATTCACAGGTTAAAAGGGTAAAGATTAACCAGCATATGTATTCGCTTGTAAAACCAAACCGGGCATGAGGTGGTGACACGCAATAAAAGGTATGTTAATCAGTTCTTTTTGTAAAAATGTCGCACCTGGAACAGCAACATACAAAGTGGAACAATGATAATCTCAGTTAATGCTTATGTGCTTTATTTAATGTTAAAGGATCAAATGTGAGTTTTGTGTGACCTTTTATATCTGTATTGAAAGCGACAATGGATAATTCACCTCAGATCTTGTAAATAAATGATACAAAAACGTTCAAACTTCAAATTGTGAACGAACAAGTGAATTCTATGACAAAGATTGTCTCCGTCACTCAGTATGTTGTTTTAATCATTTTAAAATGGTGAAATATTTATGAATTTGATCATATATTTAAGGATGCTAATGATTAATCGACACTCGTGCAGAGTCATTCAGAACGTGCAGATAATTTCATATTTAAATTCTTATTGCACTTTAGTACATTTCTAAAGCATACGGAACAGTCTGCTCTCTAAACGCTCTCACGGTATGGTGTCATACACCGGTCTTCAAGTAGAACACACCTAACGATTTATCTGATGTTACACTTTGCAAAATAGTTGACTGTTGTTTAAATGATGTAGCTGATAGCAGTGGCAGAGATTCTCCTAGCTTGCGCTTGTAAAAGGCAGCAGTATCTTTGCTGAAATTCCATTACAGTTGCCCTGGAGCAGGAAGAGGATTTAGGTGGTGTCATCCCCCTTCTGTATTCCCAATGGCAAATGGCAGGATCTTTCAGAAGGGCCTATGACTCATCAGGCTGTTAATGCACTCTTCATTTACTTGCTCTCATGTTGTCAAACCTGTTGACGTTTTCTGCCACTGAACATGTTTTTAACAGTTTGATTGACAGGCGATCTGACCAATCATAACCCCTAATCCGCCATTTTATTCGACAAAACAGTCAGGGGAGTTAGTAGATTAACGTTGGTGTACTCACGTCTTTCCACTCTTGAAACAACTTTCCTTCTGATGTCCATTCATGTTTATTTGATGCTATAAATGAACTAGTATGAAGAGATGGTTCACAAGCCGTTTGAAGGAGCTACAGCGATATGTCACGACACATTAAAGAGACACTATACGCTATTTTTTTGTTTAAACGTCATTTTTTAAAGAAAATATTTCAAATATGAAGCCGTTTCAAACCTCACTTTGCTCCGCGATGTATTTTTCACTTTGTGAGATCATGATGTGTGGCGTGAGAGCGCATGGATTGTCGGGCATAGCAACAGGGGGCGGGTTTTGCGAAGGGTCAATTGCAATCAATGTGCACTGAAACTTTCCTCTGAACGAAGCCGCTAAAAAGACACAAAACACCATGAAAGTATCATAAAAGTGGCCCAAAGGACTCATTCTTTATTCTCACTTGTAAGTCCACTTTTGTTATATTTTCATTGTGCATCTGTTTCCTTTTTCAAACCTATTAATTTTGCATGGCGGATGCATTGACTTCCATTTGCATATCTGAGCTACTGATTGGCTAATGCAAAAAACTATGATTTAAATGAGTTGTCAGAAAGGAATTGGATTTATATTACAGGCATGGCTACCCAAAGCATTCCATAACTCAAGAGGACAGCTAAATTAACTCTTGCCTAAGGGAACAGAAACTTGCTGTCACCATTTTGCACCATGCGATGAACCACACCCTGTCTGACGAGGAAGGAAGCAGCATTATCTGTCAACATAAGATGGTTCAGTACAAGCTAATAAACTTCAAACAAGTTGATTGTGTGCTTAAACTTAAACTCAGTAGTTTTGTGGAACACCCTAAACTTCAGTAAGGAGAATAAGCTCATAATTTGTGTAAATGACTTATGACCTAAGGAGTGAGACCGGACAGTTCATTACAAATCGGAGCATGAAAGAGCTTCTAACAGTTACAGTACCGATCAAAAGTTTGAGGTTTGTAAGATTTAAAAAAAAAAGTTTTTGAAAGAAGTTTCTCTTGCTCACCAAGGCTACATTTCACGTCACAAAAACAGTAAAAATGGTCAAATGTTATTAAAATGTAAAATAACCGTTTTCTATTTTTAATATAATTATTCATGTGGTGACAAGGCTAAATTAAGCGGTTACTCCAGACTGCAGTGTCATATGATCCTTTTTATTTTTTTCAGGATTCTTAATGTTCAAAAGATTTGCTAGGTCCCCATACCTCCCCATCCCCCCTCAAAGGAAGTACATAGACCCTGAGAGGGAATTTTGTGATTTTATTGGTTAAATAAATGGAATCAACCTGATCAATATTTCAATGAGATTTGAAAGCATATTCAAAATAACCAAAATATTTTATAATCACATAAGGGCAACGGATGTGTCAAATTTTATGAATGAGGTGCTTTCCATATCTGGAGAGTTGAGCGAGTGCACATTCTGTGTGGCCCTACAGAGAAATCATTTCAATGTATTCAAATGCCTTTTCAGTACGGCTGGACCCAGGTTTGACACTTTCAATATTTTCAATATTTTTACAATTATCTTATAGGGCTTAGTTGTTTTAATAGGATGGACAGTTGTACTTATACTTATTCCTTGTTATGCTTAAGTATATTTGCTTCTACTAAGCTTACTAAAGTGTTCCCTGCCTAGAGCACACAACTGCCTGAACTTGTATTTTGGGTTAAGCTGCATTGCTTTGACATAAGGAGTAATTTGTTTGTCAGAAAAGTGTTAGGCTACCTTCATTAAAGGGTCTTAACAGACCCGTGTTTTGTATCACTAGTGCAGTGTCCGTTCTCGGAGCATATGCCTTCCCTGCATGAGGCGTGCCACTTTCAGCTAGTTTGTTTCACTGTTCTAAAGTTTATTAAGTTTATTTATTCTAAACGTGTGGCGTGTCCACATTGCACCAAATGCGACACCCCACTCCTATGGGTCCACAGCAACAAACCCGCCACGTGTGAAGTCGATTGGATGAACAGTTCTCGACATAATCAAAATGCAAACAGACAGACAGACACGCAGAGATTGCTGCTGTGCCGCGTTGCGTACGGAGCAAATGGCGATAGCTCACTTGGCTTGAGTTATTGATACAGACTTCACAGAGGCGATTTTCACGAAACTCGTGAAACTGTCCGTCGCAAATGTTAAGTTGCTTAATAAAGAAAATGACTTCAAATGAGCGACCAAAAACCCCAGAAATAACCCGTATGCGGTGCTCGAGTCACACAAAATGCAGACAGTTCTACCGGGAGCGCGCAGCTCTTAAAAGGGCCACACCATATTTCTACTCGTTACACTGTCTTTTATTAGAGAGAAGAATATGTTCAGCCCTCTCCCTCCGAAGCTTCAAATATTCGGTGTTGATCACTACCAAAGCTTCGAAGCTTTAATGGCATTCGGACCAGCCCTTCTTTCCAGTTAGAGAGCGCATTTATCTGGATTAGAACACATCGTATCAACCATTGCTGTGATGACATCAGGACAGATTAGGGTGGAGCAACCTAACACTTAAATTGAATTTTGATGGTGATAACCTTCCCTCTGGGTTTAGCCGTCATGGTGGAGACAAACAGGATATGGCAACATTGAACGTCCTTAACAACATTCTCATACCCCTGTAGTTGTACATATCAGGGGCCAGGGTGCACTAAGTGAACCCTTGATGTCAAAGGAATTCTAGTTATACAAGGCTGTGGCTGGCAGAACTGAAGGATGTGCTTGTGTTGAAGATTTAAATGAATTTTTTAAACACAGCCATGTATGGTGCTTTAACTGAGTCAAGTGTAAAATGGCTCTGTCTGACTACATGCAAAAACACTCTCCCTATCCTGTGCTTACTTTCTTACACTCCTGCGTTTAGACCTCTCAGTCACTCGGTCTTGTGCCTTTTCTCTGTAGCAGTATTCTCTGTTAGTCCAGCAATGTGTCTGGATTTATAGAAATAAAACCTACTATTGAAATAATACTGAGTGACTGCACTAGTTTATGTAGATTTATTGGCGCACCTACACTTGAAATAAGAAACTTGCGCGCACAAACTCAATGTGTGAACGTTCCTTTAGCAGCTAATTTAATGGACAAAAACACTTACGGTGACTGGCTTTTCTGGTGGGCCCATCATCCAGAATGGGCCCTAACGTTGTATTCCTCTGCAGATGTTCATGCATCGAGCTTGTGCTGCTGTGGTATGCCAACAAAACCAGAGTGTACAAAGCACCTTTTTATTATCAGCTAATCTGAAGTACTCCCATGCTTTAGACCCCTTCGGGCTTAGAAAACTTTTGCTTACAAACTCATTAAACATTGCACTCGACTCCGCTTCACCAGCCATCCTTGGAAACTTTGACATGTCACGCGTAATGTTAGCTCACACTAGTGGTGTGGAGGAAACGGTTATTTTGGTTAAAGCATGAAAGCGAAATTTAAAAGGTAATATAAAATGATCATTCGATTAAAAATATTGACGTCGAAGCAATCGATTATATCGACCGATCGCAACAGGCCTAATTGGGTGCCTCTCAAATGGAAGGTTGCGACCTTTTATAAGGCTGTCTTCGTCATCTGCCATGGCTGAAGGCTCTGAATTTGAAGGATCCTTGGAAGACTTCATGAGTCTGTTATGATTTTACAGATCACATTTTCATGTAAAGCAGTTCTTTTTGTCACGCTATGAAAAGAGAGCACTTTAAAAGCACTTGTTAAGTAATGGTCAAATTCCCTGTATTCACTGTAAAGCCAAGCTTCTTAGCTTTAAAAGAAACACCTAGTTTGTGTTAAGCAAGGTTAAGTGAAGTGATAAATTCACTGCTTTGGATTTAAGAGGTTGAGGATGATTAATCGATCATTTACTTGATTGTTAATTTAAACAACGATCATTGAAGCGTCTTTGAGATTTTATTTAAATGGATGTACCCATTTCATACAGAAGGAAGAGCACGTCTTCTCGGATTAGCTTTTGGATAAGGCTTCCCCAGCCTTCACTTTTTCTTTCACCATGAATCCGGTAGACCAGTGATGCCACAGTGCTGCGTTACAAGGCTTCCTTTGTGCACTGGCGAGTTCAGGAAGTGAAGGAATCGCCTCAGATGCTTGTGGAGGCGGTATCACTGATTCATTGCCCAGAAATCATTGTGAAGTGAGAGTCTGCCTCAATAAAAAGAGAGATGTTGGATTTTCCTCTTGATGGTTAAATGAAAGTTTGATTAAGATCATCTTTAGGTGATCTAATAAAAGCGTAACAGCGATTCGTTTTCACCTAAGCGCACCAGCTATATTCTGACATCTGTTCACAGGGTGACGGTAGCGATTGAGTTTGCCGTCAGGGTTCTATGCATCATTTAGTGTTTTGCGTGCGGTATTTAGTTCAGATTTTGAACGTGTAATTCTTTTGTCTCACTCTTCAGGACCGCCAATGTTCTACTTTTTGGAAGCATTTGTTGAAGTTAGCGTGAATTGCAAATAAAGGTGGATCACACCCTTAGTTCAGTTGATCCGTACTGACCTGGCCCCACGGTTTGAAATGCATGTGATGCGTGGATTAATTGTAAAGTTAAACCATCATAGTGAACGTTTATCATTTGAAATTTTGTTTCCTGACAGTTAACACATTCAAGTTATTTTTAAACCATTCAAGCTTCGTAAGAGATGAAAGATGACTCCATCGCATGCTGTTTTCTGTAGACAAGCCACACTCAGCTGAACCATGCCCACACAGAGAGCGGAGTGTTTCAGATAGCCTGAGAACATGTAATTGATTCCTCTTTTACATCTCCTTGCGCTTAAATGGACACATACACACAATGTCTTAAGTGAACGTAAACAGTTGAGAAAGAAATCAGATGTTTAGCATTGGATCCGTGCATTAGGTAAGTGACAGCAACCTATAAAAATCTGCTTCTGTCATTAATTTTAATCAAACAACAACAACGCATCTATAACAAAGTTTAATCTAGATTTAATTTATACAGCGATCTCTATAGGTGTTATTTTACATTTAATGATACCAGATGTACCAGAATACTACCGTTGGACTTTTATTTGTAACACTTTTTTTTTTATACTTTATTTATGCTTGTAATTTGTGTATTTATTTTATTACTGACCGTTTGCTTGTTTAATTATTAAATGCTAGATTTTTGCTGTGGTATTGAAGTACTTAAAGTGGGATTTAGGTAATAAATGAAAAGCCCCACAATTTTTTTTTTACTGATCCAAAAAATGATCTGATCAGTGACTCAAGCTGTAATATGATCTGAACCGTGAGTTTGGTGATCCATTGCACCACTAATTGCAACACATTTTATTTTTTTAAAGTGACTCTGTAAAAAGTGAAACAGAATATGCCGTGAGGGGGGAAAATATCAAACTTGATTTTATCCATCAGGAAATGACTGAATCATAAGATTTGGCTTGCAGTCTCTATAGTTCTTGTCAGATCCTGTAGATTCCATCTCTTTTATTAGTGCACACATGTTGAAAACATGACGTGCCCAAATCATCCCCCTCTCTCCCTCTCTTGGTCAAGCATGCTTATTTGGCTGCCTGCATGTCTGCATGGCACGTTCACCTAGCAGCTTTTACCCCCTGCTTTCTTAAAGGAATAATTTTTTGGAAGTTGGGAGTTTTTCCCTCTTTTCCACCTTGCTTATGAATGCCCGCTGTGCACATTTTACTTTCTCTTTCAGATTACAGTAGCGGCAATTGCTTGAATGATGAGTTCATTATTATTCTTAATGAAAAAAACAAAACGGTTCAGTGACAAACATGCTTATATTAAACATAATAATATTTTTATTAACAAAACAAATAAGATGGGCTGTTTTTAGCATTGATAATAAGAAATGTTTCTTGAGCATCAAATCGGCATACTAGAGTGAAGGATCAAGTGACCGGAGCAATTGCTGCTGAGAATTCAGCTTTGCCATCAATAGAATGGAAAACAGAATTAAAGCTGATTAGAACAGTTATTTTAAATTGTAATATTTCATAAGATTACTGTTTTTAGTGTATTTTTGATGGAATAAAAGCAGCTTTGGTGAGCATAAGAGTTTTTCTTTTCAAAAGCCTTACTGACCCCGAATGATAGTAGGCCAACAGCCAATCACTGCTCACCGAGAGGAAACTGTGTGGCTTTAACCCAGGAACCCACCTTGCGGACCTGTATCCATCTTGAAGCAGGTTACAATCAAACATTTAGTCGGGTCCTTGTTTTCTTAATACTGTGTGGCTGAGAATCCTAGACCAACAAACTTGTTTTTACCACAGCTTGTTTTGGATGACAACACTTCTGGCCATCTGTAACCACTTTTGTTCATGTAGGCAGCCTACTAACATGGCTGGTGTGACCGTGTAAATTCCATCCTCGGTTCTTTGTGGTATTATTTGCACATTTTAATGGATGTGGAATGTGAGAGCAAACCTCCTTGCCTCATTGTTCTCATCGCCGCATTCCTTGGGAAAACTGTCCAGCATCTTTCTGGACAGCATCTGGAATTTTATGCATTAGTGCCTACTGCCCTGGGTAACATTCCCAACCTTAAACTGTGTAACCCAGAACACAAGCATGGCAAAGTGAAATAGTATTGCACTCTCTTACTCTATATCAGTATGTTTATTAGAAGTTATCTTTATTTTGTGTTCCCTTTGGAATAAATTCTCAATGTCTTTGCAAGGGTTGCTTGGCTACTCATGGTAGATTGTTTAGCATTGACGTGCTAATAGTGACACGCACAAGGACGCAGTTGCTCGCTATTAAATAAAAGCATTGCTGGTAGCACTTGGAATGTACATGGGCAAAAAGATCAGTTTATGGTCTGGATTGATTTGGCAGTAAGTTGGCTTGCATCCTCACTAACCTGCCAGGAAATGAGTAATTCTAGTCTGATTGTTTAATAGCACACCTCTTCACAATACGTTATACCTCAAATCATGTGTCTTATATCCATAGCATGACTGTTGCAGAATGTGTTTGTTCTACACTGTAAAAAAATGCTGTTATATTTACAGTAAAAAATGTCTGCTCTGGTTGCTTGAAATTTACTGTAAACGATACCCCAACAACCAGTATTACAGGATGACATATTAGTGTCTGTATATTTTGCAGCTGAACAGCTATACATTTTATAACATAAAACATCCTAATGTATGTTATAGACAACAAAAATGAGAAAAGAACTTCAATTGTTTTTTGGGGGGGTTTTAGGGCTGCAACTGATTATTTTGATAATCAGTTAGTTGGGCGATTCTTTTTCGATTAATCTGTTAACAATCCTAATTTTCTTAGTTTATTGACCAAAAAAACACGTTCACATCCTACCCAATGCCATTCAAACAAACGTGCCAGCTGAATGCTATGAAAACATACAGTGATTAATTTCTTAGACTACCTCTCACAGAAAAGGAAAAACACAAATATTTTAGGCATCTGTCAAAATCTGTCATTATTCGCACACAATGTCTAAAAAAACTTAATATTTTGTATGGCCTCCTTTGGCTTTGTTAATGACTTCCATTCTTGCTGGCATTGTTTTTATGTACTTTTCCACAGTTTCTGTTATTGACAGTAATTGGGCATCTGGAAAAAAAAAACTACTATAAAGTGCTGTACTATTTTTTTTTTTTTCTGCCTTTCTTGTAAAACAGTAAATTTGAAAGTTCATGACAACAATAATTATATTTTATCATTAGAAATACTGCAGTTGACTCTGGTTACTCCGCTATATTTTTAAATGCATTTTGTCCATAGAAATGCGTTATTCAGTGCTGTAATTTGATACAACTTGCGGAAGTTTTTCGTGCACTGTGGGCAGACCTGTCTAATCAATAATGACAATCGTTGTGGATTATTTTCTTTATCGATTTTATTGATTAGTTGTTGCAGCCCTACAATTATGTTTACCGTAAATGGCAAGGTAACTTAACCTTTTTCGTGTTGTGATGTTGAGTAATAGTAAAGACTTCCTGTCTACAATAGCCAACAAAATAAGCTATTGTAGACTTTGAGCGTAATCTTTCAATGTATTTCGTCTATGATTTGTGAAACAAATGTTTTGTAGAAATGTCCTGTAACTCCTTTTGGTTTCTGCTTTTATTTTGCTGACAAAAGCACAAACTGAGGTAACCATTGGCCTTTTCTTGTGCCATTCAAAGAAATCACAGTCTTGGTTGGTTTGTTTGTTGGAATTGTGCTGTAAATTCAAAATACAATTTTATGGATGCGAACTAGATATTATTCGGCACCGTGATGAACATTGCAATGCTGGGTTTGCCTACGCTTCCGTCGCACTCTTCGTGTCGTCTGGATGAAGATAATGAGTGGAGACTGTGCAGCGAGTTATTGACGGAGTTCAGCGATTTGGAGAAGAGAACTTCAGAATAATGTCACGGAGTTCATTCATGAAGTTGTGTGAACAACACGATATCGGTGTATGTCCGAGCACAAGCACACTTTAGTCAGCGGTAATAATGCGATGAAGGTGTTTGTTGTAACATGCTTGTTTATTGTGATTAATATGATCGGCATACATCACCTAGTTTAATGCGATTTTATGGTTACTGCGATTATGAGCTTAATCGCATTCATTTGATCGAAGTATTGCGTTAACATGAGGTAAGGTGTAATAAAAAAACCTTATATAATTGCATTATGAGGGTACATGTAAACACGCTCATTGTCCGTTATCTTAGTAAATACAGTGTGGTTTGTGCAAGGGAGGTTGGAGAGGTCTAACTAGGCTCATTCTTTGATCATCAAACCAAATTGAATTGATAAATGACACTCATTTTGCAGTTAAGAGACAGTTATGATGCATTACTTGAACTTTGCTTGACCTGTTGCAGAGTTTTCTGTTAGGGTTTCCATCTTAACTGTTGTGCCCTGCAGTAGCAGCCTCATTACAAAATGTTCAAATTGCTATTTTTTTAAAAATATTTTTACTTTATTTTAAGACGTCTTTGTTACATTGTAGTTACATAGTTAAGTACTGAGTAATATTAAGTAAGTACATGTACTTCGGGTTAGAATGAAGGTTTGGTTTAGGGTTAGTTACATGTAATGATGCGTGATCTATAGTTATTACTATATTAACTGCAAGTAAAATATGTAACAACGACACTGTTACCAAATATTTTTGGAAAAATCGTGTATTCAGCTAAAAAATGTAGATGAACTTTGAACAAACTGTTCATTTTTACTCAAACTGAGTGTTTGAAAAATTTGCTATTTGTTTTCCCAACAAATCCATGTTCAGCGCTGACTAAAGTTCAGATAATCATGGATCTGTTTTCATACCAATTCTTTTATCCCTCACTTTGTGCTGTGGAACATTTCTCACGTATTACATTTTACGATTCAATTCAGAATGCAGCTCTATCATCCTGTTGTGAATTGATATTGTGTTGCTTGGCAATGAATTCGCACAATTATGCTTTCCCATTCTCCAGCGCTCTGAGACTCCCATTGTTGCCTTTTTAGGGGACATTTTCATTCCAGTCAGTGTCTTGCTGAATAAGATGCTTCAACATATGCACTGACAACAATGTTGAGCCTTTCAGCTGGTGATTATGGCCAGATTATTAGGTGAAATTATACAGGGGACTTTATTTGTATAAATGGATGTTTTATGGCATTATGTAACTGTCTTAATGGCTGTTGGATGGTCTAGGTTTTTTATGACTCATGGAAGTGTCAAGACAGCTATTGTGTGCTGGAGTGATGCAGCAGGTCGTGTTTTGTGCTAGTCGGAACATGGGCTGTTGAGTGAAGTCATTGTTAGCTTTTCCTTTGTGAAGCCGATCACATCTTGGAGGTATGGAGTTAAAAAATACAGTATGTGATTTCTTTTGAAAAACGCTGCTGAAAGGGGATCGGACCGAGCACCACAACAAACTTGGAGCCAATCAGCAGTGGGAGGCGGGAGAAGTCACTCATGACGGGAGAAGAGAGGGAGTGAGCTGCACAAGAGGGAGATTTGAAGAAAGACTTTAAAGAGAAATGGATGTGTGATATTATTACAAAAGAGAAGAAGAATGGCTATGATCAGAAAAGAGCTTTTCGGACCAGTGTTTTTGTTTTTGAAAAGCTTCATTTTTTGCTAAGAGATGCTCTTTGTGTTTGTGTATTTTTGGGGTGGAGCAATGAAAGGAGGGGTGTGTTTGTTTGGGATGATTTCAAATATCAACCGTGTTCAACAACGATTTTTTAAAAATCACATACTACACCTTTTAATGAACATCCGATGTGTACGCTGCCAGACTGAAGCCCTGTGGGCATTAAAATTCTTAGTTTCTTGTTGTCTGTCATATTGCTCTTTGATTAGTCACAACCATTCACTGTAGTGACAATCCTGAATTTCCTAACATGTGAACAAACAACATGGATCAATCCCACCAAGATCACTCAAAATTCCACTTTAGGGTCATTTTGTAATGGGAAGGATTTTAATCTTTTTCGTGGGTAAGAATAAAGAGAAGGGAAGAATAGCGTACATGCTGCAAATTTAATATTTTTAATTCCAATAATAATTATATTTTTTATTTACTATTATCATTTTTTTATTTTATTTTATGAAGGTGCAAACTTTCAGGTTGAATCATCTCTGGTTGCTCCAAACCTGTATGACTTTCTTTCTTCTGCTGAACACAAAAGATATTTTGAAGAATGTTTGTAGCAGTACAGTTTTGGTGATGACCATTGACTTCCACTTTACAGACAAAAAAAGCACATTTTCCAAAATCTCTTCTATTTTTTTAGATGAAATAATGCCTTAAAGGTTTGGAACAACATGAAGTTGAACTATCCTTTTAATACATATAAGGGTGGTGAGCTTCAATCCCTACACTTTATATATAACGCTTTTCTAGGTACTCAAAGCGGTTTACATATGGAAGGGGGAATCTCCTGAACCATCTATGTGAGATGATACAACGGCAGCCATATTGCGCAAGAATGCCCACCACACAGCTTCTTGGTGGAGAGGAAAGTGTTGTAGTGTGTGCCTGGTTAAAGTAAACTAAAATCCTCATTATTCAAAGGAATCATTTGGCAGATTATTTGACTTATATTATGGCTTGGAGTGATAGTGGCCAGCCTGTCTGCTAAAGTAGACCCTGTATTCTAGCCTTTTTTGGCTGAAGATTTTCTCAATGTGATTCAGTTACACATCAGCGAGATCTGCTTTGAGAGTCTCTGCGTCAACAGGGTATATTTTGTACTTAAAAGGCCAAATTTACTTCTCTACTTGGTTCTACTTTTTTTCCCCCATTCTTTCCTGCTGTGGTATTTTGCTGGTGTTGCTAGGCGATACAGGAGTGTTGGTAAATACAGGCTGGATTTCACCATGTGTTACTTGGCAGTAAGTCCTTGCTCTACTTTGACAGCAAGACTCTGCCTTCAGACAGCCAACCGCAGTTCGACTACATGAACCTGCTGATTCAAATCTACGCAAAGTGCCATACCATCTCTCTTTTTCCCTAACTCTATTACTCGCTTTTTCTCTTGCTCCACCTGCCCTGAAACATGACTGCCAAGAGAGCTACAGTTGTGAGCCCATGCTCTCCACTCTCACAGCTGATGCAAATGTGAGGTGGAGTGTCTGTATATCATTCACGGAAGAGTTGTCTTGTGACATTCCATTGTGCCGGTGTGGTCTAGAGACTAAATACCAGCAGCAGGATATTGGTGAGCAGATTGAGCACAAGGTCAATGCGTTTCTTCTGGATTCATGGCCACATGCCATGTTGGGTCTTCAGAGTGGTGCAGATGTCAAATCAAGTACAGCGCTGCTAATTTATAAAGCAAATCCTGTCTCCACATGTGCATATTAGAACTATGGCAGTGCCAAAGTGCAAGACAGGAAAAAAGAGGAGGAATCATTCCACTTGAAAGGTTTTTGTACTTGTGTTTAAGTCGACCACAGTTAATTTATTTGATTACAGAAATGGTCTGATAATTATAGCTTTTCAGAGATGGCGTTTTGGCTTATCACCTGATCTCAGTGTGGTCATCTCATTGAGGTGACTTGATTCATGTGAAATCAACTTTGATTTATTATTATTATTATAATTATTATTTAGTCTTTTGATATGACTCCCACTGAATATGACTTTCATGTCATTGATATTAAAGGTATAGTTCACCCAAAAATGAAAAATCGTCATCAGTTACCATCATGGCTTTCCAAACCCATAAGACTTTTGTTTGTTCAAACCACAAAATGAACATAACATAAATGAAATCTGAGATATTTCTATCCCTCCATTGACAGTTCATGCAACTCCTATTTATGTCGCAAAAGTTTGTAAAGAGATTGTAAAACTAATCCATATGAATCCAGTGCTTTAGTCCAAATTTTCTGAAGAGAGACGATCGCTTTATATGATGAACAGATTGAATTTAGGCTTTTATTCTCACACAAACATTCATTAAAAGAATGAACCTCATTAGTTCTCTTAGATTGGATTTAATGGGTTAACACCATGCTGTTCTAACTGAAACTTATCTCATTATCTAAATGTTTGCAGTGTTGAACATGATTGGTTTGGGTGACTATTGGGCGTTGTTGGAGTTTGAATGCATTTTACGAAGGTTGACTGTAAGTTCACTCCAGTGAGTCTTTAATGCGTTTTATTGCTTGAACACCATTCTAGACGAGATCTTTTCCAGAGCTCTTTGTTATTCCTTCTGGCACAGTAAGACCATCTGATTATCACTTTATGGGGCATTGTTCGAGGAAAAGACTGGGAAAATACTACAAGCACTTCTCTCCTTACACACGTAAGGAGCAGTGCTGAATGCTTGCAATGATTATAATGGCAGCGATAGTTTTTGCCACTTGCTTCTTGTGTAGATTGAGTGTAAAACTGTGATTCACTTTTGTATAAGCTTTGCCTTTTGTTTTCTGAATTTAAAAAAAAAAAAAATCTGGATTTTGAGGTGTGGCAAGTCATGAATTTCACAATGGTGAGTGAAGCATTGCATTACATATGCTCTGGATTGTACCTTTCTGTTTGGATTGTAAATTGGGCTTGTTTTTTATCATGGAGATGATGTAGTGATGGATTAAAACAGACAAGAGAATGCAAGCAGTGCCTCTGAATGCTCATGTGAGCATAATAGAAAATAAAGTTGCTGTAGGCAAGAGTGAATGTTTGACACAACCTTTGTAGAGACTTGAAAATAAAGTGTACTGAGCCAGGTGAGAATTTCTTTAAATTCTTACACTTCTATGCATTTATCTGTGCGCTACACTCTTTTTATTGTTGTTGTTGTTGTTGTTGTTGTTGTTATTATTATTATTATTATTGCTCTGCATTTTTTATTTTCTTTTTAATTTAATAAATTCACTCATATTTTCACTAACACTTTAATTTAATTTTTTTAATTTTAGTTTGGATTACTAAGAACTTTTTTGAGGTGTCTGTTTTGTTCCCTTAAAGTATTGTATGGATATTATGATGGATATTATATTGAGTCTTTGAAGTTAAAACCTGCAGTCAGGATATTATGTAATAACTGAAACAAGTTTGAGATTGTAACTGAACTATTCAGAAATGATCAATATAATGAATCATATAATCAAACAGCACACTATAATCAAAGCTACAAATAGCTGATTAAATGCCTGTTTTTAGTTAACTTACATTTAACAAGCTATTCCATTAGTCAGCCATGCTACATACTACCCTATACAAGATAAAGCACGTTCTTGGGGATTTGGGGTTTGTTGTCTTGTAGCTCCTTGATGATTCATTTCATTGGCTGATTTAATCAACTAAGCAGTGACCAAAAAGAGAAGTGGTGTATCCATGACCTTCTGTGTCTCAGACTGTTTTTCTGTACATCCTTATTTGCACAAAAGACAGTTTGTTGAACCTAAAGCTAGTTTTTGAGAAGTTTGTGAAGAACGGTCTTTGCTACCCAAACAAACCTTTTCGGTTCCACTTTTTCTCCCCGAGACATTGCTGTCCTTTCTGAATTTGTGTTACCCGAACTAATGTCACGTGGTTGACCTTGGCAGCTTATGGGAAATGAAGCGATGAAAGGTGTGTGAATGAGGAAATGGCAGCAGTTCAGTTTGTTTGTAGAAAGTGTGGTATTTCGAGCCCTCCAGCTGAAGGAACCTGTTACCGTAATGCCCTGTGCAGGGCCTTCTGTGGTGCTGAAGGAAGTGTGAGACCAGTCATGATGACTGGTATAAGATAGGCACAGTCCTCAGGCTGTCTTTTGTTAAAATCTTGAACTGTGGATGTTTCTTCTTTGATTTAAAAACAAATTACAAATACATTAGTTGGAGACTCTTGTTTCGGTTTAGGAATATTTGGCAGGTATTGCAAGCATGGCAGCACACATATGGGTCACCCGAGTTTGAGCTCATCTCGTGCCATTTCCTGATCCCAACCCCCTTGTCTCTTTATCATTTCCTGTCTCACTGCCTCAGTGAATAATAAAGTATTTTTACATAAAAGTATGTAAAAAACTTGGTGTACATAATTGATCATTATGTTCAAGCATTAAGAATGGTTGGTTAGAGGCTGAGTTGAAATGTAATGAAAATTAGCCCAATCTGTTTTCACAATGCATGTTCTTTATCTTATATCTTAAGTTGTTTTTTTTTTTTTTTAAATAACAAATGCTGGACTTCTCCAATCATTTAGTCTGCTTAAACCCTTCAAGCTCACGTTCATCTTTCTCCACTTTTGATTGCAAGTCCACACCTTAGATTTTTTCTTTTTCCATAATTCTTTGCACTCGAATGTACGTCACAATATGGAAAAAAGATCTCTTGATACTTCATTTCATGACTTTAAAACAGCATCTTGGGTGTCTTTTTTACACTAGATTAATTCTCACTGGTCTGTGTAATCATAACAAGAAAGACATGATGCGTCTTTTTTCCTCCAGTGATTCGTAGCATGTTTTGTAAAAAGCTGTGTTAAACTTTTGATATGCAGCACAGCAGATTAATGTCAGTTTATATATATATATATATATATATATATATATATATATATATATATATATATATAAAAATAAATAACACGCACATTATAAAAGCAATGCTGTGTGGGAGTTGAAGTCGGCATGAAACGGATGTTCCGATAATCTTTTGTTCCCTATTATGATGTGTATATATATATATATGAGTGAAACAGATTCTCGAATAAGAAAAAATATAGTGAAAGACTTGATTTAGTTTGTCCTGCCCTTCTCCTGGTAAACACATTATCAGAGTAGAGCTGTCATTGCAAGAGGGAAAGGAACTTATTTTGATGAAATATTACAAAGGAAAATTAATTAAAAAAAAAAAAAACATTAGCTACATTTAGATGGACACTTTGTTTCAATCAGAATGAAATCATTTCGATTGAATCTGAACATAATGTTTGCATGAACGCTAAATAATATGATTGGGTTGAAGTTCATTTATGTCATAAGCTTAACTGAATTGGATCTTTAGACATGCACACTGCACGAATATACAGAGTGTCCCACTGTTGTCGCATACTAGCTATCATCTTGCCATCATTTCTTTTCTTTGTTTTAGAAAGCACGCTTAATATTTATGTTTCGGTCCCTGATTAAGACCCAACGAGCACATGAAGATTTGTGTTGCGCTGCTTATATTGATCAAGTGGATCAAGTGCAAAATAATTTGCCGCCAAATTCGTTCAATCCGATAAAGTGTTTACATGTCCTATCAAATGGATTAGAAAAGGTTTAAACCACCCTTTACAATCCAAATGAAATTTCAGTCAGATTTGGCCAATTGGTTCTGATTGACGTGCTTACATGTGACTTATTTAGACTGTGCTACTAATCCGATTTCAAACGGATTATTAGGGTCTATGTGAACGCCGCTACTGATGTGCACAAATAAATCATTTCTAATAAATATGGCAATATTCCATAAACTAGAATTGTCCATTTTGATTTCATGGTGCATTGAATACACCTGTAAATGTGTCTTTCGTTCAGATCCTGGTGTTAGGTGAGTGGTGTTGAGAGACACAATTTGTAGCGTGTGGTTGGTGTAAAACTTTTATGCTTTACACTGTATTATCATGAAACAAAGTTCAAATTTCTTCCTTAGTCAAACAGCCACACCCACCAGAACTGCTTCCTGACCTCATTCCTCCTCTGCTGTTACATCAGCCTGAGGGCATCTCGTCCTCTACACTTTACTATTGACTGCTACTGGAACTACACTTATGGTACTATGCAGGGCTTGACATTAACACCTGCCAAATGCGGGTGGATTTGCAGTGGCGTGTAACGCAGTCAATCTTACTAGACACTTTGTTGGGTTGGACTTAACACGTAATATATGCTTTTTTCAATTGTAGTCTTTTAAAATGGATAATAAACTAGATGCAATGTAGTGGTGTCAAAAATAACGATATTTTTTTTTCCAATACATATCGATCCTCTAATATCTGAAACAATATATGAAAAAATTTCTCTGTCTCTGACAGCGAGTTGAGACGAACCAACCTTCCCTCCCTCACTCATTTGGCTCTAGTTGGTTTTATTACAGGGCTTGAATTTCGGGATCGGATTGTGTGTATTGCGCATAATTTTTTACTCATTCCGCAGATTTTGGGCTCACTCTCAAAGTGCACGCACATAGAGCCATCTCTCGGTACTAAATTGAGTTCTTTTTTGCAGCTTATGCTTAAACGGCAAATACACCACAAAATAATGTCAAAATTCTGGTCTTGGCGAGTATTCATGTATAAACAATCAGTTAGAGTTTTTTTTTTTTTTTTTTAAAGTGAACGTAAACAGTTGAGAAAGGAAGCGTGTAACAGTATAATGGATTTGTGTCAGGACTTGGTCACAGCAAGTTATATCATAATTTGATAATATTACAAATATTAAATTATATAAAAAATATCTATATGGCAGTTTTATCTGTGTTATCTGTCAAAATTGTGGCCAGTGAAAATGCTGAGTGGCGAGTAACTTTGGAAAACCACTAGCTACAGTGGCTGGTGAGCAAAAAAGGTAATGTCAAGCCCTGGTTCTAAGCATGATGACTGGATTTTATGATTTGGCCATTGCATCTTAAAAAGGGAGGCAGATGAGCGTGAACTTGTGGGGGCGGGGATTAATAGAAGTAAATGATTGACGAAGTCCTGCATACGTCAACAAAGTCCAGTTATAAAAATTTGATTAAACACTACGAGGTCAAAACATAAATGAATCGTTTCTATTTTTTTTTTTTCATTTCATGCCGAATTGAAGTATGATCTACAAGACAAAATTAATGTAAATAATGCTTAATTTATCATAATATATATGCACAAATAATCCTGCTTTTTTTTTCAAAGTTTGAATACATTCGGTTTTAAATATTGTTTGCCCTTTGTGTATGAATGTTTAAAAATAATCAGAACAAATGATAGTTTTATTTATTTTTGTTTATTTGCAGGTCTTTTTATCCATTGGCTGTTGGTTAAATTTGTAACTAATGCAAAAGGAAATACCACTACTGTTAATCAGCCAAGTAGTCTACATGTTCATGCAAATAATCTCATAACCAAACATTGATGACCCATATTACATCTATACCATGTAAGATGCCAACAGAATCTCAACTCATGCCAAAACTTTTAGCACAAAGATTATGAAGCCATTTAATTAATATGCAGGTCTAAATGTGTCCATTTGGGTGTGCACTGCATTACAGACTTAAGCACATTGTTATTGATCCACTGAGCAAGGAGGTTTGTATTTGGCTTTTTTTTTTTTTTTTCCTCATCTTTTTCATTGACAGTTTTTGTCAGTCCAGCCCTAGTGTTTCTACTGTTTTAGTTGGGCTTCAAATATTTTTGTTGGGAAATGGCTTGATGACAGAATGTTCTCGTAATTCAGGTTTGCTTTAGAATTAAAGCAAGACAAGCCGAAACAGATAGCATAGAAACACAATGTGATGTGTTGATGCTTATGTTGAGTTTTCTGTGTGAAATGGGGTGAGTAATATACTGAGTGGGGATTTATTCTGTTTTTTTCCACATTCGGGATAGTGAACCCATCTGGTAACGTGTTGATTTTTCGGCAGGGCTCTTTGAGATGGATTTCATCTTTATTCTGTGTGCCAAACACTTTGAAATCATTTTAATATGTCAGTTTTTACTGTAATTTTGAAGTGCCACTTTTCTGCTCAGGTAATAATTGACTTTGTGCAAACGCTGCAGCACTTGTCACGTTTCAGGATTATATTTAAACTAGCATGTGGATTAAGTCACTCTTTAAACACCTTAAGACTGCCATTTGCACTGAGATGTGTGTCGTAACAACATTGGACAACAGATTGCAGTGCACTAATGTGAAGGGCTGCATAAATGGAGACGGTAATGTTGGTTTTTGCAGGTCTACTTGTCATTGACATGTCAGTATGAACAGCTTCTCATCCATTTCAGATGGTGTTTACTGTACATGGCTCATATCTGTTCAGTGAAAGCACTCAAGCATTCAGGTCATGTGATGGCTTCATTCATCATTCTTTTCCTGTTCTTCTCTGCAGATATGTTCAGACGGGTTGTACGACAGAGTAAATTCCGGCATGTGTTCGGCCAGGCGGTGAAGAATGACCAGTGCTACGATGACATCAGGGTGTCCCGGGTCACGTGGGACAGCGCCTTCTGCGCGGTTAACCCCAAGTTTGTTGCCATAATCGTGGATGCTAGTGGAGGTGGCGCATTTATGGTTTTGCCTCTTCATAAGGTGAGAGATCTGTAAAACTGCACTGCTTCAATGGAATTCTTAGTTCTATATCTCTTGCATTTTATATTCGTTCATTTTAGATGGCTAGTCAATACAGTTTGTATTATAGTGTTATTGCAATTTCAAATAATTGGTCTCTATTTTAATACATTTCTGTGATGCAAAGCAAAAATTTCAGCATCATTACTCCAGTCTCCAGTGTCCATGATCCATCAGAAATCCTTTTAATATGCTGATTTGCTGCTAAAGAAACATTTATTATTGCTGTGCTGCTTAATATTGTTTTGGAAACGTATTACTTTTTATTTTTTTTATTTTAATGTGTTAGATGCATTTACTTTCAACTTATCAATGTAATGATTTCTATAAAAAAAAAAAATCTTAATAATGTTTCTTAAATTTCATAAAGTCTTACTTACCAAAACTTTTGAACGGTATTATACGTTTTCAATTTTGACACCCTGCAGTGTTATCGTGCTCCACATAGTTGTATTTTAATCTACAAATATTTTATTTTTGGCTTTTTATGTTTGGATTTAGTAAGGACACAAAATGACTTGACACTGTGTGTAAGCCTTGAATTCTTTTGTAGGAAAGGCTGTTGAAAGTATCAAGGGAAGGATGTTTAGTTTAGTTTAAATGTTTATCGACCAAATCTGAACGTTTAATGTGTTGCTTTGATCTGGATGGAGTTCAGAAATGGATATATTAAAATATGATTTCTAAGGAAACTTCCCTCTTCTCTGTTCCATATAATGATAGTTCATGAGAAGTAAAGGTCAAATCTCGAGAATCAGATTGTGAACACATCTTTTGAGTTATCAATAAACCATTTGATTCAGTCTAAAATTCTTATTGATTTGTTCATAAATCTGACTTGATTTGGTTCACACTATTGATTTGGTTATCAGTAAATAATTTTATAAATTTTAGTCTTTCGCAAAGAATTATTAGCTTGTATGGCTCTTGTATAATTCCTTTTGAGGCTTGACCAGACTTGGTCACTTTGAACTGTGGTTTTATGGAAAAAATGAGTGAGAAGATTCATCAATTTCTTCTTTTTTTTTTAATATATTTTTCTTCTTTCTTTTTATATTTGAAACTACATGAAGGCGAATAAATGGTCAACTATTTCTTTCAAGTTTGAGAAGAACAAATGGCATACATTTATCCTTTTTATTGTTTTGTCATTTTCATCAATTATATAACGTCAACGTTGCTGCAACAGTATAGACAATTTGTTACCCAATGAGCTCTTCTTTCCTAATGGCTTTCGGATGTGATGACAAAAGTCAAATTTGTGAGCTGGATCTGCCGTGGTCTGTCATTTGATATGTGTGATGAAGATCTTGGGCCTGTAGGGATTTTGTTACCTCTGAGCTTAATGCACTACCCTCTTTAACCTTCTGTCACCGACTAGCACAGTTGACTTTTGTTACTTGTTACAAAGCCAGAGATTTGTTTCATCAGGATGAAGTGTGTTTCACCTAGTCTGTTGTGTATTTGGTTTAGTGGTTTTGCATTTGTGGGTTTAGTGGGTCTGCATGTCTGTGCATGTTGGAGTGTGTGGTGCATTCTCAGATTTTTCCAGATATTTTAAAGGAGTGGCCTTTATTTCCCCATTTCTTTCTTTTTGTACTTTTTTTTTTTTTTTCTTTCAGTTCTATCTAGAGAAAGACGGGTAATTAATTTGACTGAAATACTTCTCGATATTCATACTTTTCAACTTGGTTATGTCTACTGGTTATTGGCACCAGTTGGTGGACAGTAGAATTTATAGCAAGTAACTTAGTTATTTATAATTTTGTAAAAATTTTACTCCAGTTTACATACAAATGAATTACGTAAACGTGAGGCTACATTTAGGCATCCCAAAACAAAGATAAATCTGATTTATCTGGCCATTTAGATTGTGAAAACAATTAGCAAAAATATGTATAATATTAACAATAATAATGATTGTTTTTATTGTAGTATAAACATAAGTTGTTTTCTCTACAGTTATTTATATTTTCTGTTTGTGGTGCGTATAATTTCATATAAATGGGCTGTGAACTATATTTCAGTTTTGAAGGCATAGTTCACCTACAGATATATTCCATTTACTAACCCTTCCGAATAAAGAAATAGAAAAAGATGTTTTGAAGAAAGTTTGTAACTATTTGTTACTATTAAGTGCCATTTTATGGGCAAAAAAATTGAGGAATTTCCCAAAATATTTTTATGAACCACGTTTCATTTTTGGTTGAATCCTTTAAGAGTTTTGCATTTTGTTGGTAGCCATCTGTAGAAAGTGTTGGGTGTGTATATCTGATGGTGTCATTTGGCACATCTCGGATTGCTGTGGTAATACTGGCGAGATTAGCACCACAGCTCAGAGCCGTGCTGTTGACACGCGGAACAGCGCTCTGTAATTAGAGAGTGCTCAGACACGACGGTGACATCCAAACCTCTTCGGGCTCTCTCCCGGATCCTGATGCCTGTCATCAGCGTCACACACGAACACGCGCACCCACTCAATGATGTCACACTCGAGCGTTAGGCTGCCTGGCCAGACAAGCTCCGTTACGACCTACTCTTATATTTATCTTGTTCTTTACATTATTAGTGTCATTGTCGGTTCCTCCAGGCTGCTTTCCTGAAGCCTTTTTATAAAGCTCGGGTTTCAGGTCAGCTTAAAAAGTGATTGATTACACCGGTATAAATCCTTTGTCATTCTGACCATGATGTTCAGTCTCACAATCCAAGTGTGAGGGAAATTTATTAATCTGTGAAAATAAATCATGTTTGTCCTCTTATTCTCACTGTTGTGTTTTTTTTTTTTTCCCTGAGCAGATTGCACGATCCATCTGTCCGTTCCTTTGACGTAGGACTGAAATGAGCTGAGATTAAACCTTTTTGCTCAGACTTCAAGGTTTTTGTGAATGTCAGTGCTTTTGTAGTCTATTTACAGTTTTGCTTCGCTATTGTCAGGAAAGTATTTTTTTTAGACAAGTTTAGACTGTTGTTCTTGTATGTGGCATCGGTGGGTTTTGTGAGTCATTTTGTGAGTTGGCTTGTCATAGCTTGCTTTTTGTTAGGTGTTTACATTTTAGCCTCCAAGAAACTTCAGTTTATACATGCGTCTATTCGTTGTTGTTGTTTTTGCTGCTTTGTGTCTGTTTTGTTCTGCCTGCTGTCCTTCTGCTTCATCTAAAGCTTAGCACCCCTCCCTAAGTATCCGCTCTGTCTATGGTCCATCTTCCTAGGCCACCCCATTCTCAGCAGCCCCCTGCAATCAGACAGCTGGCTCTGGGGGAGCTATTGTTCTTGTGTGTATGCCAGATCTCGCACAGCTCTTTGTTTCCCCCAAAAATCTATATGGGAACCCCTCATCCTCACTTGATTCCCCAAAATCCTCAGACCCATGCGTCTGTCTATTGTTTCCCTGTAAGGAGCAATGATAGCTTGAGTGTTGGAAGCTCTTGAAGTGTCAGTGGCAAGGCTGATGGTGTTTCAGTATGCTTATCTAAATTTATCATGTACTCAGCCTGTCGTTACAAACCTGTGTGACTTTCTTTCTTTCTTTCTTTCTTTCTTTCTTTCTTCATTCCATGCACCATAAAAGATACTCTGAGAACTGCCTCAGTTGCTGTTTCTATCCACCCCTTTTTATGCACATTTTGGAATACCACATCAAAAACTGCTGGATGGAAAAGCCAAGAAATTCTAAAAATTCACACACAAAAAAACGTATGCACTCGTTCGAGTCTGATCATTCTGATCTTCAAAAAATCGGCATAACTGAACTAACCAGCGGACTGATCTTATCACACAGCATCTGAAATGCTATTATGGTTGTTATTTGGTGTAGCAGAGTATGTTGTCAAAGTGGTTTGGTATTATTCCCTCCCAGACTGGCCATTTACATTGTTGTTTTCTGACCAGCTGCCTTCTATAATTTACCTGAACATGGCGTGTCATGTAAAGATGTTCTGCTCTTAAATGAAGGCATTTGTATGAGTTTTGTTTTATTTATTTATGTTTTTACATGGACTCGTTTTGCCATAAGGAGTAATGTTCTGTTGTAATGTCTTTTGAGTCTGGGGAGTTTCAGTTGGGTTGTGGCTGGATTCTTTGTGTGGGAGGCCGAGCAGCATGACTCAGACTCTTATTGTATTTCCCTTCAAGAGACCATCAGGTGTCTAACTAATCACATGTTGTCTGTCTTTCTCTCAACACCCTCCCCCTTCACTCAGCTGTATACTCTCATTAACATATGAAGGAAGTGGTGGGAAACGGATGGCTATAGCCTTCCGCAGGCCTTGCATTCCTCCTTTCCATTCACACCGACCAGAGTGACTAATTTTCATCCCTTTTGCCTGACCACCTCTGTTTTAGTTTATAGCACGAAATATGAACCATACTGCAGGAAACTGCCGTTTACCCTTATGCCGCCAGCCTCTGTTATGATATTAGCAACAATTTCCCTTTAGAGCTCAAATCCTGAACTAACAAGGAAGCAGACTTTAATAACGTGTATTTAGTCACAAGTTTTCACTTTGATTCTTAATACTTGGTACCGCTTATAGGAATGTTCTGATTTTTATCATTTGTGGGGTAATGTTGACTATAACATATGGTCATTTTCAGTTTAATAAAATGACTTTGAGTTACTTGCAATGGAAGCCAATGGGTGATGAGACTAATGCCCTGTTCAGACTACACGATATCAGTCCTGATTTAGTGATTCGTAATTGACAATGGGCAATGGGACTCAAGAATAGTTTTATCTTGTATAGTGTTGTCATGGTGGGTGGCAACAACCAACACAGCATCTGTGATGCATCACGACGTCCTGACCGAAAGACTCGCAGGTTTAATATTTTTTTTTTTTTTTTGGTCCTCCACAGCAATTTTCATCACATCTGTGATATTGACCAAATAGGAGCACAGAAGCTCCTCCGTACACTGCTTTCAAACATGACTAAATGAAAGGGGGATGATGGTATAATTGGTGCTAGGTGGAATTATGCAATGGAGGAAATGTTTTTGGGGCTATGGCAACAATACTTTACCTTTATGATGTTTCCTCGGACTACCACGACAGAATGAAAAAATGATAAAACCATAGCAGCGGCCTCTGAGAGTACCGGAATCAGCATTGAGCTAGCAAATCATTCATTAAATTCTCTTTCGCTATAGAGAATTTCGATGGGCAATCGTAGACGTTCCACATTCTTGATGACATTACGTACGTTCTCAAAGATGCCAAGCGATGATTGGTCTGAAAGCAATGTGTAGTCTGACCACAAAACAAGAATTTAGGAGTCAAAATGGCATAATCTGACACAGTGACTATCATAACAGACAAAATGATTGGATAGTCTGAACCCGTCATAAAACATTATACGTGCAACATGAGACTAGATGATGTGATAAAATCGCTCGCTAATCTTTCCTGTCATGTCAGTGTAAAGCCACTAAGGAACACGCTGTCCCTTTGAACCGTATTTATGAAAGGATCCTGGAAAAGAAATATATTAACAGTAAACCTTGATAACGTTTCATGCACACCAAATCAGCATATTAGAATGATCTTGACCATAAACACTGGAATAATGGTGCTGAAAATTCAGCTTTGCCATCACACGAATAAACCAGTAACAACAATATTACTGTTAATGGTTTTTGATCAAATAAATGCAGCCTTGCTGAGCTTTAGAGACTTCAAAAAAGTTAATCTTTAATCAACCCCAAAAGTTTTGAACTGTGGTGTACGTTTTAGGTGGGATGCTTCACAAAAAAAAAGAAAAAAATCATTAGTACTTTTTGCATGACATTTAATCAAAATAAACAGTTGTCATGTATGAATTTTTTTGGGATAAACAACGAAAGAAACAAATGACAGTTGGCAAAATGTCTTTGTTGCATATGGAAAAAGTTGGAACTGTATGGGTTACAAGAAGTAATTGATTTGAATAAAATTAGACCTACACTGCCATAGCTTTATACAATCAATCACCCAAAGCTGTTTATTTGTTGCTTAAGGTATTGATTTAGCATCATGTTGAAGCCAACCATTGTATTGATCCAACCATATGTTGGACATATTCATTGGGATTCCTGCCTCTGAACTGGGCCCATGCATCACTTCACAGTAAAGGGGAAAAGCAGGAGAGTAAGAGCACCAAAGATCAGGAAAGAGAAATGGGGGAAAAAGGGAGCATACACAAAGGACGTGAAAGTTCAGTGGTTTTACTTCAAAGTCCACCTCCATATATTCTGTGCAGCCACATGGACAGATGTAACTTAAATTGTTGCCAACAGTGGATGGCAATCTGATTCCCAGTCTGTATTCCAGGAGCCCCCTACTGTTCCTGCTACACTCACTGAGTTCTGGCGGCTGCTGACTGCAGATTTTACCTTATATGGTCATCCTCAGCTCCCCGCCTGTCAACCTTCCAGACCCATTTCCTCTTTCCTCTCTATTGGTTGAAGCTCAGTGCATACGGCCAATAGATTTTTTGAAAGATGCATAGAAGAAAAGTGGGCAGTGTGAAGGGAATTTTTTTTGGTTAATGTGGAAAGTCCACGGTGTTGTTTATTTGTTATAATAATAACAATACTAATAATAAATATTATTAAAATGAAAACTTTTTTTAATAAAGTTATTCATCCAGAAGTAATGGATTTACAAAATGACAATTATGAAATTATTATTAATTATCACAATAAATTATATTAGAAATTTTATATATATATATATAATATAATTACATTTTAATATTTGTATTTAGAATAATAAATGTATTTTAAAAACTGTTCTGAGTATCAAACTCTCTTATCTCGTGATCTTTCTTCCTCATTCCCCTCCTCCTCCTCATCTTTCAGGTCATATACATTATTAGGCAACTGCATACACCTGCTGGCCCCGAGTAGCTTTCTCATTCTGACACCGCCCCCAACCCCCTCACTGATTCGCTGTTTACGTGGGTCATGTAAAATGACGTGAATTCTGGTTGGACAGCAGCTGGAGTGCTTCAGTCAGGTCAGTTGTAGTCTGCTGCCTCTGGGTCCTCGTGAACTCGCAGAGGAAATGGAAATTTCCATGCTGACTAGATAAGACAGACGTGCTTCAGCTACTGGAGAAAGCATCTGTGACTGTAATACTTTCTGTTGGCCACCTCTACAGTGTGTCCAGTCTTTCTGTCTCTCTCATTTCCTCCTTTCCATGGTTTTCATGTGTCTCTTCACTGGCATCTCTCTCTCGCTCTCTGACATGGTTTTGTTGGGGCGAGGAATCCTTATTTAAATGTGGTTTATTGACTGAATGGGTTGAGACCTGTGTTAGTTGAGGTGAATCTGCAGTAATGCTGCGACTGTTGCTATGCAACAAGTTCACTGCACTGCAATGATGGTTGTGGACGGCTCCAGTTTTAGTAAGCTATAATTACATTTCATAAATATTCATGATGCAAGTTTAGCAGAGCTTTCCTGTGACTTTTACTTGCCACAATGCATGCTTGATTTAATGAGGCAACATTTTAAATTTATGTTGTAAGGTAAACTAACACCTCACTGTTATTCATTCTTATGTTGCTATATTAGAATTTTTCTGTCTGGCTCTGCATGATTTTTTTTTTAATGCTTTTGAAAGACATTTCTTTCACTTTTAGTTTGCATTTATTTGACCATACATTAAAACGGTACTATTTTAAAATCTTTACAATGACCTGTTATCGATTTAAAAAAAAATGCGATGGTAATTTTTCAGCAGCCATACTGTATTCACGGTCACATGATCCTTCCGAAATCATTCTAATATGATGATTTGTTGCTCAAGCAACTTTTATTATCGTCAATGTTGAAACCGGTAATGCTGCTTAATATTTTTGTGGAAACCATAATGCCTTATTTTTGTGTAAATTCTTTGAACGTTCCATATTAGGATATTTGAAATAGAAATATATTGTAAGTGTCGTAATAGTTTTTTGTGTTATCATAATTACTTTATTTTTTCCGTGATTAAATTGGCCAGCTATATACATTGCAAAAAACATCTGTTTGTCGTTGTGTCTAACTTTTTGTGTTACTGATGAGCAAATGTCAATGCTCTCGGGTGAAAATGCCCACGTAATATAGACGTCTTGGCGACATTTTTGTGTTATCAGTGATCTTGACGTGATTCTCGGTCATTTGAAAGCCTGGTATTCAGTTCATATCTTCTCTTCACGTATAGACTGAATACCTCACTCTCCTGGTATTCAGACCATTTTTTTTTATATATATACTTTTGCTTTTGCTTTTGCTTTCACAATTTGCTCAACCCTTTAAAACTATCTTGTGATCACAAGCTTGCAAATATAAGCACATAGACAAGCAGCTTCATGTACCGTCTCTGATGTGTTAATAAATATTAAACAAAAACCATGTAGAATCCATAAGCAGATGATTGCTGCTAAACTTCTGCTCCTGTGTCAGTGATCCATAAAAACCAACTGGCAATAATATCAGTAAATCAATATAGTGACTAATGCTTGTGCATCATCTTGATCCTCCTCATTTAAAGGCTTTGAATTACAGGTTTTTACAGGAAGGTTCTTTTGAGAGAACTAGTGTCCTTTTATCACCTTCCCTCTCTTTTCTGCCATGGCTTCCTTCCACATGTCTATGACTAAACAAGTAGAAAAGGTTCATAGGACAACCAACAGTCTTGGTTTTATGCATTACTTGTTACATCAAAAAAAAGTAATCTGATTACATAATGTACTTTCCTTGTAAAGTAACAAATCACATTATGGATTTACTCATCATTTGAGTTTTCAAATGATGAGTAAATCTATAAATCATAAAATGAGCTGTATGTTATGGCATACATAGCCCTAAGGGTCAGGAAATATTATAGTCAGAATATAATGATATTCAAAAAATATAAATATAAAATAGAGATAATATTCTTTTTAAAATAAATGTTATGTTGTTCATTTATGTTGTTGCATTACTGTGTTAAATATTTGGGAGGAAATAAATTGTATGAATATACACTTTCTTTTTTATTTTTATATTTTGATTTTACAGACAATGACTTTTTTTTTAAGCAAATGAGTTTTTGAGGAACACTTCTTGAACTGTATATTTTTGAAATGTTAATACTTTCCTAGATGTGTGATCTTCTGGTTAGGTGACTTTTTTTTCTCTTTAAGGTAAAGTTCCATGTCATCTGGGCTTTATGGGTAGTTGCTTCACTTTTCTGCACGTATTACATCCTCATAACTTTAAACAGACAATATCAGTAAGTGATTCTATCACACTAGTCTCATGCCAAAACATATCTTGGCTTGTTTTCTTTTGGTGCATGTGATGGTTGACAGACCGCTGCCCACAGCTGGACTTTAAATTAGGAATTCTGCTTTTATTGGCGAGCAGCCGTTTCAGTGTGTAAGGACCAGACTGTCTGTATGTTTGTTTAGCTGTTCATGGACTGATTGGTAATCAGTGTTCCTGATAAAAGGGTGGCATTTCTTTGTCTTCTGTCTTGGGTTATTTTCTCAGTTTCAAGAACATCTTATGTATTTTTCTATCTCCCTTTCTTTCCAGTTACCTTTGAACATTCTTTTTCACTGCTCTCAATCGAAACCATCCACACGCACTTCTGAAGAAACAAGTGGGGCGGTTGGCTCACAAATAGCTGCGAAAGGTATAGTTTCTCTTTCGTGAGGCCATGTTATAACCATGCCCGGACTTGAGAAGGAATGTGTACACAGAGTGGCTTTCTGCACAGGTGGGTAGTGACTTTTTGTGCAGGCGGGCTTGAATTGCCCAGGCAGTTGTACTTTGCTGGGCTGGGCTGGGCTTTCTGCTTGTGATGTCATCGCACCATAGGCAAAGCAGCAGCTTGAACAAAAGAGTGGGTGTGGATCTCTCGCTACACACTGAACAGCGTGATCAGATGACACCTGACCACACAGCCCTGTGCAGAGATTGTGATCTCGCAAGTGATCAAAGGTCATGACCTTTGAGCAGAGGGCACTGATGTCATCAGGAAGTCAGCTGACTGGTATGGGACCGCAGCCGTGCCTTTATTTGGCTTCTTTGTTTGCTGTGTACAAGGGAGAGGAGGGAAATCTTCTGTTGTATTTTTTCCCCTTGTCTTCAGGCCTGTGCATTGTATAATGGTGTTACATAAGGTGCTCAGAATGAAGAATAACTGTTTTTTTTTTTTCAAATACGAGCATTCGTGCGAACAATCACGCTACTTTTGCAGTATTCTTCCTATCTTAAAATACAAAATTTGAATATCTTTTGGAGATCGAAATGTAGCATAGAAGTAAAATGCAGTCAAATTTGACTTAAAATAAGTAAGGCTTGTTTTTCACTGAGTTTTTATTTCTATTTACTAATAGATAGCATTATTTACCAAAATTTTATTTAAAATATAAATAAATAATTTTGACGTGTGACGCAAACAAATCTCTGAACTGATTGTTTTAAACAGACCGTTTAAAAGAACTGATTAAAATGATGAAATATTATTTACCAAAATAAAATGTGCAAAATGTACAGTCATTAGTTGCATTTCCATTACAGGTTTCTGGGTGTTTCTCCTTCCTATCTATTTGGAGGTCTTGATGAATTTAAATTGTGGCATTTCTTTGTTTAGAATCCAGTAGTTCTGTTCAGGCATACCGCGCCCTCTTGAAAAACCATCGGCTTTTATATACACGTCAGTTGACCTGTAAATGCGACAAAACTGTTTCCATTGCAGTTTTGCGAAATGTTTTTTTCGAATTACCTGAAAACCACCTCGTGAACGTAAACTTTTCAGCGATTAAATGGGAGTTTTTGCAAAATTGACATGTTTCCATTGAGTGTTTTTTCAATTCGCAATTTCAATTTGCTCCGTTTAAAGGGTAATGGAAACACAGCTATTGTTCTCATCACAATATTGTTTAAATGTATATTTTCAGCAAAATAAAATTAGTTTGTATTTTTGTTTTGTTTTTTGGTGGCAAAATCATCTGATTTGATTCTCACTCTGCTCAAACCTCCGTGTGACCTTTCACTACGAGTGAAAGGGTCAATGACCTGTTGCAAACGTATTTCTATCTGCATTTGGAAACGGAGTTGAAAGAACAAAAGCCTTGCAATCTGTTTTTATTACATATCGGCTGTCATGTGTAAATGTTTCTGCTGTTCGCTTGAATGACCGGATATGCTATTGTTTGAAAATTTGTTAAAGAACCCCCCCCCCCCCCCCCCCCCCCCATTTCATGAATGCAGGCCAGGCCTTAAGTGTTTGTTTTAGTGTTACGTAGAGCTTGGCTGCCACTGTCAAAGCTTTTTTGACCGTTTCACCGAATGGGCTAGATGCTTTCATAATCTAATTTTTGTCTTTGTCTCTGTTTTCTCTCTGCAGTCAGGCCGTATAGATAAGGCCTACCCTACAGTATGTGGCCACACTGGTCCTGTTCTGGACATTGATTGGTGCCCTCACAATGACCAGGTCATCGCTAGTGGATCTGAAGACTGCACTGTGATGGTATGTCACCCTTTCTTTCTTCACTTCCATACATCCACTGTCATCAACTGCCTCAGAAAACTGATGCCATTTTAGCATTGTCAGACTTGAAGCAACTAACACAGATGATGGGTATACTGTACGAAATGTGCAAATTTATTACACATCTAATGAGTGAGTGTTTGTATGTGCTTGGCAATAAAATGAAAGAATGTGGAAGATTGGTACACAAACTGGCTCAGGTAGGTCAAAAAAGCACATGAGAAGCATTAGTTGAATGCAATTGGCAATCACAGACATTTGCATTCGGTCGGGATTAGATTTCTCAGAGGACTGTCGAGTTTGCTGAAAAACAGTAGGAAATTTGCCCTTGGAATTTTTTCTGAGGTTGTATGAGGGGAAAAAACAGGCATGGCAGATTCAGACAGAACTAAAATCGCTAAGTGTGTCTGTGAAACAACACTAATTTCTTTAAAAAACTAGTCCCGTCCGAGTAGGGCTTTGCTAAATAAAAATATACATTTTTGGGTGGGGGGGGGAGGGGGACTGGCCACAAACTTTTGAATGGCAGTGTACGTATAAATATAAATCATTTAATTCTGTAGTCAATGCATTGAGGTGCAAATCATATTGCATTGATTACAGAATTCAGCTCTAGCTAAACCGCTGCAATCATTTTAAAGCATGTTTATTGATGGGTGGATATGGCCATTTCTAGATAAGTTTCTTTGAATAGCCAAAATCACATCTACACCCACCCATTGAGTCCATGTGTTGCTGGCAAAGTCTGCCCCATGACTCATGCGAACGGCAGTGGATCGGATCACGGCATAACTGAAAGCTTGCTCTTCTGGACTGTTTTAGATTAGTTTAAGCCCAGCCTGAAGTCATTGAATCAGCAGTTACTATTTTATAGTTCTGAGGTCAGTCTGGCTGGCTCTTGGTCTATTTATCACACTACTAGACCTTATTTGGCCAGTGTGAAGAGAAAATCCAGTGTTTGTGAACTTGTAATGAGTGTGCAAGTGTTGAGTTTAATAGGACACCGTCTCACGTCTGCTCTCTTGGGGAATACCGAGGTCAGGGCTGTTGATGATTCCTGCTGTTTTGCTCTGTCTTATCTTCCCAGATTCATAACATCTGAAATATATCGAGTAGGGCTGTGCATTGACATGAATTTCATGATTCCATTTCGATTCAGTACCGATTAATTGGGGCCTATCAATACATGACAAATTTCCTCTAGGAAAAAATATCTTTCAATGTTGCAAACTACAGGAAATCCTAGTTGGTACATCACTATACTAACAAAGGTTAGAATTATTTGATTTGGCTACTTGGATTTAAATTAAACCTCAGTTCTTATAATAATGCAATTTATGTTTCTACTTGTTTTTTTTTTTAATGTAAACATTTAAATGGTTGCTGCAATAAAAACAAGGATTTATTCATTAAAAACACCCATTAAATATCAAGGAAAAAGGTTAAGTAAATCTACAAGGTGACATTGTTTACAAGCATTGTTTTATTGACGTCTTTCCGCCGTTGAAAGGAGCGATTACTTGAGACTTGATACGGATTTCTGTTAATTGTAATGGTAATGTCTTTTAACATACTTTTTGATGTTCATTCATGTTTGTTTCGTGCTATAACTAGTAGCAGAAGAGATGGGCGATTCACATGCGCTCCATGCTGCTGCTTCGCTTGAACAGCAACAGCGATCTGTCACACCACATTAAAGAGCGCCACAACGGTATTTATAATTTGAATGTCATAATGAAATTGACAGAATTTGAAAGCTGAGACTTTTTCATGTAAGAGTAACAAAACACAAAGCCTATTGAGATTTATTGTATGGGAGGCAATGCTACAAAGCTTTGTTCATTCATCAACTGAAAACAACATAGACTGAAAGATCAAAACTTTTGGCTCAATTAAAATTGAGGAATCAGTTTTTTGTTTGTTTTTTTGTTTTTTTGTTTTTAATTCTTTTTCTTACCTAGCTCTGATATCGAGGCATAGACTCGCTGGAGGGTAATTTCATTTGTGACCTATGGTCGATGACCTAAGAGATGACGATGATGATGGTTTTATAGCTGTCTAGCAGTGTCTGTGTAAAGAAATAATGTACACTCATCCAGTCTGTTACGCAGTTAAGAGGTCAATACGCAGAAATATTTAAATGTAAAATGTTGCGTTTTGTCCAATTAGAATAAAATGTTTCAGATAGCCATTTAATAATGAGAATAAGCAATATGTAGCAGGAGAAGAAAGGAAGTTAAAAGAGAGAGGCTTCGAAATCTCATGATAGCATACTACTACTATTATTATTTCTCTCATATAAATTTAAAAGATCGTCTATATTTTTAATTCTTGTTCAAAATGAGAAAACTCTGCTGAACTGCTTTATTTGCCCTCTGCTGCCATCTTCAGACAAATTAATGTAATTGTAGAAGTTCAACAAGAAGGCTCAAATTTTGGATCATAATGTAATTAATTTGATGTTTAGTGTTATTTTAGTGTTATTTATATACTATTTGGCATTCACTTTGAATTAGCATTTATTTTTATATTCAATTTTCATTTGTTTAAATTTTAGTACTGTCTTTTTATTTATTTATTTATTTATTTATTTATTTATTTATTTATTTATTTATTTATTTATTTATATATATATATATATATATATATATGTGTGTATATATATATATATATATATATATATATGTGTGTATATATATATATATATATATATATATATGTATGTGTATGTGTGTGTGTATATGTGTGTGTGTGTGTGTAATTTAGTACTTCAACTTAAACCTTTATTCCAGTTAGTTGCAACATTTCTAATTTTCATTTCAATTATTTATCTAATATTTATGTATATGTATGTTTTGTTCTCAGGTGTGGCAGATCCCAGAGAATGGTTTGGTGACCTCCATGTCGGAACCAGTGGTGGTGCTGGAGGGTCATTCTAAAAGAGTTGGAATCATTACCTGGCATCCAACTGCCCGCAACGTCCTCCTCAGTGCAGGTGAGAAGCATCACCTGATCCAGCCAGGAAAATGAAACTGTATCACAACAGAAGATGGGGAATAATGTGGAAAAGAGAGAGGGGTTCAGGAATTTTATGCACCTCAATCTCTGACATGTTTATCTTTTTAATGTACTGTTTGTATACATTAATGTACTGTATCCACTTAGTATCTGTCAAAACACTTTAATGGAAAAAAACAGCTCCAGCTCTTGTCTAGTAAATAGATTCTTCAGCTTCCAAACATGATCATTTTCCCCATCACATGAGGTTTCTCCCGGGTTTGTTTGCAGGCTGTGATAATGTGATTTTCATCTGGAATGTGGGCACGGGAGAGTCCATGATCACCCTGGAGGATATGCACCCTGACATCATCTTCAGCGCCTGCTGGAACCGCAATGGCAGTCTCATCTGCACTGCCTGCAAGGACAAGAAAGTCCGTGTCATCGACCCGCGTAAGGAGGAGATCATTGCGGTAAGTCCATGCTTTTTCTGGAGTGAATAGGCAGATAATCACTTTATAGCTTTTATTTGTAAACAGTTGAGAATAACAGTTTCTGCATTACATGGACTAAAATGTTTCTCTGGCTTTAGTTTTTCTCAGTTGAAGCGATGTTTACTTGATCCCAAAAGTACTTGGCTGCTCAGTTTTGAACGAATGTGAGCAGTGTTGTGATGTACAGTATTATGGTGCGTCTCGCTGACAGGAAAAGGACAAGGCCCATGAGGGCGCCAGGCCCATGAGAGCTATTTTCTTGTCTGATGGCAAAGTGTTCACCACTGGATTTAGCCGCATGAGTGAGAGACAGCTCGCCCTCTGGGATCCGGTAAGTTGCCATGGAAACTGCAGACAAATTTCATCCTAACACCTGCTCATAAATATAAACAAAAATGCATTTCAGATGTGTTCCTAACAAAAAACTATTAGTTGCAGTTCCTGACACAAGTGAAATAATGGTCCTTTTTAATTGTAGTTGGATTATAAATTTTCTGTTTGTCTTTCAGGACAATATGGAGGAGGCAGTCTCTGTCCATGAGATGGACACCAGTAACGGAGTCCTCCTGCCCTTCTATGATCCTGATACTAATGTTGTCTACCTTTGTGGAAAGGTAATCCACGTACAGTACCGTTTTAAAGTTTGAAGTCAGTAAATTATTATTTTTTTAAAAAAAGACATTAACACTTTTGTTCAGCAAGGGCACATTAAAGTGAGTAACAAAAAGTAACAGAATATTTTATAATGTTACAAAGGATTTCATTTTCAAATAAATGCTGTCATTTTGAACTTTCTATTAAACTTTCATTTAAAGAATCCAGTAAAAAAAAATCTGTAATGGTTTTCAACATTGATAATAATGTTTGAGCAGTGAATCAGCATATTAGAAGGATTTCTGATGGATCATGTGATCACAGGAATACATTGTATGATGAAATATTCTAGTATGAGAAAATATTTAAAATAAAATAATATTTCACAATATTACTTTTTGATCACATAAATGCAGCCTTTGTTAGCATGAGACTGCAAAATGACAAAAAAAAAAATCTTACCAACCCCATTGTTTTGAAAGATGGTGTACACCTGGATTTTTTTTTTTGGACATGGTACCATGATCATAACATGAGTTTTTAGTACCTAACTGAGTATTTGTTTCTGATAGGGTGACAGCAGCATCCGTTACTTTGAGATCACAGATGAAGCTCCCTTTGTCCATTACCTCAACACCTTTACCACTAAGGAGCCTCAGAGGGGCATGGGATACATGCCCAAGAGAGGGCTGGACGTCAACAAGTGTGAGATCGCAAGGTATAGCAACCATAATAATTACACAAGCTAACGGACGAATGAAACATGTCAGGAATATGACCAGGTCTTATTTCACCCCAAAATTAAAACTTTAAAGAAAAAAAAAAAATCATTTATTTTATCCTATTTTTCACATGGTTTGTTTTACTGATATACTGCTGTGAATACAAAGAATGAAAGTGCCCCTATTATGTTTTTTCGAATATTGCTTTTCATGCATTGTAATATAGTTGTTTGTGAATGTGAAAGTTCTGCAAAATTTTAAAGATCAAAGTGCACAACAAATACAGTTATTGTTTCCTAAAAGAAAAAAATCAATGGATTCTGAACTGCTGAAACGAGTCGTCAGCAATTCCGGTCTCACTTTCTGATGTGCCGATCCGATACTCACATCGGCTATTGGCTCCGATTCTAGCATTTTTGCTGGATCGGGTATCGGTCAGACTGAACCGATCCAAATCCGATATTGTGAGTATACTATTGTTGTTATTTTTAAGCCCCACAAAAGGAACAAAAACTTTGAACTTGAGTGTTCTGAAGCCATTCCATAGTTTAACATGAGGTACAGATGAATAATTAAGTCATTAAATCAAAGTTCGCGTAAATGCTTCCCTCTGCTGCAGCTGTCAGTCATTCTCCATTCTGCATTCAAACTGCGTGTTCCGTTCGATTACGACAGTTAACACAATGAAATTCTCTCCAAGATGATTCAATGTTTTTATGGTACATTATCTATAGACAAAGGTCTATGCTTTTGCATAAAATGACTCTTGTTTATAAAAAAAATGGTACCCATTAAAACAACTTTACAGAAGGGACCCGAACATGGAACAATGTACAATACAAGCACAGCACTGAGCTTCTTGAGTCTGTTCAGTAAGGAGCGTTTTGATAGGTAGATTAAAATCTCACTGTGATTGGCTGTATAGAACATCCTCCAAAAAAAGATATTAATGAATTTTAACTTGCTAGGAAGGTCACAAAAATACTGCACACTAATTCAAAGCAGTCTGGCTCCATAGAGCGCTGACGCTGCGCGCTGTCACTTATGTTGCATCAAGTGCATCATTCTGCACACGGGATGCGCATAAGCTCTTTGTGCTGCTCTGTATGGGAGCCGTTCATATTATAATACTGTTAATAGCCTTTTTTGTTCTGTTCTGTCTACCATGTTTACTGCCTCATTAAAAAAAAAGATATAAATTAAAGAAATGTCTTAATTTTATATAAAAATATAGACTATAAAGTTATTAACTTTGTCATTTATGACTCAGATATTCATGAAAAACAAGCCATGAGTCATGAATGGAGTCAGTCGGGTTCATTTTTATTTTGAATGTCTACCAAGTTAGTGAATATTATTGGTTCATTTACAGTTGTTGCACTGATGCACATTTAATAAATAATTTAGGCCTACTACATTTGTGTCTGTTATTTTGTTTTACAAAGTTAGGAAAGTTATGTTTATATCAAGCCTGATGCCTTGCACAAAAGAATGAACCCTGTCTCTTCCACACAGTGAGGCATACAGTTCATCAATTTAGCACTTTTTTTTATCATGATTACTTTAATATCGGATCGGTACTTGATGCCGGGAAATACTGAATCCCAGCTATGGGTATCGGAAGCAAAAAAGGCGGATTAAAGGATCCCTAATCACTGGCTGGCTGTTAACAATATCTACTTTGACCCATCTTCAAACACTGTGGTTGTAGCTGAGGCACTTCCAAAGGACTTCCACTGGAATTGATATGGAAAACCCGACACCAGTACTCCGTACTATCAGTGTTTTAAGCACTGAGGAAGCCTCTGAAATTCAGATATTGGAATAAGCATTTCGTTTCCGACACACACTGTAAGCGGTAGACCAATCACAACAGACGGGGCCATTTGACCAATCAGAGAAGAGGAATCTTGTGGAAATGAGGGGTTTAGACAGACAGATTCTTCAAGTGAACTGTTTTCTGACTTTTTGGGGAGAAAATGAGGTGATGTGCAATGTGTATTATGAGAAAAGTAAAGTGTTGGATGCATGTGAACCTACTGTAGGAGAACTTTAAAAATTAGGAACCTTTAAAATAGCATAATGGGGCACTTTAGTAATTTAATAATGCCAATGACAAATTGAGAGGAAAATCTGCTTAAATGTCATAAAAATATCTTGATGTATTGCAAAATTAACAAAAAACAAAACAAAAATAGTCATATGAATCTTTAATTCCTTTTTAATCTGAATGTTTCTTTATAAGATCCTTTACAAGATTTTTACTTTTTTTTTTTTGGATTGTTTGTTTCTGTTTTTTGTAGTTTATTTGGTCTAGATTTTACTAGTTTTTCCTAAACTGCTGAGATAGGTTTATAGTGCTATTTATCAACACCAATGCATGCAGGGAAGATGGAAGAGTCCCAATCCTCCCAAAAGAGGGCAGCATATACCTGGTTAACAAAGGGCTCCTGGATCCTACAGATTAAGATTTAGGGAGAGTGATTAATGTATAGGTTCAGGTTTGGTGGTATCTAGTGCTTCAAAATTATTGCATGGTGTGTTTATTTTTGTATGTTTTTTTTTTTCTTCCTGTCTCTCACCCAGTTCTGTTGTTTTGACTTGCCAAATGAGTCACTAATGTCTGCTACCCCTCTGAACATGTTATAATAGACTCGTGTGCTTATGTGTGTTCTCAGGTTTTACAAACTGCATGAGAGAAAGTGTGAGCCTATCATCATGACCGTGCCAAGAAAAGTGAGCCTGTTGATTTGTTTTACTATTTTTAAAGACTACAGCAACACTAAGCCACAACTTCCTTGAGATTTGGCTTCTGTTTTCTGGCATTGTCAAAGAGCAGTTCAGTTACTTTACCAGGTTTTGAAACCTGTTTTTTTACACTAGGTTTGATTTTATTTAGTTCCACTCCTCCACTGCAGGGTCACCGGCACTTTTTATTTTGCTTTAAACCGCAGTATGTTTGCACCATCAATGTGTACCTACCATAGTCCAAAATCGCCCCCGATACTCTTAATTAGGGCACCATTTGAGGGGACAGCCATTTGTAGTTGTGTCCGAAAGCTTCGTGCATATTAAGTCCACTCATTCAATCCCATAATGCACCGCAATAACGAGTGTACAACCAATGTACACTCGACGGCTAGAGACAGCCCATAATGCACCGAGGGTCAGGCCAAATGAATTTCTGCTTCTGGCCAGAAGATGGCGCCTCAAGCTTAATCATCCATCTATTCATTTTCCAAACTGCTTGACCAATATGGGTTCATATAAAGGTATAAATTCCTTTTTAATTGATCAAGTAGTTTAATTAAGAGTTATACATGTTAGCTTCCATGAGAGAGTTCAAGATAAATCTTTTCTCCTGGAGCTGCCTGTTTGCACAAACTGTGCAAAAGTGGCAACCCTTCCGGTGCACTCAATGTCTGCATCCATTCACTCCTTTTCATTCACTTCTTTATCTAGACTATATAAGTGGACTAATACAGGAAATAGTGAATAATTGTGTAGGGGGCGATTTCGAACACAGCTCATGAGTTATGATGGCAGCTGTTTACCACTGCAAAACTGGAGGAGTCAAAAATAGAAAGTGTTTTTCTAAGACATTATAACAAAGTCATAAGACACTTAGCAAGTCTTTAAAGAAGAGAGATGACCACCACAATCAAATATTTTATTTTATTTTACCAATGTTTCGGCAAGAAGTCTTTGTCAAGGTATATGACAAGGTATACCTTGATAAAGGCTTCTTTCCGAAGCATTGGTACAATAAAGTAAACTATTTGCAATTCAGTTTCCGGTCATCTCTTTTCTATAGGTCAAAGATAATTAAACATCACAATTTAAATAATTGTTTTCTATTTTAATATTTTATGTTTTTATAATGTAATTTATTCCTGTGGTGGCAAATATAATTTCCAAAAAATATAAAAAATGCATGCCCAACATTTTCACTGCTATTATCAACTACTAAAAGGTTGATCAAGAGCCATAAATTTTATCTGTATCCGCATCCTCTTTGTTGATAATCCATTGGTTTGCATGATTCATATTCTGCTTATCCTAACAACTAATAACACTGTTGCTTCCATCAGTCGGACCTGTTCCAGGATGACCTTTACCCTGACACGGCAGGTCCAGAAGCCCCCCTGGAAGCTGAGGAATGGTTTGAAGGGAAGAATGGAGACCCTGTCCTCATATCCCTGAAACATGGATACGTCCCAGGCAAGAACCGCGATCTCAAAGTGGTCAAGAAGAACATCTTGGACAATAAGATGAGCAAGAATACAGAGAATACTGCCCCTGCTATCAAGACTGCCACCTCCACACCATCTATTGTGAGTGAGACTCATTTACTAATTCTTGTTCAGTTTGTCATCCACCAGCTTTTCGCTTTTTACTTTTTTCCTAACTATATCCCTCCCGAATTCTACACAACCCCCTTTTTCTGCACTAAATTCACTGGGAAAATGTTTTAATAAACACAGTTTCTTTAGCTGTACTGCAATTTGCACCATGATGCAGTTGTGACCTACATGCAGCTAAATTATTGCATTGTTCAAGGCTAACTTCTCGTTTTGGCTTACATATAGTGTTTTTATAGATTTAAGGATGTTCTTCAGCAGAACAAACCCCTAACCACATGCTAGTTTAACCACATGACGGCAACACCACGTGTGTCCTGCTCTCTAAACCCAGCTCGCCACGCTCAGGGCTGTAATCAAACTCACCAATGTTCCTCACACCTAAAGATTATCCTTCAGTCTGACTAAATTGGCATCTTAATTATTTGCTTATGATAGCGTTGGTATTGTTAACTATTAAAAATAGTTTTTAAGTTGTTAAAGCCGAAATAAAATAGCAAAAAATATAATTAAAAAAAAGTTAAACAAACATTAAACATACTGCCTTGAAGCACAAAATTGACTAAAACTAAAATAAGTGAAAGCTAAATAAAAATATAAAAAACTAATAAATATGACAATCGCATAACACTATTACTAAAATTAAATAATCAAAAAAATATCAAAATAAAAGCTATATCAAAGGGGTCATATGATGCTTTTTGACGTTTTCCTATTTCTTTGGTGTGTAATGTGTCTGTGCATGTATTAGATCAGCAAACTACAAAGCTCACAGTCTCCCTCAAAGAAATTTATTCCAATAGAGAACGCCCCTGAACCTCCCTAAAATGGCTGGATCGAAGTCCAGATATTACTTCCTCAAACATCCATGTCACAATGTCACATATTAGCAAAATGCCTGCCCAAAGGCATACGCAAAGAAATGAGACGAGGCTTCAGTGAATTGCAGTGTTGTCATCATGTCGTGGAGACGATGTTTGGATGCGAAAGCAAAACTGCTTTTGCTTTCAGAAGTTAATATTTATTCATGAATCTGTTCCTGAGCAGTACAATGAAAACACTTGCTTGTGCACAGCCCATCTTACAGAGGACGGCTAACTGAACCTTAGACGTTCTGCAAAGTCGTGCTTGCAGAGTTGGTTCTGATCTGCTTGATCATCTGCATTTTCAGAATCCAACTTGGCCTCGAACTGATGCTGTAAAACCGACGACATTATTAACAGCGTGTTCACAGATGCTTTAAAAGCTTGCGAGTATGGCAAGGGTTGTTACTTGTAAGACAAACGCTTGATGTTTGGCCAATCGCAACGCACTGGGTCAGCTGGCCAATTGGAGCGCTCTGAGCTTTTCTGAAAGTAGGGACTGCGTAGAAATAATCATATTTTAGACAGACTGGGACTAGAAGAGCTGCAATAATGTGGAGTGTGTAAAAAAATAATGATGCAGTGTGAAGTGTCAAGTGAATTTAATAAGAATTGATTTTGGGTAGCAGAATCGGAAAACTAGATGGTTGTCATTGTGGTACCCATTTGTTATTAAAGTCATAATTCGTATATATTGGAATAAAACGATGTGATTTTTATACTGAGAGAATTGTTCTTTACATTTTGTCTTTATTTTTTTCTTTTTTTCTTCTTCCTCAACAGAAAAGCGAAGCTAAGCTGGATGAGGTTTTGAAGGAAATCAAATCTCTCAGAGAGCTGGTCAGCAGTCAGGAAAAAAGAATTGCCAAACTTGAGGAGCAGTTGTCTAAAATGGACATCTAAAAGGACCCTGTAATCCACTCCCCTTCTTCTATTCAGGATATCCCATTGGCCAGGTGGGCGGGACCCGTCACTGCCAATCACCATGACAGCGTTCCGTCTGAAGCCTGCCTTGCAAAGACTCCAATCAACATTCCAAGATGATCAATTATTCCTTTTGCAATCCCCAAAACCTGTTTACACCTCATAGCCATTTGGAAAACTATAAACGCCTTCAGTTTATTTCTAAATTTGACCCATGTAGCTTTTACTCCAAATCTTTCTGCAATGGCTGTGTTTTATCTGGTGTTTTTGAATGGTCTTAAGTTTTTTTTGTTTTGTTTTTCTTATTAAAAATTGTGACCAAGAAGCTTGCATTATGAAGCAGTTACATGAACTTGATGAGCTAAAGTTGAAGTAGCCATCAGTATTGCAGTTCCTCTCTCGCCCTTCTGAGTTGCCAAATTTAAAGAGGAGTTGTGCACCTCCCTGACAGTATTTGACTAGCTTTTCATTTTGTACTTATAAGGGACAAAGCAATATGCTAGTAATGCAAGGAGAGGAAATCATTGGAACCATTTGTCAATGTTATAGGTGTCTTTCTAAATAAAAAAAAATAAAGATTTTAATCAACCTGGCAAACATGTAGAGTTCAAAAGTTTACAAACCAGTACTGGAAAACAATACAGGTGCTCTAAAATATTCCACTAAAGACATTTCTTTGTTATTCAGGTACCCATGTATGTTTTAAAATAGTAATTAGTAAAATAATCCAAATAATTCTGGTTCTCGCAGTTGCCATGAACACCATAAATGTGTACTCTTCTCACAACTCCAAATACGTTCTTGATGGCAACAGTTGCTCATCATCAATGCAAGCAAATAGTCAGTTTTTCTGCTTTCTAATTGTTCCACATATCTGCGCTTTTCTAAAGTGTCTCATTTTGTTTCCTGAAAGAAGCCAGGAACAGTTCAGGTCTCACTGCATAACTCTATAGGGTCTCCTCTTCAAAACACGAGGATATAAGCTCAGAAAAAACACCCTTAGATGTTTATCAGCTTTAGCAGCAAGACTTGTTCATTACTTTACCAGCTTGATAGCTTTTACTCTGACTTTGTTCTAGTCAGGCATCATTCAGGTCTAAGAAAGACGCTTTGCTTTCTCATTAATTGCTTCAAATCTCATCTAGTTGTGCCGTCCATACCATCTCCGAAACCAAGCTTTCAACTGAATCTCAAGAGCTTTGTCTGTACATACATTTGCTGTGCATTGTAGACCGTGACAACCAGCAAAATAGTGAGTCATGATCGACTTCCTTTTCCTCTTAGGTCATTTTGCGATGCGCTGTTTCTACTGTGCTCTATTAGCCAAGCAGAACCAATTCTCTCAAGGGGGGAGGTTCACGTCTAGATGATCCTTTTACGGCGGTATTATATACTTGTGTGCCACAAGTTTGAGGTGATGACAACTGGATTTTTATTTAGCTTGGTTATGTATTTTTCCATGCCAAGAAGAGAGGAAACTGTGATTCTGTTGATCAGATTGCTTTGGCTACAACCTTTTGTCAGAATGTTCTCTTGTGGCTTTCGATTTTACACGTCTTGCATATCTCATTTCGGTTTGCATCACTACCTAGTGCCTCTTTCATAGGTTGTGAAAAGCACCTTCCCTCTTCAACATGCTTTTTAGTCTACAATAGCCTCCACCTTCTCACCTCAGAACCATCGCCCGACCTACAAGTACTTCATTTAAAACGAGGCTTCAGATACAGCAACAACTCAATACCTCTGTCATTCGCTTGCTTTTTTCTCTCTCTTTTTGGGTGAACTTTTAAAGTGAAGGGTTTGAAAATGTAGGGACTGTGTTTATGGGTACAGATGTGCCAAGCTGGATCACATTCAGGATGTGTGATGGATTGAGTGTTTAAGTGGACTCAGGAGGCATCTGTGATGCAGCCATGAGTGTGTGGTTTCAAAAGAGTGAATGAATGAATTGAAAAGGGATTTTTGTAGGTTGAAAAGATAATGCAGGAAGAAAGCTGTATGGAAGTGGTTTATTTTGATGCTTTGTGTATATATGTTTTTTAGTTTTCCTTTTCGTTTTTTTTTTTTTTTCTTTGGCTATAGGAAGGTGTTTGTCCATCATTTGGAGTTGACTATTTTAAGGATATTCCCCACTCCCCATTCATATACACACTGTGAGCCTTTTATGTTTCCAATGATGATAAAAACAAATGGAAGGATATCTAGAAATTCAATTCTGTGCGTAACTGTTCCATTTTTGTTCATTCATCTGCTTCAAGTTTAAAGAGTCTTACTGATTACCAGGAAAATAAAAAAAATAAAATAAACTGAAATATTGGCATGTCTATTTTTCCCTTTTTTGTCATTATAAAACCTTTTTGTGGAAGCAAGGTTGGTTGGTTAAAGTTCTAGCTTACCGTTTAAGAGGAACTAAGATGTGATATTTAAGTCTCTTTCTTGCTCATTCGTGTTTACGTCAGTTTGTGAACCTCAGCTTTAGTCTGACATTTCAGGAGGTTTGACTTCCTGTATTTTTACGTTGAGTAGGTTTGAGACATTGCTTTGTGAGTTTGTGAGAGGACACAACTTTTCAATCACACTCCAGATCAAGACCCGTTAGAAACGGATGGTAAGTTTGAATCTTGTCTTAAGTTTAATATCGAAAATAAGATGCTATGTTTATATGGCGTGGTGGTTTTTGAAATCCTTCAACTGTAGAGAGAGTACATGGTTGAATATCTGCAAGGAAATGATTAAAAATCGAGATTTCATAAGAAATGTATCAAAATTGAAATTTACCATGACCGTAATCATAGTACATTTTACATTGTGTAGTGAATTGTTGATAACAGAACAAAAATTACACTTGTTCAGCTAAAATGGTTCAACCACATGCTAGAGTCACAAACTCAACATGCCACATGAGATGAGCAACTCGGTTCCTCTCCATATGCTTCATATCTAAAGAGGAACAGAATATGAACATGCTTATGAATGATTGATTTTGCAGATGATGACAATAGACATTGTCTTTTTCTTCTATTCGTAGATGGCAATGGTGACTAACAGACTTGGGTGTTTACCAGTTCTTGTTTTTCTGCTGACTTTGAGCAGTTTAGTGACATCAAGATATCTTAGGATGAAAAGGGAAATTGGTCACAACACGGCATCGATAAACAGCAACGACATACACAATACAACAGGTGTTGCTGAAGCCAAGAACACAAGTAGCACCACTCTGGAAACTTTGAGTGCATTACAGACCGTTGGGGTGACAACTGTAATACCGGATCTAAATCTCTCTGCTACCGCAGATCATACTCCAGATTTGAACCACACCCAACAGAAGTACTATGCAGGAACCGAGAACCTGACAGTCCACCAGCAGACCAATAATGAGAGCACTTTGTACACCCAACTTCCCACAAGAAGTAATAATAATGATACTGGACCCATTTCACAAGCAGGAAGTTCTACCCCCACATTTCCTGCATCGTTGGGGCCCGGTAAAGTAACAGAAAAGCAAGTGACAACAGACACTACGAAGATGTCTACAGATACAAGAAGCCGTACTATTGGAGCTATTTCAACGACAACTAAAAAATCAACCACATTAACGACCCACTCGTGTTCCACTGCCTCTTCTCAAGAGGGCGGACTTGTGAGTCGCTGCCTCATTGCCATCGCCTCGATGGCTGCGCTGATGACCATCTTCATCATTAGCACCATCTGCTTGGCTACAAAACTTTCGTCATACAGATACAGGCACAAGGCGCATCTTCTCCAGGAGACTGAGATGGTCTGCATTTCTGCCCTTATGAATGATACCGATCACCCTATTCCAAAGCCAAGACGTCACCCTAAAAGTAATGGAGCACTGATCCCGAATACTGAGGATGGAGATCCTGATGGAGACGATCTTACTCTGAACAGCTTTCTTCCCGATACTGATGGCCCTATTTAGAAGTTTAGAGCTTTCACCTGCTGTGTGCACTGACTGTATGCACAGAAATGTTTACTCTGCTCAGGTTTGACCGAAGCTCAGTTCTAGGATGGTTTGCACTGTCAAAAAATTTAAAAAAGTACAAGTCACAGAATACCTGTGCAACAGAGTTCTTAGTGTCTCACTCAATGACATTCAATAATCTAATACCTGGCTCTGAAGTGCCTTTTACGACAACCATTTTATGAGTTGTTTTTGTTTTTAGGTACAGTAGGATATATATGCACATTATATAATTTTTTCTTTATACTACTGTTCAGTCGTAAGCCAGATGTCATTGATCTAGATTGATTTGTTGCTGTGTGTGTGTATGTATGTATGTGTATATATATATATATATATATATATATATATATATATATATATATATATATATATATACACATACTGGGATTAACTATAGCCTTATTAATGTACTCAACTATGGATTTTTTTTTTTTTTTTAAATGAATGTTTCAATTCTTTTATATACATATATGTATGTCTTAAGTTTGTCTTTTATTTAATGAGTGTAACATTTATATTTTAATTGTTTTTTTGCATGTTTGAATCTTTTATAATCATTTCCTGTGTTGAAATGCTATACTATTTCTCAGAGGAGCTCAGGCATTAGTGAGGTTTGGCAGCATATATTCCTGAATCTGTTCTATTCCTGCCTGTGGTTCAACCAGCGCTGTATAATTTACTCTAACAGAGTGATGTTAGAGATTATCTGAATATAACATATCATTGCAAATGTACATAAAATATATTCTTTCACAAGTTCCCAAAAAGAATTTGACTTTTGTGCCGAAGTAACACACATTCAGTTGTGTGAATTAAAAATGGCCAAAGTCAACAAGACTAACACTGAGAAAATCAAGAGGAAGTTTTCTCTTTTTCAAATCTACTTTCTGTTTTTATTTTGTAGTTTTTTTTAATGCCGTATAATTGTCCCTTTTATGTACATTCTGTATGTGTAGTCGACTCTAGTATGAATGTGTTTAAGCACTCGATGGGTGAATGTTGTGCAAAATCACATGAAAGTCATTGTGCAGTGTTATACCCAAATTAATTTAATAAAATATTAAATAAATTTTAAAGTCAATTTGAATTGCTGTATCCAAACCATTTTACTTCCATAATGTGATAAAAGGTAGTTTATCCACTTAGATTGGGCCGTGAAAACTAGGTGTTAATTTCTGACCTTTTGACTAATCAGTGGCTGCGGTGGTAAAAAAAAAAAAAAAACTGTGACAGAATATGGTAATAAAATGCGAAGAGAATTTTACAGCCTAATATATTATTTTGTAACATCTTACTGCTTTCTCGTTTGCTGAATGTACTTGGATTGTCCTTATCCTATGCATCCATGTGTTTAAGGGGAGAGAAAGAGAAGGACAGAAAAAGGGAGGAGATGGCGAAAGAGGAGGGAAATGTCCTTGTGCAATTATCCTGATTTTTTTTTTTTAGGAAAACCCACACGGCCAGAAGCTTCCATAAGCCTTTGCGAACCAACTCAGAGGCAGCTGTTTTCCTTTACAGCTGTAGGTCTTTATTTTGCCTACCTGTAGATTGAAGTGTCGGTGTAAAAGTGCATCAGAGAAAGGAAGTAACGCAAGCAGTGAGTATTTTACATTTCCTCCTTTAAGAGGGTATATGTGGTGTTCTGCTTGCATTTTATACATAATTTATTTGTTCTGCACGGTATAGATTTCAGCTTCTCAAAAATGCATTTTAATAATAAGTTTAATATTTTCCTGAAATAGTGGCATCGAATGTGTGCATGTCATAAATACAAAATATCAAATCTCCAAGCAAATGATGCAAAACCTTTTAGTAGAACCAGCTTCATTTGTCTATGCAGCTTTTACAAATTTAATCCCAGTGGTTTTTATTTCATCACGTTAACTATACTGCACCGTGCACCCTTGGTTTGATACTGATATTTGTGATATTCATTTTAAATGTGGCTAAAGTGTTTGCTTTTGTGCCTATTTGTTACATTTCCCATTGACATTAGTTATATTGTCTAATGTTGTGCTATAGAAAAAGGCCAAACTGTTTGGACAAACTAATTTTCAGGAAACTAGTTGTACACCTAAAAATCAATACAGTATTTTTGAATCTGAAAACCTAGATTCATAAATGTATAATTTTATAAGGGATTTTTTTCTCTGTGGTCTACGCAGATGACGCCTCATATTCCTGTAACACATTGCGAAGATTATTACCTCATCTCATAGATTACTACTATAAAATGTGTGAGTGCAATGCCTTCCGATTTGTAGAGTGAAGAATGTGGTCAGAGTAACTCTCTGACCACATTCTTCACTCTACAAATCGGAAGGCACTGAGGGGGAAAGTTTTAAGTTTTAAAGTAAAAACATCTGAAGGGATGACTATTGGATAATACCCTATGTGTTTTTTCACTGCCTATTTCTGGTGGTGTTCATTTGGGATTTTTCCTATTACACTCCTTGGTCTGGGCTTCTGCAGCTAAGAGCAAGTTAAGTGTTATGATTAAAATCTCTCATCTACTTTTTAACAACGTACCCTGAGTTATTATAAAAAATGTTTTATGTCTAGCATGAAAGATTAAAAAAAAATCTGCCCATAATGCAGTGTCTTGACGATGTACATATGAACATTATATGTTCTTGTGCAGGGCAGAAATAGTCTCACTGGTCTCTGGCCCGTCTCTTTGCAGCTGGGCTGTAAATACAGGCCTGTGAGCTGTGGCTCTCCCACGCCTTGCTGCGCCCTCACAAATATATATCTGGCCTTGCTTTTGCTTTTCTGTGGTAAGTGGGTGGCATCAGCCAGGCAGGGAAATTACAAACCAGGCCTGGATTCCCTCTGCCTCCACCCCAAATAAGTAATGACTGGATGTAACAGGAATAGCTCCTCTCCTGCGAGGCAACAGAAACATGAAAATGTGGTGATTCTCCAGCGACATGTTTGATACAAGCAGCTTCCTTCCTGTGACTCAAAGAAAACCTATTGTACAGATATACCGATATAGCTCTCTGTGTGCAGATAGACAGTTGACCATGATGCATCTAGATGTCTTTTTACATTTACTGAACATGGAAAAAAACATTTTTGCAGTGATGTCATAGAAGAACCATTTCTGGCTCCCCAAAGAACCTTTCAGTGAACATTTTTGAAAGTTTTTTCATTGGTGTGACAAACATTTTAATTTTTCCACTATAAAGAACATTTTGTGGGATTGAAAGGTTCTTCGTGTAATCATATGTCAATAAAGAACCATTATTTTTAAGATTGCAAATTGTTGGCTACTTAAAAAGTTGAGAAAATACACCATTGTATAGTGGTGTAATCAAATAGCAATACTATGGTAGTTAAATATATGCCATGGCACTGAATATTAATATTTTTTTACATTTACCATGGTAATACCATAGAGCTTTTGGGTTACTTTTATTTATTTTTATTATTTCTGTGCCCTTCTGTTTGTTACCACTAATAAATATAATTATTTAATTTTTAGTTTTTTACTAAAATGCTTTTCCAAATTATAACTATTAAAAAACCTGCTGTAACCATCGTGATGAAACCCAAAAATGTTCACTCCCTGTTACGTCTGTGTCCATTTTCTTACAGGTCTTTAGAAGAAGCATGTCACTCTCTTTGCGCTTTGTCTGTCTGCTCCTGACTGCTCTTTGGGGCAGCGTTTGCTTCGCCAAGCCTGCCCCATTCAACGTTTCCATGGAGGGCAGTGGGGACGAACCTGAACTCATCTTCCCTATTGCTCGTACCACTCACATTCCCCCATCCCCCTCGCCATCTCCCAACATAACGGCCACTTTCATTCGCATCAAAGACTTCATCTTCAACCAGGTGGTGGACTTCCTGAAGGAGAACTTGCTCCTCATCATTGTCGTGACCTCACTGTTGGTAGTTATCATTTTCATCGTCTGCTGTGCTTCAGCAATGAGCCACAAACGCAAGCTCGAGGCCTACTATCCTCCGAAGACCTACACACCCAGAAAATACATGAGCCAACCTAGTAAAGCAATGGAGAAACCTCATAACCAGATCCAGGATGGGAAGACCGCCGCTGCAAAGACCCTACGAGAACCTACAAAAGCATTGGTGGGGGAGAAGGATGGCAAAGACCCCCGGCCCAAGCCCAAAGAGGTCCAAAAGGTGGAAGATGTTGAAGAGGTGGAGATGCAGAAAGATGAGCCCAAGAAGAAAGAGGAGCCTCAGCCAACCACCTCAAATGCCACCTCCAGTCAGCCACTGGTCTGTACGTGCCACCTCAGAAAGGCCAATCACAGCACAGCGTGAGAGCGTTTTCTTTAACGGGCAGGAATGACCTTGATTTCAAACTTTTTTTCTTTTTTTTTACTCCTTTGAATCTTTTTATTGATATGATGCCCTCTTTCTCGTTGGTTCGCAACCTGTGTTCCAAACGTTTGTACCATCAGAGGAAGAGTGGAAAAAAAAAGATGTTTGTTAAATTTTGCTTCTTTAAAAATTATTTTGATTAAAAAGAAAAACAACTAATTGATAGTTTACTATTCAAATGAAAAATAAAATGGTGTATACAACAAACTTGAAATTATTTTGTGAATCACTATCTAGCTTTGAGATACTTGAGAAGATGTCTTTTCAAACTTTCTTTTTCTTTTTGAGTTCTATTTTACAAATGAAATGTCTATATGCATGGTAACCCATAATTTATACTATATTTTATGAAGATGTTGTCAGGTTTTGTACATGACTGTTATTTTCTCTAAACTTCACGACTTTCCTCAGTATTGAATTTAATTAGTTACATTTTGGTCAGGTATGTGTAAATGATTTTGTCATAAGTAAAATAAACTCTCCAAACATTTACTGTCCTGCTCTGTTTCAAATAAATAAATTGTTTCAGATGCAGATACACTATCGTTCAAATGTTTGGAGTCACTATGATTTTTAAATGTTTTTGAAAAGTTTATGTGTACCAATGCAACATTTATTTGGGCAAAAATACAGTAAAAACACTAATATTTTGACTGCTTAATAGTTTTGGAAATGGTGATACATTAGGATTCTTTGATGAAAACGGAATTTTTAAAAAAAAAAACTAAACTTTTGTAACATTATTAATGTCTTTACTGTGTCTTTTGATCGATTAGATGTGTCCATGCCTAGAAGTATTCACTTCTTTCAAAACAAGTTCTTTCTGACAGTAACATAGTATGAGTCTGAAGAACAAAACTAGGTGAACCACAAGTAAACAATATTAAACATGGCCGGCCAAAATTATGTTCAAGTCCAAATCAATAAATTATTAGATGTATAAAATAAACCACTTTCTTGTGTCCTGTCTGTTTGTCAGTGTGGTTGTGGTTTGTCAAAAGAATTTTGTTGGCTTTGCTGAAGCATGGGAAACTCAAGAACCCCAGCAACAGATCCCAACAGAGCATAACGGCGGCAGCTACAGAGCTTTTGTCACATCCATACAACATCCAATCAATATTTCAGAAGCTTATTACAATAGGCTTTTCAGACATATCTATAAATATCTGGCCTTAATGGAAATATGCTGGTTGTGACAGATTCAGACAATGATTTTTTTCATCATGCCAGAATTGATCTCTCTGTGGATAACTTTGTAAATCCCAAGATTTACCCACTATAGAATATCCAAGTTAAGTTGAATCATGAGTGAATTCCTCTATGCAACATTTATTTTCCAATTAAAAAAAAATGCTCAGACCTCTTAAAATCTATGCAGATTTTGACACAGTGATGCTGTCAGTCTGTTATTGATTAATAGTCAGCTAAATGCACTTTAGCCTTATAACTAAAATTTAAACCCCATTGCTATGGCGGGAGGCCAAGACAAGTGTTGGTAGCATGTCATCACCAAAGAGTCAACATCAAAGATATGCAGCGAAGCCTAAATGAGCCAGAAACTTGAGCCAAGAAAAAGAACCATAGCTCGAGGTCGATTTCTCCCCTCTTTTGTCCACGAGGTGCTAAATAATTCTGGAAATACACACTGCTCTCACTTCTTTGGGAGCGAGTGACATGTGCTCTCATCACTCCTGAATGATTCGATTTAGACTTGAATATGATTTTTGCAGGAACATAAATATACAGTTTACTTGTGGTTCACCCAGCGTTGTTTCTCAGACGGTCAAATTACATATTACTTGCGCAGAATGATTATTAAACGTGTTTTCTAAGAGGAAAACTACTCTACTAACCCAGTGAAGCAGTGTCATGGGAAAAGCAAAAGGAGTGCCCAGTTAATTTACATTGTGAAGAAGATACAAAACAGGTAACTCAAAACCTTAAGGCTGCCATTAAAATTTGATGGGCCGCTACCCAGAATTTTCAGGGTGAGCAAGGACCGTTCTCTGGAAGGGACAAGAGGAAAGAGCGAAGGACGTGAAACAGATAAAGTGAAAGCGAGGGGTCAGCTAAAACAGGGCAAAATGGTGCAAAGCCTACCACGTCTCTATGTCAAAGTAACACATTTGATAACGCGTTTGGAGTCGAGCTCAAGATGTGCATAAAAGGAAATACAACCTGGAGGAGCTGCAGAGTCCATCATGGTAATTAAGTTTGTTCAACAGATTCATTTGTGGTAAAAGAAAAGCAGTTACTAACTTCTTTCTCTTTCCCATCCCTCTTAATCTTCTTCCCTCAAGTGAGCCATGCGTCCTAGTCTTCTCTACTGTCTCTTGTTGTATATCTGTTCATCACTCCTTGCCAGCCTGGTTGTGTCACCCTGTCCCAACGGCTGCTGCTGTCCCCATTCTGGCTCTTTGGTTCTGTGTGAGTCTCTTGGTCTACATACTCTGCCTCGCTCTCTCCCCCTGAGCACCGCTGTCCTCTCCGTAGCCCGGAATCGGCTCTGCAATGTGGATAATGTGTTCCAGCCGTACTCTGGCCTACAGGAACTAAGCCTCAGCCACAACCAACTGGTTCGTTTCCCTCGAGGGCTGCCGGCAAGTCTAGAGACCCTTCAGCTTCAAGAGAATCAGATCACCTACATCACTGCTGGATCTCTAAGGCAGCTTGGGAACCTCACACGCCTGGACCTAGAGGATAACCGGATACGAGCGATTCAGCCGGGGGCAATGCTAGGTCTAACCAAACTGAGGACGTTGACTCTTAAGGGGAACAGATTGTCTCATCTGCCACCTAACTTACCTTCTTCGCTGACACACCTCGATGTGTCAGCGAACTGCATATCTGCCCTAGATCCGTCCTCATTGGGTGCATTGGTGAACTTACAAGTGTTAAAGATTAACAGTAACGGTTTACGCTCTATACCTGAGCAGGCTTTTGATGGATTGTCCCATCTCCAGTCAGTGGAACTAGCCAATAACCTGTGGGTTTGTGAGTGTGACATCATGTACCTTTATAGGTGGCTTCTGATGGACAGGTTACGGATGGCATCGGATCTAGTGTGTACAACTCCTCTGCACCTTGCACGGAAGTTTCTATTAACTCTGTCGGTCATGGCCATCTGTCCGAAACTTTTTAAGCCAGTTGAGAGAATGTCATTTGTAAATACAAGTGCAGAATCTGGAAAAGTGGTTGAAAGTCATATAGAACCGACAAGTACATTGATGTTGGTTAGATCTGATGTTGCATGCAATGCAAGTTCATTTAGTTGTCAAAAATCTTTGCCAGAGAGCACAAATTCAAGGTCCTTCTTTGGGTCAGACAAGCCCACTTTAGAGAGACTGAGCTACGAAAACTGCCTCACGCTAAATTTGACATCTTTTATACCCCAGTCCACCCAAGTACCCAACAGTCCAACCACAGATGAAGAAACTGGTTGTGTGGAGAATTCAACAGGAGCATCAGTAACTGGTTCAATGACCACAACTAGAGACATCGAATTCACTCCTCGGACAATACTACGGTCCAGTGACCCAGCGCTCATTGCGGTCCTGGCTATTCTTTGTGTGCTTACAGGACTGCTGTTGCTCATAGTGCTTTTGGTACTGAAGAACATCCTGCTCCGAAACTTGACAGTTGCTCCGTTTCCACATGTTCAAGAAGACATTAGCACACATTCATAACCCATATTACAGACAAAAATATGTAGGGAATAATACAAAACAATGGTTGATGCAACATTAAACATCTAGAGTTTTATTAAGTTTTTACAAGAAATAATACAGCATCAAAGCCCAGGTGTCTTTTGGTGTCACTTTTTTTGCTTACAAATCGCTACCAAATCTATAATGACCCCCTGCAAATCTTAAATGTACACTTTTTTTCAAAACCCATACTTTACTTTTTATAAAGTGTAGTGGAATACATTTGAAAGCATTTTAGTATTATACATTTAATATAGAGGACATTTCATGCCAGAGTATGAGATCTTCAGGAATTAAAGTTTATTTTAATGTGCGTGATTCAGAGAGATACAGAAAAAAAACTTTAATTCAATGATCCGCACAGTCTGTCAACGCAAACCACTTCAAACCAGCAATGCTAAGGCAGAGTGCATATAGTAATAATGATAGACACTGGCTATTATGTACATCACAACCTCAATAAGGAAATAAACCACACCATTTTTTCTGAGTCACGGCAAGAGTGGGTGACAGTGATTCGGTTGGTGAATTAGGAGATTGATTTCAAGCTTCTGCCAATGTCTCCTTGTCCTTCTGTTTGAGCCTGTAGTCCGCTAACGCAGCCTTGATAGCATCTTCTGCAAGCACTGCCAGAAAAAAAAAATGAACAGAACATTTCAGTCCATGTCTTTTTTTGATACCCTCAATGTGTTTGCAGTCTCAAACAGCCATTTTGATACACTTACTAGAGCAATGAAGTTTGACTGGTGGTAGACAAAGTTCTTTAGCAATCTCTGAGTTTTTGATTTTCAGGGCTTCATCAACCTACACAAGGAAAAGAGGACATTACAAATGTGGGAATGCTTGAGAACAAATATGGAGCACAATGAGATAATCTGATCACACAGTGATTGTGTGTGATGAGTCACAATGACTCACCGATTTCCCCTTCACCCACTCTGTGGCCAGTGAGCTGGAAGCAATGGCTGAGCCACAGCCAAATGTTTTGAATCTGGCGTCTATTATTTTTCCATTCTCATCTACCTGAATCTACAAAACAAAAGAGTCAAGTGAATGGTAGGAGAAATATATTTTTCATAATATGACAAATTTTATTTCATGATAATATATATATATTATAGTTAGTGTTATTTTATTTTGTCAGTACAGAAATTAAATAATCAAATTTAATAAATGTAAAACAATGCATAGTCTTCACTGTATGAATTAAATATAAATGTATTCCCATTAAAAGGTTAAAAAAATAATTCAGTCAAGAGCAGCAAGTTATTTTCTCGTTTGTTTGATTCATGACACAGAGCAGGAAGGTGTATTAGGCTGCTGTCACTTTAAGACCAAACGCCCTGATCCATTATACTGCTACACATCTGGTTTACACCTAACCGTTTACTTTCACTTGAGCTATAACCAGCTGTTTACATGAATACTACACACTGTCACTGCATTGTGACATGACTGCATGTGTTTTCGACCATGCATGCGCAATTAGCCGTGAAAGAGAACTCGCATCAATTCAGTTCAATTCAATTCAAGAGAATTCGCATCAAAGGCTGAGAGACACGGTTTTCTGAGCACATTCTTACACTGTGTCAGTCACTGCACTGAGTTCTTCTTCACTGCTGATTGTGCTTAATAACTATTTTTGTACTTCTCATCATTCACATTAATAAATGACTTACTTTGTCTACTTTTATAATTTGTCAGTCAATATTATATAATATAATGTTATGTCACTTAGCTTAAACTTAGTCTATCTTTAGTCAATTAACAATTTATTTATTAATTACATACCACTGGATAAAGTATAAAATAGTGACGATCTTAAAAAGGAGGACAAATGAGCATCTATGAGTATTTTAAAACCTGACCTAAAACTGGACAGACAGCTACTATATTTATCATTTTTATTTTAAACAGTTGACAAATATTGCTGTATTCAGCCTCGTCATGTTTACATCTTACCTCGCATTCTTCAAGTGTTAAAAAGCACTATGCTGGAATTATTTTTTGGGCTCGACTTCAGTGAACAGTAAACCCTGCCTTCTTTGATTTGATAGGCCATCTCAAAAAATGTGTCATTGAACAGTCTTGTTAGACTGCTGCACTGACTGAGTCAGAGCACGTGAAATAGCAAATCATTTTGAGTCATGTGGGCCGTGGGCATTCACCTGGGCCGAAGGAATTATATGTAACTCTACTATTATTCCTTTATATTTAAGTAGCAACAGGCCAACCCATATTGTCCAGCTGAATAACGGGAAAACTCCTGGTACTCCAGATGGCCAGTCCGTCCCTGCTTTTTAACATCAGGCAAGTCCCGAATTCACAATTATCCTCTGAGAGAGGCAGCTTTCCGTGTGCACACTGTGGTAGTGTGCAAGTCAGCACAGAAGAGTTCCATTTCAGGATATTTTTTACTTTCTACATTTTATCACTATGAAGTGTAAATAGTACTTTATATTTACATAATGCAATTTACATGATATAACAAAATCTCTAACGGTAGACATTTTATAACGTGATAACAATACCTTAATAATAATAATAACACCCAGCCCTAATACACACACACACACACATCTGAAAGCAAATGGTTCTTACCTGTAGTTTCATTACATCCCCGCAGGCAGGTGCGCCTACCAAACCAGTGCCCACATTCTTAGCATTCTTGTCCAGGGAACCAACATTTCTAGGGTTTTCATAGTGATCCACCACCTTCAGAAAAAGCATAACCACATGCTGATCATATTTAACAATCAAGGACAATTTATCCAAGGACTGGTGAGAATGACAGTTTAGGCTACATCAAATGAACAAGTGCCCTTTAACAGATAATGACATTGACCTTCATAACGTAACATTACAGATCATTGATATTTATTAGTAATTCTTTTGTGATCTAACAATATACAAAAACAGGTTTATTAACCTGTGGCACAGTGAATATACTGAAAGACATCACTGATGAGTTTGAAGGACAGTTAATCAAGTGGATTATGAAACTAATTGTAAATGTGGATGAATGTCATTTTATCTCAGAAAAAAACAGCTGATGACATGACTTTTAAACTCAAGCAGACAGCTTAATATACTAACGTACAATGTTCTGCTGGTTTGTTTGCATGCGAGGTTATCTAACGTTAGCCTAGCTAGCTACCGCGCTGGAACAAAGTTATTCTCCTTAAACATTAGGAACTACAACATAATAAATCATAGTTAAATTATCGTAGGATGGTCAACCGTGAGACAAGAAGCGATAGTTACCTTTTTATGATAAGAGTAAGCGGATTTGAGCTCGGGCAATGACAATGATCTACTGAAAAGTGCAGAGGATGCACAGCGTTTGGCAGCCACTGCTAACGCCATGATGGTACTGCACCTGCACACACTCACCTCAACGGGCAGGGGGCGCGCTTTCCCCGAACACATCAATATACAAACGTCAGATATTTTTACACAGGTTTTTAAACTGTAGATATTATACACTTCACCTTCATATAATAGTGTATATGAAATGTCTGCCTTATAATTAATATCATTTCTGTTTTGCACAAAGCATTAAGCACACTCCACAGTGCTCATATTGTAAGTCATCTTTTATTATAGTGTACATTCCAGCTTTATATTGTATATATGTAGTTATGTGTTTCTAATTTCTATATTTGATGTTACAATTGTTTTGCTCAAACAGAGTTTGCTCGCTGCAAAGCAATGGGTGGAGCATGAAGTCCAGCTCCGCCTCTCTGGATGTAATTTGGGCATAATTGGTCGAGCTAGGAGGTCCAACCACACCAGAACCCGCCCAGGGGCAGAGCCAGGCATTGTAAACATTCGGTGCTTAGGCCAAATCTATTTTGTCCAAATTTAATTTGTCGTTAACAGCTTTACTGACATGAAAGGATTTTTTTGTTGTGCTGGAATAAAGTTCATAAAATGATCACTGTTTCCCACAGCATTTTGTGAAACTATGTTATGTTTCACATCAATCTCGCATCAAAGCCGGATCTGCACTGTTGTACCACTAGCAAAAACCAGCAGGGGGAGCAATTTCATGCTGCACATAATTATAAATTTGATAAAAATGATATTTAACATGTTTACATGAGTAATATTAAATATTTGATTTTTAACATGCATATCACATGTGATTATTTGGAAATTTCACTGTATATGTGTTATTACTGCTACATTGGACAGAAGCATGAAGAACATGTGAATTGACAAACTAATGGTTTTCCAAGCAACCACAAAGAATTTCGTTGGAAAGGACTATAGGAGCAAATCTGCCAAACTGACAGCGACCAGTGCCTGGATTTGGGACGCGCCCCCTGTTTTTCCCTCGAGCCCCGCCTCCTTGTTGTACGAGCCCCCTGTTTTTCGCGCGAGCTCTTCTGTTGTGTGCGCGAGCCCTGCCCCTGTTTCCAGGCAGATAGTCCTCAACATGGCGGCGACGGGTAACGAAGACCAGACGTTGTTGCCAGATATCGAAGAGGAGGCTGAAGGCATGGAGCGAGAGATGGAGTCGGAGGAAGACGAAGAAGAGGGGATGGGAGTTGAGCATTCCGAGGAGGAAGATGAGGAGGACACGTCTGAGGACGAGCGGGAGAATGAAGCAGAGATCCAGCGGCTGGAGGAGCAGGTGAGAGGAATGAATGAGGCTAACAACTGCGCTCCTCACATACGCAGCTCTCAAAACACCCTACGAACAACTCCGATGAGGAGCTTCTGTTCATGTATTGGCCAGAGCCCGTTTATTAGAGAGGCCATACATGCTTAACATTCAAAATACTTGGCCAGGAGTAATACAAATACAGAAATGCTGAACTGTGTTCTTGAGGAATGTGGCTAGCAAAGCCTTGAGTGAGCTAGCGAACACTTGTGCCGTGATATTTAAACCCTTTCAACTTTGCGCCTTTTTACTTGTTTTCCGCCTATACGCAGTCCCAAGTGCGTCTATGTAGTTTTGTGACATTGCATGTCTAAAGACCATAACTGAAATGTATAAGAATAAAGTTTACTGTCGGAGTGTTTTGATGACGCGTGCTGTGCGCATGGAGTTCAAATACGCGCCATAGAGCTCATATAGAGGGAGCTGAAAGCAACAGAGCTGTCAAGAGACGCCTATAAGATGCTGTGATGATTTTAGACTTGAATCAGGATTAGTTTTGGGTTGCAGACCATACGCCGTAGCAGGAGGCTGGAGATACGGTTGCGTAGTGGTCATGTCCACGTGTTTGGTTTGGGATTCCTTGTGTTGCTCTGGACTCTTGGAGTTTTGCCCTCTGTTTTGGAGTGGATGCTCTTTCTGATTTGACAAACTGTGTGCAGCAGATGAAAACACCAGTGTGGCACAATAGAGGGACTTTGTATATTGCCAGTTCTGCATGTTTCTTTCAAAAACTGTTAAAACCAGCCCTAGCTGGTTTAAGATGGTCTAGCTAGAAACACCAAGGTCATGGGTTTCACCTTGAAATGCGTAAATTCATGTCATGCCACATGTTTAAAACTTAAACTGGTTTCTCAGCCAGACCAGCTAAAGAGTATCCAAATGCCCCGCTAAAACAGTGCTTGCCAAACTTTTTAGAGTGCCTTACTTCCTGAGGCATTTAAAGGGTTAGTTCCCCCAAAAATGAAAATTCTGTCATTACTCACCCTCATGTTGTTCCAATCCCACAAGACAAATTAAGATGTTTTCGATGAAATCTGAGAACTTTCATTGAATCGTTGATTTGCAGATTCGTTCACGAAACGCTTGTGTGTGTTACAGTTGGATCTAGTATTTCATTGCAAACAATACTGTTTAAAATGTACATCACTTAATATTACCCTTTTGTTAACCAATGTCATGTTTGCAATCGTGTGGATATTTTTGAAGAAAAAAAATTGCATTCTTGCACGTATAATATATTAAAAATTTTAAAAACAAGAATTCAGAGAGGGAATATTTTTGTGTCAGAGAGTTTGAGACTTAAATCAGTCTATATGCACAGTTTGTTCTGTAGGGTACGTGCTAGTTAGTGCTAAATTCCCACTTTTGCAAAGGTATCATTTGAGAACCGCAGTAATGTAGCGTGATTTACTCCAAGTGCGACATACTCCACACTCAATCTATCATGTGCATGCTGCTTGTGTGGATGCGGTCAGTTTTCTCTGCAAAAGATAAGATAATTTGTTTGGATGTCATGTATTTGTCTATGAGAAATACATGCTTGGTTTCAATGTTATTATATGGGGTAGAATTAAATGAATTGCAGAACACGCATACCCCCTTGTCACCTCATGTAGCTCCAGAGTACATGAGGTGTACCTTTAAAGAGGGTCTGAGAGAGTGCAGGCGTATGCTGAAATGGGTTGTCTTTCGCTGCCAATTGCACTTTAATGGTTTTAAACCACTTGTTTATAAACCGCATTGCTTAAAAACTCGTGCAAATGATAAGCTTTCGTGAGAAATCTCACGTGAGCGTAACCGCGACAGAGACGACAGTACAAAAGCTCTACCTGTTGACAAGTTTTTAATCTTGTCTACCAGTTTATTGCCCACTCCTACTTATTGTGCTTAACAACTCTTTAACATCAAGCTCTTTAGCATCCATATTTGCGATTGCTTCTGAGAGAGGCATGTTTTTGTGCAAGCGTTTTGGCAGTGTCAGTCAGCACGAGCGCTGCACCGAGTTCCTTTTCAGGATATATTGCGCTTATAACTCTTTTTAACATCAAGCACATCCCGCTCATTATGTCCTCATTCAAGCATTTCATCACTCTGAAGTGTTAATAGTGCAATATATTTTCCATTTCTATAGCTGTCAATCAATGCATTTGATTACAATTGCCACGTGGACCTGATCAAACTCCTGAGGCAAGAAGGGAAGCTTCACAGACTGCGCAAGGCCAGGCAGAAGATGAGTGAACTCTTTCCTCTCACTGAAGGTGGGACATCCTTATTTTATTTTCCTCTTGTGTTTTTTGTTCTTTTTGTGTGCTTTATGGAGTAGCCAGACTTTTCTCTGATTCTGTAACAAAGAGATTGGAGCTTAATGTTATATAAAGTGAAAGGACAACTAGTGCTTTTAGAGTCCTGAGGCCCATTTCAGAAAGGAGGTTAAGTGAAAACTCTGAGTATGTTAACCCTGAAATGAGGGGAACTCTGTGTTTTCTGTTTCAGTCAATGTTTATGTCAAACCCCAGAAAGTAGGGTAAGTTAAGGCCATTTCTAAAAGAGAGGTAACTTGTACTCTGAGTTAGTTATGGTAACTTACTCTGCGAACCTAAGCATGGTCAGGAGCAGGAATCTTAATTTTTACTTCAGTAAAATGATCTGCCAGTGGTGTAATAAAAATGTTTAAAACAAGATTATTCAGAGTCTTGCACTAAGTGCAGATTTACACTAGCTTCACCCACGAATGTCACACAAGGTTAAAAAAGACACAATCCTCCGATTTGGTGTAGGCAATAGTGTGTAAGGCACGTAGAACCTACATTGCATCGAGAAAGTATTCACAGCGCTTCACAGCCTTATTCCAAAAGGGATTAAGATTATTATTTTCCTCAAAAATCTACAAACAATACCCCATAATGACAATGTGAAAGAGATTTGTTTGAAATCTTTGCAAATTTATTAAAAAACAAACAAAAAACGCATGTACAAAAGTATTCACAGCCTTTGCCATGACACTCAAAATTGAGCTCAGGTGCATCCTGTTTCCACTGATCGTCCTTGACGTTTCTACAACTTTATTGGAGTCCACCTGTGGTAAATTCAGCTAACTGGACATGATTTGGAAAGGCACACACCTTTCTTTATAAGGTCCCACAGTTAAATGTGCATGTCAGAGCACAAACCAAATCCTGAAGTCCAGGTCTTTTGGAGGTCTGTGGACTTCTGAGACTATTGAGATTAGAATGAGGTACGGATCTGGGGAAGGGTACAGAAAAAATTCTGCGACATTGAAGGTCCCAATAAGCACAGTGGCTTCCATCATCCATAAATGGAAGAAGTTTGGAACCACCAAGACTCTTCCTAGAGCGGGTGGCCCAGCCAAACTGAGCGATCGGGGGAGAAGGCCCTTAGTCAGGGTGGAGACCAAGAACCCAATGGTCACTCGGACAGAGCTCCAGTGTTACTCTGTGGAGAGAGCAGAACCTTCCCAAAGTACAACCTTCTCTGCAGCACTCCACCAATCAGGTCTGTATGGTAGAGTGGCCAGACGTAAGCCACTCCTCAGTAAAAGGCAAATGACAGCCCGTCTGGAGGACTCTCAGACCATGAGAAACAAAATTCTCTGGTCTGATGAAACAAAGATTGAACACTTTGGCTTGAATATCAAGCATCATGTCTGGAGGAAATCAGCCACTGCTCATCACCTGGCCAATACCAGCCCTACAGTGAAGCATGGTGGAGACAGCATCATGCTGTGGGGATGTTTTTCAGCAGCGGGAACTGGGAGACTAGTCAGGATCGAGGGAAAGACGCATGCACCAATGTACAGAGACATCTTTGATGAAAACCTTCTCCAGAGCACTCTGGAACTCAGACTGGGGTGAAGGTTCATCCTCCAACAAGACAAGGACTTTAAGCACACAGCCAAGACAACGAAGGAGTGGCAACAGGACAACTCTGTGAATGTCCTTGAGTGGCCCAGCCAGAGCCCAGACTTGAACCACATTGAACATCTCTGGAGAGATCTGAAAATGGTTGTGCACTGATGCTCCCCATCCAACCTTATGGAGCTTGAGAGGTCCTGCAAAGAAGAATGGGAGAAACTGCCTAAAAATAGTTGTGCCAAGCTTGTAGCATCATACTCAAAAAGACTTGAGGCTGTAATTGGTGTCAGAGGTGCCAAGTATTAGGCTTAGGCTGTGAATACTTTTGTACATGTGACTTTTTTTTAGTTTCTTATTTAATAAATTAGCAAAGATTTCAGACAAACTTCTTTCGTGTTGTCATTATGGAGTATTGTTTGTAGAATTCTGAGGAAAATGAATTTTATCCCTTTTGGAATAAGGCTGTAACATAACAATTATTACATTTGTTTAATGTTCAGCAATGCTGAGGTGAAAAACCAATGTAAAGTATAAATGGCACCAAATTACCATTTACACTTACTGCAAAGAACTGCTACTTTTAAATGTTAAATAAAATATATCATTATTTTCTATCGCTCTTTTTTTGTCACCACATCTACAGCTGTTTGCACTTACTGTAAATAATGTCTATTGCTAAGAAAATATGATATTTCCACTTGGTGTAAATAATAACTGCCGTATTTTTCTTACCCCACTGGCAGATAGCCTAATTTGCAAAATAAAAAAATGTACTTAAATTATTTTTTATTTATTGAAAATGAAAATGAATATTAGTTCAATAACCTACCATTCTGCAAGTTTTCACCTCTGAAATTACAGTGATATTAAACTTCTCAGAAAGTTGTTGCCATGGTGATTCGTAATATCGGAGCTCCATTGATCGTGGCTTTTCATAGTTGTGATGCACATGCTTAAGTCCGAGTTGATTGAACTAACTCAATTCATCTGTTCTGAAACCAAAATCTCAGAATAAGTCCACTGAAAGTTTGTTTTTTGCTCAGAGATGGTTGAACCTTCTTACTGAAACTGCCCTCTGGCTATTTTGTGAATTCTTTCATGAATATTCATAAGTTGATCTCTAGGAATAGGGCTGAGCAACCCTGCAGATGACACTTAATTTAAGTTGATAGTGATTTATATTAATTTTACTGGACATGATATTGAGAGTTTTAGATCCATTCACTCGGTCAACTTAACTGAGGTAAACGCTGCACAATGGTATCGCTTTTTACGTCAAAAACATAACGGTAATTAATATGATCAGCCTTTTGCTTGACTACGTTATCAAACAACTAATAATGTGTTGCTAATGTTACACAAAGCATGTTTCCGTTCTTCAACTCGGAGTCAGACAGTTGCCTTCTAAAAATCAATATCATTAGAAATGCTTTGAACAACTTAGAACATCAGTGGAGAAAGGCATATGATTCATCATAACTTCCTTATATACATCATACACCCACTATGTTGCTGCTTAGTCTACCCAATTTTTTTTATAGCAACAGAAAAATATAACCTGGCTTTTTTTGAGACTCTCTTGTGTGGTCCGTTAATGATATGCTAAAGCCTGCCGGCATTTCGACGTGATTGGTTACAAGGTAGTTTATGACACACACCAGCGATTCCAAACCACGTTTTTGAAATTGTCTTTAGATAACTGCAGTTTTAAAGAGAAAACACTGCGCTATGGTGTTGACTTGATGTGAAATGAATATTGAATGTAATGTTTGACTCATTTGTTTGATGGAACAGAGATTTGGCTGGACTGGCTGAAGGATGAAATTCGCCTAACTGAAGATGAATCGGACCGCGAGAAAGTCTACGAGCTGTTTGAGAGGGCTGTCAAGGATTATGTGTGTAAGTGTGGCTTAATTATGTTCATAATCGTCAGTTCTTAGAAACCGGTTTAATTTGGTCAAATTTCTAAATGTAATACTTTTGTGTTATATAAGTGATAATACATTTAAGTCTTAACTGTGCTAACTTTAAAACACACATTCTGTTACCACCAATAATCTGATGAAGAATGTATAATTTCTTCTTAATTGTAGAATAGATTGTTTGAGATAAATCCTGTGCTGGGGTATTAAAACTGATGTTAAACCCATCCACAGGTCCAGAGATCTGGTTGGAATATGTGCAGTACTCCATCGGGGGAATGGGAGCCCTGGGAGGCATTGAGCGGGTTCGGTCCATCTTTGAGAGGGCGCTGACTGCAGTGGGTTTACATGTGACTAAAGGAGCTTCAATATGGGAGGCCTACAGGGAGTTTGAGATTGTTATTCTCTCAACGGTACAGGTATGTATCTGGAGTTCCTACTTAGATGGCATTAAGTGACTGTGAAAATAGCCAAACTGAAAGGCTTCTTATTAAAGATCACATTAATAGTAATGAGAAGTATGAATTTGAATAAATATCTTAAATGATTAGTGTTTTGTCTTGTCTTGCTTGGGTGTTAACTCCCTCTTTCTTGTTCAGCCTTCTCCTGGCAGCGTTCCATCACAGGAGCAGCAGGAGCTGTTGAATGCCCAGCTCGACCGCATACACACACTCTTCAGACGGCAGCTTGCTGTACCTTTGATGGGTTAGAGCCGTTTTGTTTCTCCTCTCTCACTCCTTCAGTCCTCCATTTTCCCATTCTTTCTTGTCTTTTTCTCTTTCCACTGTTGGAATGAATAATCGGAAAAACTTATCCACAGGCTGAAAGGTTCGGGAAAATGGATGCTGAAAGAATTTAGACTATGAATATAAGATTGCACAATTTGGCAGAAGTAAAATAAACTGAGAACAACATGTCTAGACTGAAGTGAAATCTGGTCAGATGGGATTGATTAAGACTTGAGTTACAAATAATATTGATCGTTGCATGTGGTTTCCTTTCATGTACGTTTCTGAAAGCCAAATGGTATAGGCTCTGTCAGGTAGCCACCAGCGTTGCCAGATGCTGTTACACAGGCTGGGGACAGGAGAGCCAGGAGCAGCCTGCAGATAGCCAGATGGTCTGGTTTTGTGAGCAGGGGTTTTTTTTCACCCCTTCTCTCTTGCCGGCTGCTTTTGGCACCGGAGATGCGGAGGAGAAAGCTGTGATCACATCCCACTCAGCTAAGAGAGCCATATCACAGAACAGGCTTTCGTGCAGCATGGCTCAGATTTCTTTAGCCCTATTTCTGTGTCATAAAATTGCCTTGTAGTGATGACTTGGGCGAGAAATGCAGTGGTAATAGAAAGCATATTTGAAACGGAACAGGCGGTTTGTTCTTGTCACAAAGTGAAAAGGTTTTGAAAGTTAAAAAATATCTGGATGCTTTGTTTCTCATCTTTGTGTTAACATTGCTGTGTAGATATGGAGGGAACGTACATGGAGTACTCAGACTGGGCCGATGATGGCGTACCTGAGACGGTTACACACCAGTACAGGCGTGCCCTGCAACAGATGGGGAAATGCAAACCTTACGAGGAGGCATTGGTAACTATGCCCTTGTCTCACTGCTTTAGAGATCCTTTGGTTTCTCTAATTTATAATTTAATGCAAAATGATGTCTCTGGCAGCAGATGTGACCGTAAAGGCGGTGATTATGATTTTAAAATGTTTTATAGCCTGCTTACAGCCAAAACCAGCCTTCCTAACTGTCATTTAGAGAATCTGAATTGATAAAACATCTGTGGCAATGAAAGCTTCATTCACAACCATGCTCAACACTATACTTTCATTCAGGAGAAGTCAACATGAAATGGCAATTTAATCTCTTTATTTGCTCTCTTATTACATGTTTCTGGTATTTTTTGTTTTCTTGTTTCTTCTTTTTCTTCTTAGTCTTTCATCAAACATTAAAGGCTTAAACCATCTCTGAAACAACTTTTTGACTGACATCACTAAGCCTGCTTAACCAAAATGGTGTTGGTGGCAGTCCTCCACTATTGACTGCAAATCCGGAACACTTTTCACTATTTAACTGACTCCCAGTGGACAAAATCAAGTCATACTCTACCTTTTTTCCTACTTTGAATATCTGGACATTCAGCACATTAGAAGAACAAAATGTCTATGGGTGGCTAATGTTGACTTTAAAGCTTATAGACCTCAACTTGACAAATACATATACTAATCACTGACCCTGTTTGTCTGGCAGTGGAACATTAACATGTGGATGCTGTTATTTCTACAGCGCAGATTTTCATATTCAACAATTAATTTAAGTCACAAGAACTGAATTCAGAAAACAAATTCAACCTAACTAGTGCCATTTCCATAGAAAGTGGAGAATGGGCCATGCTCCCAGAAAGAAGTGATTGTTAATAGAACTGAATTACACTGCACTTATTTTAAATTAAGGACCCAGTCACTAATTATAATTAAACTGTACAATAATCAGTTAAGTGCTCTTGCACTCTTTTCAACACATGTAATTTCCCTGTATAGCTCTTTTTTTCTCTTAAATTCAAAAGATGTTTCTCATTTGTGCTTTGTAATGCGGTTCTTTTTGATGTTCTAGCTGGTCTCTGAAACTCCAAAGCTGGCAGAGTATCAAGTGTACATAGATTTTGAGATAAAGGAAGGGGATCCGGCCCGTGTCCAGATTATATTTGAGCGAGCGCTGGCGGAGAACTGTCTTGTGCCAGACCTGTGGATCAAATACACCACGTATTTGGTGAGTAACTCGCTTAAGCGCACGTCCGCTTTCACCCAAAGCACCCCTTTGCAGAGCTCACAAAATGAATGTGCATCTGCACATATGTACCAGCCCCACACCTCCCTCTGTTTATTCAGGAACATATTAATTGCTTTAATGGGTTAGTAATGAGATGCACGAGCCACAAACGCGCAACAGCGTAGTTGCAGCTGAGAACACATTAGAGAGACAGCACCTCACCAGATGGAGGGAGGAAGAGGGTGAAAACTGCGAGCTAACAAGACAGAAAGAGAGATGGTGGGAGGCGCGTAGGGAGAGAAAAATGAGAGCAAGAAGGGGAGAGAATGACACCTCCCCACATTAGCAGCCAACGCTTCTATCCATTTGGGCTTTCTGATTCAACGACTGAATTTAATGAACCTCTGCATTAAGGGCTACAGCCTGAAGTGTGTTGGTGGAGCCCATTCAGGCAGTTGAATTCCTGGCAGCTATGGATGTGTGAAGTAATTAAATCAAGCCTCCATACTTGTACTCTCTTTAGGTGATTAAATTGAGGTGCTATTTAACTAAATTATATGCACCTCACTCTGAGTCACAGAGCTGCTTTGCCTAATGGATATAGGGGGTTATCACTTGGTTTTACAAAGTGCTGTATCCTATCTAAAGCCTTCTATGCAACTGATGACCTGCACCACTTTGGGAACGAGTGTTTTTCCATAGTGGAATTCCATTTCTTTCCTACTAATATTCATACACCACCTATTCAGAGTATTTGGCTAGTTTTATTTGTGGAGTAGTCTTGTATGCTTTAAAGAACGTTGCTACCATGATAGATGCTTCAGCAAATATCCTCAGTCAGTCTTTGATGAAACAAAAACATTTTGGAGTGCAGTGAGCAGATGTTGAGTTGGCGTAGGGTGCGCAAAGCAGGGATTTTATTCATCTCCGTTTGTAAAGCCATTATTGCATTTTACGGAATGATTATTGATGGAAGGCAGTTTCCCTCAGACAGATTTGTCTTGGCTGTAGATTAAACCTCTTTTACAAAGGAGGAGTGATTCCCTGCTGAACATTTCCTTTAGCTTGATGCTATACGTAATCTTTGAGCAGAAGTGCTTGTAAATGGCTTGGCAGGAGAACGGCAACACTGGATTGGATGGGGAATTAAGATCATTATAGACTACTCATCACACACACACACCACCTGCTCTTTCTGAAGCATATTTAGTGGCTTTTGTGTGGAAGGCAAAAAGGCCTGAGATCTTTGCCATACATTTTTAATATGCAATGCCATATTAATATCTTGATTTTATACATGTAATATATTGTATTTTTACTTCAATTGTTTCATTTATCCTGATGTATATTTGTTTCATCTCTGCAATTTTGTAAAGTTGGAAAAATCAGGCACACAACCTGACAGTGCAGTCATGTTTCTAGAACAAGAGTTTAGTTTTTCACATTTCCTCGGCATTTGTTTGAAACACAAGCCTTATTTCTGGTGTTTTTACCTGATCAATCAATAATATGTTATTTAATGGGGTCGTTTTGGAGCAGGATTTTGTCCAGTTGAAAATGTTTTAAATTGTAGTATTCCAGAGTCAGAAGAAAGGCGATAAAACATTATTTTTGTGTCCAAGTCAAATAGTTGAGTCACTCACACATAAGTCAATAAATAGTATAAAACATGTTTAGTTTTTTTATGACTTTGCTCATTGTTTTTTTTTTTTCTTCTCTACCTCAGGATCGTCAGTTGAAAATAAAAGATTTAGTGTTGTCTGCTCATGAGCGAGCTGTCAGGAACTGTCCCTGGACCATGGGCCTGTGGAAGAGCTATCTTTTGGCTTTAGAGAGGCATGGGGCAGACCATCAGACAGTGACGGGTACTCACTTCAAACATTTCTGTGTCATCAAACGTTGTATAACAAACAAATCTATATAGTGAATATAACTTTTTCAAATTATGCTCCATTCTGAATATGACATAATATTTGTGTGCAATCTATGAAATAAAGAGGCATGTAAATTCATTGAACAAAAATGTGTGGAACACTGTTGAAAAATTTTTTTGCAGTAAAGGAACCTTTTTAACAAAAATTGACTGTAACATGCGTTATGTCCTTAGATGTGTTTGAAAAGGCCCTGAATGCAGGATTCATCCAGGCGACCGATTATGTTGAAATCTGGCAATCGTATCTAGACTACTTGAGGAGACGTGTTGATTTCAGCAAAGGCAAGAGCATATGCGTTTCTTTTCTGCCCTATTACTGATCTGTTCTTACATTCTCATGTATCCGATGAGTGAATCTGGTGATTTATTGTTGATGGATTTATTGATCATTGCAGAATGGAGCAGGGAGTTGGATGAGCTGCGGGCAGCTTTTGCACGCTCCCTTGATTACCTGAAACAGGATGTAGAAGAGAGTAGGTATCTTACCTGATTTTATGAGGTATGAGAGCAGACTTGTAGTAGAAAGACACATTGAACTACTCTCTCCCTTCTTCTCAGGGTTCAGTGAAAGTGGAGATCTGTCCTGCACAATAATGCAGATCTGGGCAAAGATAGAGGTGAGGAAACACTACACTGTTGCATCTGTCTGTCCTCCATTATCTAATGTCATTCTGCTGACTACAGTCTGTCCGTAGTTGTTATAGTGCTGCCTTGTGTTTGTTTGCTCCAAACAGGCCTTGCATTGTAAGAACATGCAGAAGGCCCGTGAACTGTGGGACAGCATAATGACAAAAGGGAATGCAAAATATGCCAACATGTGGCTGGAATATTATAACCTTGAAAGGTCAGTCATTTTCATCGGTTTGTGCAACAGGTCATAATCATGCTGTATCACAAGTTTTTGTAAAACCTTCTGATCATGTTGAGTTCATGCAGCTGAGTGCTGCTGTGATTAAAGTAAAAGAGGGACAATCCAAATACTAAAATTTTCTGAAATTCATGTTTATTTGAGAGGAAAAAATATGCACAGGTGTATATGACTTTCCTCTTTCAGCCAAACACAATTGGAGTTATATTTAAGGCCCCCTGTGGCGAACATCAAGTTTTTAAATGTTGTTTACATGTCTATGTGGGGTTTTTAATATAATTGCATGATTTGTCGCTCAATAAAAAAAAAATTACACTCCGATAACATTGTGATTATGAAATCGCAAAGGCTTCAATTTATTTATTTATTTTTTTAATGCGCAGCTTGTCAATATAGTATGGCTCCAAAATGCTAATCTATCTGAAAGCACTGCGAGTTTGAATCGCTTATAATGTACATTTGAAAAGGCAACACAACGTCAAACATTTTTCCAGACATGAGAAGCATTTCTTAACATCTTGTCCAACAAAGGACAACATTTAATAGCATGTTTTTACTCCAAACTCACTTCATAACAGTTGAGCAGCCTTCTGTGAGATGATGTGGCTTCTTACATAAAATAAGGCAGTCGTGTGTTTATTATTAGTCATGTTTAATCAATCAAAGCATTTCAATCTTCTGTTTATCCATCTTCAGCAATAGTAAGATGCCCATAGAGATTTCCTGGAAATTTCCTTTGTGTCATCTTCTGCAGCAGGGCATATTTGGAGTTTCTGCACAAGAGCACCCTCTGGCTTTCAGATGGAGAAGAATTTACTATGCTACTTCTCACGCAAACGATGTAATTTATAAAAACAAACTTGACGGGAAAATTTGCGCACTTTCACGTAAGCTTTTCACGTCAGCTTTCTTACTAGTGTAAGAAAAGTAATGAAGTAAACAGAAGGATTTTAAACTCTATTCATATACACATTTACATTAACATTCACTTTTATTAATGGTGATAAGCCCTAAAATTACATTGTCATTATGTAGAAGATAAACAAAAATAATATGGATTTAGATGATGGATGTGCTACTTTTGATCACTTTTCCCGTGCCTCGCTGTTTTAATGACACAATAATTCCTCTTTAAACTAGCGAGAGCATCAGTGATGCACACTTACTGCGATATTATGAAAGACACTGCTGGATTCAATCATCGAATTGTCCGGTTTGAACAGGTTCAATGATAATATCTTACTGTACGACCGCAGCTGGAGGTGTTGATGTCTGTACAGGCATCTTCAAAAAATTATGAATAATACCACTGTATTTGAAGGATACAATTGAAGAAAACGGTAAGATTTATACGTTTCCTTTTTAAAATACATTTTGTATTTACACTGTAATAAATAAGTGATATCTGTTTCCACTAAAATAGCCTAAACGTCCTAAAAGTTGTTCGCCTGCAAAACTGCATGAATTGATTTCATTCGAATTGTTTAAAACAATTAAAATACTATTTGGACAGTGTAAATTAATGAATCAACTCTATTCTAAAACTATTTTTTAGCTTTTGTTTTTATGTATATTTTGATATATTTATTATAAAACAACAAGGATATTAGATGATTTTTTTAGTAATATGTGTGGCACAAATGGCATGTATAGTCTGTTTGTAATAGTTCCCAATGTCTTGTACTTTTGACGGTGTTAACAATGGTGTCACGTGCATGGAAATGATATGCAGATGAGGTTATGCATAGTAAAAATAGGTGTTGTAAGCTCCATATATGGTGATTTCGGGAGGAGACAAGGTGGAGATACACGTACGGCAATCTTCTGCTGACTGGGATTTATAAAGGGATTTTTGCGCAGGTTCTGGTTTACGCATGGTTTTATAAATTTTTCTTGCGTACACCATTTTCAGAGTTATGTCGTACGTTCACTTTTAGTAAGGTTTATACGAAAAGTTTTATAAATGAGGCCCCAGAGCCATACAGTTCTGACCAGCTGCGCATGAAATAACTCATAAGTAAACACCATTGCTGAGTATTTTCTCTTTAAAAACTGCAGTGATGTAAAGACAGTTTCAAAAACACAGTTTGAAATTCCTGACCTTTCTTATGTCACAAATGACCTTGTAACCAACCAACCACGTCAACGTGCCAGCGGGCTTCAGCATATCAAAAACTGACCGCAATTTGTGACTGGTGTTTTGTTTTTGTCTTTGTGTTCGTCAGTATGTCATGCGTCAGGTCAGAGGTCACTTTTCCGCTGGAAATCGATTTGCATACACCCATTACTGGAAGCCAGTGTTTATGGTTTATAAAGTTATAAATATGGATATTTTTCTTACAAAAAAGCATCGATTCACTTCAGAAGGCCTTTATTTAACCCCCTGGAGCCATATGGATTAGTTTTATGATGGATGGATGTGCTTTATTTGGCTTCAAAATCTAGGGTACCATTCACTTCCATTATAACTCTTGGAAAAGCAAGGAAATTTTTTTTTTATATTACTTCGATTATTGTTGGCTGAAAGAGAAAAGTCATATATACCTAGGATGGCTTGAGGGTGAGTAAATTATGGGATAATTTTAAAATTTGTCTGAAGTAGCCCTTTAAAAGTATTTAAATAAGCTATTATTAATATTAAATTAACAATATCCCAAGTTTGAGAAGGGTTTGAAAACTAGCTGCTTAATTACAGCAGAAATACCAAAAATATCTTGGCCTGTATTAGGGGAACCTTTAAAACACTCAACCCACCCCCATTCAAAGATGTAATGAAAAGGCGTTCACAACAAATTTGAAAAAAGTGAAACCGAATATTCAGGAAGTAAGGTGGGGAAGGGGGTTGTTTTTGGTTATATTTGTGGTTAATATAATTTTTTTTTCCTGGCTTTATGGCCTAGGTTATATCAACAGAAAAATCCATTCAATATTAGAGCAAGTTATTACATTTTGATTGCGTATTATGAAAACCAACATGAGTTTTCTTCAGAATAATGTGCACGAAGTTGTTGAGGGTTGAGGTTGTTTTATTTTTACAATGTTTTTACAACCTGAAGCCACTGGCAAAAGGCTGCTGTTTTGACTCTGCATATATGTTTGTTGATCAGGTCATATGGGGATGCTGCTCACTGCAGGAAGGCTCTCCACAGAGCTGTACAGTGTACATCAGACTACCCTGAGCATGTGTGTGATGTCTTGCTCAACTTTGAAAGAGTGGAGGGTGAGTTAAATATATATAAATAATATATATTTTGCTGTTGATGTGTGTGTCCATCTTTGGATGTTTATATGGGTGTTGTCTCTCACAGGCTCTCTGGAAGACTGGGATGCTGCCGTCCAAAAAACAGACACCAAACTCAACCGAGTCAATGAGCAGAGAGCACGAGTAAGTCCTATATAGGATTGGGAACCGAGAACTGTTCTTATCCAGAACAGGTAGTGTTTTTTGACAAATACCAGAACCGTTATGGAAAATGGTTCTGGTTCGATGTGTGTGTGAAGCGATAGGAGTGTATGCTTTATTAGTGAGGTCTAACATCATAATTATTAATATAGTAATGAATGCACTGAAAAGCCCCGAATCTACTCGTATTCGCTTTGCATCAGATATCAGTGGAAAGAGAGAGAGTAGAGTATAACACAGTAGCACTGCACAATTAATCTTTGAAAGATCTCGATTCAAATGACAACGATTCGCCCGTGAACCTTTTGTTTTCCTTGAACGCCTGTGAATCTTTTCTTCTGTCTTTTTAACCACAAAGTATCATTATTTCTGTTACACAAATATTCAAATTTTCACCATAAGAAGTACTAAGAAAAAAGTTCATGGTTCGGATATATACCTTTTGAGAGTCATTTGGCGTTTCAAATAACTATTGTATTGATTACATTGTTACACCACAAGATCACACAAAGTTACTATTAAATGTATTTGTCATTCAAGAGATTTCGTTCAAATATGCTGATTTATCCAGTAATGAAATGAGTGAAGTCTTTATGAATTATTTAAAAAAAAAAATCTGTTTCACCTGTCTGGATCTTGCATGTGTGTTCAAGCATTTTCTACCCCTTCTGAGAGGGTTTTTTTTCCACTGCTGGAGATACAGTAAGCCAGGAGAGGTCCGGGAGGTCAGGAGAAAGCAGACATGTTGATTTTTCTTCTGAAAAAATTTATTATTTTTACAAAAATTGCTAAATAATGAGTTGAGTATTATACATTTTTTTCCTTACTACTATTTTTTTTATTTTTTTATTATTAGTTTAAACATTTTAATGGAACCGGAATCGTTAGGTGAACCGGAAGGGGAAAATATCTTACGATTCCAAACTCTAGTCCTATAACTAGCCTTTTTGGAATTTTCCCCATACTTGGCATACATTTCATTTTCATGTTATTAAAAATAACAGAAATAGTTCTAGTGAGGTATCTTGCAGGAACCTGAACATGTAGAAATGTTCTTTTGCTGTGGTTTTTGAGCTGTCTGTATACTGTTTCTGCAGATGGCTGAAAAAGAAGCTCTCCTAGCCAAACAAGAGGAGGAGAAAGCCGAGCACAGGAGGAAAGCCAAGGCAGATAAAAAAGGCCAAAAGAAGAGCCAGAAAGCAAACCGAACGGGGGATAAACGTAAAGCTGAAGACGAGTGTGAGGACGAATGGGGAGAGGAGACGGGTAAGGATGGAGAGCTTTTAAGTTCTATAATTCTGTCAAGTGTAAAAAGTCTGTTTTCAGAAAAATTTGAGGTAATTTCCGAACAAAATGTAAATTTGTAAAAGCTAACAGTGTGGTTCAGACTTTGACTGTACTGATATATAAAATGTGTGCAGAGCTGCCGACCAAGAGGCTAAGAGGTGAGGAGGACTTTGGCAGCACGACCACGGAGGAGCTCATGGAGACAGAAAGTGGGCTTTTTGGCCGACGAGGTCCACCACAGCGTAAAACTGAGTCTCCTGGTTTCCGTAGGAACCTGCAGGGAGCGGCCGAAGCATCGCGAGAACCCCAGGATGTGTCAAAGGAGCAGCGCAAAGATGAAAATAGTGTGTTTGTCAGTAACTTGGCCTTTAATCTGGAGGACCCTGAGAGCAAGCTGCGAACATTGTTTGGAGGTTGTGGGACTGTACAGCAGGTGCGGCTGGTGTATACTGCAAGAGGTGTGTTCAGAGGCTATTGCTACGTGCAGTTTGAGGACCGGCTGGCTGTTCCTGAGGCGCTGAAACTAGACAGGCAGGAGGTGGATGGGCGGCCCATGTATGTGTCTCCTTGTGTGGACAAGAATAAGAATCCTGATTTCAAGGTATCTAGTATTACTATACTACTACATTTTTGACCTGGTGTTTGGTGTTTCCATGTCGTCCCTATATTTCCTTTGGAGAGTGATGGTTGGCATTGTTAACATTGTTAAAAAAGATGACATTTTTTCCTGGCAGGTTTTTAAGTACAAAACATCATTGGAGAAGCACAAGATCTTTATCTCGGGCCTGCCGTACGCCTGCACTAAAGAGACACTGGAGGACCTCTGTAAAGAACACGGCACAATTAAAGCCATCCGACTAGTCACCAACCGTTCAGGCAAACCCAAGGTGTGTAGGTCTCTGTCTCCAAAATAAATGCACAAGAAGACTGTCCCAATATACCTGAAAGTAGTCATCTCCAGGCTAATATTGGCAGAATATATTACTCGTATTCTTCTAGATACATTAAATGTCCAAAAGTACACAAAAACACAGGAATAGGTTTTTTTTTCTCCTCTCCATAGTAATTGATGTGTGCTCTGTAGGGTTTGGCATATGTGGAATATGAGAATGAGGCACAGGCCTCACAGGCTGTGCTGAAGTTGGACGGCACCATGTTGGAGAACTTCACACTCTCTGTTGCTATTAGCAACCCCCCGAGTAGGAAGATGGAAGATAAAGCAGCACCTAGTCGAATCCTGGGGGCAGTAATGCAAAGGCAACCTCAGGGAGCGTAAGTACTCGATACGGCAGGTTAGCTGTCTCACATGTGTTGGATTACTGCTTGTAGCCAAGACCACAGATGTTCACAACATAATTACTAACATTCAAATAGTCTCCAGAGGAAAGACTTTTGTAGTTGTTTTGTAATGTTCGATCTGGGAAAGAAAAAGCGGTTTCAGCTGAGTGATTAATCGCAATAAAATAAATTGTGATACGGCTTAGTGCGATTAGTGCAACCATTTTACCAGATTTGTAATAAGTGCTTATAAACATGTTGGTGTAAGCTCTACTTAAAATAAAATAGTTTCTTAACTATTGTAACAATATTTATTTATTTATTGTTACTTTATATATATAATCAAAAATCGCCCTCTGCCCAACTAATATTGTGTAGCCCATCATGTATCATGCAAAATTTCTGACACAGCCTCTGTGGTTACATTCTGCATTTTTCCAATTTTATTTTCATAGTCCTGATTTACTGAAAAACAACTGTTGCACTTTATATTAAGGTGGCATAGTCACACATTAATATATGTACTTACTCCAGTAATAACAGTAAATTTTGCTTTATTACAAGTAACGAACCTTAAACCTAACCCGTAACCTTAGATATGAAGTATATGTTGTTAATTGTACTTGCGCTAACATTACTCAGTACTTATTTGTGTGTGACTACATCACCTTAAAATAAAATGTAACCATTTTTTTTTCTCCATAAACATGATTATTTCTTTTCAGGAGGGGAAAAGGACGCACTCAGATCTCTCTTCTGCCACGCTCTCTGTACCGACAGAGTGCTCCAGATGCCAAAGCGGAGAACGGGACCATTTCTGCGCCACATGCCACAGTGACAGATGGAGTGCACGGGGGACCTGGAACCGCAAGCCTGGACACACAAACCAAGTCCCTGTCCAATGAGGACTTTGCCAGGATGCTCCTCAAAAAGTGAAATTGTATGCAGATAACACAAGAAAAATACCTGCCTTCTGACAGAAAGCCATGCTGTGTCCTTACAAAGTCCGGCGGAGAAACAGCGTTTTAATTTAGCCTACTTTCTGTAAATATGTGACCACCCCAGATATATAGTAAAACTATTTTAACACCTCATCCATGGAGATGTGAGCTGTATCGTTTTCTTTTAATTCTTAGTAATAAAGAAAGGGATTTGGGGGCAGATTTCAGATTTTGTCAGCAAGTATTTTTTTAACAGGATGTTAAAACAGATGATATGAACCATTGTTTTAAAATGTATATGCAAGAACATTTAATATGAAGATAAATGATGTATCATAAGCTTCATTTCTCAATAGGTCCCTTTGGGGCATCTGATCTGTAGATGCGTCCTGCACCTCTGCCTTGTCAAAGGCGTTCAAAAAAATAAAAAATAAAGATCAAAACCTATATTTTACAGATTATCTGAACTGCATGTTGTATAAATAATTTATTTGCAGTACCACAACCATCTGAAACTCAAACCAATTTGCATGGATAGATTTACAACTAACTTCTGTAATGTCTTCATAAAAGCTCTAAATGAAGACTAAATGGGATAATAGATGATCTTGTCAGCAAATAAAATCCAGCACCTTGCCAACAACACATTTGTGACTAAGAGGTTCAACTTTGGTGTTTGTTAGGCTGCAGCGCTTTAAAATGAAAAGCTGTGCACTGTCCTGTCTTGGAAATTAGTAGATTCTATTTTGCAGAGTTTTATCACGCATTTTTGTATTTTCTCCGAGCGCTGCCCTTAGAATCTTGTTTAACTGCTGACACAGCTTGTAAACCTGCCTTACCTTGTGTACTCAAATGGTCTGAAGGTTAAAGCTTGCGCTCCACAGCCAGATCAATTCAACATTCTGCCTAGAACCTTCGATTTCCCATGCGTACGTGGTCATATTCTAAGATCTGTCTGAGGAGCAAGATAGTTTTAGAACCTATTTGGACCTTTCCAGAAGTTGAATCTATGCAGCTGTATATCGCTAGAACCTTCCACTGAGTTCACCTGATTGTGAACCCATCCTATACTGTATTGTACATATACACAACATATATCATCTGAAATGTTCTGGATATTAGTATTATTTACTGGTTTTGATGGTTATGATGGTATTTCATCCACTAATAAACATTAAGCTGATACTTTTTTTATTAACTGCAGTGTTCTGCACTAGACAAGTTCCCTCCTGCATTGTTCTTTTGATTGTGTTTGATTCTTGTTCACACCCCTCAATAGTTGGCCATAGTTTTGTAAAACATTTGTATATTTTGAACGAAGTAAAAAAAAGAAAAAAATAGTAGCTCTATATATTTGCGTTTGATCACCACAGTGGCCTAAAGTAGTGATTGATGGGGATGTGGGGGGGGGGGGGGGGGGAGTGCTGTTGCAATGTCTTGTTCAAAATGTCTTGATTAAAAATAATGAAGTCATGGTATACATGTGGTAAATTGTGCACTTTGATTTGGTTAACTATCAATTATTTGATTATTGTTAATTTTTATTTACGTCAGTGTCCTCTTTAGGCACTCATAATAATTTCTAATAATGTTCCTGTTGTAGTTCCTGTGTTGCTCATGTTAGTCATATGGTTTTATTTCTCCTCTTTGTTTTAAGGTGTAAATTGTTTAATGAAGCAATTAAATGTATGTGGTTGTCAAACATATAACTTGTGTGATCACTGATTTTTAGCCTCATTTAAAAAAAAATCTTAAGTGGACTGGTTCGAACTTTTGTCAAGTGAACATCTGACATTTTTCTGTTCATCACCTGGTCACATTTCACAGTGGATACTGACTATTAACCTGCGTATGAAACGACGAAAGGAAATTAAGACATAAATCCAATAAACACTTGAAGGAAATGGGAAGTTGCACAATAATTTATTACACACAATAAAATAGCTTTTTAGATGTAATAAAATAAATTAAAGCTTTGTTTAAATAGATCAAACTAAAGTGCTTAAATAGTGGCAAACCCAAAACAAAAAGATGTTGATCAAATAAAAAAAAAAAAAAGTCCCTAACATTCTGAATAAAACATCTCAATACTTGTGTAATCAATAATATTCCTAAATAACATTTTGAACAGCTTGAAGGCAATAAGAATATCCCTTGCATCAAACATTACTGAATAATTATTTTCATATCACAAAAGAAGAAAATGTACTTCAGTTACATTTCAAAATTAATGACCTTTCATTATAAACCTTAAAAGAAACTCAACGTTAAGCAAAATCAGGGATTATGCTCTAAGCGATGGCAAAAGTTAAGTATTACTTAAATGCATTTTGACAGAATTTTTGAACATGACATTTATTTACTGTAGCCTGCCAGCTAGTCTTATGCAAAGAGAGAAATGCGTCTAACAATCTGTAGAGTTCACAATAAATCTACTTCAGCTGGTAAAGCATCTGAAAATCATAACTAAAACAAAATTAAATGGAACTGCAATCTTTCAGCATTTCACAGACCTGTTCTTTTTCCAAGCAAACTTAGCTTGGATTTTGAGAAAAAAAATTCAAATTATACAGAAACACCACATGTATGATTATGAATATTGTTCCCATTCAGTCAGCAGAGTTCAGGTATGCTACATTATCGTTAATTCGCATTTAGGATTTAGTCGTTAAAAGATCTGAGGATATGATCCAATACCGTTCATTCAGTGGAAAAGAAACGCTTTTCTATCATTTCAAATTTAAAACTAACAAAGTCGTGAGGGTAAAATATGGACATTTTAAACAGTCAAAAATACAAACCAACAGGATTTGTAACAGCTACAGATAAAATGCACAAAAAAGAAAAACCTTAAAATGGATCCACAATTTGTCCATTGTGTTTGCATTCTAGCAGTATACGCTTGGAAAGTGATTTATTTCAGAGGATATGGACCTTATGGCACTTTAATTTACATGCATGTGCAATCTTTTTCCATCTACCAACATACATCTTTCAGCTATGCGCAGGTATGGTGCGTTTACAGTCAGGGCAGGCGTGATTACTAGATCCGGGCAGCCCGACTGCATGCTCGGCCGTGGCTATCAGTAGCGTATCAAGTGTAATCTCTGTGCATTTTGCAATAAATCGAATAAAGGGCCTAACGTCGCCCTCGTTGGCTGTATCCAGGGCAGTGTAATACTCTGCCCTCTGCTCTTTCCGAATGGTGATCGGTGGATAACTAGCTTGCATTAGGATTAAATTCATGAGCAGTCGGGACGTCCGTCCGTTCCCGTCCACAAACGGATGCACGTAAACCAGTTTATAGTGTGCGAGAGCTGCGAACTCCACCGGGTGTAGATGCAGCGCTTCCTCAGAGTTCAACCACTGCACCAGCTCCTGCATGTGCTTGTCTAAGTCCTGCGGATGCGGTGGGATGTGATGTCCCACGAACACCTGACTAGCACGGAATCGCCCGGCTTCGACGGGATCGGCGTAGCCTAGAACCCGTCGGTGTATCTCTAGGATGTCATTTACGGTAATCGCTCCAGCACGGGACAGCAGGGTGGTGTTGATGTACTTCATGGCTACATCTACACCAATTGCCTCATTCTGTTCTTGAAGGCTCTTACCTGGTACAGCATATCTGGTCTCAATAATGTGGCGAATCTCCGACAGAGTGAGCGTGTTGCCTTCGATAGCAACGGTGTGGTAAATATGATGGTAGTAGGTCTCCTCCATGACCCGACGCAAGGCAGAGTTGCCCTTGGGGATGGACATGAGACGTCGTACCTTTCCATCGATGATTCCAAAGTGGCGTTGATCTATTTCCTCTACTAATGGGAGAGTGCGATCCCTGCTCACCAGAGCCTTCTCGTTACAAGGCGAGATGGCGAGGGCCTTGGTGTAGAGGTGGTCAGCTTGGACAACGTCTTTTTCCTCCTCCAGAATGGTTCCCAGTTCAGTGAGCGCCTCCACAAACTCAGGGTTCATGTTGAGAGCGTGGACGAGCAGCTTGTGAGCTTTCTCTCTCTTTCCAGTTTTCTTCATCTCCAAAGCCTGCTGGAGAGCCGCCTTTGCCTCCAACTGAGTCTCTGTAAGCAAACAGATGGTCAGTGTACAACGCATAATCAATAGGCACTTTCACCTTCCTCTTCAAATTTTTATCACAGTCGTATAGCATTAAACTTTATTTTTGACAGTACACTGCTTTTAAACTTCATTGCAGTGAGCTTCCAATGAGTTTTAGTGTCTGTCAAGCATTCAAAAGCTAGATGAGACAAAAGTATATTAGAATAAAACTGTCAAAAAGAAACGCTGTTCGCGAATCATTTTACTTGCTTTATTGAACGTATTTGAATATCTAAGGAACAGGAAATTCAACAAGAAAAAAAAAGTGAGTGAATTGACTGAATTATGAAAAAAACATTTAGTAACCAGAATAGTGTTGTTATTGTTAACTAAAACTATTAAAAGTTTTAAAACTGAAATAAAAAAATAATTTTTTTTTCAAACTTTACTATAAATTTAAGACCCTCTGTGGTTAAAATCAAGTTTTTAATGTTGTTTATATGTCTACGTGGGGTTTTTGAAATGCTTTAAGACATACCATGTGCAAATTCATTAGCCAACACCATTACAGAGTTTTTCGTCTTTAAAGGATTAGTTCACCAAAAAACGTAACGCTTAACCAATGAGGTTCATTCTCGTGTGTTATGCAGCACGTTTGAGCGCATCATTCAGGTTGGATTGAGACACTTTGTATTTTCACAAAGTTCTAGTTGTGAAGGCAGTCTCTGGAGGAACAGAAATCTCTCAGATTTCATCAAAAAGATCTTCATTTGTGTCCTAAAGATGAACGAAAGTCTTACAGGTTTGGAACAACATGAGGGTGAGTAATTAATGTCAGCATTTTCATCTTTGGGTGAACTAATCCTTTAACATCTCAAGGGCAAGATCATAGAGAGAAATAAGAAAATTAATTTATTGCTATTCTCAATCTTCTTAGGACAGAATTTTTTTTTTTTTAAACATGACTTTTGTTTCATTTTAGTGTTCTCCCAGGATACATCGCCCCTTTGGGCATATAAATTCTTGGGAAAAAAGAATGCTTGTTTGGCAATGCATGTTACAACATTTTAGCCAAATCTTTAAAACATTTGTTCTCTCATAACTTAAACTAAACATTCTTTATAAAATTCTATTGAACAATAAGTACAATGCCTTTATATGAATATATTAGCTTACTGTACCATATTTAATATGCAATTTCTAGGGCCTATAAATTATCGATACGACCAAATCTTTGCTGAAAAACTTGTACACAATCTACTTCATGCCTTCTGTCCTCTTATTGATAGTTCATACTTTTTTTTAAACCAATTAAAAGTCTGTCTTGCTCAGAAATCTTTAATGATTTTTTTTTATAAAGTAAAGGTAAGATAAACATTTACTGGACTGAAGCAACTTAGGATTACTTGATTGAGGTTAAAACTTCTTTTTACACTTTTTTTCATCTTAATGTCAAATATGACAACAGGCTTTCGGGGAACAATTATCTGTCCATCTTTCAATTAAAAAACATCTCTCAAAGTTTGCAAAATTTTCACTTTGGAATAAATATTTTATCAATAAATCATACATAAGTCCAGGGACATGCATCAAGAACGTACAAAAAGTCAGTTTTGATTCATGTTTCCCTTACTACATTCAGCCAGGTAATAACAAAAGGTCAACAGCATCTTCAACTGTACCTTTACTGGGCTTGACTTTTTGTGGCAGGAGGTCTAGCGCTGTGAAGGGGACCGTCAGGCTGGTCGTGTGCACTACAGGCCGCTGGACGCCCCCCCACAGCTGGCAGCGCAAAAGAGCAATACCCTTCAGTGTGGCACAGCATTGCTCCTCTATGCCTGCTAAAGGCAGCAACAGAACAAATACAGATACCAGGACGGCACACAGAGCGGGTCCCCAACCCCAGAGCAGAGGACTGCTGCTGGCATGACGTAGAACTGTTAGAGCTGCCATCAATCAAGGAATCCAGATTTCTCAGGCCACATGTCCAACATTCTAGGAGGAAGAAGGTTAAGACATAAAATGTTGAATCAAGATCATTTTAATTTTTCTCCTTACAGTCTAATGTGAGTCACGTTGGTCTTGGGATTCTGACAGTCTGTGAAATAGTCTGAAAGTACTTTCTTAAGTCCAGTGATTTGTAACCACATTTACAATACTTTCTCATGTTCAGAGTAAAATGTCCTCATGGTCAGCAGAACCCACGAACATGTTTTAAAACACCTAAATGTAATTTAAGTATTTGAAATGTACACCTGTCTTCTATGCTGTTGTAAACACACTGACAGTTTATATTTATTTAATAGGTGAATACATGTAATATTGTAGAAGATATTTCCACATCTGACAGCTGAAAGACCCCCCGATGGTAGACGCATAAAATAAACAGTCCATGACTACAGCAGTTCATGACAAGAGAACAACATTCATACATTTTTACAAAAAGACTTTAACAAAACCCTAAAACCGGCAACTAGTTACGTCCTTTATAAAAAGTTAAAACACGAAGCAAATGTTCAGACATACCTTATTAGTAATAGACGTGTTATTCTCAATATAAGTCATGGATATGATCAGAATTGTTTGCCCTGCTGTTAGCAACGTCAACTTCCGCGAAACGATATCGCCTCCTTGTAAGGTTAAAGTTGATTGGTTGACTTCACTTTGTATGTGCTCAGTGATTGGTCAGATATGTGCCACACACCCTCGTGCAGCAACACATTTTTCAGATCGTGAAACTACACGATTGGACAAAGACGGATCCGTTGGTACGTAATGTTCTTTACCGTTGATTTAATAAACATGGTGCAAGTTAAAATATTATTTTACCAGAGATATTTCTTTATATATATATATATATATATATATATATATATATATATATATATATATATTAATATTATAGTAGTTAATTTAATGATTCACAATGACGAAATTGTTACTGTTTTTCTGTGGAAAGCCTTTATTGTCGTTGCTGTAAATGAGATACAATGTATAAAAAAAAATTAAAAAAAAAAAAAAAAAAAAAAAAGAAAAAGAAAGGTTTTGCTAATTTGCGTTTCAAATTTTTCTCCTTCTCTCTTGGCTTCTGCCTTAAACACTAGGGGTCAGTATTGCCTCATTAAATACACACACACACACACACACACACACACACACACACACACATATATATATATATATATATATATATATATATATATCTTATCCACTGATCTATATAAATTATTATATGTAGATCAGTGCTCTTATCTTTCAAATGAGTTCTGCATGCATTTCATAAATCCAAGATCTTATAAATCCATTCAACATATAATATCCTGTGAATTCTTGTCTAAAATTATGTGGATGTTAGCGCCTGTAAATTAATCAACTTTTTTCAGTGTGAAACAACTTTAACACACATGACATGTATACATTCATACAGTAGCTTCAAAATTATTTATTTTGGTCTAATTTGTGCTGCCATATCAATACATCTGAAAAGTTATTATATATAGTTATTATTATAGTTTTCTATAATTGCTTTTATTATAATATAGTTCCACTTATGCTTGCTTACTGCCCAGTGCTTTGCTCTCTCGTTTTTGTATTTTATCTTCAGCAAATCTGTTTTGCACCAACTCTAAAATTAGAAAGTTTGGGACTGGAAAAAATGGGGATTTATTTCCGAGAAGCCTCCCACTGCTAGCAACTTACATTCCTGAGATGGAACGACACAGCTGCCTATGTTCAGATGAAAAAATCTGTTCATCTTGTTTTGAATCTACCTGCTGCTCAAACTGCCACAGACTTCAACAAAAGATTGCTGTTCTTTGAACAGGGTTACTTGAGGTCCTGCCAGAACTGCCAGAACAGGAGAGCTTAATTGTGTACGCCCACAGCACACATGTGCAGGCAAGAAACAAGGAGTAACTGAATTTGAGCATATTAACCCATGACAGGGAGCGAGACCCAAAGGCACTCAGGACATCAGACAGTCATGAGACGCATATATAAACTTCCTCTACCCCTGATCCAGCTTTGACCGAGACTGCAAAGCAAATAAGCATTCATGTGGAATAATGATACTTGGAAAGAGCAGTCAGAACTTCTTAAGAATTTCAATGCACTCTTTGAAACACTACAAGACCATAAATTCAGACGTTCATCAGTGGACCGCTCCCAACAAGAGGAACTAATTTGTTTTCAAGGTTTCTTGGTCTAAATACATGGTTGCTGCAATACATGCAACATTTCTGGACTCCCTCTATCATCCTTCAGCAGTGTGAGCCACTGCACTTAACCAAAACACCACACACACACACACACACACTCACTCACTCACCAGGTGAATGTCTGAATGAACACAGGACATAACCCACAAGGTCAATGATAACACCAAGCAGTCACAACAACCACTGCTCGTGGACACAAACCCAGCTGAGCCCTGTCACAAAGTTTACTCCAGAGAGAAACTGTGACAAACTAGAACTGATCCAAGATTTGACACCCAAGGACGACCAAAAGGCGTGGGAAGCAAGGATAACATATTTCAGCCTCCGATAACCCCAGAGCCACAGTCCCTCTTTCCAGATATATTATCCCTCTCTCCAGGATCTCCACTTCTGAGCTGCTTGGATAAAATGGAGAAACTGGTGTATGCTGAAACCAAGTGATAGAAAGTCTAAGGCCTTGTCTAATCATACAGCAAACTCTAATCTAATCTGCTGCCTATTAAACGTCAATCAGAGATCGCTGTGGGCACATTAAAAACTGTTTAGCACTTTTTCACTTCTAGTCAATGACATCATCAATACAAATAACCGGGATTTTGTTACTTAATGAAACTTGGCAGCTGTCCTCAATGAAACGGTGTCTATCAAAGCAAGCAAGTGTCATTTGGTGATTACTTGTCCTTTGAATATTTGAGAATAGCATTAAAAGTTGCTCCACACATTTTTATTGGTCATTATTTACAGGTCTCTGGAATACTCTCCAGCCTTTACTGATGATTTGATGAACTGTTTGACTTTTTGCTATTGCTGGGGATCTTAACTTTCAGAATGACAACGTCATGACTGTTCTTAATGCTTTTGATCTGACTCAGCATCTACATGGACCCACACACAATCATGGACACACTCTAGATTTACTTATCACTAAGGGTCTAAACTGCTATTAAGAATACAGCACTATCTGATCATTTCTCTATTTTCTTTGATATATTGTTATTGATGGCATTGCTCCTGTGAAAGTCAGGAAGAAGAGTGGCAGTCCGAAAGCACCTTGGAGAAACTCAACAGCAGTTCATGTGCCTCAAGACGAAATTTGTAGTCCATTACAATATGCATTGATGTCAATTTGCCACGGGAACACACTCCCTCAGCTGATGATTACGCTAAAGTTTGGGCTCGATAGTGTTCCTTACAACTTTTCAAAGAAACCTAATCCATGGATATTGACATGCATGAAATCAGGAATCGTGTTTCCAGATTTTCATATGTGCCTGATTTCGACGTCAGGGAAATACATAAAGCAAATCTGCCAGTGAACGCTTTATATAAATACAATGTAAGTAGGTCTAAATCTGTGCGATCACTTATATCAATGTTATATATCATCATATCGTCCAGCCCTAAAAATTTTATAGTTTTTGTCACAAAATGATAAATGCAAATCCATGTTTCTCTACCTGGAATCCAGTTGTTTCTGTGAATTACAGTGATCCTTTTGCTTCTCTTCTCTGTAGTTTTTGGCAGGCTGTAAAAATATACCTCAGATTTCTTGTCAAATCTATTTGTACATTCAATCACAAAGATCTTTGCTGTTTTGTGTGTTTTTTGCGGCATCCATTAAAAATCCAAACAGCAGCCCTTGCTGAAATAAAGAAAAGTTTCAGATATACTGAATATATAAGTGTAGATAAAGTTAAAATAGTGCAACTGTACTGAAAAACATCACACAATAATAATTAATTACAAACAATAATAATTCAAATCAATTACAAGTTTGAAATCTAAAAAGATTCTGTATTTATTCACACTCTCACAGCGCAAAAAGTAGTGCAAACAGCAAAAGAAACAGAAAGACAAGACCACAACTTCAGAAATTTGTCACTATATCTGATTTTGAGGCAATTGATGGTAAAACCTTGGAAGAAAACGTTCTTGATGAAGAACGTCTGCCAATTCCACCAAGTGGTTAAAACGTATAATTTGTACTCATTAAAATTACTTTTAACATTTTACAACAAATATGCTCCAATTCCAAAGCTTGTAGTAGGTTTCTATTGGTAAGACTGACTTACTACAGGTGACATTTTGACAATACATACAGAGGTATAATTTCACCTGTAGTAAGTCAGTCTTACCAATAGAAAACCAGTGCAAGCTTTGTAATATGAAAAAAAAAAAAAAAAAACATTTAAGTGAATTACAGTAAAAGATTTTTTATAAAAATAAATTGTGTAGTGTACATAAAAGGAGGTATTGGCACAATTTCACCTGTAGTAAGTCAGTCTGGTCACTGCTACAATCTTTGGAACAACAACAACAACAACAAACTTTTGGTGAATTAAAGTGAATTGTTTTCCTGAAAATAATTGTTTATTGTAAGTACATGAAGGGAGGTATTGGCTGTCTTACCAACAGGAACTAACAAGCTGTGGAATTTGACCATGTTTGTTTTTAAATGTTAAAACAAAGTCATTCTTATGAATTATTAGTTTTAACCACTTGGTGGAATTGGCAGACATTCCCTTCATCATGTGCTGTGGTAGCGCGCCAAATCATTCACAGGTGTAAATATGAAGCCAATGTGCACGTAGGTGATTTTGAATTAATATTTCATGTCGACTAGCCGCCTAGTAGTCCAGCTGAAGACAATGAACTGCTTAGACAGACTAGGGAGAAACTAGGTCACACGAGGAACACCGGACAGGGCAAACAGACAGGCAGGAAAACAAGAAACAGACAGATCTCTGACAATAGGAGACGATAAGCCTAAGTGACCTTCCATGACATGCGGAGTCCCACAAGGCTCAATTCTTGCACCACTCCTGTTCAACTTGTATACGGTCCCACTGATTCAAATAATGAGAAAAAACAAATTGCTTACCATAGCTATGCAGATGACACCCAGATCTACATAGCCCTATTGCCAAACAACTACAGCTCCATTGATTCCCTGTGCCAATGCTTTGATGAAATGAACAGGCAAAAAAAAAAAAAAAAAAAAAATCAAGACAAGAATCTTGGTGTGACTCTGGAGTTGGACCTTATTTTCAGTCATGTCAAAGCAATAACTAAATCAGCATACTATAATCTCAAAAATATGGCAAGAATTAAATGTTTTGTTTCCAGCCAAGACTTAGAGAATCTTGTTCATGCTTCATCATCAGCTGGGTGGACTCTTGTAATGGCCTTCCCAAAAAGATCAAAAAGACAGCAGCAGCTCATACAGCAGAACCAGAAAGTCTGAACATACCCCACCTGTCCTCGGATGTTTACAATGGCTCCAAGTTACATTTAGAATTGACTTTAAAGTACTATTACTTGTTTAAAAATCACTCAATGGCCTAGGACCTCAATACATTGCAGATGTGCTCACAGAATATAAATCTAACAGATCTCTCAGATCATTAGGATTACGTCAGTTAGAAATTTAGGAACTTAGAAATACCAAGGGTACACTTTCAAGGCAGGGCAAGTCCACTTTGGAACCAGCTTCCAGAAGAGATCCGTGGCCATATTCACAAAACATTTTATCTTACCAAGAGTTTTAAATAGAAGTAAAAGTTCTTAGTTAGGGCTTTTCTCTTAAAACCTAAAGCTGCTGAGACAAACTTTTACAAAGGAATAAAGAGAAGTCTTAAGGATGTGTTCAGCTAATTGATGGCCTCTTACATGTCTGCATCTCGAGAGATTCACGCAACAAATTATGTTTCATAAACCAAGTTTTGGGGGGTGCCTGTTCAAATGGTCAATCTAATCAGCTCGGGAGGAGGCTTAGATTCCTGCGGCACCTTGAATCCTCACTCTCAGCTGGTTCCTATTTGCAAGATATGGAGTCCTTGATGTCAATGTTTTATTCTCCATCATTCAAAACATTTTCCCTGTACAAAAATGAGTCTTTATATTGTCATTGCAGATTAAAATCTAAAAATGAAAATATTTATTGCATTTATGAAGAAAAGGCTCAGCATCCAAGGCTCTATTGCCTATTGGTGTTCAGTGTCTTTGGGTGGATTGCCAGCAACAACCATTTTAGGATAATTTGTGATTTGCTCTTAGGAGTAGTCAAAAGGACTCCTAAGTCACTAACTTTTCACAGATTTCACAAGTTCACACTTACAAATAATCAGATGTCAAATGCATGCATATTTGGCGTTTTAATTTTTTTTGTTGAAATGGATGATAATGAAATGCCTTTTCCCTACAGATGCCAAAGAATATGTCTGTATAGTAAAGGTAAATAGTATTGGTCATGACTTTAGCATGCAATTATTAACGAATGAAAGAGAGTACTTGGGGAGATCAAGAATCTGGAGTTTGCAGAAAACACTTTGATTTTATTATTTCATGAATTCTAAAAAATATTTCTACCGACACCAATCGCCGACACCTTTAGCCTGCCATGCAACTTCATGTAGACATGCAATGTATTTTTAACACAACTTCTTGTCCACGCTCTGCTCATTTCTAGGCTTGATTACTACAATGCTCTTCTGGCTGGACTGTCGTCATGTGCAGTCAAACCTCTTCAAATGATCCAGAACACTGCAGCACGTCTTGTCTTCATTGAGCCCAAGAGAGGCCTTCGTCATGCCTCTCTTCGTCTCTCTGCACTCTCTACCCCTTGTTGCACGCATCAAGTTCAAGGCGTGGGCGCTTGCTTACAGATCCACTACAGGCTCCGCATCCTCCTACTTCCACTCACTGAGTGTACTGTCTTTACTTTTACATCTACAAGCCACCACAAAATCCCTCTCCAGAACATTCTCATTCACTGTTCCTTGCTGGTGGAATGATCTCCCTACCTTCATCAGGAATGCAGAATCCCTGGCAATATTCAAAACTGAAAACTCATAAAATATATCCTTTCTCTGAGCAATGTCTGAAACTTCTTTTGTGAGCACTTCCTGTGTCTATTAGTCTCTTCATGATGAATCGCTCGTTTGTAAGTCGCTTTGGATAAAAGAGTCAAATGAATAAATGTAAATGTAAGCGTGATCGCAGTGTATCACTGGTTATGATAGTAAGTGTGAGGAGATGGGGTGGTGGAAGGATGCAAAAAAATTCAATTTAGGACTAACACACCCATTAGTTTTAAGAGTCTCCGAATCTCCAAAATGGGGAATTTAGGAGCTTTTAGCTTTAAGATTTTTTGTGAATATGGCCCCATGAATCCAACAAATCAACACCATGAACTTTTATTGATAATATTCAGAACCTTCCCCACATTTCCCCCATTTATCATAAATTGTGTGTGTGTGATCAGCTTACATGAGTATGTGAGATTATTATTTTCATTAATTGTTATTCTTATTATTTAGAAGGACCCATATAACAGTTTTTCTGCTTTGGCACATTTTTCGAAACAGTCTTAACATTCTCTAAACTGTGAATGGAAACATCACAACTGCTTGCTGGAACTTCAGAACTTTTTTTGCATATCTGCAAAATGTAGTTACTCACCCAAAACAATTTATTCATGCTTCAAAACCTAGTTATTGTGTCAGTAATTTGGCTAAGGCCACCAAAATATAAAGTATGCTTGTCATCGTGTGAGCCATACTGGTCAAAATATTTAGTTGTTTTTTCACCATGACAGTCATGACAGTCAACCATGGAAATTAAGGTATGTCCTATTGACTCTTCAACAAATATCAGATTCAATAGTACATAGAAAAAAAGCATATGAACATTTGTATTTATACAGTACATTTATTTTTGTATGAATGTATTACAAGTTAATTTCAATCTTGCTTGTCCAATTACTGTACATTACCACAAATACACAAAAACACCAAATAACTACAAGATAACATACATGAAAAAAATTATTCTTGGTGGACATCCTGTCGCTCTTGTTGGACAGGCCAAAGATTTTCATCAACATCACATCTGATGTTTTCCATTGCATTGCACCAGGGAAAATATCTCCTTGGATGCCATGTTATGTCCTCACATGCAGCATTCATGCCATCCAACAGAGATATCTGATCTTGTGGTCTATGATTATATACTTTCCACCTCCATGCTGAAAAAATGTTACAGTAGTGATTGTGCTTTGGGCAATCTACATATATATGCTCCCAAACTTGATTGGTTAAATGGTTGAATGGTTGATTCAAATTGTATTGTACTCAGAGGTCATTTGCCAATTACAAAGAATGTCAATGTAAGATATTTATGGAATATATATGCATGTATACTAAGTTTTCATAATTGAATGGATCGTTTTGAATTTGATGGCTTACACAATGAAAAATGATTGAGAACTTGTTAGGAGAGGCAGAGACAACAGGGACCCAAGAGCACATAAAGTGCAAACAGAATTTATTGTCCAAAGGGTTAAGGAAATCAAAACAAAACATAAAATAGCCGAGCCACCAAGTAGAAGGGCGAGACAGAGGCGAAATCCAATGGGCAGGCGGGGGTCAAAACCAGAATCGGACCAGCATATACAGGGCAAAACCAAGGCAACAGTCTAGAGAGAGAGCGAGAGGGTCAAAATCCAGGTGAGCCAGCTGAGGAACGAAAAGGAACAGGAACTGGGCAAATGAACAACAAAACAGGGTAAAATAACCAGACAAGGCTTTTAAATGTTAGGTGCAATCAAAAACAAGCTCTTCTGACATGGGGACAGAGGTGTAGCGGACGGAAACCAAAACACACTGACAGAGAACCAAAGAAAGAGAGGAGTATAAGTAGTGGAGAAAATCAGTGCAGAAGATGGGGAACAGGTGTGTGAGTAATGAGAGAGAGAGAGAGTGCTGACTAGAATGGGATTCAGCTGTGATGGTAAGGTGAGGTGACAATTAAGACACAAGACAACCACAGCAGAAAGATCAAACCAGAGTCCTGACAGAACTTGTGAAAAGTTTGACAGTTTAAGTGAGAATCGACTCATCAGTTTTGGTTAACGAGCCATATGCAGTTAGTTGTTGTGCAAACTGCAGACATTTGTACTTACTGTTTGCACACAAGTGCCAAAGCATTTGCAGTTTGCTCAAATCAATAATAAATTCCGATCTGATGTGAACAAGAAGCTAATTGTTCTGAACTTATTGTTTTGAGAAATAAGAGTCTCATTCGAGAATTGAGCCAAAGCAATTGAGAAAAAACTATATATTTAGGGAACAAAATCTCCCAATAAAACAATGACTACAGAAGATTGTGGAAGAAATTTTAATTTAAACTTTAATTTTTAATTAATCATAACTAACATTTGTTTTCCTTACAGGGATAATATTTATATATGCTAATGAATACTGAATGTCTCAAACACTTGATCCAGAATTACTGTGTGTCTGAAAATAACAAAAGGAGAAATAAAACTAGACAGGAGTCCAGTTTTGTTATGCATGTCCAACCTCGTGATCGAGATATCTAGATTTGCTCCTACCTAATAGCAAAGAATTATACATATTTATTCATTACATCCTTTTCCTCCAACTTGATTGGTGCTACATGTCACCTTTACATTTTAGTTTTATTAGTTTTTTTATTAAACCAACTCTCTTTGTTGGGTGATTTTCTCTGACATTGGCCAGAGAACCTCCTGTCTGTGAGTTAAGCATTTTGAAGGTATTGTCATAGGGGGCAAAACTTTGTCCAAGTTGTCTGCAAAAGACACACTAGAGGTTGAAGGGGTGGATTTTGGAATCTACTGCCGCTTCAATATATAGATTTTGAGTAATTTATCATGAAGTTATTAATCAACATTTATTTTTCTAAATATTAAAACATTTATTTTCATTTTCAAACACTAGAAAATAATGATGTTTATTGTCTACACCTCTCACTGAGAAAAGTACAACTTATCAGTATATGTTTTGGGAAAGTTTCCTGTTCACTGCAGAGGTTAGATCAACTTCAGCCTTGAAGAAGCCGTGAATCTTGTTTATCTTTGTATGTGCGCTAAGTGTTCTGTACAGGTCCGTTTGGGTACTAGTGGACAACTGGGACTCTGCTTGAGACGTGCCGACGCCTTGTCCTGACTTAACAGGAAATCCTGTCCCTAAGTTCAGGGTCCGATCGTCAACATCATGATGGAAGGAGATGTGCTTCTGACTACCTGTCCATGTGTGGAAAATTACCAGTTTTGTGTAGTTTTCTTAGCCAATCAGAATCTTAGTAATGACCCAAGTGTCGATTAGGAGATGCTACGCTTAGTTTAACTTAAGTCATGAGCATAGGGAAATTTCTACCACAACATATATAAACATAACAGACATAATTGGAGTGCTTCCCTGCAAATTTAGAGAAAACAGTATATAGAAAGGGAGGATGAGCATAAGTTTATGTTGGGTGTGTGAGCACAATGTGCATTTTTTCTGTTTTTCTACACTTGTTCATCACACAATTTGTTCTTTGTTCATTTTTGTATTTCCTGGTCATATAAATGGTTTGGCAATACACTGTACAATTTGCTATGCCAATAAAGCTCATTTGAATCTGAGAGAGAATTTGAGAGAGAACCAAGAGAGAGAATTAAATCGGTTATTTGTCCCTGGTTATCATGGGTAATGTGGAAGTTTTGATCTGTGTGGCCTCATTCCGCTCAGAACTGGCAGAACGCCTGCACAAACAAGATTCCGCACAGTTGAGCTCAAAACATTTCAGGGACCACCAACTGGGGAACCCTGCTCTCTAGGGAAAGGCCTGAGCATAATCAACCATGACAAGAAGTAATTTGGAGTTCTCCAAGGAATGTGTGTACAAGGAGTAATATCAATATTATGTTGTAATATGGTGGCTCATTGACGTCCTTTAGGATATTTGGCTTGTTTTAGTCATCCATGTCTATAAACCCACAAACTGAACTTGCTGTCAGAAGATATCAGAGTAGAACTTTCAGTAACGGATCAAATTCAATAATAATAATAAAAAACTTTAAGATCCATTTATTACTTCTTACTAACTCCCATCAGTGACTACATAAGTACATGTAAAGCAAAATAAGCATTTACAAAAATTGCACAAAATCTATATTTTTAAATCAAAATTACATTATTCTCCTAAATAAGTTTTATTTTATTTTATTTTATTTGTTTTAAAAAAATAAGTTTTTAAAACAAGTTTACAGAGCATTTTATGGCCCTGATCACCATTCATTTTCAGTGTATAAAAGAGTAGTGTGAGTATTCTTCAAAACCTCATGAGAAGAACTGGACCAGACAGGAAGCTATAGGCTTAGCTTTGATGTTTTTTAACGGACAAACTTGGAAACCGTGTCACATAATAACAAATGACTAACATATACTTATAGCCGGTCTTATGTCGTTCCAGTGGACCCATGATATCCATTCCTAGCCGCTGAAAGGGAACAACAATAACAGGTAAGGGAATTAACAGTACTTTATGGGGTTTGTGAATTTCACTGTGTTGACATTCAGGGCAGGCATTACAAAATTCAGCGATGTCTTTAGACATTCCCAACCAGTAAACATGACAACAATGGGTTTTTCTCTTCATCACATTGATTGTGTTTGCTTTGAGCCCATGTCAGAACTACATTACAAGTATCCCAAAGAGGTAACAGTTCCATCAGAGCAGGGTAATCATGGCCTAAAATCACTAGATATGGTAAGTTCTGTGCAAGTCCTACCTTCATCAAATAGGTTTGCCTTGCTATACCCATATACACATCAGTGACAGAATACTGCCGCTACACTAGAATCACTACTTGCTACATAACATAATTCAATTCATAACGCTACTAAGGTTTGCTTGCAACCTGTATCTATCAAGGCAGTGACTTTTTTCCCATTCAACTCAACAGTTCTTATCACTTTTGGAATGGGAAGGTTAGCAGGTTCAGGTATGGTCTCTCAAGGCACATAACACATATTAGTAAGTGTTTTTATAAACTGCGGACACATTGGCTTTTTATTTCCTAATTGACCACATTTATAACACTTAACAGTCTATAAAACAGAGGTACCAAAGTTTTGTTCATTTTACACTTCCCTCGTTTGTAGACCTACTTCCTTGGGATGTTGAACTCGGTCGTCAAGATTATCTATCTTGTGCTGTCTTCCAGCAAGTGAGACTTCAGGGTGCTCTTTGATCCACGTCTGCAGCTCTGGGCTAAGCTTTCACAGAAACTGTTCAAGAATAATTATCTTTCCGATCTCCTGGCTCGATCTCTCTGCCAGTCTCACCCAATTCTGATACAAGTCTTTCAATGGAACATACAGATCTTTGGGGGTCTCTTCTTCCAGCACCTCCATAGCACAAAATCTCTGTTGGTTGTTGGTACGTATCATGGTTAATGGAATACTTCAAGACAGCCTCCTTTACATGGCGACAAAGCCACTGCACGCCATGACAGTAGCAATGGAATGAGTCTAAGCTAACCAGAGCTAAGCAATCCCTTCAAATGTGGTTAAATTACCATGATAACATAATAATGCTCAATGTCATCTGTCTCGCATAGTTGTCATCTTTGGTTCTTTCAGCTCATATCCATGGCTCAGATTACGGAAACCAACAGAAACTCTTGGCGTTTCCTCTGGCTCGGTGGCTCCCCTGTCTTGCAAATCCTCCAATAAAGTTTTCTGGCTGACCTCACCTTGAGTAGATCAGTAGATAGAACTGATGCTGAAGCGATTTGTCCCGTGCTTGACATGCATCTCTCTCTTGCTGATCTCGCATGAACCATAGAAACATCCATTTAAGCTCCAGCACATTATCCTCTGACTCTTTGTCAGTCAGCTAGTCGCACCTGTCGCATCCTCCGTCAATATCTCACCGTCATCTGGTACTATCCCCACCTTCTCCAGCTCTACCTGTATAGATCTGCTGTGGGGTTTTTCAAGCTATATTGTAGAGCAGCAGCTTGTCTTGCTCACAGCAGCATGTCGTTTATGTACTGGCAAAGCAGAGGTAGTCAGACAGGCAATGGTCAGAGAACAGCAAACAGGTATGTCAGAGAGAAGGCAGAGTCGTAAACGTTATCCAGGTAAACAAGATCGAGGCAGGCAGAAAGAGAGCATTAGTCCAATAATCCAATTATTGCAAATAATTAAGTGGGTCAAACAAGGTAGGCAGCACACAATCATAAATAGAGACAGGCAGGCAGGCAGGAAACAAAAGCAGGAAAACAAGACACGGGAAATAATGCTCAGTAATGACAGGGATCCTAATCAAGACTTAGCAATTGTGTGTATGTGCGTAGAGCTTAAATAGAGTGCGGTGATATGCTACAGCTGGCAGGGGTGATCAGTGACAGGTACGGGGATTCTGGGAAATGTAGTCAGTATCTATGAGTGAGTGTGTGTGAAAGTGTGTAGTGCACAGTCCATGCTGAAATGCCCTCTAGAGGATCTAACAAGCACTTCAGCTGATGCTCGTTATAATTTATTTCGGCAACGAAGGTGATTTGAATGATGTATTTTGAAATGTTTGCTATTGAATGAACTGATTGTTACTAGTACTAAAGTACTAAATTGAAAGTTCATACTGTTGTGTTTCTTTGATTAAACCAAATGTTCTCATTACATATACAATCATCTTTTTTTGGAACAATGTTTATGTGAACTGAAACTATGTATAACTGTAATGAATGAGATCAAGTTTTGAAAGAAGAACTGGCTGTGTGTTACAAGTGTGATCAGTTTGTAAAAAAAAAAACTTAATTTGATCAATGTGGGAATGAAACTAGTATTATTAGAAGAGAGATGAGTTTTAACATCCATGCCTTTTCTGTTTTTTGAACTTGTGACATGTCACAACAGGTGCTGAAAAACCAGTTGCACAAGCATAACCATCTCTAGACAGGAACTTGGCTCCTGACGCCATCTTTTAGTATTCAAAACAGGCCTGTGAACCATAACTCTTGAAATTCAAGCACCATTGCTTGCACTCATCAGCATGCCGTCCCATATGTATGACTTCTTTATATGAACACAAAGTTCTTTTTCTAACTTCGCTCAGTGTTTCATTATGGGTGTCGCTTTGGGTGTGACCAACTACGGAAGCTCATATGACACCACGTCTGTCTTTGACAGACAGTTGAATCTGTGATTAGGCTCCGCCCCACCTATATCACTTGGGTCGATCCCTATCGAAATCATTCACGCTTTCTTCCCGCGAGGGACTACAAGCTCTCTCAGCACATCCCACTTGGTTGCTGATTTGGTTGCCCGCCAAAGGGAATAAGTCAAAGAGCAGGGAGGTGGCATCCCGCCCGTGTCCATCGTCATGCGGAGCAACCATCTCGGGCAGGGATGCTAGGGTGCTATGTGCATCGTGTGCATGGGCCCAAAGCACGAACATGCGTCTACTGTGCGTCAATGCCGGTTAAAATCTTAGAGAGAAGGCTGAGAGTAGCGGTGGCTAACCAACAAGACCCGTGTTTGTCTGGAGCTGCCGCAAAGTCCATGCCTACGGAGCATCATGTGCGAGTGTCCATGAGCTGGACGGAGATGATGGAAGCCGAATGCCCGGATATGCGTCCTCGTTAGAGGGCCTTCTCGCGCAGGAGGAGGAAGGACTGGGTGACAAGGACGTAGATGGCGATGCCAACTCTGACCTCCTCGACTTAGACATGGATGATGAGGAAGAGGAAGACAATTCTCCATTCCCTATCCAATAGTCTAGACCCCCAGCACGACTGACTCAGGCTCCCAGGCTGACAGTAACCTGCATGAGGTGTGTAAATGAGCCGTGGCGAAACTGGGCCCGGCTTGACCCATGGCACAAGATGTGGAAGGAGCAGAGAGAGACCTGTACGACTGAAAAAGGCAGTCGCCTGCTCAACCCACAGCGAGACAACGCCTACCTGCTGTGCCAGCTTGCATGAAGGAAATGTCTCACCATTGGTGCAGCCCCTTTAAGAGTAAGCTCCCGGCCAAGGGATATTCTAAGGTGGAGATTCAGAGGATGGGGGAGCTGGGGCTGGCCGGACCCCCAGCAGTAGAGTCTTCAGTGGCCTATCATCTCCACCTGAATCGGCGCTCTATTTCTGCCTCATCGCAAATCTCATTGCCGAGCAAGATGGAACATCTAACCACGTCATATGACCCAACCAAGGGCTTGTTTGCCCGCCCCACCCCAAGGAACGGAAGAAGCTTGTGACCTGATACAGGAACGCTCCCCTTCATTTCTCTCTCTGCCTGCAAAGAGAAGGAGGGGTTCCAGCCCTACGGTTCTAAGTTCAGCAAGGGCTCTCACTGTAAGTTCTCCTCAAGTTCAGAAACACAAGGAAAATGTTCATCATTGTCACCAAGCACTCACAAGGTGTTTTCAAATACCCACTGTCTCAGGGGTATACATAAAGAATGCGCTATCACATCCAAGCTACGAGCTGACGGCGATATGCTCCCTGAATCACACAATAAACGTTTTGCTATCACGATAAATTGCAGAAAATCCAAGAACATAGAATGAAATAGACTTCCCTAGTTTCACCGCTGGAGGGAGCGCCCGCTCCTCCCAAGGGGGCCACGTCAACAATGCACACCCACGAGGGAGAAGTATACAGGGGGCCTCTCTCAGCCCGCATTCTCAATTGACGCACATGCGCAGCTCACCCCTGGGTTTTAAACACAATTTTACGGGGATACAGACTTCAATTTGCCATGAAACCACCCAGATTCAATGGTATAATAGCCTAGGTGGCCAAGGGAGAGTTGACCCTGCTTTTGTACCTAAAGTAGTGAACCCTGCTTATAGATGTCCAACTATAGAACTTATGGCTTTTCACCCTCCCCCTTTTTCTTATTCAGAGGAGGGGAGATTGAATGCTTTATGTCCAGTACGGGCCTTTAGCGTGTACGTGGAGAAAACAGCAGGTTTCAGAAGGAATGACCAGCTGTTTGTGTCTTGGGCTACTCATAAAGGGAAGCCGTTGTCACGCCAGCGGCTATATCTCTAGCATATAAATGCAGAGGATCTCAACCTCCTGAAGGCTTAAGGGCCCACTCCACTAGGGGCATGGTACTTCATGGGCCTTACTTGGTGAAGTTTTGGTTCAGGATATCTGTGCGGTGGCGAGTTGGGCTACGCCGCACACTTTTGTGCGTTTTTATAGACTGAATGTTTCTGAGCCATTTGTGGCACATGCGGTGCTAGGCAGCGCATTGAGTCCTACTTAATTGTGTATAACATACGTTGTGCAATCCGGGAGTGGTCTATTTCTCCCATAGTGAAACACCGAGCGAAGTTAGAAAAAGAACAAGTAATCCTGGGTTCTTTGTGTAACAAAACTGTATATTTCGCTTCGTAGGGGAAATAAAGATGTTACTCTGGATGACTTAGGAGTGAAAGGATCTTGGTCCCCACTCCGGCACTTTGAGTCTTGGTATTGGAAAATGTGCAAATGTGTTTTATCTTACACTATTATTTAATGTACAAAAGGGATCGACAGTGTGGGCTTCAGGTCAGCAGATGTCGACATGGTGTCTTCCTGAAGTATAGGCGTGTGACAGAGATAGTTCAGATTCACGTTCCCACCCTCCTAAACCTAATAGTGTAAGTGAGGTAAGTTAAAAAAAGAAAAGAAAAAAGATCTTTAACTGTTTTGCTCTAACAATTAATTTATTTTTTCTTCCTCAGGAACTGTAATTTTGTCTTGAGTTCTATTCAACAAAATTGAATAAAATGAAAATCAAAATAAACAAGTTTCCCAGAATTTCCTTTCAATATTATAAACCTTCTGAAAGTTTAACAGTTTCAACTCATGAAAACACTTCAAATATAAGCTTCACAAAATTGTCTTCAATACCAACTTCCAAACAAATAACCCAGAGAACATTTGTGACATCACTCAACGATTCTCATGAATCAATTACTGAATCGGTTCTCCCAGTCACAGTTCAAATTGTCACGTAGGTCATTCAAACACTCAATTTGGTACAATCAATATCAGTAAGTGTTCGTGTGCATGTATGTGTGCTTGCGTGTAATGAACCCTGGTACCAGTCTGTAGCAACGATGACTTGCGATGAGATGAGATGAGACGACTTGAGACAGGGCAGTGAGATGTCGTAAGGATGACAGGGTAATAAACAGAACAAGAAATATTTCAGCACGGCCTCAAAAAAAAATCTCAGGAACTCTCTGGAACAAAATGGCGCTTAATCACAGGACGCACGCGACTCGTGTAGATAGGGTCAGACTTTCACCTTCACAAAAAGGAATTTTCAAAAATAAAACTTAATCTCAGTTTCCCCAAAAGCAGACAAAAAAAAAAAAAGGAAATAAATGAATCACTCCGTAAAAAAAAAATACCGTTCAGTCCAAAAGCCCACTCTCGCACACTAACAAGTGCACTTAAAAAAACTCACAGGAGAAAACCGATGTCCCTCGCTCTATAAGATAGTTCACAGATGACTCGCATAAAAAAAGCAGAACTCTCTAAATGCCCACAGTCAAATGCTCTTCCGCTCACCGCTCTTCATTTGACGACGCACTCCTGCTACCGCGATGTCTTCAGTTACACACGGTGATGTCAGTGTGCACTGCTCTCACGAATGTACACCAAATGTATACCACGGTCTTAAGTTAGATCACAGGCAGAGAGAAATGGACTTCTCTCACGGCAAGCATGGCTTATCAACTCGTTACCCTCTTTTCATCTTCTTCTCAGACACCTTTGCATTACCCGCGAACATTGTGGAGAGTGAGCAACCCATCAAAATAAAAGTCCCTCCAGGAAATATATCTCCGTTACATTTGATAACAGAGTGAGGTGTTTCACCAACACTTCCCTCCTTGCACAGGAATGGGAATAAATCTCTCTATAATGATTTTGATAAGGGGTCGACCTGAGTGATATAGGTAGCCTGATCACAGGTCGAAGACAGACGTGGTGTCATAGGAGCTTCTGTAGTTGGTCACGCCCAAAGCAACTCCCATAGTGAAACACCTAACTCTGTTATCAAAGAAGCCAGGCTTACGTTAAGTAACCCATCGTTTTTTAGAAAAATTATCCATCTTTGCAACACAATAAACGGTAATCTAGGTGACCCCAGTCGATAAATCAATGGTTTCTGAAGTGAAACAATGTGTGCACAATATTTTAAACTATACCAAAACTCTAAACCATCTATAAAACAGCTAAATAGGTTAAATCATAAATGCATTTTTTTTCTTTCTTTTTTGGCAGTTGTGACATGGAGCATGTTTGTTCTTCCCTTTTTAGCACATATGACAGACTTAGGAAGCATGTAACATGAATACAACACCCCTAACTATTCCACAAATATAACAGGAATAAATGTGAACAAAAATTCAAAAAAATATTTTGCCCAACTTGCTGCTGTGCAAATGTCCTGAACTGAAACGTCCTTAGATAGTGCCCATGAGGTGGCCATACCTCTGGTAGAATAAGCCCTTCTTGAGGACAGAGACCCATGCAACCTACTATAATAGCTTCCACTACCAAGTGGGACAGGCGGTTTACCCTTATGTAATGAGGCTCAGGAATGCCTTTTTTTTTACTGTGGACTATACCACTCACAAATGTTATTTGGGTAAGACATCTCGAATCAACCTAGGGTTTCCCCTCACAACTTTAATTAAATGAACATAAGGCAAGGTTGCTATAAACACCACATCACCTTATTAAATAAATGGATTCTGATCTCAATTGGTTTCACTCAAAAATTGCCACTTTGGCTCACACAAGGGACCTGTAGTAAACATAGGGGGTTACATAACACTTCAAACAAAAATACACAAAGAAACCAAATACAAGAAACCCCGCAAAAATCAGTTTTCTGACACACTATATTACTGCACAGAAAGACTCTTTGACACTTTGTAAGAGTATATATTCCCCCCTGGTTACAGACTGCAAGTAATGGCCTAATTGTAATACACAGGATACACCATTTAAAAGTATGATAGGCTAATCATGGACCCAAGACAAAATATTAATGAATCACAAAACCATTCACTTTTTAAGAAACGAATCAAGGTGGGAAAAACAGATCAGTTGCACCAGACAGAACTCTAAAAATAAAAGGCAATAATCAAAACAAAAATACACATCAGCCTGTACAAAATACCACATCTTATCATAACTTTAATTTCAAATACCCAAATTACAATCCACAATTGTTAACACATGCAAGCAGTTTCAGCATTACGTAAACAGTTGTTTTAAAAAGATACCTTTGTTGTTGTAACAGAGTTCAATAGAAGGAAGGAGGCAGGAACCGGCGAACACTCAACAACTTTAAAAAAAAAATAAACAAACAATAAAACGAAAGTAAAAGGGCGGCAGTTCCTCACGGCGACTGCCGCCCACACAAACAAAATAAAACACAACTTAAAGTCCAGGCCTGGTCCTCTCTCGTCGCTCCTCTTTTATGCTTCCGGAGCTCCTCCGTGAGAGATTCGAGACCGGTGCGCCGAGTAGCTGAAGCTCATTATCACTCGCGTCACCGGCCTCGTGCCGTTCCCTCACGGCTCTCGCCCGCCCTGCTCGCCACATACCCCCATTGCCCCTCACAGGCCGGGGGGTACTCCCAAGACTGCGCTTACTCCCCTGGGGGCCAGTCTCGGCGGCCGCAGCACCTGGGGGTAAGGACAGACGAGACGAGAGAAAAGGAGATGGAAGCACAAGGAGCAATCCCACATTAAGCAATCTGCTTTAATAACTCATAAATTCATTACAAAGAAATAACATCATAACTGAGCACTAAACACTCTGATCGAAGCCATCACACCCATTAAAATACACCTTCCAGAGTTTGTTCTTCCAGTGACTGACAACCATCTGCACGCGAAACAATTCAAGCTTTCCATTCCATTCATCGGAAATGACCTATTTAAAGGCAAATCGCACCTTTTTGGGGGGATTTTTGGCTTGGCAACACTTATGAGAATCAGCTCAAGAAACAAATAACTGATTACTGTTCCTTAGTGCTTTTGTTCTGTCCTGACATAGTCACACAATGCATGGACAGGGCATAGGTAATGAAGCCTCTGACGAGGAAAAGGCGGATGGAAAGCCAGTAAATCCACCTGTTCACAAGCAAGAGCTAACTTAGTCACTTTAGGCACAAACACGGGATTAACTTTGAGAGTTACTCTCAAGTAATCCATAGCAAACTGCATACAGAAGTTATGAACTGATGAATCTTAAAGTTCACTAACCCTCTTGATGGTCGAAAGAACCATTAATAAAGCAGCCTTTAGCGAAACAAGCCTGAATTCAATACTCTCTATAGGCTCAAAAGGGGACTGATATAGTGCATTAAGGACCAGACAGATCCTACAGCGGAAACAGTGGCTTTGAAACCTTGTGCAAACGCACCTCTCATAAATCTGCATACAAGCAGGTGTTGACCTATAGTATTTCCGTCAATTTCCACATGACACGCAGAAATTTTGGATCCAGAATCACTGAATCGCGAATCAAGAATTGATGTATTGTCCCAGCCATATATGTGTAATTCAATGGGTAAAACATTTTTACAGTGTTACAGTCTAGTATTAAACTAACTTTTAATTAAACACTTAGAATATGAAAAACTACACACTGACACTGAGGAAAGCAATCAAGGGAACAGGTGTGAACTAATCAGAAACCATGAGAATAAACAATGAACAAGAATTCAAGCAAATACAAAAGGAAGTGAAAACTAAACAAGACATGACAATGAGACTTAGGGGCTGTTTACACTACACAAAATGGAAAACTTTTTATGTTTAGGCCATTCGTTTACAGGACAACTGCATTTTTGGATGAAATGCAAAATGCAAGAAGATGCAAGCTTTTGACAACGAGACCGTTATTTCCTCTGTTTAAACAGACATCGCCGACTATTGGCCTGGGATGCATAATACAGCATTTTATTTTTAGTTGTGGGGATCATTTTGACAATGTTGTTATCTGTAAGTGTAAAACACAAAGGAAAAACTTTTCCGCTTTTAGTACATTGCTGTCATGTAAACGTACCCCAAGCAGAACATGATCGTGACATACATAATATTTTGTCCTATTTTTATGGACTTTTCTTTGTGGACAGTTCAAGTTAATGTAACTTAAAATACCCAAATGACTGAATTATCTCTGCTGTTACTCTTATCTTAGGCTGTTACTCATTAAGTGACAGGAATGTTTTATAAATCATCAACAGGATTGCTGTAGTGGGAAATAGACTATTTTTTTCCAGGTCAACAACCATTTATAGCATAGGCTTCAGTTTCATCAAGGTTGAATTGCCACCAGAACAGTGATTTTGTATGGAGGAGTGCACATACACTTCCACACACTGACACAAACACTAGCGTGAAAGCTTGTGCAATTTCAGCTGGACCACCATGCAGTACAGTCGTGTCCTGTTCCAGCTGCTGTAATGCGATTATCAGGTTTCACACTTGTACCGTGTGAAATGGCTCACGATCTCCCAAGTGTCCGAACTCGCACAGTGTATGCCCGCCTTAACCGTTTCAAAATTCAATTTTGAAAGAATGCTATCAGTGACTGCGTAGACAGCTAAAGTACAGTTTACTAGAGCTGTCACTTGTATATGCACTGTCAAAATTAATGTATTACTGCACGTGATTAATTAAAGATGTATAAATACCATTAATGTAAGGGTTCCCTTTTCAGTCATCAGCCGCATCAAGGAGGACAGATGCCCGGTTTTACTCGTGGCACCACTCTGGCAGAACCAGCAGTGGTTCCCAGGATGGTTCAGCTGCTATCAGCAGCCCTATGGCCAGTTTCATTGAGGAGGAACACTGTTCATTTCTGGGATCTGTCCAGAGTCTTGAGGGAATTCAGAGGCCCTCCATTTGAGCCTCTCTCACTAAAGACCTCCATTTTTGCCAGCTCTGGCAATGGTCAAGTGAGTTGGCGAATTGCATGCTCTTTCAGTGGATGTATCTTGCCTCGAGTTTAGGTCTAACGAAAGTAAAGTCGACCTTAGACCAAGAAGAGGCTATGTGCATAAGGTGCTTTCCACTCCCCTCAGAGCAAAAGCTCTTCCACTGAAAAAAAGAGCAGGCGCCACACCCAGTCCAGTCCCGGCCTTTAGGGTGTACATTGAGCACCCTAGCCAGTTCCGGATATGTGAAAACAATTAAAAATGGTATATTATGCTTGCCAGGCCAGTAGTTGGCGATATCACTTTGTAAAGAAACACTACGCGCCTACTGACTGAACACGAATGCGCGTGATGTCAGTTTTCACAAGTTTGCATTTTTGCTGTTTACACGGAGACAATAACGCTATCTTTTTCAAAACCTAGCATTTTCAGGCCCTCCAAAATGTCATTGTCTGGTAAATGAGTGGCGAAAACGTATAAAGCTTTTGAAAACTTTTGGTGTCATGTAAACAGCCCCTAAGTGTGATTTTCAGTTTTTCTGCCTGTTTGCATTCACTCCAGTGTGTTTGCCCTGAAGCATTTATTAAATCTGACATTGATGCATAATAAATGATGGGCAGAAAGTGTATGAGAAAAAAGCTCAACCCTGACTATGTAACAACATGTAATGTAATTGTCGTCAAAGCTCAAATTGTAAATACAACCACAAGCACAACATGAATGAGAAAGGCATTAGACCACTGCAGTGGCAAAATAAAAAGAAAAAACATGTTACATAAATGCCCAGATTCACAGACAAGGTTTAAGTCTAGTCCCAGACTTAAATACATGTTTAAGCTGTCTTAACTGAAGGCAACTTGCACATAACTTGTATGTCAGTGCCATTGTTTTCTCTCAAGATACACATTAGCAATGTCTACTTAAATGTCCGAATTGAACTAAAGCCTACTCCTGGCTTAATCTAAGCCATGTTTGTGAAACCAGGCCAGTATTATCTGTATAAAGTAGAAAGAACATTTTATATTATTTAATTATTGCAGATATGCAAATTTCCTGTGCATTTTCATGTGGTATGAGAAATATACATGATAATCAAAGTTTGTTTTTATTACTGCAATTTACATTTAGCTGGTACTCTCAGCAAAGAGACTTATACTAAAGTAATTATATAGTTTGAATCTGGTTTCTGTGAAGGGAATATTATTGTGAGAACAAAGGATTCATGGTCAGTCAAAGTTCACTCTGGCCAACAGCCCAAACAAATGACAGACATTTGTATTCTCACAATGGATAATGGCTCTCGAGATGTGCATACGCACATTCCCAAGAATTCCTACTCGGGTATAAATAGCACAGTGTCCCTAAGGTAATAACAAAGCCACTACATTAAGCAAAATCACAAAGTAACAAATCATGTTAACTAGACATTTTCATTTCCTCTATAATTGATGGTACCATTTTCTTACTGGTGTATTGGTTTTGCTGTATCTACGGTATATCTAATCAATAAGTAATTATTTATACCATAATGATACCTATTTAAAGTTGCATACAAATTGCATCTTATTGGTACACTGAGGAAGAAATGAGCTTCCACATTTTAAGAATATTTGATGTCTATGGTAAAAAAGGTATCTCTTAAGGTGAAGTGCACTAATATATTTGAATATATTGTAATCTGGCAAGGGAACCGGCAGGTAAACAGGTAAAAGGATCCCAGGGGAACACCTTGCTTCTAGGGGACAGTAGGTGATTGAAAATCCAGCACTGACATGTAGAATTGTCTTTCAGGGACAGGAAGAAAACCAGAAAGATATTCTTAAATATTAAGTACTATAAAAGTTACACTAAAACTTAAACACTTTTTAAAACTAAGCATATGACATGGCCATTTTTATCACAGTCTGAATGCAAAACCTCACTTGTAACCTATTATAAACAGTTAGTTATATGATAGCAAAGTTGACAAAAAGGTCACTTTGAGGGGAAAAAAGACTTTTTTCTCAGAATTGTGAGTTTATATCACGCAGTTCTGACTTAATAGCTCGCAATTGTGAGTTTATACCTTGCGAGTCGCAATTCTGACTTTATAACTTGCATTTGCTTTTTTCTCCCTATTGCGATTTTATATCACAAAATTCTGAATTTATAACTTGCAAATGCAAGTTTATATCACGCAATTCTGAGAAAAAGAAAGTCAGGATAGCAAGAAGTAAACTCGCAATTGACCGTTAATCTACTAACTCCCCTGACTGCTTTGTCGAAAAAAATGGAGGACTCAGGGTTATGATTGGTCAGATCGCCTGTATCAAACTGCTGGTGAAGGGTGGATTGCCAGAAAAAAAGTCAGAATGTTTATTGTTTAAACTTCTTTAAAAAAATTACAATATTTTAAATATGAAACAGTTTCATATCAAAAGTAACCTGCTCTGTCTTCTATTTAAAAATCGAATGTTTGGTGTCAGTCACCACATCTGTGTGAATACTGTACTTTGGAATCACAGATTCTACGTCTTGCAAGTATGACCGAAATAAGAATTTTCAGTGGAAAATGTCATCTGAACATGTAACATGTCTGGCACTTTTGTTCTGACCAACCGAGAAAAAAAAGCATTATAGAGCTGCCAATTGACCCTTCGCAGGCAGTTTGATTGACAGGCGATCTAACCAATCATAACCCCAAATCCGCCATTTTGTCCAACAAAGCAGTCAGGGGAGTTAGTAGTTTAACATTGGTGAACTTGAACTTGAGCCAGTATACTGTATATATTGTTTAAACTTCTTTAAAAAAATTACAATATTTTAAATATGAAAATATTTCATATCAAAAGTAACCTGCTCTGTCTTGTCTGTCGACGCATTCAGTGTCCTCTTTGTATTTTTTCTCGATGTATTTTTCACTTCGTGAGAACATGATGTGTGGCATGAGAGCGCTTGTCGAACATAGCAACAGTAATTAAAGGGGGCGAGTCTTTGCGAAGGGTCAATTGTGATTAAATCTAATGATTTCTTAGGATTATGCCAAACTGTGCAAATTATTACCGTTATACAGGGAGTGCAGAACTATTAGGCAAATTAGTATTTTGACCACATCATCCTCATTATGCATGTTGTCTTACTCCAAGCTGTATAGGCTGGAAAGCCTACTACCAATTAAGCATATTAGGTGATGTGCATCTCTGTAATGAGAATGGGTGTGGTCTAATGACATCAACACCCTATATCAGGTACTATATCAGGTATTATGCACAAATTATTAGGCAACTTCCTTTCCTTTGGCAAAATGGGTCAAAAGAAGGACTTGACAGGCTCAGAAAAGTCAAAAATAGTGAGATATATTGCAGAGGGATGCAGAAGTCTTAAAATAAAAAACCAAGGCGCAAAATAACTGCCCGTGAACTGAGAAAAGTCAAGCGTGCAGCTGCCAAGATGCCACTTGCCACCAGTTTGGCCATATTTCAGAGCTGCAACATCACTGGAGTGCCCAAAAGCACAAGGTGTGCAATACTCAGAGACATGGCCAAGGTAAGAAAGGCAGAAAGTTGACCACCACTGAACAAGACACACAAGCTGAAACGTCAAGACTGGGCCAAGAAATATCTCAAGACTGATTTTTTCTAAGGTTTTATGGACTGATGAAATGAGAGTGAGTCTTGATGGGCCAGATGGAAGGGCCCTTGGCTGGATTGGTAAAGGGCAGAGAGCTCCAGTCCGACTCAGACACCAGCAAGGTGGAGGTGGAGTACTGGTTTGGGCTGGTATCATCAAAGATGAGCTTGTGGGGCCTTTTCGGGTTGAGGATGGAGTCAAGCTCAACTCCCAGTCCTACTGCCAGTTTCTGGAAGACATCTTCTTCAAGCAGTGGTACAGGAAGAAGTCTACATCCTTCAAGATAAACATGATTTTCATGCAGGACAATGCTCCATCACACGCGTCCAAGTACTCCACAACGTGGCTGGCAAGAAAGGGTATAAAAGAAGAAAATCTAATGATATGGCCTCCTTGTTCACCTGATCTGAACCCCATTGAGAACCTGTGGTCCATCATCAAATGTGCGATTTACAAGGAGGGAAAACAGTACACCTCTCTGAACAGTGTCTGGGAGGCTGTGGTTGCTGCTGCACGCAATGTTGATGGTGAACAGATCAAAACATTGACAGAATCCATGGATGGCAGGCTTTTGAGTGTCCTTGCAAAGAAAGGTGGCTATATTGGTCACTGATTTGTTTTTGTTTGCTTTTTGAATGTCAGAAATGTATATTTGTGAATGTTGAGATGTTATATTGGTTTCACTGGTAAAAATAAATAATTGAAATGGGTATAAATTTGTTTTTTGTTAAGGTGCCTAATAATTATGCACAGTAATAGTCACCTGCACACACAGATATCCCCCTAAAATAGCTAAAACTAAAAACTTCCAAAAATATTCAGCTTTGATATTAATGAGTTTTTTGTGTTCATTGAGAACATGGTTGTTGTTCAATAATAAAATGAATCCTCAAAAATACAACTTGCCTAATAATTCTGCACTCCCTGTACTTTGTTCTTAAATTGTTAACGTAAACAACAATCAGCATTGTGTGACTGTAATTAGTGTGTATTTACCTGTAGAATTTCTGTAGCCACTCTGCAGTCCGAGGTCTTTTGCTTTAACTACAGGTGAATCTCCAGTTCTCACTGATGATTGTCAATTGGATCTTGAAGACAACTTAAAATGACAAGACGTTGTATGGTGCCATCTCAGGCTATGTCATTTTCATTTTATTACTATTTACCTTTCTCGTGTTATGATATTTTTGTCAACCCTGTTACAGAGAAAATCATTACTACTTACTGTAGTTTTAATTTGAAATATGTAATAGTTTTTACATATATGAGCAGTATTTTTGTCCCTTTTTTCACTGGGGTTGTTTCAAATTTGGTATTCTTTAACAAAATATTATATTAAATCGTGCTCACGATTTGCTCTTTTTTTCTTGCATGTGTGGGGCTCAGTACTACATACTAGAGCCCTGCGCGGGACTGTTTTCTTAAACCCGTGCCCGCTCGCTCGCTCCCGCTGAATGTATCACCAAGAGCGCCTGCTCCCGCAACCTGTGTGTTCCACTCCTGCAATATTTGCGTCCACTCCCGCCCGCTCCCACGGACTTTATCTGACGTAATGTAGCTACACATATACTCAGACTAAATATTCGTTCAAATTAACATCCAAAATAACAGACTTTAAACATGATTGTTTAAATAAGATGAATTAACCAATGCTAAACCGAAGCAACACACATGACAAACATATTGGGTAGGCTTATTATTATTTTTTTTTTTATTAGGGTTGTAAAACATTAGGTATAACTGTTAAAAAAACTCAACTAGCGGCACCTCAGTTTTTACTGAATACACACTCACCAAACGAGTAATTTGGAAACAGAAAGCTGCAGGTATGTCGCCTCAGGGCAGAGGTGCCAGATTTATGTCCGTTGTAAACGAGCACTTTTGCACATTTATCGCAACTTACGAAGTTTAACTCCCATTTTTGTCAGTGATAATAGCTGGGTTTCAGTCACGTGATTATGATGACGTGCGAAGGCGGGCAATTTCAGATGGAGGGCAGGAAGTAAAAATGGCGAATACGTCTATGGAGGAAACCGTTGCAGAGAGGCCGTATTGTACGAATTTGGAACCAGTTTCAAGAAATAGATACAAAGAATTAGTGAACAGATATGTTGGACGTGACCCGTGTTCCCACTGATCCCCTCTGATTGTGGGTTGTTGTCAGCTGGCTGCTTCGGAGCTTTCGGCTGTCTACGTCAGATCTGGGTTCTCATCTGTCTGTTGGAGATCCACATAGCCTCTGCACATTCCAACCGTCTTTGTTGGTCTTCCTTGAGCTTCATCCTCTGCTCTCGTTTAAGAGACGCCTCTGATTTGGGCTTAGTTTTTTAACCTAGGTTGACCGTCGGAGCCCAATCTACCGACTCAATGTCACCCAAAGCTAGGGCAGCCTAAAAATCCCCAATGAAGTCCACATTAGACTACCATTAACTTAATAATCATTACGAAGTAAATGAGCATTTAACGACAACCTAATGCTATATAAACACAGACATAAAAAACACGTTGGCTAGCAGGGGCGGACTGGCCATCGGGAGCACCGGGACATTTCCCGGTGGCCTGATGGTCATTCTGGCCTGCCGCTGTCGATCAGACTGACTCATCGCATTTTTTCAAATATGCCGCACTTTCGCCGCATAAATTGCGGATTTCAGCAAGAAAATATGCGGGGCTAGCATGATTTCATAATCCCTGTATTTTCGTTGCAAAAAAGTCTAATATATCTTAGCAGAAAGTTGAAAAATGTTGCGTTTACTTCACACAAGTAAAGCGGCATTATTTTCCCCTATTGCCATGGGAACCTTATGAAGTGACGTAATGACGCGACGTGAACGTCATCTGTAAACCCCGCGGTGAAACCGTGATGAAGACGCCAATCATTCTCATTTGCCAACAAAAATAAGCTCAAAAGACCGCGCGAAGCAGTTTCCCGGTCTTTTACATGACAGTGGGGGCAAATTATTTTGCACTCCGTGCAACTGCGTGTTGGACCACAGACAGTGGTGGACTGGGACAGTAAAGCAGGCCGGGAATTAGACTCCACTCCAGGCCACCCCTGCTGCTGCAGTCACCACCACCAAATTCATGTGTCCACCAGCCTGTTAAACTAATAGGGTAACCCTGTTAGTTGATGTAACAGGTAGACTACCATTCATAATATGAATGGATAAATAAATAAACCCTCAAAAACTCACTAGGAATAGACCATCTATACCACCACACCAAAGACAAATATAAAATTGGCTTACACATTTTAAGAAGGGATAATAAAAGATACATATTCACATGTTAAAATATTTATATTTTATATATTTCCAATGCTCTATGTATCCCATACAGTATATAAAACAATGTGCTAGTTTGTCATTAAGATGCGCTTTTAAAACTTCTATCATTATATATATATATATTTGTATTATTTTTTTTTATGAAGAATAGATTTTATCTATTGTAAGTTGCTTCGGATGAAAGCGTCCATCTGCCAAGTGATTAAGTAAATATTAGGGGTGGAACAGTTAAACTTTTTCACGGTTCGGTTTTTTTTTTTCATCACTGTTGTTGTAATGTCAATGGACTAGTTGCACGGGATGACGTTTTTCTATTTCCGCTTTCTTGAGTGTACGCTTGTACGCTTCCGGTTCTGGGATATGAAGAGAGGGAAGATGGCGCTATTTTACACACGATGTCTCCAAGACCTTCTGAAAGTAACAATCAGCGATGTACACCATCTAGTACAAGAGGCAAGCTCAGCCCCGAGGAGCAAAAGGGAAAAGGGGTTCAAGATGTACATATCTAGTTACATCGACAACTATGAAGGTAAGTTATACAACATTAGCTAACTGACTGGCAAGCTAGCTAGCTCTAGTTAACGTTACTGGTTAACTTTGACAACTTGACAGGCTATTTGATGCAGTGTAGTGTTTTGATGATGTATGATTAAGTGTAAGCATAACGTGAATGATGTCTAATCCACCACAGTTTCAAACAAAGATTCATCAGGGAGAGTGAGCGTCAGGGCGACCTGTTACAGGTCCATGAGAAAGAGCGAGAAGCCTCACGACCTCAGAGTAGGGAGTAGAAATAAGAAGTGTTCAAAGCCTCAATCAAGTTCATTTTCTGTGGTTTTGATGTGGCTAGGAGATGTAACGTTAACCTGTAATTTAGGATTCAAATAAGCTTAGCTAGCTTACGTCTTGCAACAGGTTGCAGAGTAACAGTTGCTAACATCAACTGGTAACGTTAGCTAGATATGTGTGTAGCATGAAAGGCCTAATTTATATCTTAATTTTAGTTTTGGATCCTTTGTTTTAAAATAATTAAATGACCTAAGCATATACTTAGCTTTCATGGAAACCACAGAAACTGGATGTGATGGCTGCTGTTCTTTACTGTATGTTTATTATAAACCATGTCCAGTCATCTTTATGGTTCTTTGGCCAGTGGTAAGTGCTGATTTTGTACCCTGTACCTATGTTATGCATTCAACCTTCACTGTTTTACTTTATGAAAGTGAGTAAATTGAGACAGGTTGATCTCTTTGGATATCCTAAGATTACAGCATTGAGTATGATGCCATTGATAACCTGACATGTTTGAGCCTATTCCCATACCATGCCACCATAGAGTGGCACCGTGTCAGGAGGCCAAGAATAACTTTTTCCCGATTCATGTCAAAGGCCAGAGTTCTGCTGAAAACTTGGCAGAAAGGATTAAAAAGGGAGTGGCTCAGACAGCTGCAATGAAGAGGGGACTGGCACTGGAACCGGTTGCCATCAAGGAATACTGCAGAGTAAAAAACACAAATTACTGGCCTTGTGGGTTCATCATCCACCCAGATGCCCCCTGGTTAGGGTCATCTTCCTGACGGTCTGGTGTTTGACCCGACTGAGAGCCCACCCTTCGGATTGCTGGAAATTAAATGTCCCAACGCAAAGAGCTATGTGGACTGTAGCTACTTGAAAATGCAGAGTGGCACATTGAAATTAAAGCAGACTCACAGCTATTATTGGCAGGTACAAGGCCAGCTGCTTCTAACAGGGATGGAGTGGTGCGATTTTGTTGTTTTTCACGAGTTCACACTTACCAATAATCAGATAGGGAATTAGTATGCATATTTGGCGTGCTGTCCGAGGAGAGGGCTCCGAGCTCGGTATTTGGCCCGAGCCCAGAGTACTCCCCCCGTATCTGGTTTAGGAAGTAACCAGGCAAGTGTGAGGAGACGGGGTGGTGGAGGGATGCTGAAACTGTCCAAAAGCATAGGTGAGTCGACTACATCGATATATATAGGTTTCTGCTCATGCTGATTGGGCAGGCATGTTGATTGCTGATTAATGACAGCTGGCTGGAGTGATGTGAAAATTAGCTAGATCATTTGAACGTGTTCCTCCCGAACTTTGTTAATAAAACATCATTTGCTGAGGAGGATTTTCTCATACAACGCATCTACAGAGACTGCGAGGTGGCTAAAACCATAAGGGAGAAGGGAGATTATTTTTATTTTTATTTTTACATGTAACTTTTTGTCATTTAGAGTTCCCTTCGATTAAAGATTAAAAATGTATTGCATGTTAAATTCCATAATACTGATAGCATTGATTCTTTAATGCATCATTCATAATAAATAAGTATTATAATAAATATATTATCTTAAATGTGCTTCTATGTGTGGCCTCCTCTTAATGCTGTAATTCCTTGAGCCAGATGTGTAAAACAATGCAGAACTCTACACTTTCCTTAGTTGTAACGTCTAACTGCCCATTTCATAAGTTATGGAGGAGGGGGTTTATATACGTTCATAACATACGTGTATACAGTTTTGTTTGAAAATAATTACCTTTTTAACAATGTAAAAGATGTCAACAAGGCTCTGTATAGAATCAATCATGGTAAGTAAATGTTTAATAAAATTATAGAACATTCATTAGAAAGTATTTACAAGAAACTATTAATTAGAAATGCATTCATTAGAAAGTATTTACAAGAAACTATTACATTAGAAATGCATTCATTAGATTATTTCTACAACAATAGTTTCTTGTAAATACTTCAATGAACGCATCTCTAATTGTAATAGTTTGCCCACGCCTTTACCAGTGTTCCGTACTGATAGTTGACCAGGAAGCAAGCCACACTGAATAACTCCTCAATGCTTCCACACACAGAAAGTGGTATGTCTCTGTCAAAAAGTTTGTTTTCTTTCACCCTCCTGATGCACCTCTCCACATGGACCCTCAGACGTGCAATGGATTGAGTCTGCCTGACATCCTCTTGACTCATTTGGGTGTTTCTTGAGAGAAAGGCAGGCCGGTAAACCTTGCATGGAGCCAGATTGTCCACAAGGAACCCTTTGTCAACCATAATTGCCATGTCTGGTGTGAGAAGGTTTGCGATGCCAGACAGCTTGAAAATCTCACGGTCACTCATGGATCCTGCATACAGACCAGACACGAATCCAACCCCCCAGCAGTCACTACAAAGTCACCTGGCTGAAAATGTCTGCTACACACACAAGTGATTTTCGTAGGGCTGAAGCTGTCCCTTCGGATCTTGATTAGCCACTGAGCCCGTACCGCAGTATCTACGGGAAACGAAGTGAAAACTTATTTCTGAGTTGTAACGTGACGAATTACTGCAAAGTGGTACACAACAATGTAATGCGACTTTTTCACCCGTTGGAAGGCCAATCGCCTTTCTTTAATCCTGAATCCGCTCATTTGTAAATATAGCTTGATCTTTGTGTCGATGTAACTCTTGTTATTAGCAGTGCGGAAAAGCTTAGAACGGAAGTACTGGCGCGTACACTCATATGCCGGAAGTTGATCGACGCCATCTTGTGCACCTAGTCCATTAGGCAGTGCTTCGCTGATGTTGGGTCATGTGGTGTGTCATTTTCACTCCGCGATCGGCTGATTCCTAGATTCATAAGTGCGTCAATTAATCAGTCCCTCCAGAAAAACGCGGGATTTTTTTGTGATTGTTGCGGCCAAAAATCCTTGATTTTGCGGCACGTTTTCTTAAAAAATGCGATGGAATATGCGGGATATTTTTGCAATTTTATGCAATGAAATTGCGGGAACTTGCAAAAACTGCGGTTTTTGATGCAAAAAGAGGAAAAAAAAGGTGATTCCCCCCCAACACCCTGTTCTCACTAGACTACTACCTTAATGTAAAGAGGCAGGCTTACTAAATCACAGAATATTGAAGTTCTCATTCTGTTTTATTTTAGACCTTAATCAACACATGGCTCAAAATTACAAAACATTGAGTCAAATAGGTTCTGTAGCTTGACAAAAGGAATATTCAACTTCTGTAAAAATGAATAAATAAAATATAAAAAAAATAAAAAATGTGTGCTTCCTGTTTAACAGAGGTAGCTATACAAAACAGACATCTTCTGTTAAATGAAGTGCTTCCAGTGCACAAAGTGCAATCTCTTACTGCAACGTAAATTATTTTACATACTACTAATATAGGCCTACTTGAAACTGCAAAGTGGTTTTCCAGCGTCGACTTGCATCTGTGGTCAGGGGCGGACAGGCCATCGGGAGCACCGGGACATTTCCCGGTGGCCTGATGGTCATTCTGGCCATCGCGGAGTGAAAATGACACACCACATGACCCAACATCAGCGAAGCACTGCCTAATTGGCTATATCCAGAGGCAGGCTTTATCTTGGAAAATAGTGCAAAAAATGGAGCGTAAATGCAAAGGAGGAGCAGAGAGGGAACGCATAAAAAGGAGAAAAGCCCTGGCCACCAGACGCAGCAAGTTGCTGCAAAATCCCAGCCATGTTCGCCGGTAAGGGAACAGGTCGGTTAGAATTACATTTACATAATATTTACTAGGGGTGGAAAAAAAATCGATCCGTTCGGTTCTCCACACTCGGTTCTCCACGCGCTCGGACGGTCCGCTGTTCAACTTAAATGTGACAAAGCATCTGTAATATGGTTTACTATAAATAACACGTAAAACAATCAGGGTTCAGTTAATATATGTTTCTGTTGATGGATGAAACATTCTGGGTTCCCAGACATTACAACAACAGCGAACGTGAAAAAGTTGAACTGTTCCACCCCTAATTTTTACTTAATCATTTGGCAGATGGACGCTTTCATCCGAAGCAACTTACAATAGATAAAAATCTATTCTTCATTAAAAAAAAATACAAATATATATATATATATATATATATATAATGATAGAAGTTTTAAAAGCGCATCTTAATGACAAACTAGTACATTGTTTTATATACTGTATGGGGATAACATAGAGCATTGGAAATATATAAAATATAAATATTTTAACATGTGAATATGTATCTTTTATTATCCCTTCTTAAAATGTGTAAGCCAATTTTATATTTGTCTTTGGTGTGGTGGTATAGATGGTCTATTCCTAGTGAGTTTTTGAGGGTTTATTTATTTATCCATTCATATTATGAATGGTATAGTCTACCTGTTACATCAACTAACAGGGTTACCCTATTAGTTTAACAGGCTGGTGGACACATGAATTTGGTGGTGGTGACTGCAGCAGCAGGGGTGGCCTGGAGTGGAGTCAAATTCCCGGCCTGCTTTACTGTCCCAGTCCGCCACTGTTGGCTAGCAACGTTACCATACCTCCGACAAAGTGGTCGCTGCAGTCACGGGCATTAACAGACTCTGCTCCTCCCCACCGCAGACGTACGTTGGAAATACACATTTTACAGCTTGTCTCAGTGAGCTTTTGACATTTCTCACCTTTATGAGTGACAATCTTCGGTACTCTATTAAAAACCCTTTCTTTTTTTCTCGATTTAAACGATTGGAGCAGCCGTAAACTACACAAAACATTGGCATTTTTTTCAGACAGCAGATCCTCAGCTACCCACTTCCTGCCCTCCATCTGAATTTCGCGCTCTCGTGACGTAGCAGCGTGACGTCACGTGAAACCAAGCTATTGACCCTTCGCGAAACCCGCCCCGTGTTGCTTTGCCCGACAACCCATGCGCTCTCACACCACACATCATGTTATCCGCAATGAAAAATACATCGCGGAGCAAAGAGGACACTGACAACGTATAAAACCGTTTCATATTTAAAAATATTGTAATTTTTTAAAGCAGTTTAAACACTAAATACCGTACGGTGGCTCCTTAATGTGTCGAGACAGATCCTTCAAACGGCTCGTGAACCCATCTTCTCTTCATACTAGTTCATTTATAGCATCAAATAAACATGAATGGACATCAGAATGAATGTTGTTTTCAATCGCGGAAAGATGCGAGCACACACAATTTTTCAAGTTCACCAACGTTAATCTATAGGCTACTCCCTGACGGCTTTGTCGGATAAAATGGCGGATTCGGCGTTGTTATTGGTTAGATCGCCTGTCAATCAAACTGTTTGCGAAGGGTCAGTTGAGACATTGTTTCCATATGTCTGACATATGTCTTTAATTTTCCTCTCAACTTCTTGTGTTGACTCCATTTCTACTACACGCCAAATCCCACCGTTCCTGCGGGTCTCCCGCTGAATTTTCTGACCGCCCACTCCCGCCAGCAGCAGAGGTAAAACAGCCCGCTCCTGCGAGATTTCCATTGCAAACCCAATGCAGCCCTCTACTACATACCCCTTTTGGCAATATAATCAGCTCAGATCTCGCATGAACTTTGGAATGAGACAAGCTCAGCCACGCATAAATAAATGCATTAAAAGGTATGCATTTAATTTATAATCTTTGAGCTTTACTTCTGAGACCTCAGCGTTTGATAAAGTGTTCTATAAAGCTATTAAAACGGTTTAAGAACGGATTTTTTCATGTGGCTACTTGTTATGCAAGTACAAGTCTCTCTCTTTTAACCTTAGAATCACAAAGATATAAACTTTTAACATCCTTACAAATAATATAAATATGTTTACATTTAGAAGAGTAAAACCTCTTTTGCCACATCCGGTTGTGTAACAACATGAATCTGGCAGAAAACAATGTGCCAGTATTAAGTGTTCAGTGCAGTGTTTTCACTTTCATATTCAGAGATCTCTCAGACTGACAAAGTCTTCTGTTTTTCTTCATTCTGCACTTTTGCAGCCAAAGGTAAGAATATTTTGCAGAAAGCAAATTTGTTTTATAAGACATGCAGATGGTGGTGGTGTGCAATAGTATTTTTTTAACATGCATGCTGTTGTTTTGCAGATATTGCTGTTTTTGCACTCTAATGATAGTAATATTTTTTCTGTTTGTGGTGATGCTTAGTAAATGCTTTCATTCAAAATATTAAATTATGCATTTCTTGTGTGATATTTGAATTACTGTCCTCTTGCAGTTGACTTACTATTGACGTATCTAATGTTTTTCACTGATTAATGTAATGTATTTAAATGCTTTCATCACGGATGAAAGTATAAGGATTTCCATGTCATTGACTATAACATAAGATATTTCTATAATATATGATGGTATTTTTTCCTTGAGGATAGTATAGAAAAGGAAATCCATGCATTCCATTCCATGCTTTCACTGGTGTGTCATTTTGAAAGAGAGACATTTTTTATCCTCCTTAAAGTAACAGTTCATTCGAAAATAAAAATTCTGTCATTCCTCAGCCATGATCCTGTATGATGTTAATGTTTCTGTTGGACATGAAAATAAAATCATCACATAGCACTTTTCTATAAAAAGTCTCTGACCACCTCTGTAAAGCTTTTTGTCTCCACTATTACTTTAAAGAGTTAGTACACCCAAACATGAAAATTGTGTCAATTATTGTTCATCCTCATGTCGTCAAACACCCATAAGACCTTGGAACACAAATTAAGATATTTTTGATGAAATCCGATGACTCAGTGAAACCTATATTGCCAGCAAGACAAAACTTTCAATGCCCAGAGAAGTACTAAAACAAATTTAAAACAGTTCATGTGACTTCAGTGGTACAACCTTAATATTATAAAGAAACTTAGGCATTAGGCATTACCGTTTAAATAGGCATTACCGTTTTTGTTGTTGTTGTGTGTGTTGTTATTGATAATATTACTACTATTATTGTTAATACAACAATTATTGTTATTATTAGGATTGTTTCAAGTTGTTTATATCAATTTACACCTTAACTAATATGAAATCAATAATAATGTTCATTATTATATCACACAGGAATAACCTATTGTCTAACTTTATACTGTACTGGTATGTTACTTTGTCTACACATTTAAAAGTTTTGTGGGATTGTTTTTTTTTCATCTTTTTCCAATGCCCCCTTATGTGTGCTTGGGTGTATATGTATGTCAGTGGTCAATAAAAAAAAAATCTAGTGATGGACGATTCCAAAAGCTTCAAAGCTTTTATGAATCTTTTGTTTCGAATCAGTGGTTCGGGTGAGCACCAAAGTCACATGATTTCAGTAAATGATGTTATATTAACAAAGTTCGGGAGGAACACATTCAAATGATCTAACTAATCATCACGTCACTCCAACCAGCAGTCATTAACCAGCAATCAACATGTCTACCCAATCAGCATGAGCGGAGACCTATATATTGACGCAGTCGACTCACCTATGTTTTTGGACAGTTTCAGCATCCCTCCACCACTTCCTAAACTAGAATACGGGGGAGTACTTTAGGTTTGGGCCAAATACCGAGCTCGGAGCCGTCTCCTCAGACAGCACACCAAATATGTATACTAATTACTCTATCTGTTTATTTGTAAGTGTGAGTTCACGAAACAAGACTTCGTTATACGTCATAAGCGATTTGAAATTTCAATAGTTAACATGACTTTGGCAGTTTGAAACGCGATCCAAACCCTAATTCGAAACAATAGATTTGTAAAGCTTCGAAGCAGTGTTTTGAAATCGGCCATCATATTGTTGTAAAGTCGTTATTTTGTGTTTTGGGGGGCACAAAATTAAGGTTGTAATATTAAGGTTGAACCACGGTACTCTAGTGCTGTAGTACTCGAGTTCGGTCTCTTGAGTCCGGACGTTTTTCTATTGTCTCAAACTTGTCTTGGACTTGTTGGTATTTGCACTCGGACTTTGTCATTGGTCTCGCCAAATGTGCTTTTTTCAATTATGAACATGTTATTTAACGATGGGCAATGGAACGTGCCCTGAGGCTGCAGACATCTAATCATGCATGACATCTAATGAAATTACCTCACCTTTTGGTTCTCGACAATGTAGGCTACTTTTGTAAAAGTGGGGCTTAGCACTTACTAGCATGAAGAGCCTAGGGCACAGGCTGAGCATATAGATCGATTTTTTTTTTTTAAGACTCGATTTCATGTTTTTAATGTTTTTAACATATTGTACGAGAAAAAGCAAATTTTCCCAAATATCCAAACAACTGCAAACGTGACATTGATTTTATGGAATAGTTTTATGCAACAATTAAACAACAAAAGGGTAAAATTAAGTGAAGTACATTTTAAACAATATAGTTTGCTCTATTTTGCTCTATTTTTTGTTCAGTTACAACTAAACAAAATCACAGCGAATGAATCTGTGGCTGTGAAAAAAATCATGAGAGTCAATGATTCAATTACCCATTCAAAAAATACAGCCACTTAGGTGTAAATGAATGAATGAATGAATGACTCGATGACTCATTCATTAAGGCAGTGACCTTACTGCCACCTAATGGCAGGTTTATTAAAAGTGTCATGTTGTTTTAACATTGCTCTATTGGACATTTTTAATTTAAAAACATTATTTATTTTATAAATGTATTAATTAATAAAGGTAAAAAAGGATCTTTAATGCACAATCAGCTTAATGGGGAAAATATTGTCCCTTAATGGAAAAGGTATGACTGCAGCAGTCTAAGTGGAAGAGAGGGGGTACGCAGAAGGATTCTAAATGCCTCCGGAGGTAAGTTACTGTAAAATGTTTGGGAAACGCTTCTGTAGTGAATTTAATAGCAACCCGGCAGGTAATATGCACACTTAATTATTTGTTAATTTATCGTCGTATTGTCATTGCAAATAGAAAAAAACCCACTGGTTTATTATTTTAGTTAGGCCTACTATAGATTCTTTAGGACAAGTAACAAGTTCAAGAATGAACTTTTTTTTTCTGTCTGTGTCTTGACTTCTCATTTGGACTCTGTTTTGACTTGGACTCAAACCTCTTTGGACTCGGTCCCCTGACTCGGTCTCAACTAGTCCTGCACTTGGACTTGTCTTGGACTACAGCCCTACTGTACTCACATGAACTGTTTTAAATATATTTTTAGTAGCTTTCTGGGCATTGAAAGTGTTAATTGTCTTGGTGGCAGTAGAGGTCTCACTGAACCATCAGATTTCATCAAAATATCTTAGTTTGTGTTCTGAAGATGAACAAAGGTTTTACGGGTGTGGAATGACATGAGGGTGAGTAATAAATGAGAGAATTTCCATTTTTGGGTTAACTATCATTTTAAGAACACAGCAGGGCAGCATATTATTATTATTATGCAAATTATCCATTTAATTTTGTTTCAGATTTACAAGATGTCTGCGAGTCACGATAACGGGAATGATACTGACTATGATTATGTCATTCAAGTACTTCAAAGCATAGAAAATACAAGCAAACATGAGATGACCTACTTCAGGGATGACCTACTTCAGCACATATTGTATTGTTCTTATCCTTGGTGTCACCCTCAACTTCTCCATCATTGTCATCAGCTGGAAGAAATACAAGCATTTTCAAGGGGTTGTCATTTGGATTATGGCATTGGCTGTAAACACATTTAGTCTCCTGTACATCTGTTGTGTTTCAGCTCCTTTATGCTTACAATTACTTTGAATGGAATTATGGACCTGCAAGCTGCAAGCTGTCATCCTATATCACCTACAGCAGTATGTACTTCACGGCAACCATGCTGAGTGTCTGGAGCATTAAATCTGCTCTTTTAAAGAGCGCATGCAAGTGCAAGAATTGTAACGTTATTCTGATTTCATTCTCCTGGACCATTGCAGCAGTTTTGGCATGTCCTTCGCTGTTTTCCAGAGAAGTTAGAAATCTTCAGTGCATTGATGACTATGACTTAAACAAATCCAGAACAACTCAAGATGGCACTGCAAGGCTGAAGGCTGTCGTTATCATGCGATTTCTCCTCGGACTATTTAGTGCCAGCTTTGATAATGTTTATCCGCTGCTGTGTGGCATCATCTCACA